>CM038680.1:415048451-415648451 GCA_021605205.1 Aegilops longissima | reverse complement strand
AATGGTATATAGCCACACTCCCCTCTCGTAGCTATGCATCTCCTAGATTAGATCTTGGGTGTTCGTAGGATTTTTTATTTTCATGCTCCGTTCCCCATCACTCCCAACAAATAACAAAAGAAGCAATAAGGAATCTTTTTGGTTTTTTTACTACTATGAACTAACTAAACAAGAAAGAAAACCAAAAAAGGAGAAATATTTTTGGACTTTCGAAGTTTTTTCAACACACAAAAGAAACAAAGGAAATCAAATGCCAATAAACAAGAAAATGATGAACACCGACAAGTGCAATGAATGTGTAAGAATGATTAACCTGCCTGTCACATGCGTGCCACCGGGTCCCGGCTCATGTCTGAGCCTGGCCAGGCGAGGCAAGCGAGTCCGTGCGAGTGCTCTTCTATTTCTCTCCTCTATGATTGTTGGTCGCATGCTTAGCCTATTCAATTCTGCAATTATTTCTTCAGTACCACCTACCTTGTCGATTCTCCGAAGAAATAGCTTCTTTCGAAGAATTTGATAGAAATCTCCCATGCACCCCCTCCGGTCAATTAAACGCTTCATCTCCATAGTTTACTTCACCATTTGTCTTACTATTTACTTTACGTTCTAGTTCACCTAGCAACTAATACAATAGACGATTTCCGAATTACGGTTTGAATGCAAGCGTAGTTGTGTACGTCACAACGTAGTTGCGAGGCTGATAGTTTCCTTCTTTTGGCTTCTTTGGATTTGACATGTAAACTGGGTTACAATAGTTCTCATGAGTCGTGCTTATAAACTAACCACGTGCACTTGCAAAACATCAATGGAGCGTGTAAGCCAAGGGACACCATGTCATCCACACATCTGGAGCATCGCAACTGCATGTCTGTTGGTTGCAGCCATCCCAAAAGACAACGACCAAACCCAACTATTCTCATTGGAAAGAAGACCTCACCTTCCTACTGGTAAGGGACCACCGCCACCTGGACTGGTGCCGACAGTGACGGGGTAGAATTGAGCCACATGTACCATGGACGAGGATGGGGTCCACGCCACCTCCTTGGGGAGGGGGCATATGGGAGCGGGGAGAGGAGCCTAGGGTGGGGTGAGACGACCGGAGGGTTAGTGGTGATTGACGTCTAGGTTTGTGTGTGTGAAACAGAGAGGAAGAGAGAGAACTCACGAGCAGGAGTTTTGTTTCTTTTTCAATATTAAGAAACTATATATACTCATATTCTCATGAATAATGTTGATGGAAAGAAAACAGTGATTGACACTTTTCTAGCACACTTTTCACTCCATGGAGAACTAAACACTAATACTTACGTGTTAGATGACACTATGAGACAAGTACAGATGAGTGACTATAGAATGTGCAAAAGCGCCCAGAAAGAAAAGGTGTTTAATTGTCTTGTGATGATACATGATAGGTAAATGAACCACAAACTTAGCTCCAAGTTGCAATAGTCCCGTCTTAATTACCTACAAACTTTCCTTTCCTTGATTGATTAATAACAATTGTTTATCTGATGCGAAAACAGGTGGTTGGCTCACATATATACAGAAAACGGGCAAGAATCTCTTTGGGGTTCAGACCCTAACTAACCAATGACCTTTGCTAAGTGTGACACGTATAGCGGTGAGGTGCTTTTGCACAGCTGGGCTGCAAAAGGAGCAAGCGCAATCTGTGGCCAATGCCACGTCTGTCTGACTCGACAAGAGAGCAACAGAAGGAAAAGATCAAAAGAGTAGTAGTTGTTGTAGTAGTACATTACGGACGAGGTACAAAATCATGCGATCCTGGAACGGAGATGGTTGAGGTAGCCTTGCGTTCTGTGGCTTTTCACACGGAAATTCGCACCGACGCGCAGGTGCGAGGGCATGCACATGCCGAGCACATAGGGGCATAGTAAATTTTAAGTTTCAGTTGTTTGAAACTTACGGTTTTTTTATCTAATATTTGCAATTTTTTGCTCGTTTTTATTAAGTGTCATAGATAAAATTTTAAGACATTTTTTTGTTGGTCATAGGCAAAAAAAATCATGATTTTGTATGTACCTCGTACTAAGTTTTAAGAGTTAAAACCTAAAACATATTTTTTTTAAAGGTCGGGGGGCAAAGCCCCACTTGAATCATTTTTCTTTTTAATTGATGATCAGCGAAATAACAGAGATAAGGGGATCAGGGGATGGTACAAGCGAGAGAGGGAGGGGGCTGGTGGGGATGGCCCAACACCCCTACCTAAAACATATTTAAAAGGGTGTGTCTAGGGCACATCTAGATGTGCTCTAATTATTGCAAATCTAAGTGAGTGAATCAAGCATAAAAAGGAAAAGAAAAAATGTCCGCACGAATCTCAATGTATGATCAATGACATAGTACTTAGATGTGCAATACTCATGACACATCTAGATGTGCTTTAGCAAAATTGTATTTAAAATAAATCATATTTGAAAGGCCACATCACGAGAAACATAAGTATGAAAACATAACTTAATTTAAATTTTTATTCAAAATATATGAAAGCTTGAAAATCAAAAGCCGAAAGAAAAAAACACGTCCAAGGGACTCGGTGCCTCCGCACTTGCGTGCCCTAAATCCGCTTCCGTTTTCCACCGGCAGATGCACTTCTACTCACGGACAACTTCTACATCCATTTTTGTGGCCTCGTGCAAGTGGCCGGCGATGAGCATATATAGCTTAAATCTAAAAAAATGCGACGGATACCAGCTCGGCCTACTACCTGACGACCGGCATGTCACGGTCCGAAAGAATTCACAGTCGGGTCTGCGCTGCCGTGCTGCATGCCAACCGGAGAGAAAGAGACGGACGGACGGACAGATACCTCGCACCGTCACATACGGAGCATCACCACTTCCCGACTGGGAGGCGGCCAGTTGCCTCCCGACTGTTCCCCTCTCCTCCAGGTTCGGTTTTACCATCATCACCATGCCATGCACCGCCCCCGACACCTTGACCCTCGCCCTCCCACCGGTCTCCATCCCGCCAGTCCACAGCCGGCCTCCCCTCCGCCTCCTATATATAACCTCCCGCCACCTCCCCGACCCTGCAAGTCATCCCTACGCCTCCTTTCTCTTTCCGACTGAACCCCAAGAACATCCTCTCCATCTCTCTCTGCTTCCAAAATGGCGAAGGGCGGGCTGAGCAGCAAGCTCAAGTGCATGATCAGGCGGTGGCACTCGTCGAGCCGGATCTCCCGCACGCCCTCGGCGGTGTCGCACGGCGGCGGCGAGGAGGAGGACCCGTGGGGCCGCGGCGTGGGCGGCGGCGGGGGCGGGGCGGCGTCGTTCCACGGCGCCGACGGCGTGCCCCCGGGCCTCCACCCGGTCTACGTCGGCAAGTCGCGCCGCCGCTACCTCATCGCCGCCGACCTCGTCTGCCACCCGCTGTTCCAGAACCTCGTGGACCGCTCGGGCGGCGGCGTGGGCGGCGACGGCGCCGGCGGCACCATCATCGGCTGCGAGGTGGTGCTGTTCGAGCACCTCCTGTGGATGCTGGAGAACGCGGACCCGCAGCCCGAGTCGCTGGACGAGCTCGTCGAGTACTACGCGTGTTGACCGGCGGACCGGCCGGCCGGCCAACCGCCCACATCATCCGCAGCTGGCGCCAAGCTCGCCAGAGTTGGTGGCCTGGCCTCTATAGGGGGCAATTTGGTAATTCTTTCTTTAAGCTAGGGGTAGAGTTGTAATATATAAGCCTGTCAAGCGTGCACCGAGGGCGACGTGAGTAATTAAGTTGTGTGTGAAGATTTATTTAACCTTGAGGCGTTCGTGGTAATTCGGGGATTAGCTTTGCAGTTACCGCGCGCCCAAGAATGATGCTGTTTTGGGGGCTATTAATCAATTTCCCTAATGATTGGTGTGGTAGCTTCTTTTATTCTTCTTATTAATCATTTTTCCCTTTTCCTCTTTTCTCTCAATCTTTCAATAAGATATGTATAAGATGTAGAGATCAATGCATCCACGTACATTCCCGTCTGTGTATAAAGTGCATGCAAGCTCATTTCCTTCTGGGATCGATACATTCTTTTTAAATTTCTGTACTGAGGTTTCTGGAAATGTCATCTAGTAGTAGATATTATTATTCTTGGCAGGTAGTTGAAGCCATTTTCACCAGCCGACAAAACTGCTACAGATAAGATGTCACTGGCAGGATTTTTTTTTTAAGAGTACGCAAATTGTGTACCATAGTTCTATAGAAAAGAGAAAGGTGCAGTGCTTATCCCTAGTTCCATAATTCTCGTCGTGGTTTTAGAACCGGCAGTGGAATGTCAAAACAGACTTGACGTAGGCATGGTTGAATCGCTTCCCGGGCCAGAAGTAACAAAATAAAGAAAGCTTAAGGCTGGCGTTGGTGGGACAATAATCCCGCGCACTTTACAAAGTCCCACAAAGACAAGACAGCTGCGGGTCGTTCAAAAACAGGCCAAAAAAGGCAACTTGGTTCAAACTTTCTCCAAACTTGGCCATCAATTAGCCATCATGCGCATGCACAAAGCAACACGTACAGCCTAGTCGCCGAAGCAGCACCAAGACCCATCAAAGACTGGTCGCCATGCAAATTCTAATCTAATCCAATCAGAGGGTTTTAAGTAAGTGGAAGTTCGGTGCAGAGTCAGATGATGGGTGCTACGTACGCGCGTCCAATTCTTGGCTGTCATGGAGCTTCCTTTTCTCTTCCCTTTGCATGGTTCGTATTTGCATGCATGCACGCATGCTTAGTAACGGGCCTGCGCTTAACCCGGTTGATTAATTGTCTGGAGAGGATGATGACAACTTTGGACAACTTTTGGGCATGTATTTGGACGTACTAACCAGGGCCATTTAAGTTGGTTGGTGAGGGAAAGCATTTGGTCCCCTCGAACATCGTTGGAGTTGGACCACGTACTCATCCACACCCAACCCAGCAGCCACAGTAAACCAACTCAATTCTTCTTTGCAAAATGCTGTAGCAGCAGCTGGTTGATTAGCACGTACTACAACTTTCTTTAACCTCAGCAACCGATCACTAGATGACATATACTACCTCAGTGTTAGATGCATCTATTTGAGCGACAACTAATATTAATGTATGGACGAAGGGAGTAGTATGTTTGAACGACAACTAATATGGGAGGAGGGGGTAGTATGTTTGAGCGACAACTAATATGGGATAGAGGGAGTAATATATAGTACACCAGTTGGCAACTAAATGTAATGGTGACAACTGATGAGCTTTGCAGTACATATTCAACATTACTGCATGCATAAACTCACCGTTGCTGCCTTACTAGGAATAGGAATAGATTGTATGACAATGTCGGGCGCTGCTCATCATGTTTTGTATCTGCTTGATGCTGCATTATGAGTTAATAAAAATGCCCTTGATTGAAAGGACTGCAGGAAATAGATATAGCAAAATCAAGAAGATCGAATTAACCGCTACATAGAACTGACTACATGAAAGCAGAAACCCTATTTCTATTTGAGTCGCTCTTATGGCATTTTCCATGCACCCCCAACCGGCCCTCGCTGATCCATTGACTGGTCGTGTATATTACTAACGCAAATCATTAGTAGCAGATCATGTAGTTTATTTTTTAATACAAATGGTGGTGCCAACTGATGATTGATGGATGGTGGCGGGAGTGGGACTCGACTCCGGAGCTAATTAAGCTAGGCTAAAGCTAGACTTTGCATAAAATAATACGTGTCGGGGACAAGCTGAAGGCCTTCGCTGTTGGACTAAAAGTGCGCGCGGTAGGCCAGTCATCCTCTGTTACTACCAAAAATTAAAGAAGCTCTGCCCCTAACTAATAATTAAACTACGCACGGGCGCACTCATGCTACTGTAGTATGTTAATCTAACCATTTTCCGTTTTAAAGCTGTGATTGAATCGGCACTGTGCAACTCATGGCAACTAGAGCTGCATGCCTCTTAAAAGGATAGGGTGGCATGCACGGCGTCCGCATTGCTAGCAGTGCCAGTGCTACTATACTTCACCGAACATTGGAGCTGCCCTAACTGATCGTGCCGATCGACCGTGTCCTAGCTGCGTACCAGAGAAATTAATCATGGAATCTGAGAATGAATGTCCAATCTGGTTGAAGTCATGCATGTGCGATCGCAGGGCAGCCCCATTGAACCGGTCGATCCCAGAAAAGGCCGGTTTCAACGGTTGGTTTTTCTACGTACATGTACCCATGCTAGCTACTCCCTCCCTCCGTTCCTAAATATTTGTCTTTCTAGAAATTTCAAATAGACTACCACATATGGATGTATATAGACATATTTTAGAGTATAGATTCAATCATTTCATTCCATACGTAGTCATTTCTTGAAATGTCTAGAAAGACAAATATTTAGGAACGGAGGTAGTAGCTAGCTAGGGTAAGGTAAGGTTCGGTACGTATAGTCGTGCTAGCTATGGATGCGCTAGCTATAGAGCTATAGCCGGCCGGCCGGCCGGTTCGATCGATCGGTCACGTTAGTTGGCTGCTAGCTGCAGCAGGTAGGTCGCCGGTCCATTTCCTTAACCGACGCGCGCGTCCGTAACACTATCCTTAACTGACGCAATCCACGGACGGAGCTATGACTATGAGAGCGTTGTGGTACTAGCTGGAGGCCATTGCTCTCTAATTAATCCTCGATGTTTAAGCCTCTCATTTGTTAATTGCGCATGCATGCATGCATGCTGGCAGTTCGCTAGCAAGCTCGACCGTACAATATGGTGGGAACTTAATTAATCATGTATTAAATCAACTAGTAATCAAGTGTCAACTAGGCTTAGTAGTCTTAATCAGTTCATGATCACCACGCCGGCGCCTCATTGATAGATAACAATACGGAGGGCCGGGGCCGGCCGCAACTGAAATACTGTGCCATAGTACGTGCGTACGTACTGTACGTGCTGAAACTGAAGCTGAAGAGTCGCCCGTTCAATTACTGTTTAAATTTATGCAGATATACGGATGTATCAAGATTAAAACGAATCTAAATACATCCGTATTCGTACAAATCCAAACAAAAGTAATTCGAACGGAGAAAGATATACGTACGCGGCTGGTTACAGTCGGGCGTCCTGCGCCGCTAAAGCAGAGAAGAAACGAACGATCGCACAGTGCTCGCTTAGTATTCTCCTGACGACCGGTAAGCAACCGGGCAGACAATTAAGGTGTTTGTACTGTACGAGTGGCGCGCTAGCTAGACGCTAACCCTGCGTGCGCCTGCGCGGCGTGACAAGCTGGTTTGCCGGTGCGGATCTCTGTGATGGCGACGCCGCAGTGGCGCCAACCTAACTATGCTTTGGTGTCAGTACTGGCGTCTCTCTCGACCAGCTAAGAGCGTGAATAATGCCGGGGAGAGGTAGGGAGCTATGAGGGTTCTGACGCGGCGGTGCACCGGCTTCTCAACTTGATCGTACTGCCATCTTCTCTGCGTGCATATGAATGTGCTAGCATGCAGCTGGAAAATACTGGGCCATCAACGTATGGCACGTGAAGAATATGAAGGTGAAGACGACTGGAAACGATATGATGTGCACGCTCGAAGTGGTCTAATTAGAGTACTGAGTAGTTAGTGAACTCAGGTGACAAGTAGGACAAACTAATTGGGAGTGTGCCTGTCATCAATAAATGGAATTGTCTGCTGCATGTGTATGTGGTGTTGAGAGGAAGGCGAGGCCGAGAGAGGCAAACTAACGCAGCCGGGCGGGCGTTGATGGGTCAACTCGAGCAACTAACAGATAAAAGCGTATCCGATAGGGATGTCGTCGGCCTGGCCCGCGACGGACGGAGCGCGCTAGCTCGCGACCTCGCGTGCGTGGTTGCATGCATGGCGCTGGCAGCCTGCACCGACGGCGACGCCCTGACAAACGGAGTACTGCCGGATATAGCCAGCGCTGGAACTCACACGGAGGAAGCAAAAGACGGCCCGGGGGCAGGAGGATCGCAGCCCCGGATCTCCACACACACGCGCGAGTATCGTCTACGGTTGAACGGTCGCCGTAGTGTAGCGGTGCGGAGGGCGTATGGCGACGGGGCATGTGCGCGCGGCGAGGAACACGGGCGGCGCGTGGGCACGGACGGCCACAGTGCCGCGTGGGTGGTGCGTACGACGTAGTACCCGTATGCAGTCGCGAGTCGTGACCACGGCCGCATTTACGCCAGCTTCCCGCCCCGCGGTAGGTCGCGTCCGCCTTTCGGGCCCCGTCCGTGTGCCGCGGCGTGTTCGTGTCGGGGCTGCCAGGGACGCCCTACGTCACCCAGCGCGAGCGAGTCGGTCGGTCAGACGGTCGACCCGGGTGGAAACGGAGGAGAGTGGGCGTGCAGTTCCGTGAACCCGGCCAAGCACTGTTCGTTCGATTTACTGCTGCGACGTGGGAGCGAGCGATTATTGCTGTGCGTGACCACAACGCCTGTCTATCTATCTATGTGGTCACCTGCGCGAAAAGAAGAAAAGAAAAAACATGTAGTAGCATGTGGTCACCTGCGCCGCGCAACTAATTCGAGCGTCCTGGCACGGTACACAAGTAGGAGCAGCACAGTGACCTGACGACTCCTAGCTAGCCAGTCTCCCTATTCTCGACTGTGCCGACGGTACGACGCCCGGGATAGATAGATAGTGTAGATGGTACCGCGTCGCACATGCGCATCGACGTTCGACCATGGATGAGCGAGCGAGCGAGCGAACATGGCGCGTGCGTCGCGATGGGGCAGGGGAGGATGGCGCCGGTAGATATCGGTCCGGCCGGCATACGGAAGAGCAGGTGCACGGCACTGCCGCCGCCCTGGGCGCATGGGCTTTCACTCCGGATCAACGCGAAGTCTGCCTGCCTGTCTGTTGCGCATTGGGCCATCAGTTCCCCACCACGAGGGTGAGGATGCAGCGCCACCATCATCACTGCTCGCAAAATGAGCCATTTTGTGAAATCTTTCTGAACCAGCTTCATTTGCGCTAAAGTTTCGAAAAACGATCGAACAAATCTTAGGCCCTGTTTGGTTTGTCGAGTTTATTTCAAATACACCTGTAAAGAATACAGAACTCGGCTCGTCGTTTTGTTTTCGGCCGAGAATTGCTGAGCGGCCGGTAAGATACAGGTGTAAAATAAACACCTCCGTATTTTATTATAATGAATCCAAGCACGGCCTTAGGTGTATATATACGCTAGCCTAAGGAGTATTAAACTGTATATAAATTCGCAGCAAACAAAACTGTATATAATTTCATTCAGGAGCACGGTAAGGCACATACCGCTTCTCACGAGGGTATGAAACGCTCGCCTACAGCGCAACTCAAATGGGCCGGGGCCAAGTTTCAGCGTACCACACAGCAAGGTACATCACAGCGTACCCCCATGTTTTTTTCTTTGTTAAATTTTGTTTATATTTCAGAAAAGTCCTAGTACTATCTATTCCAAAAATTAATTTACCTAATTATTTAAAAAACGTTCATCGCACATTTTACAAATGTAAATGTAGTACAAGAAATTGTTCATGCATTTTTTTTAAATGTCCCTAGCATTCAAAAAAAACATTTCACATGTATTTAAATTTTTTAGCATGTATTTGAATTTTTTAACATGTACTCAAACACTTATTTTATTTAAATGTTCATCATGTATCAAAAAATGTTCAACTAGTATAGAAAATGTACAACATGTATTCAAGAAAATGCTCAATCTGTATTTGAAAAAAGGTTCATCATTTTGCAATGTCCTAGTTCTATCTGAAAATTGTTTCACATGTATTAAAAAATGTTGAATGTGTAATCAGAAAATGTTGGTGACATTTAGTGAAACGTTCACAAATTTAAAAAAAATGTCTGTGACATTTATAGGAAAATATGTGTAACATTTCAAAACTATGTTCATGTCACATAAAAAGCCGTTAATACAATGTAAAAAAATAATATTGAAAAAAACTATCTTTCCTAACCCAAAGCGTCATGCTAGCGCCCAGCACGACACAGCCTCGGGCTACAAGCTATCTAGCATGATGCCCAACATCGGGCGCCATGCAAATGGGCCATTTCGTGACAGCTTTTTGAATCCGGTTCATTTTGTTTTAAAGTTTCAACAAAGGGCCATATTTGTCGATTTTCACCAAACTTGATAACTTACGTACAAACACTATGATAAATTTGACATGGGAAAAAAAGTTGTCAAACATGTACACAAACGTCGACGTGCGCCCCGACTACTTCGCCGACAAGGTCGACCGCGTGCGGGCGTTGCTGACGGACAAGCAGCGGGCCCTCCCGCAGTACGCCGCCGGCAACCACGAGGCGGAGGTGCCGTACTTCCAGCACCGGCAGGCGCAGCGGCTCGCCTCCACCAACGGGGCGCCGGTGGTGCGGGGCACCAAAACAACGAGGGGCGCCGCCTGTGATGGGGCGCCCCCGGCCGCACGCTCCACGCCGTTCTCCGGCACCTCGAGGGCGGCAACCACCCGCTGTTACATGGCCTGTCGTCTAGAGAGGCGGCCAATGGATGCCGAGGAGGACGGCGTCCTCTTCTTCCTCCTCCTCCTGCTCCTCCTCACACTCCTCCGGGTCACCGGCGCTGTTCAGCGTCAAGGTCGAGCCCGCGGAGACGTCGATCGGCCGGCGCACCCGCAGCACCGGCATCGTCATCAACAAGGGCGGGCGCGCCTCCTCCTCGGCTCCTCCCCGCTTCGTCAGGCCGAAGACGGAGCCAGTCGCCGTGAAGACGGAGCCTGGGCTCGCCTCCGTGAAAACAGAGCTAGGGCTCGCCGCAAACGAAGCCGGCGCTCTCCGACGAGGCGACATTGAAGTGGGCGCACGAAGACTGTGAGCGAACTGAGCTGGAGCGCCAGTGTCGCGCCTATGAGCAGTTCGCCGCTCAGCGCCGTGGCCGCGACGAGGTAGGCGTCGTCGTCCTTGACGATGACAGCGGCGACGACGCGCCGCCACTGGTCCGCCAGGGCGACCCCGGGCAGGGGTCCAACAGGGGCGGCCGAGTCAATAAGGAGAATGACGACGATGACAACGGCGATGGCGGCGACGGCAGCGACTTTGCCGTGCTTATTCTTTGGCCTGTAGTTGCAGCCTCTATTTTTTAAGTACTTCAATTTCCTATGGCAAAAAATATTTAAGTCGCTTAATGTTCGTCGAATTTTAGCCGAAACTTTATCCTGTTTGTAGAATTTTAACCGAACTTATTTTCAAAAAATATTAAATACGCCTTCTAAGGGCAACTAAGGGGCCGGCGGCTGGAAACCGATCGCCCCCAGGCCGATTTACGATTTTACGAGCCGCGTGAGGGGCCAACGGCCGGAGATGCCCTCACGGAAGAGCCGTCTAGGCACGACGTCGAGGCCGGGCAAAAAGAGAGGTAGGGCACCGGGAACGCATTGCAGCCGTGCGGCGGCGCTGTCCAGGTGTGGTGGTGCGGCATCTAGCTCCATCTTGACATAGTGATTACTCATGAGGCCACGCACACCAGAGCCTGACGGCAATATCCTGATGATTAGTAAAAGGAGGATGAGAGGAGGCGACTGGGGACATAGAAGAGCTTCCTAGCACACACAAATCCGAACTTCCAACCAAGCTAAGTAAAATAACTGCAGATCTAAGGAGCAGACTGAGAGGAAGGAGAGTTCCAACCTCTCGTGCAGGTGATGTTGAAGGAGGACACCGGCGCCCGGCGGATGCACATCTGGTTCAGCGGGAGTATGGTTCGATGCCTGGGCGCGGGATTTGGGCTAGCCGAGCCGACGGTGCTGGCGATAACGGGGATCCAGGTTTGCGGCAACACACAAATCTCTGCTGGAGACAGCCCCCGAAGGCTTGGCTGGCACCAGAGTTAATTTTTTTAGAAGAACAGAGAGGCCTCTCCCCGGTTCCATTTTCATCAATGAAACCAACAGAGTACACTCGCACTAGAGTAGGAGAGAGACGAACGAAGCGCTTCGGAAGATGACCTTCTTCCGCCACCGCGGCACGTGTTTCCAGTTTTTTCGTGTAAGTGGAATCGAGGAACCCGGAAGAGAGGTAACGGAGGAGATGAACCGTGCGTGTTGTGAAGATAATTTCTTATGTAAAAAATGATGAAAACATCGCAATAAACAAAGCTTAATTAGTTGATGTGGCAGGTTGCTTAGATGGATAGACTGCATGTCAAGAGAAATAAGGTACTACTAAATATGTATTTCTAGGTCAATGATTTAATTATCTAAATATGTATTATATGTGACTATATATATATATATATATATATATATATATATATATATATATATATATATATATATATTTAAAAACTCATTTGCACGGAGGAGGAGGGTGGCGCCGGTTCATAAGCGACAGCGTCCTCCATTGGGATATCGTCGTCCTCCGGCTGCGTGCTGGCCAGCCAGCCGGCAGCAATGACAGTCATCTCCTTCTTCTGGTCCGACGTCAGCCCATCCCATAGAGCTTCGGCGGGGGAGGGATCCATGGTGGGAGTGTTGGAAATATGCCCTAGAGGCAATGATATTTGTATTATTATATTTCCATATTCATAATTAAGAATTTATATTCTATGCCATCACTGTTATGATCCTGGAGTATGCGATTCAGTGAAAAATTCATCTGCACGTGTGGAATGAAAAACTGTAAATAAAAGATTCCTAGTCTCGCCTCTAAGACTAGCTCAAGTGTTGTTGGTGATCACGTTGTATGGATTTTAGGATATCGATAAGTGTAACGATGATCCTAAAACATATTAAGATTATGAAGTTAGAAGAACGACCATATTGAATCGACTCAATCTTGTCTGTTACCGAGCCTACGGGGTCACAAGGTTAAGGCAATCACGGTTTGCTGAATGTTAGTACGACGGGAGTCATGAGAATATATTTGTGAAATTATTTCATGAATATTCGGAATAGTTTCGAGAGGATCCAGAAGCATTTCGGGATCACCAGAAGGGTTTCGATGAGTACCGGGTAATACCATATATTAGCAATAAATTATATATAGGTGGAAAATATATCTAGAGATGGTAATATATATATATATATATATATATATATATATATATATATATATATATATATATATATATATGTATATATAATGGTCTAGAATTATTTAGAACATTTTATATTTAATTTAACAACAAAGCTAATTTCCTGCCGACTGTTCGTTAGCGGGAAAATATCTGGTGCACCGGAGCTTGTGGTGCTACCGGTGCACCGATCTCACATTGTGATTTTAAAATGTTCAAAAAATTCTGAAAAAAATTTAGCACACTCACACAACACCAATGTAGGTTGTCGCAAAATTTGAAGTCAAAATTCGAAATATTACATGTAAAACAAAAATGACAAATTCAACACTAAATAGTATATAACATAACTTGGGCTTTAGATTCAGCCCATTATCACACTGATGTCAAATTTGTCATTTTTGTATCTCAAAAAATATTTCAAATTTTTGTACAAAAGTTTGTGACATCATATATTGATGTTGTGTTAACATGCTAGAATTTTTTCATATATTTTTTAAATATTTTATGGCATCCGGTGCATCGGTAGCACCACAAGTGCGGGTGCACCGGATACATTCCCGTTCGTTAGCAACAGGCGCGTACGACCTGGCGACTGCTCGATCCGCTCCTCCCGCGCAACAGTCGCTTGATCCGTTTTTTTTTTTCATCTCCGGCGCAACAATCGATCCATTTTTTTTCCAGTTTCACGCGTGGAAAAAAGGCGTTAGCAAGAACCGAACCGGGAACCTGTTGGTTGAGGCCATAGCACGCTACCAGATGAGCTAACTGTCTTCTTTGATTTTTTATGCAGATTACATGTATTTTATACCTTATTAAATGAGTGGAAAAGAAAAACAACTCAATCCACTTCTCTCACGTGACAAAACCGGGACTTGTGTGTAAATAGCATGGTATTTGACGCAAGCGGGCCTAGTAAATTATGATGCAAAGACCGTGATAACTTATGGGTAAATAGCACGATTATGCATGTAGATCTGATAACTTACATATAAATACCATGATAATTTTGACCCGGAAAAAAAAATATTGAAACATATCCCGATAACTTATGTCTAAACAACTAAATAACACAGTAATTTAGGCACGACCTGATAATATAACAAACACTCGTGGTCATACAATAGAGCCGGTAACTTTTGACTGGGAAAAATTTAGTGGAAAAACAAACCCCGGTAACTTTTATGTAAATATGATGGTAATATACGCACAATAGAGCTGATAACTCGCATACAAACACTACGGTAATCCTTTTAACCCCAGAATGAAAGTTGTTGACAATACCCCCGGTAACTTTTGTGCAAATATCATGGCAATATAAGCAAAACAAAGATGATAACTCGCGTACAAGCACCATGGTAACCTTTCTACCCAAAAAATGCTAAATAATCTAGTCCGGTAACTTGTATGTAAATAACATGATAATATAGACACAATAAAGTTGATAACTCATGTACAAACACTATGATAACCATTTGACCCGAGCAAAAATATTGAAAAGCAACCCTTGATAAATTATGTGTAAATAGGATGGTAGTATACACACAACAAAGCTGATAACCCACGTACGAACACCGTGGTAACTCCTTTGACCCCAGGATAAAAGTTGTTGAAAATCATACCCCGGTAATTTCTGTGCAAATAACATGATAATATACACACAACATAGCTGATAATTTTGACTTTGAAAATTTTCTCTTTGGAAAACATAACTCCGAATAACTGTTGCGTAAATGACATGATAATTTATGCACTGCAGCCCTGATAATTTAGATACAAATATGACGGTAATATTTCAACACGAGGGGTGCTTAAAACGTAACCTGATAATTACTATGTAAATAGTATGATAATTTATGTACCACTGCCAGGATAACTTATGTACAAACACTACGATAACTTTGACTTAGAAAAAAGTTATTAAAAACATTTCTTGATAAATTTTGTGTAAATATCATGATTTTTTACAGACTGCAAAGCATAATAATTTTGTACAACACCTACCGTAACTCTGACCCAAGAAAAAATATTTAAAATATTCCCCGGTAACTTATGTATAAAAAGCATCATAAGTTACGTACCAGAGTGTTGATAACTTTTGTACCCTTGAAATAAACTTGTCTACCCTGGCAAGCTATTTACAACGAAGTTACCAGGATATGTCAACAATTTTTACTATGTTAAAGTTACCATGATGTTGTAAATATTAACAGAGCAGCCGGGCCATCTATATAGGATAAAAAATATAAAAGGAAAGAAAGAAAAATGGTTCGTTTTCAGGTCGCGCTAAGTAGCAGTACAAATACTATCTAATCACTGGCTCAATCTAGATCGGGTGGTTGCGAACTATCTTGGTCTACCAAGAGGTGGTGGGGTTGATTCCCACTTCCGCCAACTCGATTGTTTTTATTCGGTTGTTTTTATTGCGCCAGAAGAAAAAAAGGAAGGTGCGGTGGATCGATTCCCACATCGAGAGAAGTGGATCGTACGTGGACGGAATCGTCCGGATTTGTCGTTACTGGTTGTTAGCACAGTCTTTAATTTAAATATCAACGGGTTTTAAAATGCGAAAACGTGGAAGGAGTTATGGGCCGTAAGGGCCCATATAGGAATCCCCCCCCCGTTTGCCATATGGGGGGCCACCACTATTTCTAGCCTTAAGCGTCGAGAGCTACTCTATCGGCCCGGCGCACTGTGACTCATTTTTTTCAAAAAAAGAAGGAGTTAATATGGTGCTACAGCGGGGGATAGATCCTAGGATCAACTAGTAGTCTCCCAGAGTTGCTAACCACCCTACTACATTCTGACACGTTGTACATTATGTAGAGTGTGCCTAGTAGAAGGAAAATGAGTCGGGTTTTACCCTGTTTATGTTCTTTTCCAGTTTTTTACTATTTTATTTTCTTTCCTTTTCTTCATTTTTTGGTTTTCTCCGGGTTTTTTCTTTTCCCCCTTTTCTTTTATTTTTGTTTGGTTTTCTTTTTCTTAATTTTTTATGTTTGTTCTTGTTTTCACTCTATATTTTTGTGTATGTCAAAAACATTTTCTTAATAAGTGATCAACTTTTTTGTATACACGTTCAATATTGTCCGAGCACTTATTCAACATTTTGCAAAGGACTGTGCTAACGACCAGTCGACTGGTCGTTAGCGACAGATCCGCACGATTAGTTCGCTATCTTCCCACGCTCGCTTTCCACTTATTTTTTTCCTTCTCTCAAAAACCGTGATAAATCGCTAATGGTTTTTTCTCGTTTTTTGCCGCATAATATGAAAATAAAATAAAAGTGCTTGAAAGAGGATTCGAACCTAGGTCTATGCAATACCTATTGAGCCTAATAACCAACTAAGCCACCTTTTGTTGTTGTCTATTGTAGGTAAACAATGTTATTTGAACCTTTCTTATTTCTGCCATATCAGAAAATAAATAAAGTTTGGCTTGGTAACTTTGGCATGATCAGCATGATAATTAGGGTATGAGCAACATGATAACTATACCATGATAAGGCTGATAACTACAGTACGAGAAGGTTAAGGCATGAGGAAGTATGGTAATTTAACACATAAATTACCGATGAAAATGTTTAAAAAACTTTTTTCCCTTGGATGAAAGATACCATGGTGTTTAAAATGTAAGATATTAGTTATCAAATCTGTGATGTATACATTATCATGTTTTTTACATAGAAATTACCGGGTGTATATTTTTCAACAATAAAAATTCAGGTCAAAAATTATAATGGCGTTTGTATATGAGTTATCAGCTTAGTATGTGTCTATTAACAAGCTATTTACATTTAAATTACGGGGTTGCCCCCCTATACAGGCGCCAAATTATCAAGTTTGCGATGTGTGAGTTATCATGTTATTTGCAGAAGAGTTATCGTGGTATGGTTCAACAACTCCTCCCACCCTACCCCCACCGATAAAGTTATCAGGATTGGGTACATAATTTATCATTTCTACGATGTGTGACTTATCATGTTATTTGCATAGAAGTTATCGTGGTATGTTTCAGATGACTCCCCCCAACCCCAACCCCACCAACAAAGTTACCAGGATGGGTACATAATTTAATGTCTATGATGTGTGAGTTATCATATTATTTGCATAGAAGTTATCGTGGTATGTTTCAACGACTCCCCACTCGGCCCCTCCGACAAAGTTACGGGACTGGTACATAATTTATCATGTTTACGATGTGTGAGTTATCATGTTATTTGCATAGAAGTTACCGTCAACGCGTTTCAACGACACCCCACCCGACCCTCCGACAAAGTTATCAGGTCTACCATGTATGAGTTATCATGTTATTTGCACGAAGTTACCGTGGCATATTTCAATGACTTGCCCCACCCCATCCTCGCCGACCAAGTTATCGGGACCGGGTACATAAGTTATCAGGTCCGCCATGTTTGAGTTATCATGTTATTTGCACGTAGTGACCATGGCATGTTTCAATGACTTGCCCCACCCCCACCCTCGCCGACTAAGTTATCGGGATCGGGTACATAAGTTATCAGTCCAGCATGTTTGAGTTATCATGTTATTTGCACTGAAGTTACCGTGGTATGTTTCAACAACTCCCCACCCTCACCCTCGCCGACAAAGTTTTTAGGACCGGGTACATAAGTTATCGTGTCTATGAAATTTGACTTACCATGTTATTCACACGAAAGTTAACGGAGGATATTTTATCACCCCCCACGGTCGGTAAAGTTAGCAGGAACGGGTACCTAAGCGCGGAAAAAATCGAACACTAAATTAACTCGTTTTTATGCATACGTAGTAGAGGAGACATGTTAAATAGCCCATTTACTTTCTTTTGTTCAAGAAAGGGATCGTAGGTCAGGTGGTAGGCTAGTTGAGTTGGCTCACTAGTGGTGCAAGGATCGAATCCTCTCTTGTTCACACCAATTTTTGCATGCGTGCATGCAACAGAGAAAACAAAAGGAAACTGTGGCGCTCGGGAGGCTTTCGCGGGATCGTTCGATGCGTATCCGACGACAATCGAAGCGTGTGTGCCTATCGCTAACGAACAGTCGGCAGGAATCTTCTTGTCAAACAAAACCTATGACGATATTTGTACATAAGCTATCAGGTTTGTGGTATATATAATTATCAATCTCATTACAAAAGAATTTACCGAGATATGACAAACGAGAAGACCGTTGTTCGAATTCTATAGGAGTGAAACATTTATTTCTTTAGAAAACATTCATCACTACAAAAAAGAGACAAATGGAGTACAAAACACGTTGCACCGGCCCTTTAAAAAACTTGGAGCAAATGGTTTTGTCTCCTCATCAAAGGCGTTGTGGTCATTTTTTCTCGCTCTCATTTACTAAGGTAGAAATACAGATTAACCCGCACATGAAACACAGCAAGTAGTCAGCTCAGCTGGTAATGAGTCGTGGTCATGACCAACAGGTTGTGTGTTCGAATCCTAGCGGTGGCACTAATTTTTTGAAGCTCTTTTTACATGACAGAGCAGAGCCGATTAGAAAAGAAAGATCGAAGAAAAAAGAAAGCAATCATACGTGCCTGACGCTAACTAACAGTCGGCAGGAAAATAGCTTTCCCCTTTTGCAAATACTCGTTCAGCATTTTAGATAATTATTCAACATTTTTAAAATACTTGTTCAACATATTTCAAATACTCTTTCAACATTTTTTGACACTTATTCAACATTTTTCAAATACTTATTCAACATTTTCAATACTTATTCAAATTTTTAAATACTTGTTCACTTATTTTCAAATACTCATTCAACATTTTTTGAATGTGTTTTTGAAGAGTGTTTTTGTAATATATATGTTGAACAAATATCTGAAAAAAATATTGAATAAGTATTAAAATATTGAATAAGTATTTTAAAATGTTGAAGAAATATATAAATGTTGAACAACTATTTGAGAAATGTTGAGTAAGTATTAAAAAATGCTGAACCTGTATTTGAAAAATATTGAACAAATATTTTAAAAATGTGAACATGTATTTGAAAAATGTTGACATAAGTATTAATGTTGAAACAATATTTGAAAAATATTGAATAAGCATAGGGACGATGTTGAACGTGTATACAAAAAATTTGATCACTTATTACAAAAACGATATTGACATATACGAAAATGTAGAATGACAAAAAGAAAGTAAAATGTTGAACAAGTACTTAGAAAAATGTTGATCATGTATACAAAAATGTTGAACAGGTATTGCAAAAATGTTGACCAAGTATTTGATGGAATGTTGAACATGTATATGAAAGTGTAGAATAAAAACAAAAAGAAACAAAAAAAATGAACAAAGTATTTGAAAAAAAGTTTCAAGAAATGTTGAACGAGTATTTGAAAAATGTTGAACAAGTATTTAAAAAATGTTGAATAAGTATTTTAAAAGTGTTAAATAAGCGTTCCGACAATGAAAAAATAAAGAAAAATAGAGAAGAAAAAAATAAAGAAACAAAAGCAAAAAATAAAAATAAAAACACAGAGAGTAGTCTTTATGATCGCTTAATGTGATAAATAGCTCTCGCGCCATATGGCGGGTCGAATTGGACAAGGACAAGGGGAGGGAGTCCTAGGCCGGTGCCGCAAAGGGGGAGTTTCCCCGTTTGGTGGCTGCCCTCTCCTCCTCCTCCAACCTATATACTCGGGGTTTTTGCTCTATTGGATACATAGTTTTTGGAGTCTCCGCTAGTTCTTCTAGTTGTTATTCTAGTTGATCCTAGTTGACTAATTAGAACTTGACTAATCCTTTTGTCCTCATAATTAGAAGCCCAATGTGGTTCTAATCTACTCCCTTTAATTCTCAGGCGACATTTATCTCTGGATGCACCCTTGCAACCAAATAGAGTGGTCGTGCTTTCGGTCTTCGGTTTGAGGGATCGCTCGTGGGCGGTACGTGGGACTGCAAGTATGATCTACATGATCAACATTTTTCTAAAAACTTGTTCAACATTTGGCGAGGTTGGTGCTAGGCCGGACGCAATGCCAAAGACATGCATGAAACCTTTGATGGTCGCGATGTCATGTGCGTCGGGATGGCAAAAGGTGACTATGTAATCAGCATAAAGGGAGGTGCTTGAGGTCGCGTGCCAGGGAGTGAGCCGGCGGAGTAATCCCCTGCCAGTCGCCCGCTGGATCAAAGCATTTAGGACGTCGATGTCATGAGTGAACAACATCGGGGAGAGCAGATCGCTTTGCCGTAATCCTCTGGCGTGGGAAATGGGGTGCCCAGACACGCCATTAACAAGCAAATGTGTCGATGCTGTGGAGAGAAGGATGGGGAACCACTCGCGTCAGCGAGGGTCAAACCAAGATGGCTGAGAATATGAAGAAGGAATAGCCATGAGACTGAGTCGAACTCCCGGGCAATGTCAATCTTGAGCATCATGCGTGAGACTTTCAGGTTGTGAACAATACGGGCGGTGTGCTTCACAAGTTGAAAGTTGCTAATTTTTTTAAATAATACATTTTTATATTAAATTTCAGAAATATTACGCTGTAATTATATTTTTTAAAAATATTACCCAGTTGGCCTACTACTGACCGATTGTATCCAGTTGGCCTACTGCTGGCCGATTGGCCCCCAGTCGGCCCACTGTCGGCTGATTGGATCCAGTCGGCCCACTGCTGGCGATTGGCCTCAGTCGGTCCACTACTAGCCGATTGGCCCCCAGTCGGCCCACTGTCGGCTGATTGGATCCAGTCGGCCCACTGCTGGCGATTGGCCTCAGTCGGTCCACTACTAGCCGATTGGCACCCAGTCTACTTTCTCTAGGCCGGCAGGTGCATGCACCCATCTATCTGTTGAATAGGTATTTGAAAAATGTTGAAGAAGTATTTGAATTTTTTTTATCATGCATTTAAAAATGTTAGTTAAGCATTTGAAAAAAAAAATGTTGCACAAGTATTTGAAAACTGTTGAACAAATATTTAAAAACTGTTGAATAGGTATTTGAAAAATGTTGAAGAAGTATTTTAAAAATGTTGATCATGTATATATAAAATGTTAATCAAGCATTTGCAACAAATGTTGAAGAAGTATTTGAAAAAATATTGAACAAGTATTTGAAAAAATGTTGAACAAGTACTTCAAAAAATATTGATCATGTAAATAAAAATGTTGAACAAGTATTTGTAAAAAAAATTATCATGTATATAAAAAATTTGAACAAGTATTTAATTTTTTTTGAACAAGTAATTGAAAAAATAATATAGAAAGAAAAGAAAAAAAGAAAGAAATAATGGAGAAGACCTGCTCAGTCACCTCTAGTTGGTCGTGGTACCTTTTCTAACCACTAACTGGAAACTAATGGGGTGGTTAGCTGCACTGGTGATTGTCATGGAGACCAGGCATCGATCCCCAACGCAGCTAATATTACCCCACCAGCTTTTAGATGTTAAACATTTTTCCAAATACTTGTTCAATTTTTTTAAAATACTTGTTTAACATTTTTAAAATACTTGTTCAACATATTTTCAAATACTTGTTCAACATTTTTATATACATGATCAACATTTTATATACATGATCAACATTTTTATAAATACTTGTTCAACATTTTATATAAATGATTAATATTTTTCAAATAATTGTTCAACATTTTTGCAAATGCTTGATTAAAATTTTTATATACATGATCAACATTTTTAAAATGCTTCTTTAATATTTTTCAAATACCTATTCAACAGTTTTTAAATATTTGTTCAACATCTTTAAAATACTTGTTTAATATTTTTTTAAATGCTTCATTAACATTTTTATATGCATGATCAACATTTTTTTCAAATACTTCTTCAACATTATTCAAATACCTATTCAACAGATAAATGGGTGCATGCACCTGTCGGCCTAGAGGAAGTAGACTGGGTGCCAATCGGCTAGCAGTGGGCCGACTGGGGCCAATCGGCCAGTAGTGGGCCGAATGGATCCAATCAGCCGGCAGTGGGCCGACTGAGGGCCAATCGGCCACCAGTAGGCTGACTGGATCCAATCGATCAGCAGTAGGCCGATTGGGTAATATTTAAAAAAAAATAATTACGGCGTAATATTTCTGAAATTTAATATAAAAAATGTATTATTTAAAAAAATAGCTTGAAAGTTGTCGTGGATGATGCGTCCGGCGATGAACACACTGGTTCGTGGACACCATGTCACCAACGATCCAGAATCACATGGCTAAAAGAAGGGGATCGTAACACCAAATACTTTCAAAGTAAAGCTGTTTGGCGAGCACGTAAGAATAAAATACGTGTGCTAACTGATAGTATTGGAGTGGTTCATCAAAATTTTGAGGAGATGGCCACCTTGGCGAATGATTATTTTCAGGAAAAAATTCAGCTGATCTGTCGCTGGATGCTTCATGGGTGATTGATCTCTTAGAACCAAAGGTGTCAGCCCAGGACAATGTGCGCCTTTGTGCCTCATTTGATGATAAGGAAATATCTGATGCTCTTTTTCAGATTGGGCCATTAAAGGCCTCAGGGCCTGACGGTCTACCGGCGAGGTTTTTTCAGCGTAACTGGGATGTGTTAAAAACCAGTGTCATAGCAGCGGTGAAGGAACTTTTTGTCACCGGAATTATGCCGGAAGGAGTAAATTCTACTTCTATTGTTCTTATTCCAAAAATTCCTAACCCTACTAGTTTTTCTCATTACATACCTATCAACCTATGTAATGTTATATACAAGGTCATATCCAAGTGCTTGGTGAACCGTATGAGGCCTTTACTTGACGATATCATCTCTCCAGAGCAAAGTGCCTTCATTCCAGGGCGTATGATTACAGAAAATGCTCTTGTGGCCTTCGAGTGTATTCACCATACTAAGCAAGAGAAGGATCCAACAAAAAGTTTCTGTGCCTACAAGTTGGACCTCTCAAAGGCTTACATTAGGGTGGATTGGAAGTTCTTGAAGCAAGTGATGCAAAAGCTGGGTTTCTCACAACGATGGGTGGACTGGATAATGTCTTGTGTCACATCCGTGAGATATTCTGTCAAATTTAATGGGACCCTCTTAGATTCATTTGCACCGTCGCGTGGTCTTCGGCAAGGCGATCCTATATCCCCCTTCTTGTTCCTTTTCGTGGCAGATGGTCTGTCCGCTATTCCGAAGCATTATGTGTCTTCTGGTGATATATCTCCGATCAAGGTGTGTAGAAGAGCACTGGGTATCTCACATCTCTTATTTGCTGATGACACCATGCTTTTCTTTGAGGCTAGCAGATCCCAGGCTGAGAAAGTTAAATTGGCTTTGGATCAATACGGGTAGCAACGGGACAATCTCTTAATTTTGATAAGTGTTCCATCCTCTTTGGTATTGCATGCACCGAAGATATTCAGGAGGAAGTCAGGGGGGTGCTGCATGTTACTAGCTTAGTGTTTGAGGAGAAGTACCTTGGCCTTCCAACTCCAGAGGGTCGCATGTCGAAAGGGAGATTCCAAAACCTTCAGATGAGTTTAACCAAGTGTTTGGTCCAATGGGGAGACGGTCACCTTGCCCAATCGGGGAGGGAGACTCTTATTAAATCTGTTGCGCTTGCTCTTCCTACATATATGATGGGTGTTTTCAAGATCCCATTCTCAGTGTGTGATGAATTAACACGGATGGTACGTTCCTTTTATTGGGGTGCTGAAAAAGGTAAGAGGAAAGTACACTGGCGTGCATGGGAGGATTTACAACAACCAAAGAGTAAAGGAGGTGTCGGGTTTAGAGATTACAGAATATTTAATCAAGACTTATTAGCACGACAAGCTTGGAGACTGATTTCAAAACCTGATATCCTGTGTGCACAAGTGCTCGAAGCCAGGTACTATCCGGATGGAAACATAGAGGATACTATCTTCTCCGGCAATGCATCTTCTTCGTGGCAAGCAATCAGCTATGGCCTTGATCTGTTAAAAAAGGGCTTAATCTGGAGAGTGGGGAACGACAGAAGTATTTGTGTGTGGCGCGATAATTGGATCCCAAGACCCTTCTCCTATAAACCCAACACCTTACAAGGAAGGTGCAGAATCCGCTTCGTGTCTGTTCTACTTAATGATAATGGCTCATGGAATGTTGGGCTGTTGCAGGAGTATTTCCTCCCGGCTGATGTAAATGAGATACTGAAAATAAGGGCGTCTCCTAGGCATGAGGACGACACCTTGGCTTGGGGGCCAGGCAAGTTTGGCGTTTTTTCGGTCAAGAGTGCATACCAATTTGGTTTTGAAGAGGCTCACAGGAGTTCGGCAACCGGCTCTAGCTCGCGACCTAACGGCCGGCGCTCTTGTTGGAAGCTCATATGGTCTTCGGATGTTCCTCCTACGGTCCAAAATTTTGCGTGGCGGGTTGCTACAAACTAGCTGCCGACATGGTGCAACAAGTACAGGCGTGGACTTGAAACAAGTAACCTTTGTCCGGTATGTGCTAGTGAACTAGAGGACTGCTACCATGCTCTCTGTCGCTGCTCCTTTCCAAGGATCTTATGGGATGCAATGTCTGAAGTTTGGCCTCTCCCATGTTTATCTACCCTGCAAAATAACGGGGATGAGTGGTTGTTGCATGCACTTGAACCGCTACAGGAGATTGAGAGATCTATGTTATTGCTATCCATGTGGAGGGTATGGCATATACGCAATGAGGTCATACACCATAAACCAGCCCCGCCTATGGAAGCGTCGAAAAGATTCTTGGTAAGCTATTTGGACTCTCTAATTGGTATTAAAATTGATCTCTCTACTGATCCATGCAAAGGCAAGTCTACCATCACGTATGAAAGACGGAGTCCGCATATGATAATGGAAAAAAAGGTTACTAAGTGGTCAGCGCCAAAGTCCGGATGGGTGAAGCTTAATACTGATGGGTCTTTTGCGGACGACGGAACAGCTGGCGCTGGAATGGTCCTACGTGATGATAAGGGAGCGATAATTTTTTCCTCTTGCAGGCAATTGTTCTCTTGCCGTGAGGCACTGGAAGCTGAGTTATGTGCCTGTATGGAAGGTTTGTCCTTTGCCATCCAGAGAAGTGAGCTACCGGTGATCGTGGAAATGGACTCAATTGTGGCGGTGAAGATGATCCAAGCTTCGGAGGTTGACTGATCCATTTACTCGTCCATCATAAAGGAGATTAAATATCTTATGTCTCTTCGTGAAATTTGTATTACTCATGTAAATCGTAGCCAGAATAAGGTTAGTGATAGCCTAGCTAATTTTGTTCGTATTGAGGATAAAACCATGACTTGGTTGGGCTCTGGACCTCACGTATCCATAGAGTTGGCTGCGATGGACTGTACAAGTGTGGAGATTGAGTAATACAAGTTTTTTTTCACCTGCAAAAAAGAATGTCACCAAGCTGAGGGGCAAGCTTAACGATGAGAAGGATGAGGCTGATTGGACGGTAGTCAAACAGAGATTCAGCATCCGCACTCTTGAACCACTGCAGGGCAGGACATTTTTCTGTTCCAAACAAAACTTCTTTTTGATAAAAGAGAGACATCTCTCTGATTTTCATTAATAGAAATCACCAAGTCTTACAAGAGAACCAAAAGGAAAAACAGCAAACTCATCTAAACCACGCATCGTAAGCTAACTGTCGAAGGAAAAGGGAAGGAGCCAAAAGAGAACCAAAAGGAAAAACAGCAAACTCAGTAACATTATCATGCAGTAGCAAACAACTGAAAGGGAAGTTCCGACGCATAAGTTCCAAAACAGAACTGGGGGCGTTTGTCAGATGTCAAACGGGAAGTAACAAAATATGCAGCATTTGTGTATCAAAATTCAGACGGAGGGGGACGTGATGGCGAGACGCTGGCTGACAAGCAATAGTGGAAATGGGACGGTTGATACGTTAAATAAGTGACACGCAGGAGACATGCGGATCTGTTTTGTATGTTTTCCCGTCAGTCATAGCCAGAGACATGTTACTGAACCGGGCGATAAATCAAACGAGGAAACAACACATGGAGAAGGTTGCCAAAGGCCGGCAGATGGAGGCCGCAGATCGAGCGAAATGCGCTCTAGCAGCCTCCATAGCTCACGCGCTGGGTGCCTGACGAGCAGATCGAGCGACTCAGCAAAGCCAGAACAATTACCATTACAAACTGTACTAACATACTTAGATCACAACCAGTTACACCCAAACTACTTTGACGGATCAATTTAATTCTTGATCGTATATTTAGGTCTTTCCTTAGAAAAAAGAGACAGAAATTACAGCATTACAGACCCTATCTACAGCACAGGGCGCAGGTTTCCTTCTTCTGAAAATAGAATGCAGACGAACATAATTCAGAACATTGTTACAGATGAATCCATCACACGGTTAAATTATCCATCCTCTGCTACTGTAGTATGCAAGCGTCTCTGGCGACTGGAGCTAGTCGACGACGGGCAACATACCGTCGACGTCGACGTCGTCGGCGGCGAGGCCCTTGTCGTGGCGCTCGACGCACTGGAGGATGTACTTGAAGGCCTCGGTGTCGCAGGGGATGGCCAGCGCGCCCTCGTGCCGGAACCCGAACTCCTCCTCGGCCTTCTCCAGGAGGAGCCGGAACACGGGGTGCCCCAGGTAGCCGGTCGGGATCACGAACCGCCGCTGCTCCGTCCCCACGTACACCGGGCAGTACCCCCTGGGCACGTCCGGCGCCGCCTCCGGGCTGTGGCAGCTCTCGTCGTCCGAGTCCACCGTCACCGTCCTCGTCAGCCGCCGCAGCACGAACGGCGGGATCGACGGCGGCGCACCGCCCGCTCCCGCTCCCGCCCCCGCCGCCGGCGCGTGCGTCTCCTCCCCCTCCTCCTCGCCGTCGTCGGCGTCGCTCCTGGCGCCGAGCGCCCACTTGTGCAGCAGCTCCCGCAGCCGCACGATCGTCGTGGTGGCCGCCTTGGCGCCGTCGTCGCCCATGACGTACGTACTTAACTTACTACACACACAGCACCGTACGCCGCTAGTGTTGGGTTTCTTGGATCTCGAGAGGCTGAGAATGGATGCTGGCCGGGAGCTGGAAGAATAAACGAGGGGTGGCATGCACCGAATATATAATCAGGACGTCGCAGCCCTACCGCCGGACGCGCAAGAGGTAACATGGCGCCATGGCGGCATCCAGAGAAAGAAAGAAAAATAAGCAAAAGATTCCATTGCCGATTATTAAAATGGTCTTGCTTAGCGATATCTAGCGGGAACACGGTGTGTTTACTTTGATCCAGCCATTAGGCCAGCTTGCTCGGGCTTCTTTGGTGGCAAAGGCAGGGGAAGCTTGTGTTAGGCTTGCAAGCTAAGCAGGAATATTAAATTAGCTTAGATGATGTGCCAAGTAAACCAAGTAGTGAGGAAATGGGATTTTTGGTGCTAGTTTTTGTACGCTACACACTCTTTTCTTCTGCATTGTGCCTAACAAATGCGCGCTGGCCAGGTGCTACATATTTTTAAATATCAAGGCCTGAATTTCAAAGAGAAATAATAAGAGTCAACACTGCCGATTATTTAAAAGTCTTGCTTAGCGAAGCAAGGCGTACTGCGCAAGAATACAATACGGTGTGTTCGATCCATCCATTAGGCCAGCAAGTATGGCAAATTAACTTGCGTTGGTTTGCCGGCTAAGCATGAAACTGAAACCTAGCTTAGCCGAAGTGGTACCAAAGTTGGATTATTCCTCCTCCTCAACTCCTTCCCTATCCCTCGGCGGCTAGGCCAAACTCTCCCTTTCAGACTTTGTCGACGAGTTCGTGGATTCGCCTCCCCTCTGTCTGCCGCCCTGACAGTGATGGCAGAGAGGGGAATCTCACGCTCGGGTTAGTAGTTTAGGTTACGGTTGTTCAGTCCTAGAAGGTGCAGCACTCGGTCAGATAGCAACATTTCTTCTTCGAGTTTATCTTTCGGGCTTCGATCCTTTCGAGTTCATCTTTTTGGACATACTCGACGGAGCTCCAGCGTAGATTCAAGTCGTCTCCTTGGGGCGGCGAGGTAGGGTTCTCATCGAGTGGCGAGATTTGGTGTCAGATACTTCAGGTCTATTCAGGGGTTCAACAGCGACGACCGCGGCTCCATGGCGATGGTCCTTAGGGGCACATGCACAAAGACTTCCCGGATGTAACTGACAAGGTCAAGCCGGCTCCGGTAGGGGAGCAGTGGCGGCGGCGGCTCGTTCTCGTGATGGTAGTGGTCGGTTCGGTGATCTCAGAATCTCAATGTAATTTCCATTATGTTTTGATGTGTTTTGTACTTCCGGTGAACTTTGATAACAGATCTAGATCATTTCACAAAAAAAAATACCAAGTTGGATTAATTTATTTATTATGAAAAGGAGGTTTACCCTGCCTTCGACCTCTAAATTTGCTTTTAACGGGATCGAACTAGAATTCGAGTTCCGATTAATGTACTTTATGCTTTATGTTACATTGGGAGTAGTAACAAATGATAGTTGCGTCTAGTAATATCAGTCCAGACTATCTATGACTTTTAGAGAAAAGGCAAAAAGTTCGACTTCAAATTACTGAAACCATCAACCGGTTAGGGGATACAATGGTGTCGCATACAGGATACAGACTTGATACAAGAAAGAAATAAAGGCCGCTAGAACAAAGATGCTAACTAGAGAAGGCCACACACAGCTGCCACCAAAGAAAACAACACGATCAAGTCGAAGATGAACTCCATGCCGAAGAGGATCAGCACGCGCAGAAGTCGTAGAGATGCACCAGATGGAGGGTGACAAGATTACCGCCGCATGAATGAGCACCGTCGCAAAAGCCAGGTCAACCAAGTCAGGGAAAGAGGAGAGACCGCCATCTCTCCTCACACTTTGCCGGAGGGGAGACCTTATCTCCACTTGCAGCAACACTCGAGCACCATCACCGCCCAGCAAGCCCACGACGCCGCTGGACAGCGAACCACAACAACGGGAGTGGGAAGGCGACCTCAAACCCACCACCCTTGGCATCCTGCATGAAACACTACTCGAAGCACATCCACAGCCCTCCCAATATCCCAAGGCGGCTTCTTCAAGAATATCACGACGCTGGAGCGCCATTGTCGCTCGGATGCACGTGGCCAAGGTTTTCAGCCGGGATAAGGGGAAGCAGGACATATGGGAAAGGGGGAATCGAACATCCCCACAGGAGGGAAAACGGGGCCGGAGCCGCCGTCGGCGTCGAGGTCAACGGGAGGTCGACTAGGGGTTTACCCCCGCCAGGTCTTCCCCCACCACACGCACAACCCGGCCCAAACATGGGGCCCGGAGACGGCCGAATCTGCAACCGGCGAGGACAGATGAGGCCGAGACAACGTGCCAAAATCCAGATCTGGCACAACCACCAGAGCAGACCACGCCGCGAGAAGCCACTACTGCCCACACGACTGGGAGGGCCAGCCAACACCCGGAGCGCCACCCGCCGGACAAGCTCGACACTGCCTTCGCACCCAGGGCCGCCGCCCTGGCGTACCAGAGCCTCCCAGCGAGAGCGGGATAGTAGAGACCTCGCCGCCACCTTCACCGGCAGCTGCGTGGGGACGCCGGCATCCTCCTTGGGTGGCTGCGGGGAGGGAAGGACGGAGGCAAAGGGCCTGCAGGTGTTGCCCGCGACTATCTATGATTCACACGAGAACATGCCTACAGTGCATGATTGCTCGATGCATGCCAGTTTAGATCATGATTACAGATTACGCCAGTGCATCTCTGATCTGTCCCGGGAGAAAGTACTGTAAAATATACCGGACATGTCGGTACTGCTGAGAAGATGCATTCAACTCCTAGGTCGGCGAAGAGGCGAGCTGCTCAGGATTGCGTGGGCATTGGGCTGAGAGCTTGCGTGAAGAGGACCCGAGGCGAGGCTCTGAAGGCTCATTCAGAGTGAAGGGATGTGGTTGGCATATCATGGAATGCCTCTGTTCTTGGCTTCGGGCGAGGGATGTAATCTGTCTGTTCTGCTAGTAGGCACTTTCCAGTTCGGCAGTTTTTGCTGTAGCTTTGGTTGCGCGAACTTGAACCTATTAGGCGTAGCTTTCTCCTGCTTTCAAATTTACTCCGGTCTGCCGCTTTCAGGTAGGCCCGATCGCTTGTAACAGTCTGTTGACTTGCGCTTTGCTCCGTTTCTAATAAAAATGAGGTGGGGAACCCCTTTTGATAAAAAAAATATACCGGACATGTACATGACTATTTTCTTTGTGATCGAGTTCCCCTTTTCCGTGACCCGACACGGCATAAACAGGGCGCCGGAAAACATGTACTGAGTACTGCGCCCCTGCAGAGACATCTCGATCAGGACAATCCTTAAGCGCTAAACAATAACTAATGACCCGGTGGCAGGACAGTACCTTTGCGTACGTGTCCAAACTTTTCATGCATGCACTGCATCTGAACGAGGGAAAATGTATTCTACTCCAGATTGTTTAACGAACCACACAACCCTTAACACATCCCCGTTCTCAACCTTTAAATACTCAGCTAGCCTCGTGGTTACGTAATAAAAAGGGAGCTTACTCCATGTCACTTTGCTTAATCCGATTTAATTACTATATACGGCTCACATACGTGGCGTGAGCCTCTGTACGTACGGTACGTTAGCACAGATCAATCATGCTAGAGGATTGGATTCTGAGACAAGGCCAGCCAGCCAGCCAGGGCATCGATCGCTTCGCTTGGAAAGCCGGTCTCGGCAACGTGCAGGCACATGACCACCGAGTACCGACGGGCCAACTAGCCCACCCCACACCACACGGGAAGCGTACGCAAAAGCGCGCGGCGCGCTTCCGGCTTCTCCAAGGCACCGCACCGCACGAGACCTCGACATGTTGCCGTTGCATGCATGCATGCAGTGACGCGCAAAGCTCATCTTACAAATTAAATTAGGGTACGGGAAAAGCCATCGTGCCATGGGACCTGCACTACACAGGTCGGTGGCAGCTTCTTCTTAACTGCGGCCGGTTAAAATTTTCTCCATTCATGCTTCGTTCGTGGTGGACGGTTCGCCGGTGCGGTTCGGCCGGCCGGCCAAGGGGGTTTACCGTGTTTCCGTGCTTCGTCCGGGATGGGCGCCGGGCCTGTGGCATTAAACCTCTGCTGTTTTTGTAGGGCGTGTGTGTCTGTGTCCCATAGCCATATCCACGGCACAGGGATTGGATTCGGGCAGCTGGATACATGATGGTGGTCTTTTGGTTAGTCTGGTATCGTATCTTCTAGGCTAGGCTAGCTTGTTTAAAAGCCAGTCGTGTGGTAGTACGTCGAACTAGGCTAGGCTAGCTCGTTTAAAAGCTAGCCGTGTGGTACGTCGAAAACAGATCACCGACGCGCAGAGTGAGCTAAGCTAGTTCGGGTGCTTCCAATTCCATCATGACTTTGAGGCTGGAATAATAAAATGCGCCCATACTGGAGTGGCCGGTACTACACGTGTACGGCTGTAGCTATGAATTTCTTAAAGGATTGCTGCCCTCTTTATTATAAGAATAATAAAATGCTATTTTTTTTATTTTTTTGCAAAAGGTATTCCGTTTTAGCAAATTGTGCACAATCCTTTTTTTTAGAATGCAAATCTTTGGGCGATGCTAGGCGCTGGCGCGCCGGCCGCGCCCCAGCCCTTGGATGCGAGCCCGCGTGGCCATTGGATGCAGCAAAGAAAAGAAAAAAACGATTCGTCCCAGGCTTCGTCTACCTCGGGCTAGATCTGCAGCTCCCGCTCGGCGTCCTTGTCGCCGCGCCTCCAATCCCCTCTGGTGGCCGTCCTCGTCGCTGGTCCCGACCCTCGCCGTTCGTCCTCGTTCGCTAGCCCCCATCCTCGCCAGCTGGCCGTCCTAGCCGCCAATCCCCATCCTCGTCGGTCGTCTTCGTCGTCGCCTCGACCTATGCAACATTTGCACCTGTCGTTGCAACTCTCAATGGCGACAGGGGTAGCTCCGCCGCCGCCCCTCGCCGTTGATGCTCACTGCAGCCAACAACGACGGCCACCCAGTCAGTCGACACCATTGAAACCGTCACAAACCCCATGTGTTGCAAAAGCTGGAAAAAAAGCTTTGGCCCCTGAATGAAAAAGCTTCAACCCCTATATGGAAAAGCTTCAATCGGCACTGTGTGAATCAGGGGAGAGATGCAACCGCTCACGCAAAATGCTTCAACCTTAGATTGAAAAGGTTTCAACCAGATGGTAGAGAGAGCTTCAATCAACTGCCATGGATGCAGCTCCGCCTCGCTACCAACGGTTGCCAATGGTAGCAACCCTCCCGCTACCAACGGTTTCCGGCATGACCACCGTTGCAAAACCAGAAGACAGTTGTAGCAAAAATAAGGCAGCTTCCAGCAAAATTAAAATACGGTGGTAGCAAAATTTGGTATGGTTCAGCAAATCAAAAAGTGATGGTAGCAAAAAATGTGCCTGGTTCCAGCAAAAAAAGACATTGGTTCCAGCCAAAAAATAGAGAGGGGAAAACACATTGCATGCGCCGTTGTCACCATGGTCACCATCGAGGGAGGAAAAGTCGGTTCCAGCAAACCGTGACAATGGTTCCAACAAATTACCAGGCTGGTTGCAGCATTTCATCAATCTTGCGACGGTCGCTTCCAGCAAACGTGGCCGGTTCTGGCAAATTGCAACACCGGTTGCAACAAATCCGTCGGTCATCGGTCGCTGGTAGTTTTTCCGTTGCCGGTTGTAGCAAAAGAGTGCTTTGCCGGCGGCGGCAGCCGCGACCTCCCTGTCACCGGATGTAGCATATCCGATGGCCGGTTGTAGCATAAATGGTCGACGGTTGTAGCACAGCCAGGTGGGGAGGATCTAGGCGGGCGCCATGACCACGGCGAGAGGAGGACTAGGTGGATGTGGTGATGGCATGGAGGAGGATTTTTTTTTGGGGGAGATAGGCGGAGGGGCATGGCGGATGCGCTCGCCGGAATCGAGTGGTACGGGCGCACTGTCTCCGCTGGTTACGCCGGCGTACTGGCTCATTGGAAAAAAAGAGGTTGAGATAGGGGATAAAGCGCAAGAACAGAGAAAAAAAAAACTAGCTTGGTGGGCCACTGTGCCACGTGGCTGCCTAGATGAGAGGATAATTCGTGCGTGGACGTGACGGGCGCTTCGTTCGGCCGGTGCACCGGCTGCCAACGTTTTTGCAAATATTTTTTGTTAGAACAGCGCACAACTATTTTTTAGGTGACCCATGAAGAACAGCGCACAACTCTACAAACTAGGAAAACCGTCTAACAGAATAAAATCTTGTTTGGGTACTCTAACTAATCCGTGGATGTAAAGAACGCGTTTCATCGAAACCCAGAATTTCATGGTTGTGAAAAAACGACTATTAGTAGTTTTTCCAAAAACACGTTTCGCATATACTGGATCGTAACAGAATTTCTCATAGCTGCGCTCGTTTTTCATGGCCCGCTCCTTCCTATACTCACGGGAGCGATGGTCATCCAAACAAGAAATTAGAGAGGCCAGCTTTTAGCCTTTTTGACACCAAACGTGATTCTACATAAGCTGATTATTCATAGAAAAACTAGCAAAACCGATTTTACTAAAAATCTGCTAAAAACAAGTTTTTGATAAACGCATGGCTAAATATCGCTATCCAAACAGAGGCTTAAGAATTAAAGGAATGATTGATATAGGTCGGCCCACGAAAAACTTTCTTTGAGGAATCTGAAAACTTTCTAGACGCTAAACCGGCCCAAATAAAGCCTGTAGGAGCTATTCATTAGGCCTGGCCCAATATGCACTTCTGAAAGTTCGTGACATTCCGTGTAGTCTGGAGCATCGGGAGAAAATCCGTGTGGACCATGGAAGCATATAACTGTCACCGCCTGCGCGCGGATACAAACGTTTCTACGAAGAAATAAAAAACGCGTGGATACAAACTCCGGTGCAGCTTCCGGATCAGCAAACGCGCGTTGCTGATTCGAAACTAAGAAACGAAGGAGACACCCGCACACACATCGCTCAACCATAAATTCATGGCCAGTCATTCACAGCTCGCAAGAACCTGAATCAAACATGTCCCGGCCAATCCCTCAATTGATCGTCCCACTAGTCCTCCTGCTGCTGCTAACATCGACGTCGTCGCCGGCCACCGCCGCGGCAGAGATCGCGGAGGCGCCGTCCGCCGTTGGCTGCAGCGGCAGCGCGGAGGCAGCGTCGCGGGTGGTGGCGGAGATCTGCACGGACGACATCGTCAGGTCCTTCTTCGGCGTGCGCGGCAGCGACCTCTGCTGCCGCGCGCTGGAGACGGCCGGCGCCGGGTGCTACCGCGCGGTGTTCTCCGGCTCCCCGTTCGCCGATATCTACCCGACCATCCTCGGTAACGTCTGCGGCCTCGCCGTGGCTCCCAGCCCCGGGGAACGGTCGTGCTACTAGTCTCCAGTTGTAACCGAAGTTGACGAAACGAGATTTTATTTTAAGATCGTCTGAAATAAAATCGGCTACGTGGTACATAGTTCAGTTCAGTTCCTAAAAAACGGGTTAATAATATGATCAAATTCGGCGCACATGTTTATCTAAGCCATGTACGCAGCACAAAGTTCAATTCAGTTCCTTAAAAAAATTCAATCGGAGTACGTATGTAATAAGTAAGACGTATAAAATAGACATCTCCTCCATCGCACGAGTCGCGGTCGCTGACTCACCGCAAGCGTACTTTTCCTACGTGAAAATGACAGCGTTATCGTCACGGAGAAAAAGAACGGGAAGACGCAGTGCCAGCACAAAAGCGTGGCAAAGACACATCCACTTCGGATCGGCCACTGTCTAATGTCTGCTCCTTCTCTCGCCACAGCCTGCTCTTAAAGGGAAGGGCGTAGTTTCCATCGACAAAAAGGAAAGGAAAAGAAGAAGAAAAAATCCTAGCTGAGGCTGAAGGTGAAATATAGGACTATAGGAATATGATCTAAATCCATAGTTACTGCTATGAAACTGACCGGTGGATAATGGATCGAGGAATATAAAGAGAAGGGGCGAAAAGCAGTATCCCTGAATCCTAAGCTGTCGGTACATGGTCGAATTCAGTATTTCTCTTTTCCCGATTTTTTTGGATAATGCTGACTTTGCCGGAACTTTACCTAATCCGAACGCGATTGATGTTACTTCCTCCAGTGGAGCAAGTGGTAACTCAGTGGAGCTGAGTTTTTTTTATCTGACCAAAAAAAAAAAGAACTCAGCGGGGAAAATCGAGTCTCCCCTTAGATTCAAAGATCTACTCGTGACAGTCTATTATTCAATCTTTTCCTCTCTTTTATCTGATTCCGACTGTGGAGATCAATCGATCAATCTAAAACGCTCGGCTCCTGTTTGCCCTTCCTTTTCCACTCATGTCTACTCTAGGCCATGAGCAATTGAGCATGGATCGGAGTAGGTTCCATTACCAAAACATTTTCAAACGGATTTTTTGCTTCTTTAGTTTTGGTTTAGCACGCTCGACACAAAATAAAAGACCATCGTGAATTCTCCATTTACTACTGCAAAGGTTTCCGAACCAGGATTGACATGTCCATAAAGCTAGAGCACCACGCATGGCGATAAGCAATGGCGATCGGGAGTTTGAACCATCCTGTAACAAAAAACCATTTCCCGCACACACTCGCATAGGCCGCTCATCGAAGAAGTTAGGCCTACTTTGGTGATAGAAAGTCATAAAAATAGGAAAGTCATAGAAAATGAAATGACATGTATCTGAAATCCTATGAATAGGAATAAAAAAAAATGCCCTCTGATTCATATCATAAAAAATCATTGAGTTTAGGTTAATATTTATTTTCTTATAAAATGTGAAGGATAGAAAAAAATTCTTCGTAAAAATAAGATTCTATTCCTACAAACTAAAGGGCTCTAAAAGAATTTTTCATATGCAAATCCTATCTTATGGGTTCCTACAAATCAAAGGAGACTTTAGTGATTTACAATAGCCTTTTCAGGAGTTCAGAATCCGATGGGTGTGTGCTCTGCTAATAGAGCAGAACATATTTTATCTAAGGCATCTCCTACGCCGACCCGCAAACTTACCGCATGCGTTTGAATTGTTCGAACCGCGGAAGTTATTCAACGCGGTCCTATATCGGTCCGTGGCATGACTGTTGGGGAACGTTGCAGAAAATTAAAATTTTCCTACGGTTTCACCAAGATCTATCTATGAGTTCATCTAAGCAACGAGTCAAGAGAGAGAGTTTGCATCTACATACCACTTGTAGATCGAGTACGGAAGCGTTCGAGGGAGTGGTGATGATGGAGTCGTTCCCAACGTGATTCCGATCACCGATGACCAAGCGGCGAAAGGACAGCACCTCCGTGTTCAACACACGTGCAGACGATGGCGTCTCCTCCGTCTTGATCCAGCAAGGATGAAGGAGAGGTTGAGGAAGACAACTCCAATGGCAGCACGACGGCGTGGTGCGGTTGGTCTGGCAGTTCTCGGCGAGGCTTCGCCAAGCTCGCAGAGAGAGAGAGGTGTTGGGAGGGAGGGCTGCGCCTTCAATGGTGTGTGCAGCCCTCCCCCCCCCTCTATTTATAGGAGGAGAGGGCAAGGGGGCCGGCCATCTAGGGAAACCCTAGATGGGGCGGCGACCAAAGGGAGGAGGAGGGTGGCTTGCCCCCAAGCTGGGGCGCCCCTTTGGGTTTCCCTCCCCATGCCCTAGCCGCATGGGCCTAGGTGGGAGGCGCGCCCAGCCCACCAGGGGCTGGCTCCTCTCCCACACAGCCCATGTGGCCCCCGGAGGGGCCCCTCCCGTCGACCTCCGGAACCCTCCGTGGCCCCAGTACATTACCGTATACCCCCGAAACTTTCCGGAGTCCGTTTAACCACTTTTCATATATAAATCTTTACCTCCGGACCATTCCGGGACTCCTCGTGACGTCCGGGATCTCATCCGGGACTCCGAACAACATTCGGTAGTCACATACTTGTCTTCCTAATAACCCTAGCGTCACCGAACCTTAAGTGTGTAGACCCTACGGGTTCGGGAGACATGTAGACATGACTGAGACGATCTCAGGTCAATAACCAACAGCGGGATCTGGATACCCATGTTGGCTCCCACATGTTCCTCGATGTTGTCATCGGATGAACCACGATGTCAAGGGTTCAAGCAACCCCGTATTCTATTCCCTTTGTCAGACGGTATGTTACTTGCCCGAGACTCGATCGTCGGTATCCCAATACCTCGTTTAGTCTCGTTACCGGCAAGTCACTTTACTCGTACCGTAATGCATGATCCCGTGACCAGACACTTGATCACTTTGAGCTCAATATGATGATGCACTACCGAGTGGGCCCAGTGATACCTCTCCGTCATACGGAGTGACAAATCCCTGTCTCGATCCGTGTCAACCCAATAGACACTTTCGGAGATACCGATAGTGCACCTTTATAGTCACCCAGTTACGTTGTGACGTTTGATACACCCAAAGCACTCCTACGGTATCCGGGAGTTACACGATCTCACGGTCTAAGGAAGAGATACTTGACATTGGAAAAGCTCTAGCAAAACGAACTACACGATCTTGTGCTATGCTTAGGATTGGGTCTTGTCCATCACGTCATTCTCCTAATGACGTGATCCCGTTGTCAATGACATCTGATGTCCATAGTCAGGAAACCATGACTATCTGTTGACCAACGAGCTAGTCTACTAGAGGCTTACTAGGGACGTATTGTAGTCTATGTATTCACACGTGTATTACGATTTCCGGATAATACAGTTATAGCATGAATAAAAGACAATTATCATGAACAAGGAAATATAATAATGCTTTTATTATTGCCTCTAGGGCATATTTCCAACAATGACCCAGACGTACTTTCTCCTACAAACTGCAGACAATTGTGGGGGCTTTGCGGGAGTCCGGACTGCTCCCATGCCCTCTTATGACCGCCTTGGCCCACCTAAACCCCTCCTCCCTCGCCCGCGTGCGTTCTTGCCCAGTGCCAGCTGCTCGCATTCATGCCGCTGTAGCTTGCGCCGCTCCACATTGAAGACGGCTCAGGGCGGACGCGACCTTTCAATGCCTCCGTTATTGAAGCGGCGCGCGACGCGTCTTCAGTGTCTGCACATGTTCAATGCCGAAGATGAGTGACTGGACATGACGAATATGTACCATGCCTGTTGAATGCCCCGTACGTCCATCCGTACGCCGCATTAAGCAGGCTCGCCGCCTGAGAAATCCACTCCGGCACTGCACATTGACGCACCCAGACGCCTGGCCTCACTATAATCTGCTATTTAAAGGCGGCCACACCCGGCTAACTCCACTCCACAACACAAGACGCTCTGCATCCTCCTCCCTTGCACGATATCCGCTATGACTGCAGGCGGCGAAGCTCTATGGAAGAGCCTTTCCACTGAGATGAAGCATGCGGTGACCGCCCTTGCCGCCGCCTGGCAGATCCGCCGTGCCAGACACATCGAGGCGGGCTTGTCGGCCAGCTCGCCCGAGGTCTCCGACGACGAGGCCGACACCACGATGAAGACGGACTCCGACGACACCGCCTCGGCTCCCATGCCTCTTGTGCACGCCGACTTCACCATGAAGTAGGCGCAGGCGGACTACAACGCCGCCATAGCCGAGGTGCAGCCTGCGCAGGTGCCTTTGTCGGTGCTCCAGCAAGCGTAGGAGGAACAGCCGTACAACCTGTTCCTCCTGGAGCAACACCGGCTGGCAGAGGGCCAAATCTACGGCGAACACGCGAACGAGGACGCCGTGGCGGCCATGGCCGCAGCGTGCCCCAACTTCGTCGTGGAGTAGCGTGACATCTATGATGTCGTCCGCGCTCAAGTTGGCGCTTGCCAGGAAGCGGTTGCCGTAGAGGCGTAATAGCAGGCGATCGCGGAGGAGAAAAAAGCCAGCTGCGCCTCTTACGGGTCGCCGACGAACTATCAGGCGGCCCGGTGGGACAACGACAGCGTCGGCGCCACCATTTCCATCGTGGAACTCACGTCCACCTCAATGGACAGGCCACAGACTCCTCCGAGGATGAGTAGGCCACGGGAGGCGGCAGGGCCTCGTGTCCCATGTGGGCATGTCCATCTCCGTGTTCTACCCTTTCTCGCCAAAAACTGTACCTTCATTTCACGGGTCTTATCGCCGGTGCTCATGGAGACGGAGGACGAAGGACGACACGGGGTTGTCGGGCGCCGCTGCCGTAGGATAGGTTTAGGGTTAGGTCGGTTTTTCTTTTCTTCTAAATGTTCGAAATGTAAAGAAAATCCACCATGCTTGCATGAATGTCGTCCGGTTTGTATGAAATCCGCCCATGTTTGCATGAATTCAACCCGGTTTGTTGAAAAAGTGTTTGCAATGCATGCGGGCTGCATTGGATGGTGGCCTCCCGCATCCATGTTTACATATTGGCCCCCCTGTCTATGGACAGATGCGGGAGGAAATTTACGGGTTGCTGTTGGAGATGCACTAAGAGGGTGTAGCAATGAACTTTGCAAGGTTTGGTTTCATGTCCCTCCAGATTGTATTCTCAACATTGTATCGTCAAAAATCCCCCGCTTTATCGAATAAGTATTGATCTAAAAAATAGCTCAAGCGCCAAGTCAAAACCAAATGCATCGTTTCACAGGATGTATTTCTGCTACTTGTACCATGTTGATGAATAAATTGAATATTTTCTCGCAAAATAAATAAATAATACTTCCTCTGTTCCAAAATAAATGTGACTTTAGGGCATCTTCAACGCTAACCCTCGAACCATCCGCAACCGTTCGGACCACGCGGTCCGCACGTGTTTTATCATCCAATGAGGTCCTGCATCGGTTTGTAGGCCGGTCCAAACGTGCTTTTTTCCACAAACCAGGGACAAATTGGGGGACAATTGCAGGCATCCGGAACGCTTTCACACCCACTCCTGACACCTGGCACATAAAAAATCCTTCACCCGCACCTGCGCACATTCCTGCTCGACTCTAGCTGCCCGCATTCATGCCGCTGTAGAGCGGCCCTCCGCATGGACGCCGGCCTGAGGGCATGTGACCTCTCACTGACGATGTCACTGAAGCGGTGCGCCGGCCGAGAGCGCCGCCCACGACGCGTCTCCGGTGCCCGCTCCTTTTCGATGTCGGGGAGAAGTTTACTGGAAGGGCGAGATCGATATCTACCACGATCGTTCAATGCCCGTCCATATGTATGCCACCATTAAGCAAGCTCGCCGTTCAAGGAACCAACTCCGGCGCCACGCATTGACGCACCCGGATGCTTGGCCTCACAGAATCCGCTATCTAAAGGCGGACAGACCCGGCTAACTCCACACCACACCACATCCGCTCCACATCCGCTCCACATCGTCCTCCCTTGCACCACATCTATCATGACCGCAAGCTCTAGCGCTTTGTGAGAGAGCTTGTTACTGAAGTAGAAGCACGAGATGGCCGCTCTTGCAGCCGCCTGGCAGACCAGCCACGCCTGGCAGATCGAGCATGACATGCTGATTAGCTCGCCCAAGGTCTCTGATGATGATCCCACGATGGAGAGGGACTCGAACGACAACACTGCGCTGGACCCCACACCTGTGCTTGCCAACTTGACCATGGAGCAGGCGCAGGCGCACTTCGACGTCGTCATGACAGAGAGGAGCAGGCTGCGGTGGCTCCTATGTTGACGTTCCGCCAGGCGCAACAGGAGCAGCGGTACAACATATTTCTCCTCGAGCAACACTGGCTGGCGGAGGGCCAAATCTACATCGACCTCACATCCACTGGCACCGTCGGGGGACAGGTCACAGACTCTTTCGTGAAGGCGGCAGGGCATTGTGTCCCAAGTGGGCTGGTCTGACTCCCATGTCCTACTCTTCCTTGTAGGAGACCGCACCTTCACTTTACGTGTCTTAAACCCCCACAGGCGCTCATAAAAACGGTAGTTGCAGGACATGGTCGCTGATGCGGAATACAAAGAAAGTAGACGACGGACGCCGTCGTAGGATAGATTTAGGTCCAATCGCTCTTTCTTTTAATGAAATATATCTGAATTGTAGTGAATGTGTTTTGGTGTATATGAAATCAGTCAGTTTGCATGAATTACGTTTAGTATCTTTAAATTCGTTTTGAATTATATGCGGAGGTTGGTTTCCGCATCTTTGTTTGTGGATAGGTCGCTTATTGCACACGGATGCAGGAGCAAGTATGCGGATCCGTTGAAGATGCCCTAGAGAGTAATAGTAATTCATTTTCATGCACGACTCTTGTCACTCCCCAGTTCCATGCACGGACCAAACAAAAATTCAGAAAATGTCGGGCTCCATGAGCTTAATTAATTAACAAACCATGTACTGCCTCGCTTTCTAGAATTTTCCACGCTCATGTGCCCAGCGTAGAAAATTGTACTTTAGCCCCATCTCATCGGGCCCCTGGCTCGTCCGCATCCGAAGAATGATCAAAAGCGCCATTAGATCGTCTATAATCTAATCCGCAAAAAAAAAACCGTCTATAATCTAATCCGAACTGCGCTCGCAACAACACGTAGGCCCCACTACGTGGCGTGCCGCGGTTGGCTTTTACGCACTGGATCTTATCATCTCCGTGGAAACAGACGACGTAGTCGGTCCCACTTGCGGTGGGCCCGCCGGATCGAACGTCTTCGGCCCCACACTCTTTTTACCGGCGCGTCTGCGGACGGCTCGTTGCATCAGGGATCGCAAGCCGATCGTGGCTCGGCTTTGCTACGCCTCGGGTGACCATTTATCGGTAAGAAAGCTCTCGTTTTTTTTTTGGCGTTGCAAGGAAGAAACCCCAGAAAATGCTACCGCGTGTTCTTGCATGCGCTTCGTATAGCCAGCCTGTGGGTGATAGGGGTCACACACACCAAGGGCTCCGTGTCGGTTGGACTGTGCGCCTGAACAAACCCTAGGCAATTGGGCTCAAGGGGCTGAGGACCATGTACAGATCCGCCGGTCGGCGGAATGGCCTAAAATTCACTGCACAGTACTTCCTCCATTCTTTTTAGTTCGCATAGAAAGGGCCATTTTCATAGGGCCAACAAACGTGGGTTCGATACCCTTGTCATCGCGGTTGCTTGGCTGCTATGGAAGCAAAGGAACGCACGCGTCTTCAACAGGGTTAGACAACAAAAATCACCCTTAGAATTGGTTGACATGTCTTGAGTGAGGTTAAGGAGAGGAGGACGGCCGGAGTAGGGGTCGGAGGTTTATCTAGATTTGTGAGAGAGTAGGCTTTTTCTTTGTTGGTTGCAAAAGGTCGTTGCTGGCAACGGATGTTCGCATCAGTTTGCCAGTTTCTTGTATATTGTCCTTACTTTCTTCTATAAAGATAAGGCACGCATTGGCGTACTCTCGAATAAAAAAGATTTATGTCAAGTCAAACTTTACAAACTTTGACCAAATTTGTGTAAAAAAAAATCAACATCTATAGTACAAATGTACATAATATGAAACTACATTCCATAATTAATCTAAAGATATTCCTTTGGCCTTGTAAATATTGATACTTTTTTTATTGGGGATATAACCTCAAGGTGTGACCCGCTCAGAAGGGGCCGGGTTACACTGTTGGCGACTTAATATGAAGAAGGCCCAAGAGGCCCAAGTAGATGAAGTAAGAAGACGGCGGCTCATAGAGGCGGGTCTGATGGTGGCCCAAGACCTGGAAGTATGAACCGCCATATGATAGCTTGCCTGTTAAGGCAAGACAATTTAGAAACCAGATCGGTTACGTTGTGTGATCCGACTCGGACTCTTGTAAGTTTCGAATCTTGACCTGCGTATATAAAGGCGAGACCCGGTGCCGGGTTAAACCAAGAAACAACAAGTCGATAGCTAGGTCAGCGTATTTCGCTCCCTTGTAATCGAAACCCAAGCAATACAACTAGAAGCAAGACGTAGGCTTTTACCTCGTTGCGAGGGGCCGAACCTGGGTAAACTCTCTCTGTCCTTTGTCCCGTTCTACCCCTTTGAGCTAACCTACGTTGCGATGGTTCCACATCTAAGTCCTTTTACAAGGGCATCTGCCGTGACAAATCCACGACAGTTGGCGCCAACCGTGGGGCTAGAGCACGGTGGTTTCGAGTTCTTGAAGAACAACTTCTCATGGATCGAAGGATATGCCATGGGCCGGATGACTAAGAGCTGCCGCGACAAGATCTACATCGACGATGCTGGCTGGGGTCCCGAGGCCGACTCAAACAAGTATGGGTACCGGGTCCCCTTCGTTGGAATTCATGTCTTCATCGGCAAGATCGGTGAATCAGAGCCTGAGCCGGACAACTGCACCAACATCATCGAGACAGCTCGGCGCGCACGACCGTCCAGGGTTCAACCCGGCCGGAAGCATGCCTTTGTTGGCTTTATTCATGACGAAGGATCTATGTCTGGTGGAGAGACGACCATCTATTCAGGTGATGAGTCCTCAACTGGAGAAACTGAATCAATCTATTAGCTTCAGGATGGCGGGCTTGGGGGCTATTCCGATGGTGACAGTATTCCGGATACCTATGAGCCGCCGAGCAGGGCTGCTATTTTAATGGCTAGCACACAACCAATGTTGAATTCCTCAACTTTCGCAGCCATGACGTCTGGCTCAACTGCCGCTGCGATAGCCGGGGCAAGCGGCTTTGCGCGACCGTCGGCTCAAGTTTTATTTGAGCTCTTGGATGCCTTGGCGACTCTGTTAGCTACAGAGGTAATTCCTGTGAATCAAGTACAACACAATGCAGAGGTTGCGAAGCTGCGGGACGAGGTGGCAAAGGCCCGAGAGGATTTTGATGCAGAGAATGTCAGGATGGCCATGGAGCGAGCCGCATTGGATGCCAAAACACAGCGGATAAGGGCAGAGGCTTTTCTTTTAAATCTGGATCATAATGCGTCAAATGTTGTTCTTCGAAGGAGGCACCAGAGTCGCCTACCTTAACAGTTTGAGGGGCGGAATCTTTTTAATACGCCCGGAGCAGGAACGAGTAACCCGCCCGGTGTGACCGGGCTGCTGAGGCTCCTGTAATCGGAGCGGCGGCTCAGCCTCGTGTGCTAGACCCGCCTCATATGGATCTGACCCCGCCTCAACGAGTACCAACACCTTCTGGTCATTACTCCAACCCGCTGGATAATATGATTGCCGCAGCCTCACGGTTGGCAGCTATTCCAATCGAGGGCGAGTCTCCATCTGCAATAGAGACCAGGAACGCCGTGGAGCTTCTCCAGACAGCCGTGGCACAGCAGGCGGCTTACTCATATAGCCGTGAGCGGATTCACTCAACACCGCGCCAAAGTTGAAGTTACAGCCGGTGCATTGAGTCGCCGACGGTTTCCAGCAGCGAGCGGCATCATAACCCGCCTCGCAATGATGACCCGCCCCATGGGCATAACCCGCCCCGTGATGGTAATACTGCTCAGGACCTTGTAGATCAGGCTAGAGCCCGTCGTGAGGCGGAGTTGGCGGCTCAATTGGGGGCTCATCAACAGTTTCAGTTAAACCCATCGGCATTTGTGGAGGCCGGGATGAGTTCTAGGACAGTTGGTGTGCCGTGTCTAGTGCTGGATCTACGCAATGAGCGTCTGCCTAAGGATTTTAAAGGCCCTCGCAAGGTGCCTAATTACACAGCTGATCTTCTGCCCAAGGCTTGGATTGAGAGATATGAGCTGGCTATGGAGATGTTAGATGTTAGTGACGCTATGTGTGCCAAGTATTTCACCATGATGTTAGATGGACCAGCGCGAACCTGGTTGAAAGGGCTACCTGCCAACTCCATCAATTCATGGGCTGAGTTGAAGGCGCGCTTCATTCAGAATTTCAAAGGAACATGTAAGCAGCCTCTGTCGATCATTGATTTGGACAACTGCGTGCAGCGAGAGGATGAGTCGGCCCACCATTAGGTTCGTCGGGTCTCAGCTATTATCCACTCATCGGATAGCATTGCGTCCGGCTCTGCTGTTCTGATTTTGGAGAAAAATTGTCACTTCACGCCTCTCAAACAGAAGCTGGGGCGGCTTAAGCATCACCGCAATGACATGGGAGAGCTCATGGCGGCTCTCATCAAGTATGCTGACTCAGACAACACCAAGGACCACGGATCTGATGATGAAAAGTCCAACAAGGGGAAGAAGAATGGCAATAGTAAGGGTCAGCAGCAAAACGTGACGGGTCATAACCAGGGTAACAGTGGAAAGCGCAAGCAAACCGATGGAGGGTGAGATTTTGTGGCTAACACCAATGCTCAGCATAAAAATCAGTGTTGTAAGGGTAAGCCGCAGTTTGGAGGACCAAAATTTAACCTGGAGGCCATGCTTAATGACCCTTGCCCAAAGCATAGTTTGCCCGGTTAACCATCGACTCATGCTTGGAAAGATTGTTTCATCATGAAAGAGTAAAAGAACTCTAGCTTTAATCAGAATCAGGGTGGTAACAATGGCCCGCCTGGCGGGTCAGCATCCGGCTCAGAGGGGCCGGGCTTTGGTGACGACGGCCCAAATTCTGGATATCAAGGACAAAACAACCAAGGTGGCTATAACCAATAGCCTGGTCCGGGTAACCAGCAGCATCAGTGAGGATACCAGAGCAATCCAAAGCAGCTTAACGGTGGCCAGTATCATGTCTTCACTGCAAGTCTTTGCAAGAGCGATCAGAAGGTTCATAAACGTGCGGTCAGTGTGATTGAGATGTCGGTACCTCGATACTTGCGGTAGTCAGAGCAGCCAATTATATGGAGTCGTGAGGATCAGCTGCCTCGGGTTGACAATCCGGGTCAACTAGCGTTGGTGGTAGCCCCTCAGGTAGGGGGTTACAAATTCACTAAAGTGCTCATGGATGGAGGCAGCATCATCAATATCCTTTATTATGATACCTTTCGCTGGATGAATTTGACTGATAAGGAGCTCAAGCCGTCTTGTACAGTCTTTCATGGCGTGGTACCTAGTAAGTCGACATATCCTGTTGGTAAAATCGCCTTGGAGGTGGCTTTTGGCGATGATTATGACTACAGGGCAGAGACATTATGGTTTGAGGTGGTTAAGATAAAGAGCCCTTATCATGCCTTGTTTGGACGGCCGGCTTACGCCAAATTCATGGCACGGCCCTGTTATGTTTATTTACAGCTTAAGATGCCAGGACATAAGGGTACTATTACAGTCCATGGTAATCAAACAATTGCTTTGGAGTGTGAAGGAGATGCTGCATATGTTGACTCGGCTTGTGCTACGGAGGAGCTCAAGTTTTATAAAGATAATGTTGACCCAGTGATGACCCACAAGTATAGGGGATCTATCGTAGTCCTTTCGATAAGTAAGAGTGTCAAACCCAACGAGGAGCAGAAGGAAATGATAAGCGGTTTTCAGCAAGGAATTCAATGCAAGTACTGAAATAAGTGGTAACAGATAGTTTTGTGATAAGATAAATTGTAACGAGCAACAAGTAACAAGAGTAAATAAAGTGCAGCAAGGTGGCCCAATCCTTTTTATAGCAAAGGACAAGCCTGGACAAACTCTTATAATAGGAAAAGCGCTCCCGAGGACACATGGGAATATCGTCAAGCTAGTTTTCATCACGTTCATATGATTCGCGTTCGGTACTTTGATAATTTGATATGTGGGTGGACCGGTGCTTGGGTGTTGTTCTTACTTGAACAAGCATCCCACTTATGATTAAACTCTATTGCAAGCATCCGCAACTACAACAAAAGTATTAAGGTAGACCTAACCATAGCATGAAACATATGGATCCAAATCAGCCCCTTACGAAGCAACGCATAAACTAGGGTTTAAGCTTCTGTCACTCTAGCAACCCATCATCTACTTATTACTTCCCAATGCCTTCATCTAGGTCCAAATAATGGTGAAGTGTTATGTAGTCGACGTTCACATAACACCACTAGAGGCTAGACAACATACATCTCATCAAAATATCGAACGAATACCAAAGTCACATGACTACTAATAGCAAGACTTCTCCCTTGTCCTCAGGAACAAACGTAACTACTCACAAAGCATATTCATGTTCATAATCAGAGGGGTAATAATATGCATAAAGGATCTGAACATATGATCTTCCACCAAATAAACCAACTAGCATCAACTACAAGGAGTAATCAACACTACTATCAACCTACTAGCACCAATCCGGACTTGGAGACAAGAATTGGATACAAGAGATGAACTAGGGTTTGGAGATGAGATGGTGCTGGTGAAGATGTTGATGGAGATTTCCCTCTCCGATGAGAGGAGCATTGGTGATGATGATGACGATGATTTCCCCTCGGAGGGACGTGTCCCCGGCGAGCAGCTCTGCGGAGCCCTAGATTGGTTCCGCCAAGGTTCCGCCTCGTGGTGGCGGAGTTTAAATCGAAAGGTTGCTTAATATTTTTTGTCATCGAAAGACTTCATATAGTAGAAGATGGGCGTCGGAGAGCCACCGGGGGCCCACGAGGTGGGGCGCGCCCGAGGGGCGCCACCCACCTCGTGGCGGTGTGGGGCCCGGCCTTCATCTTTAATGACGATTTTTCTTTATTTATTTTAAGATATTCCGTGGAGTTTCAGGACTTTTGGAGTTACACGAATAGGTCTCGATATTTGCTCCTTTTCGGCCCGAATTCCAGCTGCCGGCATTCTCCTCTTCATGTAAACCTTGTAAAATAAGAGAGAATAGCCATAAGTATTGTGACATAACGTGAAATAACAACCCATAATGCGATAAATATCGATATAAAGGCATGATGCAAAATGGACGTATCAACTTCCCCAAGCTTAGACCTCGCTTGTCCTCAAGCGAAAAGCCGATAACAATAAATATGTCATCATGTTTAGAGGTAGAGGCGTCGATAAAAAATAAAATACGGACATGAAGGCATCGTGATTATTCTCATAACAGCAACATATATAGATTTTGTCATATGATTACTTATGTTCAAGTGATGATCTTTTCACAATGCAAAGGTATGAATTAGAAACCTTATTGAGCACCAACAAATTATAACCTCAGTCATTGAAGCAATTGCAATTTATCATAACATCGGAAAGAGTCTATGTCAGAGCTAAAAAGCAAGTCCACATACTCAACTATCACTTAGTCCTTCATAATTGCTAACACTCATGCAATACTTGTGGTTACGGAGTTTTAATCAGACACAGAGAAAGATAGGGGCTTATAGTTTTGCCCCACAACCTTTTACCTCAAGGGTAATGTCAACAATAACAATTCATGCTCCCCTACATCCAATTTTATATATATATATATATATATATATATATATATATATATATATATATATATATATATATATATATCATGTTCTTTCCAACATCTTTGGGTGTGGCGCTTCGATTTAATCGTACACTAATCATGCACGCAAATGTATACGATCAAGATCAAGACTCACGGAAGATATCACAACACAACTCTAAAACATAAATAAGTCATACAAGCATCATAATACAAGCCAGGGGCCTCGAGGGCTCGAATACAAGTGCTCGATCATAGGCGAGTCGTGGAAGCAACAATATCTGAGTACGGACATAAGTTAAACAAGTTTGCCTTAAGAAGGCTAGCACAAAGCCGGGATCAGATCGAAGAGGAGCGGGCCTCCTGCACGGATCCTCCTAGCTACTCCCAGTGGTCGCCGTCGGCCGGGCTGCACGTAGTAGTAGGCACCTCCGATGTAGTAGTCGCCATCGGCGGTGGCGTCGCTCACAGGCTCCATCGTGCTGTTGCAGCAATCGAGTAGAGGTAGGGAAAAGGGGAACAAGGCAACCGTGAGTACTCATCCAAAGTAGTCGCAAGCAAGGAACTACACTACATATGCATGGATATATGTGTAATGGGCCATATCGATGGACTGAATCTGCAGAATGCCGTAATAAGAGGGGATAGCTAGTCTTAACGAAGACTAAACTCGTCACTGTCTTGCAATGTAGAAGAGGACGATCTGAAGTCCTCCAAGTAACATCACATAGCAATAATCCTACCCGCAATCCCTCCTCATATCCACGAGAGAGCGACCACGGTTGTATCGGCACTTGGAAGGTGTGTTTTATCAAGTATCCGGTTCTAGTTGTCATAAGCTCAAGGTACAACTCCAAGTCGTCCTGTTACCGAAGATCACGGCTATTCAATAGATTAACTTCCTGCGGGGTGTACCATCTTACCCAAAGACGCTTGATCCCATTTGGCGGACACACTTTCTGGGTCATGCCCGCCGCGGAAGATCAACACGTCGCAGCCCCACCTAGGCACAACAGAGAGGCCAGCACGCCGGTCTAAACCTAAGCGCGCAGGGGTCTGGGCCCATCGCCCTGAGCACACCTGCATGTTGCGTGGGCGGCCGGAAGCATACCTAGCCTAGCAGCGTTCCAGTCCAATCCGGCGCCGCCATCGTTCTTGACGTCTGAAGTGCTTGGTGATACCACGACGCCGGATACCCATAACTACTCCCGCGTAGATGGTTAGTGCGTATAAGCTCAGAGCCAACTCAGATCAAATACCAAGACCTCGTTAAGCGTGTTAAGTATCCGCGAACGCCGAACAGGGCCAGGCCCACCTCTCTCCTAGGCGGTCTCAACCTGCCCTGTCGCTCCGCCACAAAGATCCGTCCAGAGGGCCGTCGGGACAAAGGTCCTTTCAGCCCCCAATCCGTGAATCACTCATGGTGCTCCACAAGCCGACCGACTTTAGTCTCCACATGTATCATGTAGTATATAGTATATACCCTAATCACCTCCCGAGTGATCACGGCCCGATAGTATAGCACGGCAGACGGACAAGAATGTAGGGCCACGAGATGAAAGTACTAGCATCCTATACTAAGCATATAGGATTGCGGTAAGGTAACAACTGATAGTAACAAGGACAGGCTATGCAGCGGTATAGGAGTATCTGAAAGCGATAACATGCTACACTACTCTAATGCAAGCAATATAGAGAAGAGTAGGCGATATCACGGTGATCAAGGGGGCTTGCCTGGTTGCTCGGCAAGAGAGAGGTCCTCAACTCCGTAGTCGAACCGGGCAGCAGCAGCGTCGGTCTCGTAGTCTACCGGAGAGAAGAGGGGGAAGAAACAATGAATACCATGTAAACAGATGCATATCGATGCATGACATAACAAGTAACGATGCTAGGCGTGCCCTAACTTGGTATGAGGTGGTACTGGTTAAGAAACATCAGGAAAGTATTCCGGTGTTTATGATTTCGAGCGAGAGGAGCGGAGGAAAGTTGCAGGTTTGATAGGTTAGGGGTGTGCGGCGGACGAACATACTGCGTATCCGGATTCGTCTCGTCGTTCTGAGTAACTTCCATGTTGAAAATATTTTCATCCGAGTTACGGATTATTTTATATTAATTTTTAAAGTTTTAATTGATTTTTTTCTAAGTTCTGGATTTAATTTAATTCGAAATTAAATTGTAGTTAATGCTATGGGTACACGGAAGTGTACCCGAGTGTGCCTAAAGGGGCTGACAGTGGGGCCCTAGTCAAATGTCGATCAACGTTTGGTGAACCGTTGATCGGTCGAAAGGGCCATGGGGCCCGCATGTCATTCATACATGTTTTACTAAACAACATTTGATTAACTAAACCGGTTGATTAGGTTATTAAGCAGGTTAATTAAGTTCACTAATTAATTAACAATTATTATTTAATTAATCTTTTACTTTTTTTTACTTAAACAGGGCATGGCCCTTGTTAGTGGTTAACTAGGAGGGTTAGTGCTAATCTAACCCCCAATTAGAGACCTACCCAACTTTGGCGAGGCGCCCGGCAGAGGCTACGCCAAGACATACGAGGGTCGCCGGCCGCGTGGTCGGACGGCCGGAACAGCGACAAGCGGCGCGACACAGGAGCATGAGGGCGGGCTCGGGGCTGCGCGATCACAGGCGGTGGGGCGACCTCACGCGGGCGTCGTGGTCTGTGACGGTCGCCAGCGCGAGGAACGCTGTGAGACGGAAATAGCCCGCAGGCGTGCAGGCACGGACAACACAGGCGTCAGATGAGCACGGTGGTGGCGCTGAGTCTGGCGCCCAACGAGTTACGTGGTGCGGCGAAATTGGCGATTGAGAATCGAAAAGGGGAACAGGGGATCGAGGGGCCTCACATCGAGGCGGTAGGGGAGGTCCGCGAGCTCGGGAGGTCGTGGCGGGTCGGAGAGGTGGCCGGCGAGGCGCGGGCGCCGGTGATGAAGCGGTCGGCGAGGCGACCGACATCGGCGGTCTGTGAAGCGATGGCGAAGCTGCGGCGAAGCGCCACGCCGGCCCGGCAAGGCCTGCCACGGCCTGGTGCGGCCATAGGAGGCATAAGCGTGGCGGCGCCAGCGAAGGCGTCTTCTGCAGGGCGGGACCGGCGGTATGCGATTCGAAGGAGGCGGCGTCGCGAGAGGGCGGCAAGCGGTGGCGATCCGGCGAAGACGGTGAGGACTCCGTGGCGTCGGCAACTTCCGTGAGAGGGCATGAGGACGGCGACGAGAGCAAAGCGGGAGGCGGCATCCGAGGCGTCGCGGCGATGAGGCTTTGGGAGGAGGGCGAGGAGAACGGCGACGAGGTGGCGAAGCGATCTTTGGGGTGGGCGCGGCGTCGAGGATCGGGGGACGGTTGTTGGTATCCACCCGATCTAGATCGAGGGAGTGGGAGGCGAGTGGTGGAAGTGGGTTGGGGGAGGCTAGGGTTTAGTGGGAGTGGGGGGATAAGGAGGCCAGTGGGCTGGTGGGCGACGGTCTGGCGCGGCCAATGGGCCGTTCGCCTAAGCGTGGGGGGTGTTTCCTTTTTCTACTTCTTTTGTTTTCCTTTTCCTTTTATTTATTTCCTGTTTTCTTTTAACTTCCAATTTATTTTAGTTTCAATAAATACCAAAGTGGCACCTAAATTGTTCTTACAAATTATGCCACAACCACAAAATGTTTCATCCCTAAATAATATAGTTTAATATTCTACAAAATCTGAAAGGCATTTTAATAATTGTTTTAGCTACTGTTTTGATTAGTTTATTTCATTTAAACATTTTATAAAGGCTTCGCTTCTTCACCCATATTACATATGATTTATTTGTCACATTTAGAACATTTTAGTTTTGACATTTGAAAACTTTTATTGTTTGACTTTATTTTGAATTTGAATTTTGAATCGGATTTTGAACTAACCGAGATTAACTACAGATGTGAGGTGGCGTGGCATCATTAATGGGGATTACTGTAGCATAATTATCCGGGCGTCGCAATTCTCCTCCACTACAAGAAATCTCGTCCCGAGATTTAAGCGGTGGAGTAAGGGGGGGGGGGAGGCGCTGGTAGCGAAAAACCTAACGAGTCTTCTCGGTCTTGGCTGCCCTATCGAAGAGGTTGATCCCTTTCGTTGATGTCTTCATTTCTCTGCTTCAAGTCACCATGATCAAGTCGTCATCCTTTCTTCGGGATCTTCATCGTACTTATGAAAAGGATATGGGGCAAGACTCGGGAAGGGCGGGCCTTACCAGAGTTGACTATCCGGTACATAACTCGAGGGAATGGGGTAGGAAGTAACTCTCGAATTGAACTTAAGAAAATATCGAGAGTAAAGTAAGAAGGTACCATGAGAAGTTTCAAGCGGATAGGCCATTGTTCGATGTACGAAACAACATGCAAAAGGGGTCGAGCAATGAGATTGAGTATTAAATCTGCTACCAAAATAGATCACTTGGGACGATGGCCCGTGAATTACATCTGAGGCCACTCGCGAGGAACAACCTTGGGAAGAGGGGTGCGGGAGAGTCAGGTTTCGATCACGGGACACGTGGGTTATGGGCCCACCATGTGATTGAAAGGAGGAAGGGGGCCGACATTTTGCACGGTCATGATAGTAAGGCGTGTCAAAGGGTAGCTGTCGGATATGTCGGCAACAACATCGATACCAAGGGCGAGGGACAAAGAGAACCATTTCACGCCGTTGAGCGAGGCGGACCAATAGGCAAAGTTCTCGTCCATCGATGGCTACCGGAATGTCACCAACAATAGTAACAGGTTACACGGGCAAGATGGTACACCGAGGTGTTTACATAAGCGAGGATATTACTGCTTATATTATATAGATCACAAGAGGGTTTAAACAAACCAATGGAAAGGAAAAGTGATTATTATGTTTAAATAGAACAATGGGAAGGAGAATGTGTTTAAACACATCTTTCAGGGGTAAATCCTTCCCACGGACAAGCGAGAGCACGATATCCATGATAGGATATAACGTAGAAACCCTTGAGAAAGAGGAGAGAAATATCATGACATTACCCATACAACGGTGTTAGGATAAATGATAAATAAAATTTGGCATCGTGCTTCAAATGTTCCTGTTGAAAATCGGAGTACCATTGACATGCTTCGAGATAGCATTGACATGGTCTTCATGTGAAGATCAGACTTAGGAAACACGAAGGATCCATCAGGAATAACTTGTAGAATAAGTCTTACAATTTCCTCATGGGTGAATGGATAACCTTGCTGAATGGAATCTATAATGATAGGTCCTCATGTTACCGGGTCATCAAAGGATCAACATCATAATTCTTGGAAAGTTGTCCCAACCATGATATCTGACCGAGATTCAGATCCGATTGGTGTCATGATACCTCAGACTCAGGATGTTCGAGAAGAAAAGGTGCAACACAAATAGACGAAGTGACATTTCAAGATTCTCAGGAAACGAACTACGGGAGCGGGTTCTTGAAGCAATAGTTCATCCTTAAACCAAGGAGGGGATGAGAAGGTGGCTGATGGGCTCAGCGACAATTCATCGAGAATTCCAAACGGATGGATTTCCACGATAATGTGAACAAGAAGATGACATTTGTCAGCTCAAATGGTATAATGATGTATGCTCGAGGAAAACATACACATTTAAACATTGGTTGAAAGGTGCACCCGAAGTATGGGCTGGGTTGCACGACCAACGTCGGAATGGTGATTCAATAATCAATAGTCTAAGAATTTCACTTCAAAGCAAGAGGCTTGCTAGAAGTTTTGAATTCACGTGATAGCTCAACTGTCGGTATTCGGTTGAAAACAATCACGGGGCCAAGGAATGAACAAAGATGGCAAGAAGTATTATGATATCAAGAATTCTTAAGAGGTGGTGAAATTCTCACCACATCCTTGACAAAAGGAGATGGTAATACTTAGAGGTAAGGAAGATCAAGCTGCTGGGTAGCGGGATCCCAAGGTTTACACAAAACACGAACAACTTGTGTTGAGCGGAAGGCAATAAAGTGGTGGATGATAATACAATTCATCAAGGGCAAGGATGGTATTTCTCATCATGGATTCAATTGGTATCTGGATGAGCTCGAATGTTGATGATCACGACACCTTTGTCGCGAGAGTTCATGAAGATGTAATCGATCGGCGACGACATCAAGCCAAAGTAATGATGAAGTGAAAGGTTATTGGAACCAAGGGTACGACACAACTCGAGATCAAGTTTGTTGTTCAAGGCGAAATGATATGACGATGAGGATCGACGTAAGGTTAGTTCATCGTCGAAAATTGTGCTCCGAGAAGAAGGACCGGGTAGCAGTTAAAATCATCACGACAATGATATAGCCAAACAGGCTAGGAATGGCGTGATCGGGTACAAACTTCGTACTTATAGAAGCTTCTTGAAGAGTTGTTGAGCCGTAGTGCGGACTCGGTTCAGATTATCGGTGTCTTTGAGTGTTTATTAACTCGAGCACATGAAAAAATGTAATCGGTGGGAAGGTAGCACTTGATGAAGAACTCATAAGAAGTTATGCGGTTCCATGATAATCTCGAGATACCAGGGGTAATACTCGATGACATATCAAAGTAGAGGGTGGACGGGGGTATTGCTCTCTGAAAGACAAGTGCTAAAACTTGCACGAGAAATGGTATTTAAAAGAGAACATGGTGGAACCACGATTGCAAAAGGCGGATCCACGATATAAGATGAACTTATACCAAAGGAATAATTAATTTAAGAGAAGCTTTAATGATAAGATCTACATAGTGTCCATGGGCATGAACACAAGTTCAAGGTCGATTTCATTCACTTCTCACGTTCGATGAAGTTGCAGTGTTGAAAATTTTATCTGGCGAAGCACCAGAAGAGTATGATTCGTGAAAACTTTCGGGTTCACACGGTTTAGTGAAGGCATATGTTCAACCCATAGGGGCTTCTTGGAATCATATACCAGAATCTTTAGAAATAATTAACTCAAGCTCGAAGGCAGAGCATGGTTGAGAAAGCAGAGGATACAATTTACCAAAGGCATTATGTATCAGAGGAAAGGCTCACAAGGTTATTGAATATGAAGGGCGTTGTCAGATAAAATCCAACAAAGGATCTGGTGGTCCACAAGGGATCTGACGTGAGCATCCGTACTCAACTAGAGGTAGAAGAATGCAAGGAGATCAAATTATAGAAACAACTGACTAACTCAATTGTCAAATGCAAAGGAATTAAGATTCCCAAATCAAGGGATCAGAAGCAATGCTCTGATCAGGGATGGATAAGTTGAATAGCCTTAGGGTACAATCAACGACAATTGGATTGGTCGAGAACCAATTCCAGTTAAAAGAATGGCAGCTCAGCCAGAAAGGTAATTTATAAGGATCAATGATGATTGCGGGTATTCGCAAACATATTGAGTCAACAGACCCAAAATGATAATGACAAGGAATGTCAATATGACTACGAGACTTATGGGATTAACCATAATGCAAGCAAGCAAGAACTTCAAGAGCCAAAGGCTCCAGAGGATTTTCGGAAGATCGGATAGTAATTTGAAGACTTTTGTGAAACACATGAACAAGCGGGGTTGGCGGATACTCGACAAGTCGAGGATTTATTTGAAGGGGTATTCATGTGGCAAAGAACTGCTAGGCGATAGGCACAAAGTATTCTCGAAACAATAGAAAACTTGGGTATCTTGTAATAACAAGATCAATGGGGATGATCGTATGAATGGCAAGTGTAAGTAGTTATCCATACGGATTTATCGGTGGTCGGGAATAGCAAAAGTGATGAGCACAAAGTCTCGAGAGAACATCGAGAGTATCTTGAATCGTCGATTAGCGACGATCATCTGAAGTGAGGGCTCTTCGGGAGAAAGTACTTGCGAGAACCTAAAGTTAGTTTTGTTTTAGCAAATTCATTTAACCCGAATAGAAGAGAGTTGAGTCCCGAGTAAAGGTCGAGGAGTAAAAGATCCTAGTACCACCCGATGGCGGCGTGGGCCCGTAAGGCACACAGCCAAGTTAGTAAAAGTTTTGCAATGTCTAGACTCGACTTGCCAAGGAGTGTGGAAGGGGATTCCTACAGCGATCGGCTCGATACCAACTTGTGGACGCCCCGATTTAATCGTACACTAATCATGCACACAAATGTATGCGATCAAGATCAAGGACTCACGGAAGATATCACAACACAACTCTAAAACATAAATAAGTCATACAAGCATCATAATACAAGCCGGGGCCTTGAGGGCTCGAATACAAGTGCTCGATCATAGATGAGTCAGCGGAAGCAACAATATCTGAGTCTGAGACATAAGTTAAACAAGTTTGCCTTAAGAAGGCTAGCACAAACTGGGATCTGAGATCGAAAGAGGAGCAGTCTCTGCACGGATCCTCCTAGCTACTCTGGTCGTCGTCGGCGGGCTGCACGTAGTAGTAGGCACCTCCAGTAGTAGTCGTCATCGACGGTGGCGTCTGCTCCTGGCTCCGTCGTGCAGTTTGCAGCAATCGAGTAGAGGTAGGGGAAAAGGGGAACAAGGCAACCGTGAGTACTCATCCAAAGTACTACTTAGCAAGGAACTACACTACATATGCATGGATATATGTGTAATGGGCCATATCGATGGACTGAACTGCAGAATGCCGAATAAGAGGGGATAGCTAGTCTTAACGAAGACTACGCTTCGGTCACCGTCTTGCAACAGTAGAAGAGGACGATCTGAAGTCCTCCAAGTAACATCACATAGCAATAATCCTACCCGCAATCCCTCCTCATATCCACGAGAGAGCGACCACCGGGTTGTATCCGGAACTTGGAAGGGTGTGTTTTATCAAGTATCCGGTTCTAGTTGTCATAAGCTCAAGGTACAACTCCAAGTCGTCCATTACCAAAGATCACGGCTATTCGAATAGATTAACTTCCTGCAGGGTGCACCATCTTACCCAGACGCTTGATCCCATTTGGCGGACACACTTTCTGGGTCATGCCCGCCGCGGAAGATCAACATGTCGCAGCCCCACCTAGGCACAACAGAGGCCAAGACGCCGGTCTAAACCTAAGCGCCGCAGGGTGCAGGCCCATCGCCTGAGCACACACCTGCGTTGCGTGGGCGGCCGGAAGCGCCCTAGCCTAGCGAGCGTTCTAGTCCAATCCGCACGCCGCCGCTCCGTTCTTGACGTCTGAAGTGCTTGGTGATACCACGACGCGGGATACCCATAACTACTCCCGCGTAGATGGTTAGTGCGTATAAGCTCGTAGCCAACTCAGATCAAATACCAAGACCTCGTTAAGCGTGTTAAGTATCCGCGAGCGCCGAACAGGCCAGGCCCACCTCTCTCCTAGGCGGTCAGAACCTGCCACATCCGCTCCGCCACAAAGATCCATCCAGAGGGCCATCGGGACAAAGGTCCTTTCAGCCCCAATCAAGTGAATCACTCATGGTGCTCCACAAGCCGACCCGACTTTAGTCTCCACATGTATCATGTATAAAGTATATAGTATATACCGTGATCACCTCCCGAGTGATCACGGCCCGATAGTATAGCACGGCGAGACGGACAAGAATGTAGGGCCACAGATGAAAGTACTAGCATCCTATACTAAGCATATAGGATTGCGGTAAGGTAACAACAGAGATAGTAACAAGGACAGGCTATACAACAGATAGGAGTATATGAAAGCGGTAACATGCTACACTACTCTAATGCAAGCAGATAGAGAAGAGTAGGCGATATCTGGTGATCAAGGGGGGCTTGCGTGGTTGCTCCGCAAGAGAGAGGGTCGTCAACTCCGTAGTCGAACTGGGCAGCAGCAATGGTCGGTCTCGTAGTCTACCGGAGAGAAGAGGGGAAGAAACAATGAATACCATGTAAGCAGATGCATATCGATGCATGACATGACAAATAACGATGCTAGGCGTGCCCTAACGTGGTATGAGGTGGTATTGGTTAAGAAACATCAGGAAAGTATTCCGGTGTTTGTGATTCAAGCGAGAGCCGGAGGGGAAAGTTGCATGTTTGATAGGTTAGGGGTGTGCGGCGGACGAACAGACTGCGTATCCGGATTCGTCTTGTCGTTCTGAGTAACTTTCATGTTGAAAATATTTTCATCCGAGTTACGGATTATTTTATATTAATTTTTAAAGTTTTAATTGATTATTTTTTCTAAGTTCGGATTTAATTTAATTTGAAATTAAATTGTAGTTAATGCTATGGGTACACGTGAAGTGTACCCGAGTGTGCCTAAGGGCTGACGGTGGGGCCCTAGTCAAATGTCGATCAACGTTTGGTGAACCGTTGACTGGTCAAAAGGGGCCATGGGGCCCGCATGTCATTCATACATGTTTTACTAAACAACATTTGATTAACTAAACCGGTTGATTAGGTTATTAAGCAGGTTAATTAAGTTCACTAATTAATTAACAATTATTATTTAATTAATCTTTTACTTTTTTTTTTTTACTTAAACAGGGGCATGGCCCCTTGTTAGTGGCTAACTAGGAGGGGGTTAGTGCTAATCTAACCCCCAATTAGCAGAGACCTGCCCAACTTTGCAGAGGCGCAGCCGGCAGAGGCTACGCCAGCACATACGAGGGTCGCTTGGCCGGCAGCCGGACGGCTGGAACGGCGACGAGCGGCGCGACACAGGAGCATGAGGGACGGGCTCGGGGCTGCGCGATCAGCAGGCGGTGGGGCGACCTCACGCGAGGCGTCGTGGTGCGCGAACGATCGCCGGGCGCTGAGGAGCACGCTGTGACGGGAATAGCCACAGGCGTGCAGGCACGGGGCGGCACGGCGTCAAATGAAAGCACGGCTGGTGGCGCTGAAAAGCTGCGCCCAACGAAGTTACGTGGTGCGGCGAAATTCGGCGATTGAGAATCGAAAGGGGGAACAGGGGATCGAGGGGGCCTCACATCGAGCGGTAGGGAGGTCCGCGAGCTCGGGAGGTCGTGGCGGTCGGAGAGGTGGCGACGAGGCGCTGGCGCCGGTGATGAAGCGGTCGGGCAGGGCGACCGACATCGGCGTCTGTGCGCAGAGAAGCGATGGCGAAGCTGCGGCGAAGCGCCACGCGCCGGCAGCGCGCTAGCCACGGCTGGTGCGGCCATGGGAGGCACGGGCGGGCGGCGCCAGCGGCAGGGGCGTCTGCGGCGCGGCAGCGGCCATGCGATTCAAGGAGGAGGCGGCGATGCGAGAGGGCGATGGGCGGTGGCGATCCGGCGAAGACGCCGAGGGGCTCGGCGAAGGCCGACGGCTTCCGTGAGGAGGGGATGAGGACGAGCGACGGAGACAGTAAACGGGAGGCGGCATCCGAGGCGTCAGGGCGACGAGGCTTTGGGAGGAGGGCGAGGAGAACGGCGACGAGGTGGCGGGCGATCTTTGGGGTGGGCGCCAGGCGTCGGGATCGGGGGACGGTTGGCGGTATCCACCCGATCTAGATCGAGGAGTGGGAGGAGCGAGTGGTGGAAGTGGGTGGGGGGCTAGGGTTTACGTGGAGTGGGGGGATAAGGAGGCCAGGCTGGGCCTGGTGGTGATCGGTCTGGGCCAGTGGGCCGTTCGCCCAAAGACATGGGGGGGTTGTTTCCTTTTTTTACTTCTTTTGTTTTCCTTTTCCTTTTATTTATTTCCTGTTTTCTTTTAACTTCCAATTTATTTTAGTTTCAATAAATACCAAAGTGGCACCTAAATTGTTCTTACAAATTATGCCACAACCACAAAATGTTTCATCCCTAAATAATATAGTTTAATATTCTACAAAATACGGAAGGCATTTAAATAATGGTTTTAGCTACTGTTTTGATTAGTTTATTTCATTTAAACATTTTATAAAGGCTTGGCTTCTTCACCCATATTACATATGATTTATTTGTCACATTTAGAATATTTTAGTTTTGACATTTGAGAACTTTTATTGTTTGACTTTATTTTGAATTTGAATTTTGAATCGGATTTTGAACTAACCCGAGATTAACTACTGTGACAGAGGTGACGTGGCATCATTAATGGGGATTACTGTAGCATAATTATCCGGGCGTCACACTGGGCTTGCCAAAGGATAAAATGAAAAAGGAAAGGTGAAGATCACCGTGACTCTTGCATAGGGTAGAGGATAATAATAAAAGATAGGCCCTTCGCAGAGGGAAGCAGAGGTTGCCATGCGCTTTTATGGTTGGATGCACAAAGTCTCAATGCGAAAGAACGTCACTTTATATTGTCCCTTGTGATATGAACCTTTATTATGCAGTCCGTCGCTTCTATTTCTTCCATATCACAAGATCGTATAAAGCTTATTTCTCCCACACCAATCAATCATAGATATTTAGAGCAATTTTTATTGCTTTGCACCGATGACAAATTACTTGAAGGATCTTACTCAATCCATAGGTAGATATGGTGGACTCTCATGGCTAAACTGGTTTAAGGGTATTTGGAAGCAGAAGTAGTATCTCTACATGGTGCTTAGAATTTGGCTAGCATGAGGGGGAAAGGCAAGCTCAACACGTTAGAGGATCCATGACAACATACATTATCTCAGATATAAGAAAACATAACTCATCACGTTGTCTTCCTTGTCCAACATCAACTCTTTAGCATGTCATATTTTAATGAGATCTCCCAGTCATAAAAGATGTAAATGATAATATATCTATATGTGAAACCTCTCTTTCCTTATTACTTCCTATTAATTGCAACGATGGCCAAAGCTATATTTGCCAACTCCCAACAACTTTTAATCATCATACTCTTTCTATGTGAAATCATTACTCTCAATAAGATCAATATGAACTCTTTGTTTCTTTTTATTCTTTTTCTTTTATTCACCCAAGATCATGACAAAATAATCAAGCCCTTGACTCAACACTAAACTTTATTATATATATAGCTCACGGACTCGATTACATAGAGAGATCATAAAGCAAAACTCAAAACTAGATCATGCCATAAACTTTATTCTACTAGATCAAGATACTACTAATAGGATCGAACTAAGAAAAACGATAAAGATAGGAGTTGTGATGGTGATACGATACCAGGGCACCTCCCCCAAGCTTGGCAGTTGCCAAGGGGAGTACCCATACCCATGTGATTATATCTCCCTTGCTAGTGAAGAAGGCGGAGGTGTTGTTGATCATGCAGGCTTGTCGCCCACCTTCCATGGCATAGGCTCACCATCATAGAAGGATGATCGAGTCTCCGGAATCCTCAAATCTGCAGCCAAACTCATCCTTTTGAATCTATATTCATACTCATAGTTTTGATTTTGCAGATAATATATTTGAGCTTGGAGGTGCTCGATCTTCTCATGTAGCTTGAAGATGGCCTCCTCGGTATTCTTGGCATCCGGCTCGTAGTTGTTGGTGAATTCCGCGAGCATCTTGTGGCTAGCGTTAATTCCACGCTCCACCATCCCCTGGCACTTGAAAACTTGTTGCTCCATTGCTTCGAGCCTCTCCTCCACGCTTCCGGTTCCCTTTGGTCCCTCAACATCGCGGATGTGCAGCAACCCATCACGCATCTCAATGGTTTGAGGGTGTCGCAGCACCTCCGCGAGGTAAGGGTTGATCACCTTCTCGAAGAACTTGTCCTTGGAAGCACTTGGGGACGTCATGATGATCTAGATCTGTCAGAAAAACAGCTCGAAACAAGAACAGGAGATATTTGCGTGATCTGAGTCAAAACCTTGGAGAATATATAATGAATTTTACCGACCAAAATATGTATCGTGCAAGAAAACGGAGTCCGGAGGGCACACGAGGTGCTCACGAGGTAGGGGCGCGCCCGGGGTAGGCGCGCCCACCACCCTCGTGGGGCCTCGTGTCCTTCCCGACTACCACTTATTTTTCTATTTTTCTAAATATTCCAAAACGGAGAAATATTGCCTTAAAATTGTTTTGGAGTCGGTTTACTTACCGTACCACATACCTATTCCTTTTGAGTCCAAAGCGGTCCGAAAGTGTCCCTTATGTATTCCTCCGGGTTAGGGTTTCAATAATATTGGTTTCAACATTTATGGGATTACCTGAGATATAATGTTTGACCTTTGACCGTTTACCACCTTGGTTTGTGCCTTGAAGTTGTTGATTTTATGGCACTGAGCGATAGACCTCCACGATAACGTAGGGATCTTCCCATTTAGAGAGAAGTTTTCCTGGAAAAAATCTTAAACGAGAGTTGTATAGCAATACATAATCACCTACATTAAACTCACGCTTTTGTATCCTTTTTTCATGCCATCTTTTAACTTTTTCTTTAAACAACTTGGCATTTTCATAAGCTTGGGTTCTCCATTCATCAAGTGAGCTAATATCAAATAACCTCTTCTCACCGGCAAGTTTGAAATCATAGTTGAGCTCTTTAATAGCCCAATATGCCTTATGTTCTAGTTCGAGAGGTAAGTGACATGCTTTTCCATAAACCATTTTATACGGAGACATACCCATAGGATTCTTATACGCGGTTCTATAGGCCCATAATGCATCATCAAGTTTCTTGGACCAATTCTTTCTAGATCTATTAACAGTCTTTTGCAAAATTAATTTGAGCTCTCTATTGCTCAATTCTACTTGACCACTAGACTGCGGGTGATAAGGAGATGCAATTATATGATTAACATCATACTTAGCAAGCATTTTACGGAAAGCACCATGAATAAAGTGTGAACCACCATCAGTCATTAAATATCTAGGGACTCCAAACCTCAGAAAAATAACTTCCTTAAGCATTTTAATAGAAGTGTTATGATCAGCACTACTAGTTGGAATAGCTTCTACCCACTTAGTAATGTAATCAACAGCAACTAAAATATGTGTATATCCATTAGAGGCAGGAAAAGGTCCCATATAATCAAAGCCCCAAACATCAAATGGTTCAATAACAAGTGAATAATTCATAGGCATTTCTTGACGTCTACTAAGATTACCAATTCTTTGACATTCATCACAAGACGAAACAAACTTACGGGCATCTTTGAAGAGAGTGGGCCAATAAAAACCGGATTGCAATACCTTATGTGCCGTTTTATCTCCAGCGTGGTGTCCTCCATAAGCTTCGGAGTGACACTTGCATAGGATCTGTTCCTGTTCATGCTCAGGTACACAACATCTAATAACACCATCTACTCCTTCTTTATAAAGGCGTGGGTCATCCCAAAAGTAATGTCGCAAATCATAGAAGAACTTTTTCTTTTGTTGGTATGTGAAACTAGGTGGTATAAATTTAGCAACAATATAATTAACATAATCAGCATACCATGGAGTGCTAAGAGAAGTGCTTACGACATTTAATTGTTCATCAGGAAAGCTATCATCAATAGGTAGTGGGTCATCAAGAACATTCTCTAACCTAGATAAATTATCTGCAACGGGGTTCTGAGCTCCTTTTCTATCAACAATATGCAAATCAAATTCTTGCAGCAAGAGAACCCATCTAATAAGTCTAGGGTTTGCATCTTTCTTTTCCATAAGATATTTAATAGCAGCATGATCAGTGTGAATAATTACTTTAGAATCAACAATATAGGGTCTGAATTTATCACAAGCAAATACAACTGCTAAAAGTTCCTTTTCGGTAGTAGCATAATTTCTTTGAGCATTGTCTAGAGTCTTACTAGCATAATGGATAACATTTAATTTCTTATCAACTCTTTGCCCTAGAACAACACCTACACATAATCACTAGCATCACACATAATTTCAAAGGGTAAATTCAATCGGTGGTTGAACAACAGGTGCAGAGACTAATGCTTTCTTAAGTATTTCAAATGCTTCTACACAATCATCATCAAAGACAAATGGTACATCTTTTGTAATAAATTAGTCGAGGTCGAGAAATTTTGAGAAGTCCTTAATGAACCTCCTATAAAATCCGGCTTGACCAAGGAAACTTCTTATACCTTTGATGTCCTTGGGACATGGCATCTTTTCAATAGCATCAACCTTGGCTTTATCAACTTCAATACCTCTTTCAGAAACTTTGTGCCCCAAGACAATACCTTCATTAACCATAAAGTGGCAGTTTTCCCAATTCAAGACAAGATTAGTTTCTTCACATCTCTGCAAAACTAGATCAAGATTTCTCAAGCAATCATGAAAAGAGGAACCATAGACGGAAAAGTCGTCCATGAAAACCTCACAAATCTTTTCATAAAAGTCAGAGAATATAGCCATCATGCATCTTTGAAAGGTAGCAGGTGCATTACATAAACCAAAAGGCATGCGTCTATAAGCAAAAGTACCAAGGGCATGTAAAAGTAGTCTTTGATTGATCTTTAGCCGACATAGGTATTTGAGAGAAACCAGAATAACCATCTAGAAAGCAATAATGTGTATGTTAGCATAATATTTCTAGCATTTGATCAATAAAAGGTAAGGGGTAATGATCTTTCTTAGTAGCTTTATTTAATTTGCGGAAATCAATTACCATCCTATAACCTGTAATAATTCTTTGCGGGATCAATTCATCTTTATCATTAGGGACAACAGTAATACCTCCCTTCTTAGGGACACAATGGACAGGACTTACCCACTGACTATCAGCAACGGGATAAATTATACCTGCCTCCAGAAGCTTGAGTATTTCTTTTCTAACCACTTCTTTCATTTTAGGATTCAAACGTCGTTGAGGATCACGAACTGGTTTGACATCCGCTTCCAAATTTATTTTATGTTGACATAGAGTGGGACTAATGCCCTTAAGATCATCAAGAGTATATTCAATAGCGGCACAGTGCTTCTTCAGAGTTTTCAATAATCTTTCTTCTTCATGCTCTGAAAGTTTAGCACTAATAATAACAGAATATATTTTCTTTTCATCAAGATAAGCATACTTAAGATTATCAGGCAATGGTTTAAGCTCAAACACGGGATCACCCTTGGGTGGAGGAGGACCCCTAGTTTCAACAGCAAATTGTGTTGCGAGAATAGGTTCTGTTTAAAGAATACTTCATCTATTTCCTTCTTTCATTCATGAACATATCATTTTCATGGTCTAGCAAATAGTGTTCTAAAGGATCACTAGGAGGTACGGCAATAGAAGCAAGACCAATAATTTCATCCTTACTATGCAATTCTTCCTCACGATGTTGTTTACTAAATTTAGAGAAATTAAACTCATGAACCATATCGTCCAAGCCAATAGTAACAACATCCTTTTTGCAGTCTATCTTAGCATTAACAGTGTTCAAGAAGGGTCTACCAAATATAATGGGACAAAAGCTATCTTGTGGGGAACCAAGAACAAGAAAATCAGCGGGATATTTGGTTTTTCCACACAAGACTTCAACATCTCTAACAATTCCCACTGGTGAAATAGTATCTCTATTGGCAAGCTCAATTGTGACATCAATTTCTTCTAACTCAATAGGTGCAATATCATGCATAATTTCTTTGTACAAGTCAATGGGTATTGCACTAGCACTAGCGCCCATATCACATAAGCCATGATAACAATGATCTCCTATTTTAACAGGAATAACAGGCACGCCTACCACATGTCTATGTTTATCTTTAACGCTAGGTTTAGCAATTCTAGCAGATTCACCACAGAATTGAATAACATGCCCATCAATATTATCAGACAAGAGATCTTTAACAATAGCAATATTAGGTTCTACTTTGACTTGCTCAGGAGGTGTATAAGTTCTAATATTGCTTTTACGAACAACAGTTGAAGTTTTAGCATGATCCTTTACTCTAACAGGGAAAGGTGGTTTCTCAACATAAGAGGTAGGAACAATAGGATCATTATAAGTGACAGTCTTTTCTTCAACTTTAAGGTGCAGCTACTTTTAATTCTATGGGAGGATGATATTTAAAGCACTTCTCCTTGGGGAGATCAACATAAGTAGCAAAAGATTCACAGAAAGAAGCTACTATCTCAGAGTCAAGTCCATATTTAGTGCTAAACTTACGGAAAATATCGGTATCCATAAAAGATTTAACACAATCAAACTTAGGTGTCATACCTGACTCCTTACCTTTGTCGAGGTCCCAATCTTCATAGCTGTGTTTAATTCTATCCAATAAATTCCATTTAAATTCAATAGTCTTCATCATAAAAGAGCCAGCACAAGAGGTATCAAGCATGGTGCGATTGTCATCAGAAAGCCGAGCATAAAAATTCTGAAGAATTGTCACTCTTGAGAGCTCATGATTGGGGCATGAATATAACATTGATTTAAGCCTCCCCCAAGCTTGAGCGATGCTTTCTCCTTCGCGAGGCCAAAAATTATATATATAATTGCGATCACGATGAACAAGATGCATAGGGTAATACTTTTGATGAAATTCCAATTTCAATCTTTTATAGTTCCATGATCTCGTATCATCACATAGCCTATACCATATCAATGCATCTCCCTTCAAAGATAAATGGAAGACCTTCTTCTTAACAACATCATCGGGTATACCTGCAAGCTTAAATAGTCCACAAACTTCATCCACATAGAGTAGATGTTCATCAGGATGCTTTGTTCCATCTCCGTAAAAGTGTTAGCTAGCAGTTTTCCATCATACCGAAGGAATTTCAAAAGGAGTTTCATTTTCAATAGGTTCAGTGGGTTGAGGAGCAACTCTTTGCTCTCTTGGGCGGGGTGAAGATACCCGAACAAGCCCCTCGAGAGAATTACTTTCCATAGTAACAAGTGACGATGAAATTTCAGCACACTATATAAATTTTTCCTTACCAAATTCCACCTACCAAAGGCGCCACACTCCCCAAAGAACGGCGCCGGAAAAGAGTCTTGATGACCCACAAGTATAGGGGATCTATCGTAGTCCTTTCGATAAGTAAGAGTGTCGAACCCAACGAGGAGCGTAGGAAATGATAAGCGGTTTTCAGCAAGGTATTCTCTGCAAGTCTTGAAATAAGTGGTAACAGATAGTTTTGTGATAAGATAAATTGTAACGAGCAACAAGTAACAAGAGTAAATAAAGTGCAGCAAGGTGGCCCGATCCTTTTTATAGCAAAGGACAAGCTGGACAAACTCTTATAATAGGAAAAGCGCTCCGAGGACACATGGGAATATCATCAAGCTAGTTTTCATCATGTTCATATGATTAGCGTTCGGTACTTTGATAATTTGATATGTGGGTGGACGGTGCTTGGGTGCTGTTCTTACTTGAACAAGCATCCCACTTATGATTAACCTCTATTGCAAGCATCCACAACTACAACAAAAGTATTAAGGTAAACCTAACCATAGCATGAAACATATGGATCCAAATCAGCCCCTTACGAAGCAACGCATAAACTAGGGTTTAAGCTTCTGTAACTCTAGCAACCCATCATCTACTTATTACTTCCCAATGCCTTCCTCTAGGCCCAAATAATCGTGAAGTGTTATGTAGTCGACGTTCACATAACACCACTAGAGGCTAGACAACATACATCTCATCAAAATATTGAACGAATACCAAATTCACATGACTACTAATAGCAAGACTTCTCCCTTGTCCTCAGGAACAAACGTAACTACTCACAAAGCATATTCATGTTCATAATCAGAGGGGTAATAATATGCATAAAGGATCTGGACATATGATCTTCCACCAAATAAACCAACTAGCATCAACTACAAGGAGTAATCAACACTACTAGCAACCTACTAGCACCAATCCCGGACTTGGAGACAAGAATTGGATACAAGATACGAACTAGGGTTTGGAGATGAGATGGTGCAGGTGAAGATGTTGATGGAGATTGCCCTCTCCCGATGAGAGGAGCGTTGGTGATGATGATGATGATGATTTCCCCCTCCCGGAGGGAAGTGTCCCTGGCAGAACAGCTCTGCCGGAGCCCTAGATTGGTTTCCCCAAGGTTCCGCCTCGTGGCGGCGGAGTTCCGTCCCGAAAGGTTGCTTAATATTTTTTTCTCATCGAAAGACTTCATATAGGAGAAGATGGGCGTCGGAGAGCCACCAGGGGGCCCACGAGGTAGGGGGGCGCCCCCCCACCCTCGTGAGCAGGGTGTGGCCCCCTGGCCTTCATCTTTGGCGATGATTTTTCTTTATTTATTTTAAGATATTCCATGGAGTTTCAGGTCTTTTGGAGTTGCACATAATAGGTCTCCAGTATTTGCTCCTTTTCCAGCCCAGAATTCCAGCTACCGACATTCTCCCTCTTCATGTAAACCTTGTAAAATGAGAGAGAATATCCATAAGTATTGTAACATAATGTGAAATAACAGCCCATAATGCGATAAATATCGATATAAAAACATGATGCAAAATGGACGTATCACCCAGCTGATATGGCTCCTCTGAAGAAGCCGACTGCGTACTGAGCAAGACCCTTTGTTGAAGTTTAAGTCGGCCGATGATACCAAGCAGGTGGACTTTGTCCCTGGCGACTCATCTCAGCAATTCACCATCAGTACTAACATGGATCCAAAATAGGAAAGCACGCTCATCGAGTTCATCCGTGAGAATAGGGACATCTTTGCATGGAAGCCTTCAGACATGCCAGGTGTACCGAGAGACCTCGTTGAACACACTCTCAATATTGATCCTAAATTTAAGCCGGTGATGCAGTTCCTTTGCCGTTTTAATGAAGAGCACCGTAAGGCCATTGGAGAAGAGGTGGCCCGGCTCTTGGCGGCCGGGTTCATCATTGAAGTTTTTCACCCTGAGTGGTTGGCTAATTCGGTGCTGGTACTTAATAAAAATGGCACTTGGCGTATGTGTGTGGATTATACAGACCTCAACAAGGCTTGTCCAGCTGATCCTTTTGCTCTTCCCCGTATTGATCAGATCATCGATGCCACGGTGGGTTGTGAGCGTTTGTGCTTCCTGGATGCTTATTCTGGTTATCGTCAGATTAAGATGGTAGTTAAAGACCAAGATAATACGACCTTTATCACACCTTTTGGAGCTTTCTGCTATATGTTAATGCATTTTGGGCTCAAGAGTGCGCAGACGACTTATCAATGTTGTGTCCAGAACTATTTTCATAACCAAATTGGACATGATGTTCATGCTTATGTGGATGATATCGTTGTCAAGTCCAGGAAGAAAGAGACTCTGTTGGATGATTTGAAAGAGACCATTGATAATCTACGGGTCTATAAGATGATGCTTAACCCAGCCAAGTGTGTTTTTGGTGTGCCTGCAGGCAAGCTTTTAGGTTTTTTTGGTCTCAGAGAGAGGTATCGAAGCTAACCCGGAGAAGATTAAGGCTATCACTTCATTGGCTAAGCTGGTGTGTATCAGTGATGTCCATCGCCTGGCGGGTCGCATCGCAGCTTTAAGCCGGTTCATAAGCCGCCTGGGAGAAAAGGCGAACCCTTTATACCAGATGATGAAGAAAACAAACCATTTTGTCTGGAGTGATGCTGCTAATGAGGCATTGGAGGCACTCAAAAAGCAGCTAGATGAGCCGCCCATCCTAGCGGCTCCCGTTGAAAAAGAACCTTTGCTCCTATATGTGGCGGCTAATAGTAGAGCTGTCAGTCTGGCAATTGTGGTGGAGCGAAAGGAGGTAGGAAAAAGAGTACCCAGTCCAGAGGCCGGCTTATTGATATGTCTCCAACGTATCTATAATTTTTTATTGTTCCACGTTGTTATATTATCATTCTTGGATGTTTTATAATCATTTTATATCAGTTTTTGGTACTAACCTATTGACATAGTGCCAAGTGCCAGTTGTTGTTTTCTGCATGTTTTTTACATCGCAAGAAATCAATACCAAATGGAGTCCAAATGCAACGAAACTTCACGGAGATTTTTATGGACCAGAAGACACCCAATGGGCCTAGGTAGCACCTGGGGGGTGCTCCGAGGGGAGCATAACCCACCAGGGTGCGCCAAGAGGCCCAGGCGCGCCCTGGTGGGTTGTGCCCACCTCGGGTGCCCCTCGTACCGCCTCTTTGCTCTATAAATACCCCAATATTCCAGAAACCCTAGAGGAGTCGACGAAAATCAATTCCAACCACTGCAGAGTCCAGAACCACCAGATCCAATCTAGACACCATCACGGAGGGGTTCACCACTTCCATTGGTGCCTCTCCGATGATGCGTGAGTAGTTCTTTCTCTACCTTCGGGTCCGTAGTTAGTAGCTAGATGGCTTCCTCTCTCTTGTTTGATTCTCTATACAATGGTCTCTTGGAGATCTATATGATGTAACTCTTTTTGCGGTGTGTTTGTTGGGATCTGATGAACTTTGGGTTTATGATCGGTTATATCTTTTTATCCATGAAAGTTATTTGAGTTTCTTTGATCTCTTATATGCAAGATTGCTTATACTCTCGTATTCCTTCTCCGATATTTGGGTTTTGTTTGGCCAACTTGATCTATTATCTTGCAATGGGAAGAGGTGCTTTATAGTGGGTTCGATCTTACGGTGCTTGATCCCAGTGAGAGAGGGGAACCGACACGTATGTATCGTTGCTACTAAGGATAAAACGATGGGGTCTATTTCTACATAAATAGATCTTGTCTACATCATGTCATCATTATTATTGCATTACTCCGTTTCTCCATGAACTTAATACACTAGATGCATGCTAGATAGCGGTCGATGTGTGGAGTAATAGTAGTAGATGCAGGCAGGAGTCGGTCTACTAATCTTGGACGTGATGCCTATATAATGATCATTGCCTGGATATCGTCATGATTATTTGAAGTTCTATCAATTGTCCACCAATAATTTTTTTACCCACTGTTTGCTATTCTTCTCGAGAGAAGCCACTAGTGAAACCTACGGCCCCCGGGTCTCTTTCTCATATTATTTGCCTTTGCGATCTATTTTCCTTTGCTTTTATTTTCAGATCTACTAAACCAAAAATACAAAAATACCTTGCTGCACTTTATTTTTATTTTGTGTTCGATCTATCAATATTTACAACTCTCTCACGTCTGTTTTCCTATCTTGGGGCGCCGCTACCCGAAAGGGATTGACAACCCCTTTTACACGTCGGGTTGCGAGTATTTGTTATTTGTGTGCAGGTGTTGTTTACATTGTGTTGCTTGGTTCTCCTACTGGTTCGATAACCTTGGTTTCATCACTAAGGAAAATACCTACCGCTGCTGTGCTGCATCATCCTTTCACCTTTGGGGAAATACCGACGTAGGCATAGCAAACATCACTTATTATGTCAGTGAGGTGTTAATTGAGTCTAAAGAGCGATACCCACATTGGCAGAAACTGGTATATGGGGTGTTCATGGCCAGTCATAAGCTGAAGCACTATTTTCTTGGACATCCTATTACAATGGTCAGTTCTGCCCCCATGGGGGATATCATTCAGAACAGAGAGGTTACAGGCCGAGTAGCTAAGTGGGCCATTGAGCTTGGTCCCCATGGTTTGAAGTATATGCCAAGTACAGCTATCAAATCTCAAGCTCTTGTGGATTTCATCAATGACTGGACGGAGTTGCAGACACCTGAGGAGAAGCCTGATAACACATATTGGACTATTCACTTTGATGGGTCCAGGCAATTAGAAGTCTCGGGGGCTGGAGTTATTTTGACTTCCCCACGAGGTGACTGATACCTCTCCAACGTATCTATAATTTTTGATTGTTCCATGCTATTATATATTCTGTTTTGGATGTTTAATGGGCTTTATTATACACTTTTATATTATTTTTGGGACTAACCTATTAACCGGAGGCCCAGCCCAAATTGCCTTCTTTTGCCTATTTCAGTGTTTCGAAAGAAAAGGATATCAAACGGAGTCCAAACGGAATGAAACCTTCAGAAATGTGATTTTTGGAACAAACATGATCCAGAGGACTTGGAGTGGACGTCAAGCAATCAACGAGGAGGCCACGAGGCAGGGGCGCGCCTACCCCCTAGGTGCGCCCTCCACCCTCATGGGCCCCTTGTGGCTCCACCGACCTACTTCTTCCTCCTATATATGTTGGGGAACGTAGTAATTTCAAAAAAATTCCTACGCACACGCAAGATCATGGTGATGCATAGCAACGAGAGGGGAGAGTGTTGTCCACGTACCCTCATATACAGCGAAGCGTTAGCTGCTTGCGGTTGATGTAGTCGTACGTCTTCACGATCCGACCGATCAAGTACCTAACGTACGACACCTCCGAGTTCAGCACACGTTCAGCCCGATGAAATCTCTCGAACTCCGATCCAGCCGAGTGTTGAGGAGAGTTTAAATCGACCTGACGGCGTGGTGGCGATGTTGATGTTCTACCGGCGCAGGGCTTCGCCTAAGCACCACTACAGTATTATCGAGGTGGACTATGGTGGAGGGGCACCACACGGTTGGGAGAGATCAAGCTGATCAACTTGTGTGTCTAGAGGTGCCCCTTCCCCGTATATAAAGGAGCAAGGGGTGTGGCGGCCAAGGGAGGCGCGCCAGAGAGTCCTACTCCCAGCAGGAGTAGGACTCCCCTTCCTAGTTGGAATAGGATTTGGGAGGGAAGAGGAGGGAGAGAAGGAAGGGGGGGGGGCGCCGCCCCCTCTCCTTGTCCTATTCGGACTAGGGGAGGAAGGGGGGAGGGGCGCCCGGCCCAGCCCTGGCCGCCTCTCCTCTTCTCCGTAAAGGCCCACTAAGGCCCATTTACCTCCCAGGGGTTCCAGTAACCTCCCGGTACTCCGCTAAAATCCCGATTTCACCCGGTACACTTTCGATATCCAAACATAGGCTTCAAATATATCAATCTTCATGTCTCGACCATTTTGAGACTCCTCGTCATGTCCATGATCACATCCGGGACTCCGAACAACCTTCGGTACATCAAAACATATAAAATCATCATATATTTGTCATCGTAACGTTAAGCGTGCGGACCCTATGGGTTCGAGACCTATGTAGACATGATCGAGACACGTCTCCGGTCAATAACCAATAGCGGAACCTGGATGCTCATATTGGCTCCCACATATTCTACGAAGATCTTTATCGGTCAGACCGCATAACAACATACGTTGTTCCCTTTGTCATCGGTATGTTACTTGTGAAGGAAATATGCCCTAGAGGCAATAATAAAGTTATTATTTATTTCCTTATATCATGATAAATGTTTATTATTCATGCTAGAATTGTATTAACCGGAAACATAATACATGTGTGAATACGTAGAAAAACAGAGTGTCACTAGTATGCCTCTACTTTACTAGCTCGTTAAATCAAAGATGGTTATGTTTCCTAACCATAGACATGAGTTGTCATTTGATTAACGGGATCACATCATTAGGAGAATGATGTGATTGACTTGACCCATTCCGTTAGCTTAGCACTTGATCGTTTAGTATGTTGCTTATGCTTTCTTCATGACTTATACAAAGTTCCTGCAACTATGAGATTATGCAACTCCGTTTACGGAGAAACACTTTGTGTGCTACCAAACGTCTGGCGTAATCGGGTGATTATAAAGGTACTCTCTGGTGTCTCCAAAAGTATATGTTGAGTTGGCATAAATCGAGATTAGGTTTTGTCACTCCGATTGTCGGAGAGGTATCTCTGGGCCTTCTCGGTAATACTCATCACCTAAGCCTTGCAAGCATTATAACTAATGAGTTAGTTATGAAATGATGTATTACAGAGCGAGTAAAGAGACTTGCGATAGCGATATTGAACTAGGTATTGGATACCGACGATCAAATCTCGGCAAGTAACATACCGATGACAAAGGGAACAACGTATGTTGTTATCGGTTTGACCGATAAAGATCTTCGTAGAATATGTAGGAACCAATATGAGCGTCCAGGTTCGCTATTGGTAATTGACGAGAATAGTTCTAGGTCATGTCTACATAGTTCTCGAACCCGTAGGGTCCGCACGCTAACGTTACGATGACAGTTTATTATGAGTTTATAAGTTTTGATGTGCGAAGTTTGTTGAGTCCCGGATGTGATCACGGACATGACGAGGAGTCTCGAAATGGTCGAGACATAAAGATCGATATATTGGAAGCCTATGTTTGGACTTGGAAAGGTTCCGGATGAAAGCGGGATTTTACTAGGAACAGGGGTTACGGAACCCTCCCGAAGGTCAATGGGCCTTGATGGGCCATAAGGGAGAAGAGGAGGGCGGCTAGGGCAGGCGCGCCCCTCCCCTAGTCCGAATAGGACAAGAGAGGGGGCGCCTTCTTCCTCTTCCCCTTCCCAAGTCCTAATCCAACTAGGAAGGGGGGAGTCCTACTCGGTGGGAGTAGGACTCCTCGCGCCTCCCTAGGGCGGCCGCACCCCTTGCTCCTTTATATCTGAGGGCAGGGGGGGCACCCCATGACACACAAGTTGATCTACGGATCGTTCCTTAGCCGTGTGTGGTGCCCCCTCCACCATATTCCACTTGGTCATATCGTCGCGGAGCTTAGGCGAAGCCCTGCGTCGGTGAAGTCATATCGTCGCGGAGCTTAGGCGAAGCCCTGCGTCGGTGGAGCATCATCATCGTCCTGCGCCGTCGTCTTGTGGAACTCATCCCGACGCTTTCTGGATCGGGCCGAGGATCGTCATCGAGCTGAGCGTGTGCTGAACTCGGAGGTGCCGTGCGTTCGGTACTTGGATCGGTCGGATCGTGAAGGCGTCGACTACATCAACAGCGTTGTTATAGCGCTTGCTTACGGTCTCACGAGTGCGTGGACATACACTCTCCCTCTCGTTGCTATGCCATCACCATGATCTTGCGTGTGCGTGGAAATTTTTGAAATTACTCGTTCCCCAACGATGGCATCGAGCCTGGTTTTATGCGTTGATGTCATATGCACGAGTAGAACACAAGTGAGTTGTGGGCGATATAAGTCATCTGCTTACCAGCATGTCATACTTTGGTTCGGCGGTATTGTGAGATGAAGCGGCCGGACCGACATTACGCGTCGACGCTTACGCGAGACTGGTTTCACCGCTTGAGCACTTGTTGCTTAAAGGTGACCGGCGGTGTCTGTCTCTCTCACTTTAGTTGAACCGAGTGTGGCTCGCCCGGTCCTTGCGAAGGTTAAAACAGCACCAACTTGACAAACTATCGTTGTGTTTTTGATGCGTAGGTAAGAACGGTTCTTGCTCAGCCCGTAGCAGCCACGTAAAACTTGCAACAACAAAGTAGAGGGCGTCTAACTTGTTTTTGCAGGGCATGTTGTGATGTGATATGGTCAAGGCGTGATGCTATATTTTATTGTATGAGATGATCATGTTTTGTAACGAAGTTATCGACAAGCTGGCAGGAGCCATATGGTTGTCGCTTTATTGTATGAAATGCAAAAGCCATGTAATTGCTTTACTTTATCACTAAGCGATAGCGATAGTCGTAGAAGCAATAGTTGGCGAGGCGACAACGATGCTACGATGGAGATCAAGGTGTCGCGCGGTGACAATGGTGGTCATGGCGGTTGCTTGAGATGGAATCACAAGCACAAGATGATGATGGCCATATCATATCACTTATATTGATTGCATGTGATGTTTATCCTTTATGCATCTTATCTTGCTTTGATTGGCGGTAGCATTATAAGATGATCTCTCACTAAAATTATCAAGAAGTGTTATCCACAGTATGCACCGTTGCTAAAAGTCCGTAGTACCCGGACACCACGTGATGATCGGGTGTGATAAGTTCTCGTCCATCTACAACGGGTGCAAGCCAGTTTTGCACACGCAGAATACTCGAGTTAAACTTGGCGAGCCTAGCATATGCAGATATGGCCTCGGAACACGGAGACCGAAAGGTCGGCGTGAATCATATAGTAGATATGATCAACATAGTGATGTTCACCATTGAAAACTACTCCATCTCACGTGATGATCGGTTATGGTTTAGTTGATTTGGATCACGTAATCACTTAGATGACTAGAGATATCTGTCTAAGTGGGAGTTTTTAATATGATTAATTGAACTTAAATTTATCATGAACTTAGTACTGATAGTATTTTGCTTGTCTATGTTTCTTTGTAGATAGATGGCTCGTGTTGTTGTTCCGTTGAATTTTAATGCGTTCCTTGAGAAAGCAAAGTTGAAAGATGATGGTAGCAATTACACGGTGCGGGTCCGTAACTTGAGGATTATCCTCATTGCTGCACGAAGAATTACGTCCCGGAAGCACCGCTGGGTGCCAGAACCTGCTGCGAGAACAACGCCGAAGTTGTGAACATCTGGCGAGCAAAGCGATGACTACTCTATAGTTCGATGTGCCATGCTTTACGGCTTAGAACCGGGTCTTCAACGGCGTTTTGAGCGTCATGGAGCATATGAGATGTTCCAAGAGTTGAAGTTAATATTTCAAGCAAATGCCGGATTGAGAGATATGAAGTCTCCAATAAGTTCTATAGCTGCAAGATGGAGGAGAATAGTTACATCGGTGAGCACATACTCAAAATGTCGGGTATAATAATCACTTAATTCAGCTGCGAGTTAATCTTCCGATGATAGTGTCATTGACAGAATTCTCCAATCACTGCCACCAAGCTACAAGAGCTTCGTGATGAACTATAATATGCAAGGGATGACTAAGACAATTCTGAGCTCTTCGCAATGCTAAAAGCAGCGGAGGTAGAAATCAAGAAAGAGCATCAAGTGTTGATGGTCAACAAGACCACTAGTTTCAAGAAAAGGGCAAAGGGAAGAAGAAGGAAACTTCAAAAGAACAACAAGAAAGTTGCTGCTCAAGAGAAGAAACCCAAGTCTGGACCTAAGCACTGAAACGAGTGTTTTCTTGCAAGCAGATCGACCTTTGGGCGGAACTGCCCCAAGTATTTGGCGGATAAGAAGGATGGCAAGGTGAACAAAGGTATATGTGATATACATGTTATTGATGTGTACCTTACTAGAGCTCGTAGTAGCACACAGGTATTTGATCTTGGTTACATTGCTAATATTTGCAACTCGAAGCAGGGACTACTGAATAAGCGAGCACCGGCAAGGGCGAGGTGACGATGCGCGTGGGAAGCGGTTCCAAAGTCAATGTGATCGCGATCGACACGCTACCTCTACATCTACCTTGGGATTAGTTTTAGACCTAAATAATTGTTATTTGGTGCCGGCGTTGAGCATGAACATTATATCTGGATCTTGTTTGATGCGAGGCGGTTATTCATTTAAATCGAGAGAATAATGGTTGTTCTATTTATATGAGTAATATCTTTTATGGTCATGCACCTTTGAAGAATGGTCTATTCTTGTTGAATCTCGACAGTAGTGATACACATATTCATAATGTCGAAGCCAAAAGATGCAGAGTTGATAATGATAGTGCAACTTATTTGTGGCACTGCCGTTTAGGTCATATCGGTGTAAAACGCATGAAGAAACTCCATACAGATGGACTTTTGGAATCAATTGATTATGAATCACTTGGTACTTGCGAACCGTGCCTCATGGGCAAGATGACTAAAACACCGTTCTCCGGTTGTATGGAGAGAGCAACAGATTTATTGGAAATCATACATACAGATGTATGTGGTCCGATGAATGTTGAAGCTCGTGGCGGATATCGTTATTTTCTCACCTTCATAGATGATTTAAGCAGATATGGGTATATCTTCTTAATGAAGCATAAATCTGAAACATTTGAAAAGTTCAAAGAATTTCAGAGTGAAGTTGAAAATCATCGTAACAAGAAAATAAAGTTTCTACGATCTGATCGTGGAGGAGAATATTTGAGTTCTGAGTTTGGTCTACATTTGAAGCAATGCGGAATAGTTTAGCAACTCACGCCACCGGAACACCACAGCGTAATGGTGTGTCCAAGCGTCGTGTCGTACTTTACTAGATATGGTGCGATCTATGATGTCTATTTCCGATTTACGCTATCGTTTTGGGGTTATGCTTTAGAGGCGGCGCATTCACGTTAAATAGGACACCGTCAAAATCCGTTGAGGCGACACCTTATGAACTATGGTTTAGCAAGAAACCAAAGTTGTCGTTTATGAAAGTTTGGGGTTGCGATGCTTATGTGAAAAACCTTCAACTTGATAAGCTTGAACCCAAATCGGAAAATGTGTCTTCATAGGATACCCAAAGGAGACAATTGGGTATACCTTCTATCACAGATCCGAAGGCAAGACATTCGTTGCTAAGAATGGATCCTTTCTAGAAGGAGTTTCTCTTGAAAGAAGTGAGTGGGAGGAAAGTGGAACTTGATGAGGTAATAGTACCAACTCCTTATTGGAAAGTAGTTCATCACGAAATCGGTTTATGTGACACCTACACCGATTAGCGAGGAAGATAATGATAATGATCATGAAACTTCAGATCAAATTGTCACTGAACTCAGTAGATCAACGAGAATAAAATCCGCACCGAGTGATACGGTAATCCTATTCGGAAGTCATGCTACTAGATCATGGTGAACCTACGAACTATGAAGAAGCGATGGTGAGCCCAGATTCCATAAAATGGCTTGAAGCCATGAAATCTGAGATGGGATCCATGTATGAGAACAAAGTATGGACTTTGGTTGACTTGCCCGATGATCGGCAAGCCATTGAGAATAAATGGATCTTTAAGAAGAAGGCCAATGGCGATGGTAATATAGCTGTCTATAAAGCTTGACTTGTTGCGAAAGGTTTTCGACAAGTTCAAGGGGTTGACTACGATGAGACTTTCTCACCCGTGGCGATGCTTAAGTCTGTCGAATCATGTTAGCAATTGCAGCATTTTATGATTATGAAATTTGGCAAATGGATGTAAAACTGCATTCTTGAATGGATTTCTAGAAGAAGAGTTGTATATGATGCAACGAAGGTTTTGTTGATCCAAAAGGTGCTAACAAAGTATGCAAGTTCCAGCGATCAATTTATGGTGCAGTGCAAGCCTCTCGAGTTGGAATAAGCGCTTTGATAGTGTGATCAAAGCATATGGTTTTATCTGAGACTTTTGGAGAATCCTGTATTTACAAGAAAGTGAGTGGGAGCTCAGTAGCATTTCGATATTATATGTGGACGACATATTATTAATTAGAAATGATATAGAATTCTGGATAGCATAAAGGATACTTGAATAAAAGTTTTTCAATGAAAGACCTCGGTGAAGCTGCTTACATATTGGGCATCAAGATCTATAGAGATAGATCAAGGCGGCTTAATTGGACTTTCACAAAGCACATACCTTGATAAAATTTAGAAAAAGTTCAAAATGGATCGAGCAAAGAAAGGTTTTTACGTATTTACAAGGTGTGAAATTGAGTCGGACTCAATGCCCGACCAAAGCGAGAAGATAGAGAAAATGAAAAATGTTCCTATGCTTCAGCCATAGGCTCTATCATGTATGCAATCTTGTGTACCAGACACTGCGTATGCTTAGCAATAAGCTTGGCAGGAAGGTACCAAAGTAATCGAGAGTGGATCATTTGACAGCGGTCAAGAACATCTGAAATACGAAAAGGACTAAGGATATGTTTCTCGTATATGGAGGTGACAAAGAGCTAATCGTAAATGCTTACGTCGATGCAAGCTTTGACACGATCCAGACGATTCTAAATCGCAAACCGGATCGTATTTTTATTAAGCGGTGGAGCTGTCGGTTGGTGCAGTTCTAAACAAAGCGTCGTGGCGGGATCTACATGTGAGCGGAGTACATAGCTGCTTTGGAAGCAGCAAATGAAGGAGTCTGGATGAAAGAGTTCATTTCGATCTAGGTGTCATACCTAGTGCATCGGGACCAATGAAGATCTTACGTGACAATCTTGGTGCAATTGCCTTGGCAAAGGAATCCAGATTTCACAAGAGGACCAAGCATATCAAGAGGCGCTTCAATTCCATTCGGGACCAAGTCCAAGTGGGAGACATAGAGATTTGCAAGATACATACGGATCTGAATGTTGCAGACCGTTGACTAAGCCTCTTCCACGAGCAAAACATGATCAGCACCAAGACCCCATGGGTGTTAGAATCATTCTTGTGTAATCTAGATTATTGACTCTAGTGCAAGTGGGAGATGAAGGAAATATGCCCTAGAGGCAATAATAAAGTTATTATTTATTTCCTTATATCATGATTCATGATAAATGTTTATTATTCATGCTAGAATTGTATTAACCTGGAAACATAATACATGTGTGAATACGTAGACAAGCAGTGTCACTAGTATGCCTCTACTTTACTAGCTCGTTAAATCAAAGATGGTTATGTTTCCTAACCATAGACATGAGTTGTCATTTGATTAACGGGATCACATCATTAGGAGAATGATGTGATTGACTTGACCCATTCCGTTAGCTTAGCACTTGATCGTTTAGTATGTTGCTTATGCTTTCTTCATGACTTATACAAAGTTCCTGCAACTATGAGATTATGCAACTCCGTTTACGGAGGAACACTTTGTGTGCTACCAAACGTCCTGGCGTAATCTGGGTGATTATAAAGGTACTCTCAGGTGTCTCCAAAAGTATATGTTGAGTTGGCATAAATCGAGATTAGGTTTTGTCACTCCGATTGTCGGAGAGGTATCTTTGGGCCTTCTCGGTAATACTCATCACCTAAGCCTTGCAAGCATTATAACTAATGAGTTAGTTATGAAATGATGTATTACGAGCGAGTAAAGAGACTTGCGTAGCGAGATTGAACTAGGTATTGGATACCGACGATCAAATCTCGGGCAAGTAACATACCGATGACAAAGGGAACAACGATGTTGTTATGCGGTTTGACCGATAAAGATCTTAAGTAGAATATGTAGGAACCAATATGAGCGTCCGGGTTCCGCTATTGGTAATTAACCGAGAATAGTTCTAGGTCATGTCTACATAGTTCTCGTGCCCGTAGGGTCCGCACGCTAACGTTCGATGATAGTTTATTATGAGTTTATAAGTTTTGATGTACGAAGTTTGCTCGAGTCACGGATGTGATCACGGACATGACGAGGAGTCTCGAAATGGTCGAGACATAAATATCGATATATTGGAAGCCTATGTTTGGACTTGGAAGGTTCGGATGAAAGCGGATTTTACCGAACACACAGGGGTTACTGGAACCCTCCGGGGTCAATGGGCCTTGATGGGCCATAAGGGAGAAGAGGAGGGCCGGCTAGGGCAGGCACAGCCCCCTCCCCTAGTCCGAATAGGACAAGGAGAGGGGCCCCTTCCTCTCCCCTTCCCCAAGTCCTAATCCAACTAGGAAAGGGGGGTAGTCCTACTCCGGTGGGAGTAGGACTCCTCAGCGCGCCTCCCCTAGGGCCGCCGCACCCCCTTGCTCCTTTATATCTGAGGGCAGGGGCACCCCATGACACACAAGTTGATCTACGGATCGTTCCTTAGCCGTGTCTGGTGCCCCTCCACCATATTCCACTTCGGTCATATCGTCGCGGGCTTAAGCGAAACCCTGCGCCGGTGAAGTCATATCGTCGCATAGCTTAGGCGAAGCCCTGTGTCGGTGGAGCATCATCATCGTCACCACGCCGTCGTCTTGTGGAACTCATCCCCGACGCTTTGCTGGATCGGGCCGGGGATCGTCATCGAGCTGAGCGTGTCTGAACTTCGGAGGTGCCGTGCGTTCGGTACTTGGATCGGTCGGATCGTGAAGGCGTCGACTACATCAACAGCGTTGTTATAACGCTTCCGCTTCTGGTCTCACAGTGCGTGGACATACACTCTCCCCTCTCGTTGCTATGCCATCACCATGATCTTGCGTGTGCGTTGGATTTTTTTTGAAATTACTACGTTCCCCAACAACTTGCCCGAGATTTGATCGTCGGTATCTCAATACCTAGTTCAATCTCATTACCGGCAAGTCTCTTTACTCGTACTGTAATACATCATCCCGCAACCAACTCATTAGTTGCAATTCTTGCAAGGCTTAAGTGATGTGCATTACCGAGAGGGCCCAAAGATACCTCTCCGACAATCGGAGTGACAAATCCTAATCTCGAAATACGCCAACCCAACAAGTACCTTCAGAAACACCTGTAGAGCTCCTTTATAATCACCCAGTTACGTTGTGATGTTTGGTAGCACACAAAGTGTTCCTCCGTTAAACGGGAGTTGCATAATCTCATAGTCATAGGAACATGTATAAGTCATGAAGAAAGCAATAGCAACATACTAAACGATCGTGTGCTAAGCTAACGGTATGGGTCATGTCAATCACATCATTCTCCTAATGATGTGATCCCGTTAATCAAATTAAAACCCATGTCAATGGCTAGGAAACATAACCATCTTTGATCAACGAGGTAGTCAAGTAGAGGCATACTAGTGACACTCTGTTTTTCTATGTATTCACACATGTATCATGTTTTCGGTTAATACAATTCTAGCATGAATAATAAACATTTATCATGATATAAGGAAATAAATAATAACTTTATTATTGCCTCTAGGGCATATTTCCTTTAGTCTCCCACTTGCACTAGAGTCAATAATCTAGATTACGCAGTAATGATTCTAACACCCATGGAGCCTTGGTGCTGATCATGTTTTGCTCGTCGAAGAGGCTTAGTCAATGGGTCTGCAACATTCAGATCCGTATGTATCTTGCAAATTTCTATGTCTCCCACCTGGACTAGATCCCGGATGGAATTGAAGCGTCTCTTGATGTGCTTGGTTCTCTTGTGAAATCTGGATTCCTTCGCCAAGGCAATTGCACCAGTATTGTCACAAAAGATTTTCATTGGACCCAATGCACTAGGTATGACACCTAGATCGGATATGAACTCCTTCATCCAGAGTCCTTCATTTGCTGCTTCTAAAGCAGCTATGTACTCCGCTTCACATGTAGATCCCGCCACGACGCTTTGTTTAGAACTGCACCAACTGACAGCTCCACCGTTCAATGTAAACACGTATCCGGTTTGCGATTTAGAAGCGTCTGGATCAGTGTCAAAGCTTGCATCAACGTAACCATTTACGATGAGCTCTTTGTCACCTCCAGAAATGAGAAACATATCCTTAGTCCTTTTCAGGTATTTTAGGATGTTATTGACCGCTGTCCAAAGGATCCACTCTGGATTACTTTGGTACCTCCTGCTAGACTTATAGCAAGGTACACATCAGGTCTGTACACAGCATTGCATACATGATAGAGCCTATGGCTGAAGCATAGGGAACATCTTTCATCTTCTCTCTATCTTCTGCAGTGGTCGGGCATTGAGTCTTACTCAACTTCACACCTTGTAACACAGGCAAGAATCCTTTCTTTGCTTGATCCATTTTGAACTTCTTCAAAACTTTGTCAAGGTATGTGCTTTGTGAAAGTCCAATTAAGCGTCTTGATCTATCTCTATAGATCTTGATGCCCAATTTGTAAGCAGCTTCACCGAGGTATTTCATTGAAAAACTCGTATTCAAGTATCCCTTTATGCTATCCAGAAATTTTATATCATTTCCAATCAGCAATATGTCATCCACATATAATATCGGAAATGCTACAGAGCTCCCACTCACTTTCTTGTAAATACAGGCTTCTCCAAAAGTCTGTACAAAACCAAATGCTTTGATCACACTATCAAAGCGTTTATTCCAACTCCGAGAGGCTTGCACCAGTCCATAAATGGATCGCTGGAGCTTGCACACTTTGTTAGCTCCCTTTGGATCGATAAAACCTTTCGGTTGCATCATATACAACTATTCTTCCACAAATCCATTCAGGAATGCAGTTTTGACATCCATTTGCCAAATTTCATAATCATAAAATGCGGCAATTGCTAACATGATTCGGACAGACTTAAGCATCACTAGGGTGAGAAGGTCTCATTGTAGTCAATCCCTTGAACTTGTCGAAAACCTTTTGCGACAAGTCGAGCTTTGGAGACAGTAACATTACTGTCAGCGTCAGTCTTCTTCTTGAAGATCCATTTATTCTCAATTGCTTGCCGATCATCGGGCAAGTCAACCAAAGTCCACACTTTGTTCTCATACATGGATCCCATCTCAGATTTCATGGCTTCAAGCCATTTTGCGGAATCTGGGCTCATCATCGCTTCTTCATAGTTCGTAGGTTCATCATGATCTAGTAGCATGACTTCTAGAACAGGATTACCGTACCACTCTGGTGCGGATCTTACGCTGGTTGATCTACGAGGTTCAGTAACAACTTGATCTGAAATTTCATGATCATCATCATTAACTTCCTCACTAATTGGTGTAGGTGTCACATAAACCGGTTTCTGTGATGAACTACTTTCCAATAAGGGAGTAGGTACAGTTACCTCATCAAGTTCTACTTTTCCCCCGCTCACTTCTTTCGAGAGAAACTCCTTCTCTAGAAAAACTCCGAATTTAGCAACAAAAGTCTTGCCTTCGGATTTGTGATAGAAGGTGTACCCAACAATCTCATTTGGGTATCCTATGAAGACACATTTCTCCGATTTGGGTTCGAGCTTATCAGGTTGAAGCTTTTTCACATAAGCGTCGCAACCCCAAACTTTAAGAAACGACAACTTTGGTTTCTTGCCAAACCATAGTTCATAAGGTGTTGTCTCAACGGATTTTGATGGTGTCCTATTTAACGTGAATGCAGCCGTCTCTAAAGCATAACCCCAAAATGATAGCGGTAAATCAGTAAGAGACATCATAGATCGCACCATATCCAGTAAAGTACGATTACCACGTTCGGACACACCATTACGCTGTGGTGTTCCGGGTGGCGTGAGTTGCGAAACTATTCCGCATTGTTTCAAATGTAGACCAAACTCGTAACTCAAATATTCTCCTCCATGATCAGATCGTAGAAACTTTATTTTCTTGTTACGATGATTTTCAACTTCACTCTAAAATTCTTTGAACTTTTCAAAAGTTTCAGACTTATGTTCCATTAAGTAGATATACCCATATCTGCTTAAATCGTCTGTGAAGGTGAGAAAATAATGATATCCGCCACGAGCCTCAACATTCATCGAACCACATACATCTGTATGTATGATTTCCAACAAATCTGTTGCTCTCTCCATAGTTCCGGAGAACGGTGTTTTAGTCATCTTGCCCATGAGGCACGGTTCGCAAGTACCAAGTGATTCATAATCAAGTGGTTCCAAAAGTCCATCGGTATGGAGTTTCTTCATGCGTTTTACACCGATATGACCTAAACGGCAGTGCCACAAATAAGTTGCACTATCATTATCAACTCTGCATCTTTTGGCTTCAACATTATGAATATGTGTATCACTACTATCGAGATTCAATAAAAATAGACCACTCTTCAAGGGTGCATGACCATAAAAGATATTACTCATATAAATAGAACAACCATTATTCTCTGATTTAAATGAATAACCGTCTCGCATCAAACAAGATCCAGATATAATGTTCATGCTCAACGCTGTCACCAAATAACAATTATTTAGGTCTAATACTAATCCCGAAGGTAGATGTAGAGGTAGCGTGCCGACCGCGATCACATCGACTTTGGAACCATTTCCCACGCGCATCGTCACCTCGTCCTTAGCCAATCTTCGCTTAATCCGTAGCCCCTGTTTTGAGTTGCAAATATTAGCAACAGAACCAGTATCAAATACCCATGTGCTATTGCGAGCATTAGTAAGGTACACATCAATAACATGTATATCACATATACCTTTGTTCACCTTGCCATCCTTCTTATCCGCCAAATACTTGGGGCAGTTCCGCTTCAAAGGAGCGATCTGCTGGCATGAAAGCACTCAGTTTCAGCTTAGGTCCAGAGTTGGGTTTCTTCTCCTGAGCGGCAACTTGCTTGCTGTTCTTCTTGAAGTTCCTTCTTCTTCCCTTTGCCCTTTTCTTGAAACTAGTGGTCTTGTTGACCATCAACACTTGATGCTCCTTCTTGATTTCTACCTCCGCAGCCTTTAGCATTGCGAAGAGCTCGGAATCGTCTTTTCCATCCCTTGCATGTTATAGTTCATCACGAAGCTTTTGTAGCTTGGTGGCGATGATTAGAGAATTCATCAATGACGCTATCATCCGGAAGATTAACTCCCAGTTGAATCAAGTGATTATTAATACCCAGACATCTTGAGTATATGCTCACTGACAGAACTATTCTCCTCCATCTTGCAGCTATAGAACTTATTGGAGACTCCATAACTCTCAATCCGTGCATTTGCTTGAAATATTAACTTCAACTCCTAGAACATCTCATATGCTCCATGACGTTCAAAACGTCGTTGAAGTCCCGGTTCTAAGCCGTAAAGCATGGCACACTGAACTATCGAGTAGTCATCAGCTTTGCTCTGCCAGACGTTCATAACATCTAGTGTTGCTCCTGCAGCAGGCCTGGCACCCAGCGGTGCTTCCAGGACGTAATTCTTCTGTGCAACAATGGGGATAATCCTCAAGTTACGGACCCAGTCCGTGTAATTGCTACCATCATCTTTCAACTTTGCTTTCTCAAGGAACGCATTAAAATTCAATTGAACAACAACACGGGCCATCTATCTACAATCAAACATAGACAAGCAAGATACTATCAGGTACTAAGTTCATGATAAATTTAAGTTCAATTAATCATATTACTTACGAACTCCCACTTAGATAGACATCCCTCTAATCCTCTAAGTGATCATGTGATCCAAATCAACTAAACCATGTCCGATCATCACGTGAGATGGAGTAGTTTCAATGGTGAACATCACTATGTTGATCATATCTACTATATGATTCACGCTCGAACTTTCGGTCTCCGTGTTCTGAGGCCATATCTGTTATATGCTAGGCTCGTCAAGTTTAACCTAAGTATTCCGCGTGTGCAACTGTTTTGCACCCGTTGTATTTGAACGTAGAGGCTATCACACCGATCATCACGTGGTGTCTCAAAGACGAAGAACTTTCATAACGGTGCATACTCGGGAGAACACTTATACTTTGATAATTTAGTCAGGGATCATCTTATAATGCTACCGTCAATCAAAGCAAGATAAGATGCATAAAAGATAAACATCCCATGCAATCAATATAAGTGATATAATATGGCCATCATCATCTTGTGCTTGTGATCTCCATCTCCGAAGCACCTCCATGATCACCATCGTCACCGGCGCGACACCTTGATCTCCATCGTAGCATCGTTGTCGTCTCGCCAATCTTATGCTTCTACGACTACCGCTACCGCTTAGTGATAAAGTAAAGCATTAAAGGGCGATTGCATTGCATACAATAAAGCGACAACCATATGGCTCCTGCCAGTTGCCGAAAACTCGGTTACGAAACATGATCATCTCATACAATAAAATATAGCATCACGTCTTGACCATATCACATCACAACATGCCCTGCAAAAACAAAGTTAGACGTCCTCTACTTTGTTGTTGCAAATTTTACGTGGCTGCTACGGGCTTAGCAAGAACCGTTCTTACCTACGCATCAAAACCACAACGATAGTTTGTCAAGTTGGTGTTGTTTTAACCGTCGCAAGGACTAGGCGTAGCCACACTCGGTTCAACTAAAGTTGGAGAAACTGACACCCGCTAGCCACCTTTGTGCAAAGCACGTCGGGAGAACCGGTCTCGCGTAAGCGTACGCGTAATGTCGGCCCGGGCTGCTTCGTCCAACAATACCGCTGAACCAAAGTATGACATGTTGGTAAGCAGTATGACTTATATTGCCCACAACCCACTTGTGTTCTACTCGTGCATATGACATCTACGCATAAAACCAGACTCGGATACCACTGTTGGGGAACATAGTAATTTCAAAAAAATTCCTACGCACACGCAAGATCATGGCGATGCATAGCAACAAGAGGGGAGAGTGTTGACCACGTACCCTCGTAGACCAAAAGCGGAAGCGTTAGCACAACGCGGTTGATGTAGTCATACGTCTTCACGATCCGACCGATCAAGTACCGAACATACGGCACCTCCGAGTTTAGCACACGTTCAGCCCAATGACGTCCCTCGAACTCCGATCCAGCCGAGTGTTAAGGGAGAGTTTCGTCAGCACGACGGCGTGGTGACGATGTTGATGTTCTACCTACGCAGGGCTTCGCCTAAGCACCACTATAGTATTATCGAGGTGGACTATGGTGGAGGGGGGCACCGCACACGGTTGGGAGAGATCAACTGATCAACTTGTGTGTCTTGAGGTGCCCCCCTTCCCCCGTATATAAAGGAGCAAGGGGGGTGCGGCCGCCAAGGGAGGGAGGCGGGAGGAGTCCTACTCCCACCGGAGTAGGACTCCCCCTTCCTAGTTGGAATAGGATTTGGGAGGGGAAAGGAGGAGAGAAGGAAGGGGGGGGGCCGCCCCCCTCTCCTTGTCCTATTCGGACTAGGGGGGAGGGGCGTGCGGCCCAGCCCTGGCCGCCTCTCCTCTTCTTCGTAAAGGCCCACTAAGGCCCATTTATCTCCCGGGGGGTTCCGGTAACCTCCCGATACTCCGGTAAAATCCCGATTTCACCCGAAACACTTCCGATATCAAAACATAGGCATCCAATATATCAATCTTCATGTCTCGACCATTTCAAGACTCCTCGTCATGTCCGTGATCACATCCGGGACTCGAACAACCTTCGGTACATCAAAACATATAAACTCATCATATAACTGTCATCGTAACGTTAAGCGTGCGGACCCTACGGGTTCGAGAACTACGTAGACATGACCGAGACACGTCTCCGGTCAATAACCAATAGCGGAACCTGGATGCTCATATTGGCTCCCACATATTCTACGAAGATCTTTATCGGTCAGACCGCATAACAACATACGGTGTTCCCTTTCTCATCGCTATGTTTCTTGCCCGAGATTCGATCGTCGGTATCTCAATACCTAGTTCAATCTCGTTACTGGCAAGTCTCTTTTCTCGTACTGTAATACATCATCCCGCAACTAACTCATTAGTTGCAATGCTTGCAAGGCTTAAGTGATGTGCATTACCGAGAGGGCCCAGAGATACCTCTCCGACAATCGGAGTGACAAATCCTAATCTCGAAATCGCCAACCCAACAAGTACCTTCGGAGACACCTGTAGAGCTCCTTTATAATCACCCGATTCGTTGTGACATTTGGTAGCACACAAAGTGTTCCTCTGGTAAACGGGAGTTGCATAATCTCATAGTCATAGGAACATGTATAAGTCATGAAGAAAGCAATAGCAACATACTAAACGATCGTGTGCTAAGCTAACGGAATGGGTCATGTCAATCACATCATTCTCCTAATGATGTGATCCCGTTAATCAAATGACAACCCATGTCAATGGCTAGGAAACATAACCATCCTTGATCAACGAGCTAGTCAAGTAGAGGCATACTAGTGACACTATGTTTGTCGATGTATTCACACATGTATCATGTTTCCGGTTAATACAATTCTAGCATGAATAATAAACATTTATCATGATACAAGGAAATAAATAATAACTTTATTATTGCCTCTAGGGCATATTCGTTCAATATATACCTATGTACCCCCAAACCATCGAGGAGCACCATGAAAACCTAATTCCACCACCACAACCTTCTGTACCCGTGAGATCCCATCTTGGGGCCTTTTCCGGCGCTCTGCCGGAGGGGGCATCGATCACGGAGGGCTTCTATACAACACCATAGCCTCTCCGATGATGTGTGAGTAATTTACCTCAGACCTTCGGGTCCATACTTATTAGCTAGATGGCTTCTTCCCTCTCTTTGGATCTCAATACAAAGTGCTCCTTGATTCTCTTGGAGATCTATTCGATGTAATCTTCTTTTGCGGTGTGTTTGTCGAGATCCGATGAATTGTGGGTTTATGATCAAGATTATCTATGAACAATATTTGAATCTTCTCTGAATTCTTTTTTGTATGATTGGTTATCTTTGCAAGTCTCTTCGAATTATCAGTTTGGTTTGGCCTACTAGATTGATCTTTCTTGCAATGGGAGAAGTGCTTAGCTTTGGGTTCAATCTTGTGGGGCTCGATCCCAGTGTGATGGGGAAGCGACACGTATTGTATTGTTGCCATCATGATAAAAAGATGGGGTTTATATCATATTGCATGAGTTTATCCTCTACATCATGTCATCTTGCTTAAAGCATTACTCCGTTCTTATGAACTTAATACTCTAGATGCATCTTTGGATAGCGGTCGATGTGTGGAGTAATAGTAATAGATGCAGGCAGGAGTCGGTCTACTTGTCACGGACGTGATGCCTATATACATGATCATACCTAGATATTCTCATAACTATGCTCAGTTCTATCAATTGCTCGACAGTAATTTGTTCACCCACCGTAATACTTATGATATCTTGAGAGAAGCCACTAGTGAAACCTATGGCCCCCAGGTCTATTTTCCATCATATTAATCTCCCGTCAACGAGCTATTTCTGGCGCCGTTTATTTTGCTTTCTTTACTTTTAGTTTTTATCATAAAAATACCAAAAATATTATCTTATCATCTCTATCAGATCTCACTTTTGCAAGTGGCCGTGAAGGGATTGACAACCCTTTATCGCATTGGTTGCAAGGTTCTTATTTGTTTGTGTATGTACGAGGGACTTGCGTGTGGCCTCCTACTGGATTGATACCTTGGTTCTCAAAAACCGAGGGAAATACTTACGCTACTTTGCTGCATCACCCTTTCCTCTTCTAGGGAAAACCAACGCAGTGCTCGAGAGGTAGAAAGAAGGATTTCTGGCGCCATTGCCGGGGAGTCTACGCACAAGTCAAGACATACCAAGTACCCATCACAAACTCTTATCCCTCGCATTACATTATTTTCCATTTGCCTCTCATTTTCCTCTCCCCCACTTCACCCTTGCCGTTTTATTCGCCCATCTTCCGTTCGATCTTTTGTTTGCCTATGTTACCATGTGCCTTCTATTTGCTTGCATCTTCGCTTGCTAAAAATCTATTGATATGGATCCACTTAAAGTGTTCTACTTGGATCATCTTTGATCCTTATGCGCTCGTGCTGAAACCCCAACTAGCCTAGTTGATGGGAAATCTTTAGATGAGGATGCTCATTTTGTGCGTCATCGTTTGTCTAAAAAGGGGAAGCTCTTATGGTATCAAATAAATAGTTTGCTATGTGGAATCTTTGTGAAATTTAAAATTTATGACTTTACTTGTTGCTCTAAGAACCCTAAAAAACACCTTTCCTACCTATGTGAGTTTAATGATAATGAAATCTTATCTTCTTATGGAAAGGGTATTTATAGTTACTATGATATCGAACAAATTGAAGAATTTGTCATTTTTAAGGGTGCTCATGAAGTTGCTTCTTTGATTGAAAAGTATGGTATTACTCTCTACAAATCTGAAAATTCTGACATACTTAAATATTGCTATGAAAACTATGCTCATAATGTCTATGTCAAAGAATTTATTGAGAGAATGACCGTTGCTTTGGAAGAAAATAATGATATGCATGAATCTATAGATAATGATGATTCCGATGATTTGACTGAAATATCCCTTGATGAACATGATGCTTGCTATTCTTGTGGCCATGATGCCAATATTTATGAAGATGAATTTGCTATAGTTCCCTATGTTAAACATGAGATCGTTGCTATTGCACCCATACTTGATAGCTCCTTCGATGAAAAGCATGATTGCAATGATTTTACTATAAATTATCTTGTTGTCAATTGTGCTAATAATATGCAAAACCCTAAGCTTGGGGATGCTAGTTTTGCTATGACTACTATTTGTTGCAATGATCATGATTGGGGTGATTCTTTTTGTGATCTTGAAAATTTATTTAAGCCCCATGATGAATATGAGATTGATAATAGTGTTTGCAATATTACTGAAAGTGGGTTTGGAAGAGTGTCAACTTTAGATCCCACATATTTGGAAAATGTTCAATCTTATGGTATTTTTGATAAAAGTGGGTTTGGAGAGGTCATGACTCTAGTTAATGTTAATCCCACTATTTTGGAAGAGTGTCAACTTTGCATGCATGTGGGTCGTGTTGAGAATATGTTATGTGATAGATATTTTGTTGAATTTCCCTATGATCCTACATGTAATTATTATGAGATAGGAAAATATGGTTGTAGAAATCTCTATCTTACTAAATTACCTCTCGTCATGTTGAGATTGCTATTGTTTCTTTCCACTTCCTTGCATATGCTAGTTTTTGCTTGTCTTGATAATTTGTTTGCTTATAAAATGCCTATGCATAGGAAGTATGTTAGACTTAGATGTGTTTATCACGTGTTCTTTGATGCTCTCTTTGTGCTTCAATTCTTGTCTTTCATGTGAGCATCATCGAAATTATCAATGCCTAGCTAGGGGCGTTAAACAACATCGCTTGTTAGGAGGTAGCCCAATTTTATTTTTAGTTTTTTTATTTTTGGTTCTGTTTAGGAATAAATAATTCATCTAGCTTCTGTTTAGATGTGGTTTTGTGTTTTAGTTAGTGTTTGTGCCAAGTTAAACCTATATGATCTTCTTGGATGATAGTTATTCGATCTTGGTGAAAATTCCAGAAACTTTCTGTTCACGAAAACAATTGTTTAAAATCACCAGAACGTGATACAATACTGATTCCAATTGAATTAGATCAACAAACAAAGTTTCCAGGTCGTCCTATTTTTTTAGAATTTTTGGAGTTCCAGAAGTTTGCGTTAGTTACAGATTACTACAGACTGTTGTGTTTTTGACAGATTCTGTTTTTCGTGTGTTGTTTGCTTATTTTGATGAATCTATGGCTAGTAATGGAGTTTATGAACCATAGAGAAGTTGGAATACAGTAGGTTTAACACCAATATAAATAAAGAATGAGTTCATTACAGTACCTTGAAGTGGTGTTTTTTTTTCTTTCGCTAACGGAGCTCACGAGATTTTGTGTTAAGTTTTGTGTTGTGGAGTTTTCAAGTTTTGAGTAAAGATTTGATGGATTATGGAACAAGGATTGGCAAGAGCCTAAGCTTGGGGATGCCCAACGCACCCCAAGGTAAAATTCAAGGACAACCAAAAGCCTAAGCTTGGGGATTCCCCGGAAGGCATCCCCTCTTTCGTCTTCGTCTATCGGTAACTTTACTTGCGGCTATATTTTTATTAACCACATGATATGTGTTTTGCTTGGAGCATCTTGTATGATTTGAGTCTTTGTTTTTTTAGTTTACCCCAATCATCCTCGCTGCACACTCCTTTTGAGAGAGACACACATGATTCGGAATTTATTAGAATACTCTATGTGATTCACTTATATCTTTTGAGCTATATAGTTTTTGCTCTAGTGCTTCACTTATATCTTTTAGAGCACGGTGGTGGTTTTGTTTTATAGAAATTATTGATCTCTCATGCTTCACTTATATTATTTTGAGAGTCCTACAAAACAGCATGGTAATTTGCTTAAATTGTGAAATTAGTCCTAATATGATAGGCATCCAAGCTTAGTAAAAACTTTCTTATAAGTGCGTTGAATACTAAGAGAAGTTTGATGCTTGATGATTGTTTTGAGATATGGAGGTAGTGATATTGAAGTTGTGCTAGTTGAGTAATTGTGAATTTGAGAAATACTTGTGTTGAAGCTTGCAAGTCCGGTAGCATGCACGTATGGTAAACGTTGTGTAACAAATTTGAAACATGAGGTGTTCTTTGATTGTCCTCCTTATGAGTGGTGGTCGGGGACGAGCGATGGTCTTTTCCTACCAATCTATCCCCCTAGGAGCATGCGTGTAGTGCTTGGGTTTTGATGACTTGTAGATTTTTGCAATAAGTATGTGAGTTCTTTATGACTAATGTTGAGTCCATGGATTATACACACTCTCACCCTTCCATCATTGCAAGCCTCTTCGGTACCGTGCATTGCCCTTTCTCACCTTAAGAGTTGGTGCAAACTTCGCCGGTGCATCCAAACCCCGTGATATGATGCGCTCTATCACACATAAACCTCCTTATATCTTCCTCAAAACAGCCACCATACCTACCTATTATGGCATTTCCATAGCCATCCCGAGATATATTGCCATGCAACTTTCCACCGTTCCGTTTATCATGACACGCTTCATCATTGTCATATTGCCTTGCATGATCATGTAGTTGACATCGTATTTGTGGCAAAGCCACCATGAATATTATTTCATACATGTCACTCATGATTCATTGCCCATCCCGGTACACCGCCGGAGGCATTCATATAGAGTCATACTTTGTTCTAGTATCGAGTTGTAATCATTGAATTGTAAATAAATAGAAGTGTGATGATCATCATTCATAGAGCATTGTCCCAAAAAAAGGAGAAAGGCCAAATAAAAAAAAAGGGGGCAAAAAAAAGAAAAAAGAGAAAGAAAATAAAAAAAGGGGAAATGCTACTATCCTTTTTCCACACTTGTGCTTCAAAGTAGCACCATGATCTTTATGATAGAGAGTCTTATGTTTTGTCACTTTCATATACTAGTGGGAATTTTTCATTATAGAACTTGGCTTGTATATTCCAACAATAGGCTTCCTCAAATGCCCTAGGTCTTCGTGAGCAAGCAAGTTGGATGCACACCCACTTAGTTTCTCTTTTGAGCTTTCATACATTTGTAGCTCTAGTGCATCCGTTGCATGGCAATTCCTATTCCTTGCATTGACCTCAATTGATGGGCATCTCCCTAGCCCATTGATTAGCCGCGTCAATGTGAGACCTTCTCCTTTTTTGTCTTCTCCACATAACCCCCATCATCATATTCTATTTCACCCATAGTGCTATATCCATGGTCACGCTCATATATTGCGTGAAATTTGAAAAAGTTTGTGATCACTAAAGTATGAAACAATTGCTTGGCTTGTCATCAGGGTTTTTCATGATGAGAGCATTCTTGTGTGATGAACATGGAGCATGACCAAACTATATGATTTTGTAGGGATGAACTTTCTTTGGCCATGTTATTTTGGGAAGACATAATTGCTTAGTTAGTATGCTTGAAGTATTATTGCTTTTATGTCAATATTGAACTTTTATCTTAAATCTTTCGGATCTGAATATTCATGCCACAATTAAGAGAATTACATTGAAAATTATGCTAAGTAGCATTCCACATCAAAAATTCTGTTTTTATCATTTACCTACTCGAGGACGAGCAGGAATTAAGCTTGGGGATGCTTGATACGTCTCCAATGTATCTATAATTTTTTATTGTTCCATGCTATTATATATTCTGTTTTGGATGTTTAATGGGCTTTATTATACACTTTTATATTATTTTTGGGACTAACCTATTAACCGGAGGCCCAACCCAAATTGCTTTTTATTGCCTATTACAGTGTTTTGAAGGAAAATGGTATCAAACGGAGTCCAAACGGAATGAAACCTTCGGGAACGTGACTTTTGGAACAAACGTGATCCAGAGGACTTGGAGTGGACGCCAAGCAATCAACGAGGAGGCCACAAGGCAGGGGGCGCGCCTACCCCCTTGGCGCGCCCTCCACCCTCATGGGCCCCTCGTGGCTCCACCGACCTACTTCTTCCTCCTATATATACCTATGTACCCCCAAACAATCGAGGAGCACCACGAAAACCTAATTCCACCACCGCAACCTTCTGTACCCGTGAGATCCCATCTTGGGGCCTTTTCCGGCGCTCTGCCGGAGGGGGCATCGATCACGGAGGGCTTCTACATCAACACCATAGCCTCTACGATGATGTGTGAGTAGTTTACCTCAGACCTTCGGGTCCATAGTTATTAGCTAGATGGCTTCTTCTCTCTCTTTGGATCTCAATACAAAGTTCTCCTCGATTCTCTTGGAGATCTATTCGATGTAATCTTCTTTTGCGATGTGTTTGTCGAGATCCGATGAATTGTGGGTTTATGATCAAGATTATCTATGAAAAATATTTGAATCTTCTCTGAATTATTTTATGTATGATTGGTTATCTTTGCAAGTCTCTTCGAATTATCAGTTTGGTTTGGCCTACTAGATTGATCTTTCTTGCAATGGGACAAGTGCTTAGCTTTGGGTTCAATCTTGCGGTGCTCGGTCCCAGTGATAGTAGAGGAAACGACACGTATTGTATTGTTGCCATAGAGGATAAAAAGATGGGGTTTATATTATATTGCATGTGTTTATCCCTCTACATCATGGCATCTTGCTTAAAGCATTACTCCGTTCTTATGAACTTAATACTCTAGATGCATGCTGGATAGCGGTCGATGTGTGGAGTAATAGTAGTAGATGCAGGCAGGAGTCGGTCTACTTATCACGGACGTGATGCCTATATACATGATCATACCTAGATATTCTCATAACTATGCTCAATTCTATCAATTGCTCGACAGTAATTTGTTCACCCACAGTAATACTTATGCTATCTTGAGAGAAGCCACTAGTGAAACCTATGGCCCCCGGGTCTATTTTCCATCATATTAATCTCCCGTCAACGAGCTATTTCTGGCGCCGTTTATTTTGCTTTCTTTACTTATAGTCTTTATCATAAAAATACCAAAAATATTATCTTATCATCTCTATCAGATCTCACTTTTGCAAGTGGCCATGAAGGGATTGACAACCCCTTTATCGTGTTGGTTGCAAGGTTCTTATTTGTTTGTGTAGGTATGTACGAGGGACTTGCATGTGGCCTCCTAATGGATTGATACCTTGGTTCTCAAAAACTAAGGGAAATACTTACGCTACTTTGCTGCATTACCCTTTCCTCTTCAAGGGAAAACCAACACAGTGCTCGAGAGGTAGCAGTGACAAATTTTGCTATGTTTTAAGTTTGATGTTTCCCTATACTAACAATGCAGATGAATATTATACTTTGCTTCATGGCCTTCGGATGGCAAAAGAGATGAATTTAAGCCGGCTCAGATGCTTTGGTGACTCGAATCTGGTGGTTCAGCAAGTTTCAGGTACTTGGGATTCTAAGGATCCGCTCATGGCGGCTTATCACCGGGCGGTTGATAATATTGCGGGTCACTTCAAGGGTTATCAGGTGGAGCATCTTGACCGAAGGAAGAATGAGGCAGCTGACACTTTGAGCTGGCTTGGGTCTCAACGTAAGCCGGTGCCCCCTGATGTGTTTCTTGATGTATTGCATAATCCTTCTGTCAAGTTACCATCCGAAGAGGATCTCGCTATTCCTGACCCGGAGGCACAGTTGGTGGCGGCTCTCCACGCTATTCCTGATTGGACAGTTCACTATTTGGATTATATGACCCGGGGCGAGTTACCTGAGGATGAAACTTTGGCCAAGGAGATAACCGGCGGTCTAAGTCTATGACTATTGTCAATGGCGAGTTACACTGATGCAGTGTCATAGGTGTGTTTCAACGTTGTGTTTCTCCTGAAGAGGTTTGTGAGATTTTAAGAGAAATCTATGAAGGTGATTCTGGTCATCATGCCGGCTCTAAATCTCTAGTGGCTAAAGCCTTTCGTAATGGGTTTTATTGGTTGACGGCTCATGTTGATGCGGAGGATATCGTCAGTAAGTGGGATGGGTGTCAGAAATTTTCTCGACGGGCTCATGCGCTGGCTCAAGAGTTGAGGATGATTCCCATTACTTGGCCATTTGCAGTCTGGGGGCTTGATACGGTTGGACCTTTCAAAATGTCTAAGGATAAGAAAACAAACCTCTTGGTGGCGGTGGACAAATTTACCAAGTGAGTGGAAGCAGAGCCGGTCAGCAAGTGTAAATGCGGCAACAACAGTTCAGTTTGTTAGAAAATTGATCTTCCATTTTGGTTACCCTCATAGTATCATAACTCATAATGGAACTAATCGGTCTAAGGGTGCTATACGAGAATTCTGTCAACAAGAGCATATCCGTCTTGGTGTTTCTTCTGTGGCTCCTCCTCAATCTAATGGTCAAGCTGAGAGGGAAAATCAAGAAATCTTGAGAGGTATCAAGCCCCGGCATATGGTCCCTTTGCAGCGAACGCCGAGTTGTTGGGTTGAGGAGTTACCTTCAGTACTTTGGAGTATCAACACCACTCCCAACAGATCAATAGGCTATACGCATTTCTTCATGGTCTACAGGCTGAGGCGGTTCTTCCAAGCGATATCCGTCATGACTCGCCTCGTGTGGCGGCTTATGTTGAAGCTGATAATGAAAAACACGTCAAAACACGCTTGATGCTTTGGATGAGGAGCGAGATCTAGCGGCGGCTCGTTCGGGGATATATCAACAAGATCTACAGTGCTATCATAGCCACAGAGTTAAGACCCGGAAGTTTCAAGAAGGCGACTTGGTGCTCTGGCTCATCCAAGATCAGACAGATATGCACAAGTTATCCCCACCTTGGGAAGAACCCTTTATGGCCAGCAAAAATTTGAACAACGGGTCGTATTACCTCATTGAAGTACGTGAGCATAAGGATTTTCGCAAGTCAGAGGAGGAACCCTCCGTCCGTGGAATATTGCACATATTCGGCCATACTATACTTGAGCAACCAGCTCTTGCCTTTGTACATATCTTCATCAATGTATATACTTGTTATGACCAATATAATAAATCCGGCATCCCCGAACTACGGGGCCTCTATCGTTTCATTTCTGAGTATCTGAGATTTTATTGATTGATCATAGAGTCACTTGGGGGCTTCCAACCATTTGTTTAAGCTTTTACACCCTCTTGTTGGCCATCTTGAATGCCACTTCTTACAGGTTTTTTCCTGCGAGTTTGCAACTGGCTACTCCACTGACACCCGCCAAACTCTTAACAGTCAATCTTTTTAAAGACCCTGCTCTTATTAAGGTTCAAACAACGGCTTATGTCATGGAAGAGTTGGCTTACAATGAGCTAGGTAAAACCATGGCTATTGCTGCCTTTAAAGAAATCATGTGGTCTAAGTACCAATTGGCTTTGCTGCCTTTAAAAGCAATCATGTGGTCTAAGTACCAATTGGCTGTTGCCTTGAAAGCAATCATGTGGCCTGGGTGTGAAACGACTGTTGCTGCCTTTAAAAGCAATCATGTGGTCTAAGTACCAATTGGCTGTTGTGGCCTTGAAAGCAATCATGTGGCCTAAGTGCCAAACGGTTGTTTGATACGTCTCCATCGTATCTACTTTTCCAAACACTTTTGCCCTTGTTTTGGACTCTAACTTGCATGATTTGAATGGAACTAACCCGGATGGACGCTGTTTTCAGTGAAATTGCCATGGTGTTATTTATGTGCGAAACAAAAGTTCTCGGAATGACTGAAACTCCACAGAATTTATTTTGGAAAATATTAGAAATATTGGCGAAAGAATCAAGGCAGGGGCCCACCACTGTCCACGAGGCTGAGGCGCGCCGCCTCGGGCGCGCCCCTACCTCATGGGCCCCGGTGCTCCACCGACCTCAACTCCAACTCCATATATTCGTGTTCAGGAGAAAAATCAGAGAGAAAGATTCATCGCGTTTTACGATCTGAGCCGCCGCCAAGCCCTAAACTCTCTCGGGAGGCTGATCTGGAGTCCGTTCGGGGCTCCGGAGAGGGAATCCATCGCCATCGTCATCATCAACCATCCCCATCACCAATTCCATGATGCTCACCGCCGATGTGAGTAATTCCATCATAGGCTTGCTGGGCGGTGATGGGTTGGATGAATTTATCATGTAATCGAGTTAGTTTTGTTAGGGTTTGATCCTAGTATCCACTATGTTACGAGATTGATGTTGCTATGACTTTGCTATGCTTAATGCTTGTCACTAGGGCCCGAGTGCCATGATTTCAGATCTGAACCTATTATGTTTTCATGAATATATGTGAGTTCTTGATCCTATCTTGCAAGTCTATAGTCACCTACTATGTGTTATGATCCGCAACCCAAGTGACAATAATCAGGACCACTCCGGTGATGACCATAGTTTGAGGAGTTCATGTATTCACTATGTGTTAATGCTTTGGTTCTGTACTCTATTAAAAGGAGGCCTTAATATCCCTTAGTTTCGCTAGGACCCGCTGCCACGGGAGGGTAGGACAAAAGATGTCATGCAAGTTCTTTTCCATAAGCATGCATGACTATATTCGGAATACATGCCTACATTACATTGATGAATTGGAGCTAGTTACATGTCACCCTATGTTATGATTGTTACATGATGAAGCGCATCCGCATAATTCTCCATCACCGATCCAATGCCTCTGAGCTTTTCACATATTGTTCTTCGTTTATTTACTTTTCCGTTACTCTTTATTACAATCACTACAAAACCCAAAAATATTACTTTTGCTACCGTTAGCGTTACTTCCATACTACTTTGCTACTAAATACTTTGCTGCAGATACTAAGTTATCCTGGTGTGGTTGAATTGACAACTCAATTGCTAATACTTGAGAATATTCTTTGGCTCCCCTTGTGTCGAATCAATAAATTTGGGTTGAATACTCTACCCTCGAAAACTATTGCGATCCCCTATACTTGTGGGTTATCAAGACTATTTTCTAGCGCCATTGCCGGGGAGCATAGCTCTATTCTTTGAGTCACTTGGGATTTATATCTTCTGGTCACTATGAGGAACTTGAAAGACGAGAAAACAAAAATTTATCCCTCAACTACGAGGGGAGGTAAGGAACTACCATCTAGCTCTGCACTTGATTCACCTTTTGTTTTGAGTAAGCTTGTGACACCTAAACCTGCTTCTGCTATTAATTCTGATATGTCGCATGTTATAGATGATGCCACTTCTGCTATGCATGATACTTATGATGAAACTACTTCTATGCTTGATACTACTGTGCGACTTGGTGATTTTCTTGATGAACAACTTGCTAGGGCTAGAGAGAATGAAATTATTGAAACGGATAATATTGAAGAAAGTGATGATGAAGGCTCTCCCAATAAATATGAATTGCCGGTTGTGCCTGAGGGCATGTTATGGATGAAGAGACTAAAAGAGACTTTCTTGCTTGCAATGATATAAGTGATCTTAAGAAATTATTAGCTAAGCTTAAACAAAAAACTCTGAATGCTACAATGAAATATGATCCTGCTTATGCTACTTCACCTATCTTTGTTACTTATAAGGATTATGAATTCTCTGTCGATCCTGATATAATTACTTTGGTTGAATCTGATCCTTTTTATGGCTATGAATCTGAAACTGTTGTGACACATCTTACTAAATTAAATGATATAGCCACCCTATTCACTAATGATGAGAGAACTCGCTACTTTTATATCCTTAAAATATTTCCGTTCTCATTAAAGGGTGATGCTAAGATATGGTTTAATTCTCTTGATCCTAGTTGTGTGCGTAGTCCCCAGGATATGATTTATTACTTCTTTGCTAAATATTTCCCTCCTCATAAGAAACAAGCTGCTTTCAGGGATATATATAATTTTGTGCAAATTGAAGAAGAGAGTCTCCCACAAGCTTGGGGGAGCTTCTCCAATTACTTAATGCTTTGCGTGATCATCCTCTCAAGAAAAATGAAATACTTGATATCTTTTATAATGGACTAATTGATGCTTCCAGAGATTACCTGGATAGTTGTGCTGGTTACATTTTCGGGAAAGAACACGGATGAAGCTGAAATTCTATTGAATAATATGTTGACCAATGAAAATAATTGGACACTTCACGAGCCAACTCTGAGCCTATTCCTAAACCAACTCAAGAAGGGGGTGTTCTATTTCATGATCCTCAAGATATGCAAGAGGCAAAGAAATCTATGAAATAAAAGGGTATTAAAGCTGAAGATGTTAAGAATTTACCTCCTATTGAAGAAATACATGGTCTTAATTTACCGCCTATTGAAGAAATATATGATCTTAATCCATTACCTATTGAAGAAACTCATGGTCTTGATAACCCGACACAGGTAGTAAAGGTAAATTCTCTCTATAGATTTGATGAAGGTGATATCCCTCGTTATAAGTCTGCTAGACAATGCTTAGATGAGTTTGGCAATTTCATTGTTAAACAAGAAAACTTTAATGCTTATTTTGGTAGACAATTGAAATACAATTCCGATATGCTTGAACACTTGGGTGATTATATGTCTAGAGTTAAAGGTGAACTTAAACTCATTAGTAAACATGCTTCTATGGTCACCACTCAAGTAGAACAAGTACTTAAAGCTCAGAATGATTTGCTCAATGAATTAAATACTAATAATAATGATTATGCTGTTAGAGTGGCTACTAGAACTGGTAAAATGACTCAGGAACCTTTGTATCCTGAAGGCCATCCTAAGAGAATTGAGCAAGATTCTCGGAGAAATAATATTGATACACCTAGCCCTTCTAAAAAGAAGAAAAAGAAAAATGATAGGACTTTGCATGCTTCTACTGAACCTATTGCTGAACCACCTGAGAATCCCAATGATACTTCTATTTCTGTTGCTGAAACACAATCTGGTAATGAACATGAACCTAGTGATAATGTTAATGATGATGTTCATGATGATGCTCGACCTAGCAATGACAATGATGTAGAAACTGAACCTATTGTTGATCTTGATAACCCACAATCAAAGAATCAACATAATGATAAGAGAGACTTTGTTGCTAGGAAACACGGTAAAGAAAGAGAACCATGGGTTCAGAAACCCATGCCTTTTCCTCCCAAACCATCCAAGAAAAAGGATGATGAGGATTTTGAGAGCTTTGCTAAAATGATTAGACCTATCTTCTTGCGTATGCGTTTGACTGATATGCTCAAAATGAATCCTTATGCTAAGTATATGAAAGAAATTGTTACTAATAAAAGAAAGATATCGGAAGCTGAAATTTCCACCATGCTTGCTAATTACACTTTTAAGGGTGGAATGAAGGAAATATGCCCTAGAGGCAATAATAAAGTTATTATTTATTTCCTTATATCATGATAAATGTTTATTATTCATGCTAGAATTGTATTAACCGGAAACATAATACATGTGTGAATATATAGACAAACAGTATGTCACTAGTATGCCTCTACTTGACTAGCTTGTTAATCAAAGATGGTTATGTTTCCTAACCATGAACAAGGAGTTGTTATTTGATTAACAAGGTCACATCATTAGTTGAATGATCTGATTGACATGACCCATTCCGTTAGCTTAGCACACGATCGTTTAGTATGTTGCTATTGCTTCCTTCATGACTTATACATGTTCCTATGACTATGAGATTATGCAACTCCTGCTACGGAGGAACACTTTGGTACTACCAAGCGTCACAACGTAATGGGTGATTATAAAGGAGTACTACAGGTGTCTCCAAAGGCAGATGTTGGGTTGGCGTATTTCGAGATTAGGATTTGTCACTCCGAATGTCGGAGAGGTATCTCTGGGCCCTCTCGGTAATGCACATCACTTAAGCCTTGCAAGCATTGCAACTAATGAGTTAGTTGCGAGATGATGTATTACGGAACGAGTAAAGAGACTTACCGGTAACGAGATTGAACTAGGTATTGGATACCGACGATCGAATCTCGGGTAAGTAACATACCGATGACAAAGGGAACAAAGTATGTTGTTATGCGGTTTGACCGATAAAGATCTTCGTAGAATATGTAGGAGCCAATATGGGCATCCAGGTTCCGCTATTGGTTATTGACCAAGAATAGTTCTAGGTCATGTCTACATAGTTCTCGAACCCGTAGGGTCCGCACGCAAGGTTTCGATGATGTTATATTATGAGTTTATGAGTTTTGATGTACCGAAGGAGTTCGAGTCCCGGATGAGATCGGGGACATGACGAGGAGTCTCGAAATGGTCGAGACGTAAAGATCGATATATTGGACGACTATATTCGGAGTTCGGAAAGGTTCGAATGATTCGGTATTTTTCGAGTACCGGGAGTTACGGGATTACAGGAGAAGTAATGGGCCTTGATGGGCTTTAGTGGGAAGAGGAAAAAAGGCTGCTGCGCCCCCTCCCTCTAGTCCGAATTGGACTAGGGAAAGGGGCGGACACCTCTCCTTCTCCTCCTATTCCTTCTCCTTCCTCCCTTTTTGGTGGACTCCTACTAGGACTTGGAGTCCTAGTAGGAATCCATATCCTGGCCGCACCTTTGCCTTGGCGGCCTCCTCCTCCTCCATCCTTTATATACAGGGGCAGGGGCACCCCATAGACACACAAGTTGATCTACGGATCTTGCCTTAGCCGTGTGCGGTGCCCCTTCCACCATATTCCACTTGGTTATATCGTCGCGGAGCTTAGGAGAAGCCCGCGCGGAGAAGTCATATCGTCGCGGAGCTTAGGCGAAGCCCTGCGTCGGTGGAGCATCAACATTGTCACCACGCCGTCGTCTTGACGGAACTCATCTCCGACACTTTGCTGGATCGGAGTCCGGGATCGTCATCGAGCTGAGCGTGTGCGTAACTCGGAGGTGCCGTCGTTCGGTGCTTGGATCGGTCGGATCGTGGAGGCGTCGACTACATCAACAGCGTTGTTATAACGCTTCGCTTTCGGTCTCACGAGTGCGTGGACGACACTCTCCCCTCTCGTTGCTATGCCATCACCATGGTCTTGCGTGTGCGTGGAAATTTTTGAAATTACTCGTTCCCCAACAGTGGCATCCGAGCCAGGTTTTATGCGTTGATGTCATGTGCACGAGTAGAACACAAGTGAGTTGTGGGCGATACAAGTCATACTGCCTACCAGCATGTCATACTTTGGTTCAGCGGTATTGTGAGATGAAGCGGCCGGACCGACATTACGCGTGCGCTTCGCGAGACTGGTTTCACCGCTGTGAGCACTCGTTGCTTAAAGGTGACCGGCGGGTGTCTGTCTCTCTCACTTTAGTTGAACCGAGTGTGGCTCGCCCGTCCTTGAGAAGGTTAAACGGAGTCTATTTGACGAAGTATCGTTGTGGTTTTGATGCGTAGGTAAAACGGTTCTTGCTCAGCCCGTAGCAGCCACGTAAAACTTGCAACAACAAAGTAGAGGACGTCTAACTTGTTTTTGCAGGGCATGTTGTGATGTGATATGGTCAAGGCGTGATGCTATATTTTATTGTATGAGATGATCATGTTTTGTAACGAGTTATCGGCAATGGCAGGAGCCATATGGTTGTCGCTTTATTGTATGAAATGCAACGCCATGTAATTGCTTTACTTTATCACTAAGCGGTAGCGATAGTCGTAGAAGCAATAGTTGGCGAGGCGACAACGATGCTACGATGGAGATCAAGGTGTCGCGCCGGTGGCGATGGTGATCATGACGGTGCTTCGGAGATGGAGATCACAAGCACAAGATGATGATGGCCATATCATATCACTTATATTGATTGCATGTGATGTTAATCCTTTATGCATCTTATTTTGCTTTGATTGACGGTAGCATTATAAGATGATCCTTACTAAATTATCAAGAAGTGTTCTCCACGAGTATGCACCGTTGCGAAAGTTCTTCGTGCTTGAGACACCACGTGATGATCGGGTGTGATAGGCTCTACGTTCAAATACAACGGGTGCAAAACAGTTGCACACGCAGAATACTCAGGTTATACTTGACGAGCTATGCATATAAGATATGACCTCGGAACACGAGACCGAAAGGTCGGCGTGAATCATATAGTAGATATGATCAACATATTGATGTTCACCATTGAAACTACTCCATCACACGTGATGATCGGTCATGGTGTAGTTGATATGGATCACGAATCACTTAGAGAATTGGAGGATATTTTTCTAAGTGGGAGTTCTTAAGTAATATGATTAATTGAACTTTAATTTATCATGAACTTAGTCCTGGTAGTATTTTGCAAATTATGTTGTAGATCAATAGCTCGCGTTGTTGCTTCCCTATGTTTTCATATGTGTTCCTAGAAAATTGTATTGAAAGATGTTAGTAGCAATGATGCGGATTGGATCCGTGATCTGAGGTTTATCCTCATTGCTGCAGAAGAATTATGTCCTTAATGCACCGCTAGGTGACAGACCTATTGCAAGAGCAGATGCGGCGTTATGAGCGTTTGGCTAGCTCAATATGAGCAGATCTGAGACGTTATGAATGTTTGGCCAGCTCAATATGATGACTACTTGATAGTTTAGTGCACCATGCTTAACGGCTTAGAATCGGGACTTCAAAGGCGTTTTGAGCGTCATGGACCATATGAGATGTTCCAGGAATTGAAGTTAATATTTCAAGCAAATACCGAGTTGAGAGATATGAAGTCTCCAACAAGTTCTATAGCTAAAAGATGGAGGAGAATCGCTCAACTAGTGAGCATGTGCTCAGATTATCCGAGTACTTCAATCGCTTGAATCAAGTGGGAGTTAATCTTCCGGATAAGATAGTGATTGACAGAATTCTCTAGTCACCATCACTAAGTTAGTAGAACTTCGTGATGAACTATAGTATGCAAGGGATGACGAAAAGATTCTCGAGCTCTTCGCGATGCTAAAATCGTGAAGGTAGAAATCAAGAAAACATCAAGTGTTGATGGTTGACAAGACCACTAGTCTCAAGGAAAATGGCAAAGGAAGAAGGGAACTCCAAAAGGAACGGCAAGCAAGTTGCTGCTCGAGTGAAGAAGCCCAAGTCTAGACCTAAGCACGAGGCCGAGTACTTTTGCTGCAATGGAACTGGTCCTTTGAAGCGGAACTACCCTGAATATTTGGTGGATAAGAAGGATGGCAAAGTGAACAAGGTTATATTTGATATACAGGTTATTGATGTGTGCCTTACTAGTGTTTATAGTGGCCCCAGTATTTGATACTCGTTCAGTTGCTAAGATTAGTAACTCGAAACAGGAGTTCTGAGATAAACAGAGACTAGTTGAAGGGAAGTGACGATGAGTGTTGGAAGTAGTTCCAAGATTGATATGATCATCATCGCACACTCCCTATACTTTCGGGATTAGTGTGGAACCTAAATAAGTGTTATTTGGTGTTGAGCATAAATATGATTTGATCATGTTTATTGCAATCTGTTATTCATTTAAGTAAGAGAATAAATTGTTGTTACTGCTTACATGAATAAAACCTTATATGGTTACACACCCAATGAAAATGGTTCATTGGATCTCGATCATAGTGATACACATATTCATAATATTGAAACCAAAAGATGCAAAGTTAATAATGATAGTGCAACTTATTTGTGGCACCGCCGTTTAGGTCATATTGGTGTAAAGCGCATGAAGAAAACTCCATCTTGATGGACTTTTGGAATCACTTGATTATGAATCATTTGATGCTTGCGAACCGTGCCTTTTGGGCAAGATGACTAAAACTCCGTTCTCGGAACAATGGAACAAGCTCTTGACTTATTGGGAATAATACATACCGATGTATGCGATCCAATGAGTGTTGATGCTCGTGGCAAGTATCGTTATTTTCGACCTTCACAAGATGATTTGAGCAGATATGGGTATATCTACTTGATGAAACATAAGTCTGAAATAGTTGAAAGGTTCAAAGAATTTCAGAGTGAAGTGGAAAATCATCGTAACAAGAAAATAAAGTTTCTGCGATCTGATCGTGGAGATGAATATTTGAGTTCTGAGTTTGGTCTTCAATGAAAACAATGTGGAATAGTTTCACAGCTCACGCCACCGGAACACCACAGCATTATGGTGTGTCCGAGCGTCAGAACCGTACTTTATTTTGATATGGTGCGATCTATGATGTATCTTATCGATTTACCACTATCGTTTTGGGGTTATGCATTAAAGACAGCTGCATTCACGTTTAATAGGGCACCATCTAATCCGTTGAGATGACACCGTATGAACTATGGTTTAGCGATAAACCTAAGCTGTCGTTTCTTAAAGTTTGGAGTTGTGATGCTTATGTGAAAAAGTTTTCACCGATAAGCTCGAACCCAAATCGAATCGTCTTCATAGAATACCCAAAGGTAACTATTGGGTACACCTTCTATCACAGATCCGAAAGCAAGATATTTGTTGCTAAGATGGATCCTTTCTAGAGATGAAGTTTCTCTCGAAAGAAGTGAGTGGGAGGAAAGTAGAACTTGATGAGGTAATTGTACCTTCTCCTTATTGGAAAGTAGTTCATCACAGAATCAGTTCGATGATTCCTACACCAATTAGTGAGGAAGTTAATGATGATGATCATGAAACTTCAGATCAAGTTGCTACCAAACCTCGTGGGTCTTCGAGTAAGATCCGCACTGAGTGGTACGGTAATCCTATTCTAGAAGTCATGTTACTAGACCATGATGAACCTACGAACTATGAGGAAGCGATGATGAGCCCAGATTCCGCGAAATGGTTTGAGACCATGAAATCTGAGATGGGATCCATATATAAGAACAAAGTGTGGACTTTGATGGAGTTGCCCGATGATCGGCAAGCCATATTATATAAATGGATCTTCAAGAGGAAGATGATGCTGATAGTAGTGTTACTATCTACAAAGCTCGACTTGTCGCAGAAAGGTTTTCGACAAAGTTCAAGGTGTTGACTACAATGAGATTTACTCAAGCTGTGGCGATGCTTATGTCTGTCCGAATCATGTTAGCAATCGCCACATTTTATGAAATCTGGCAAATGGATGTCAAAAATACATTCTTTAATGGATTTATTAAAGAAAAGTTGTATATGATGCAACGAAGGTTTTGTCAATCCTAAAGGAGCTAACAAAATGTGCAAGCTCCAGCGATCCATCTATGGACTGGTGCAAGCATCTCGGAGTTGGAATAAGCGCTTTGATAGTGTGATCAAAGCATATAGTTTTATCTGAGACTTGCGGTGAAGCTTGTATTTACAAGAAAGTGAGTGGGAGCACTACAAGATTTCGATAAGTATATGTGAATGACATATTGTAGATCGGAAATAATGTAGAATTATTCGCAAAGCATAAAGGAGTGTTTCAAAGGAGTTTTTCAAAGAAAGACCTCGGTGAAGCTGCTTACATATTGAGCATCAAGATCTATAGAGATAGATCAAGGCGCTTGATAAGTTTTTCAATGAATACATACCTTGACAAGATTTTGAAGTAGTTCAAAATGGAACAGTCAAAGAAAGAGTTCTTGCCTGTGTTACAAGGTGCAAGATTGAGTAAGACTCAAAACCCGACCACGGCGTAAGATAGAAAAAGAATGAAAGTCATTCCCTATGCATCAGCCATAGGTTCTATAAAGTATGTCATGTTGTGTACCAGATCTATTGCATACCCTACCACTAAGCTTGGCAAGGAGTGCAATAGTGATCTAGGAGTAGATCAATGGACAGCGGTCAAAATTATCCTTAGTAGAATAAGGATATGTTTCTCGATTATGGAAGTGAAAAAGGTTAGGTAAGTAAAGGGTTACGTCGATGCAAGTTTTAACACTAATCTAGATGACTCTGAGTCTCGATCTAGATACATATTGATAGTGGGAGCAATTAGCTAGAGTAGCTCCGTGCAGAGCATTGTGGACATAGAGATTTGCAAAATACATACGGATCTGAATGTGGCGGACCCGTTGACTAAAGATTCTCTCACAAAGCAAAACATGATCACACCTTAGTACTCTTTGGGTGTTAATCACATAGCGATGTGAACTAGATTACTGAATCTAGTAAACCCTTTGGGTCTTTGTCACATGGCGATGTGAATTATGGGTGTTAATCACATGATGATGTGAACTATCGATGTTAATCACATGGTGATGTGATCTAGATTATTGACTCTAGTGCAAGTGGGAGATGAAGGAAATATGCCCTAGAGGCAATAATAAAGTTATTATTTATTTCCTTATATCATGATAAATGTTTATTATTCATGCTAGAATTGTATTAACCGGAAACATAATACATGTGTGAATATATAGACAAACAGAGTGTCACTAGTATGCCTCTACTTGACTAGCTTGTTAATCAAAGATGGTTATGTTTCCTAACCATGAACAAGGAGTTGTTATTTGATTAACAAGGTCACATCATTAGTTGAATGATCTGATTGACATGACCCATTCCGTTAGCTTAGCACACGATCGTTTAGTATGTTGCTATTGCTTCCTTCATGACTTATACATGTTCCTATGACTATGAGATTATGCAACTCCCGTTTACCGGAGGAACACTTTGGGTACTACCAAACGTCACAACGTAACTGGGTGATTATAAAGGAGTACTACAGGTGTCTCCAAAGGCAGATGTTGGGTTGGCGTATTTCGAGATTAGGATTTGTCACTCCGAATGTCGGAGAGGTATCTCTGGGCCCTCTCGGTAATGCACATCACTTAAGCCTTGCAAGCATTGCAACTAATGAGTTAGTTGCGAGATGATGTATTACGGAACGAGTAAAGAGACTTACCGGTAACGAGATTGAACTAGGTATTGGATACCGACGATCGAATCTCGGGTAAGTAACATACCGATGACAAAGGGAACAAAGTATGTTGTTATGCGGTTTGACCGATAAAGATCTTCGTAGAATATGTAGGAGCCAATATGGGCATCCAGGTTCCGCTATTGGTTATTGACCAAGAATAGTTCTAGGTCATGTCTACATAGTTCTCGAACCCGTAGGGTCCGCACGCAACAAGGTTTCGATGGCGATTATATTATGAGTTTATGAGTTTTGATGTACCAAGGAGTTCGAGTCCCGGATGAGATCGGGGACATGACGAGGAGTCTCGAAATGGTCGAGGCGTAAAGATCGATATATTGGACGACTATATTCGGAGTTCGGAAAGGTTCGAATGATTCGGTATTTTTCGAGTGCCGGGAGTTACGGGATTACGGGAGAAGTAATGGGCCTTGATGGGCTTTAGTGGGAAGAGGAAAAAAGGCTGCTGCGCCCCCTCCCTCTAGTCCGAATTGGACTAGGGAAAGGGGCGGACACCTCTCCTTCTCCTCCTATTCCTTCTCCCTTCCTCCCTTTTGGTGGACTCCTACTAGGACTTGGAGTCCTAGTAGGAATCCATATCCTGGCCGCACCTTTGCCTTGGCGGCCTCCTCCTCCTCCATCCTTTATATACAGGGGCAGGGGCACCCCATAGACACACAAGTTGATCTCTGGATCTTGCCTTAGCCGTGTGGTGCCCCCTTCCACCATATTCCACTTGGTTATATCGTCATGCGGAGCTTAGGAGAAGCCCGCGCCGGAGAAGTCATATCGTCATGGAGCTTAGGCGAAGCCCTGCGTCGGTGGAGCATCAACATTGTCACCACGCCGTCGTCTTGTGGAACTCATCTCCGACACTTTGCTGGATCGAGTCCGGGATCGTCATCGAGCTGAGCGTGTGCAGAACTTCGGAGGTGCCGTCGTTCGGTGCTTGGATCGGTCGGATCGTGGAGACGTCGACTACATCAACAGCGTTGTTATAACGCTTCGCTTTCGGTCTCACGAGTGCGTGGACGACACTCTCCCCTCGTTGCTATGCCATCACCATGGTCTTGCGTGTGCGTAGGAAATTTTTGAAATTACTGCGTTCCCCAACATGGAATACCAAATAAACTTGGAGATCCAGGAGTACCAACTATACCATGCTCCATTAAAAGAAATTATGTTAAAACTGCTTTGTGTGATCTTGGAACCGGTGTTAGTGTTATGCCTCTCTCTTTATATCGTAGACTTGATTTGAATAAGTTGACACCTACTGAAATATCTTTGCAAATGGCTGATAAATCAACTGCTATACCTGTCGGTATTTGTGAGGATGTGCCTGTTGTGGTTGCAAACGTTACTATTTTAACGGACTTTGTTATTCTTGATATTTCCGAGGACGATAGTATGTCTATTATTCTTGGAAGACCCTTTTTGAATACTGCAGGGGCTGTTATTGATTGCAACAAAGGCAATGTCACTTTTCATGTTAATGGTAATGAGCACATGGTACACTTTCCGAGGAAACAACCTCAAGTTCATGGTATCAATTCTATTGGAAAAAATTCCATCGATTATTTTTGGAGGTTTTGAATTTCCTCTTCCTACTGTCAAGAAGAAATATGATATTCTTATTATTGGGGATGTGCATATCCCCGTTGAGGTAACATGGTGTTATTCGAAATTTCTCCGGTTCCATGTTATTCGGAATGAGTTTGTTAACAAGACCTGATCAACCTTGTTAGTGGATTCCTTTTGATGAGCATGAGATGGATGAAGTTAGAAGCATAACCTTCTATACCCTCTCTCTACTTTCTGTTATTTAGTTGAAATAAAGTAAAAATAGTATTCTCTGTCTGTTTTCTGAATTATCCGTGCAATATAAAAATACCCCAAAAATAAAAGTTCTCCAAATGCCCTGCCAATTTAATATGATTTTTTCTGGAATATTTGAGAATATCTGGCACTGAGAACACAAAGACGGGAGCAAGCACACAGCACGAGGGTCCAGGGTGCGCCCACCCCTATAGGGCGCGCCCCCCTGCCTCGTGGGCCCATGGTGGCTCCCCTCCACTTATGCCAGCCACCACACACTTCTTCTTCCTCCCCAAAAAAATCACCATCCAGCTCAAGCACGAGTTCTAGCTCATTTTGCTGCAATTTTCGATCTCCTTGCTCAAAGCACCTCTCACAAAACTGCTTTGGGGGATTGTTCCTTGGTATGTGACTCCTCCATTGGTCCAATTAGTTTTTGTTCTAGTGCTTTATTCATTGAAAATTTGTGCTGCCTAGGTGACCATGTTCTTGAGCTTGCATGTCAAATTTATATGGTTCCAAGTAGTTCTAATGCATGATATAGTCTCTAGGCACTTGTAGGAGTAGTTGCTATCAATTTTGTTGAGCTTGGTTCACTTTTATTTGAAGTTACTAAAAATTCCAGAATTTTTCAGAAAATAATGAAGAGATTTTTGAGGGGCTCATCGAGCCAAAGCTCGAAGGAAAAGCAAAGTGAAGAAGCAGAGAGGCCCAAATATAATCTGCCTCAAGATTTTGCATGGAGGTTCGGCCGTGTGAATGGCCTTCCAATGATTTCTTGAGAGCAGCCGGGATTTATGATGATTTTTATGAATTGGCTGAGAATGCAGGCCTCACCGACTTCCTCCGCGACCAACGCGAACAGTATCTCTTACTCACCAATACTTTTGTGCAAAACTTCTACTATTATCCTAAGGAATCGCCTCCTTCAGTAGAGTTTCATTTATATGATGTGGTTAAGAAGATGTCATAAGATGAATTTTGCAGGGTTTGCAAAATACCTTTCGAGGGTAGTTTAGAGGAACCACATCGTAAAGATGTGGACGGGTTTATTGATATTATTACTGTAGGGGAAACTAGGAAGGTTTCCGATGCAAGAATCACTAGCATACATTTCCTGTTTTACGCTACTTTGCAATATTTGCTAGTCGTTGCTTAATTGGTCGCGGAAACTGTGGAAACCTTAGTGTTCCTGATATTATTATTTTGTTCCATGGTTTATTCCGCGATGACTCTGTTAGTATGGGCGGTATTATTGCCAAACGGTTAAGTCTGAACCGTACAAAGTGCCCCATCTTTGGAGGTGTCTATGCTTCACGCCTTGCTGCATATTATAACATACCTATTAGGCACTATGAAAAAGAAGAAAAATTGCTGCCCACTGTTTATTTAGATTATAAGAGTATGGTAGCGCATGATTTTATTGTTAAGAACAGGGAAAGAGCGCTCAAATACAAATTGTTCTTTGATAAACATCACCCTGAGACTATTACCTTGCCTGCTCCTTCCTTGTTTGATTTATCTGCAGGCCAGTATCTCGTTCCGCTGGCGGCCATTCACGCCTACCGGAACCCTACGTCAGCCACAGAGCCAGAGCCGGAACCACAATTTGATCCTCCGCGACAGTATAATTACCAGTGGGATCCGGAGATGATTGCCAACCAGTGGAAATCAGGGGCTTCTTCATCTCAGTACGACCCCAACTATAACTTTGGATATCTGCCAGGCCATCTGTGGCAATAAACCAACTTAGGCCAAAAGCCTAAGCTTGGGGGAGTACGTATTTCCCACCGACATTACATTTATGTTTACACATTCATTGCTAGTTGTCGGTGCTCATACTCTTTCATTGCATTATCCATGCTAGTTTATTTTCTTTTTTTGCTTTCTTCTTGCGTGTTTGATAAACCTTAATAAAAACCAAAAAAAATTAGTAATAGCTTTTAGCTAGTTTACTTTCTTGCTGTAGTAATAATAATTAAAAAGAAAACCCAAAAATATTTCCCGTTCTTCTTTTGCTTGTTGGGAGCTTTCCCGTGTAAATAGTTTTATTTCTTTTCTTTTCTTTGGGGGTCGATAGGAGAAGACCATAATTAAAATGTTGAAGCGGCTCTTATATGAATTATTGTTGAATTACCCATGTAACGCCCGGATGGTTTGCAACAGTAAACCAAGTTTCTAATCGTGGTTTCGTTGCTGTCAAAAAAATAAAATAAAATGAATAAACACAGGAGGATAAGCCCCCACCGCCCAGCCACCCCCCCCCCCTCCCCCTCCCCCTTGGCCCATCTCTCCCCCCTCCTGGGCCAGCCCCATTGGGCCACCAGGCCGCCCAGCCGAGCCACACCCCCACTAGAACCCCCCTTGAGGCACCAAACCCTAGCCCGCTCCTCTCTCTCCCCACTCGCCCCCACCCTCTCCCCGATCCGATCGGGCTCGGCGCCACCCCCTCGCTCTGACCGCCTCTCCCGACGGCGACCCCCCCCTCGCCGCGTTCCCCCTGCCCCCGCCGCCTCGCTCCTCCCCTCCTCCTCCACCGCCTGGGGCGCCCTCCCTCTCCCTCCATGCCCCACCGAGGCCGAGCCGACCCGGTCCTCGGCGCCCGACGCCTGACCTCGCCCGGCGTGCCTCCCGCCCCCCTCCCGCCGGCCTGCCCCACCTCCTCCGAGGCTCGGGTCTTGACCCTACCCCCCACCGTGAGGCCTCCCCTCCTCCTCCCCGTCTCCTCCTCGCTCGCCTGTGCGGATCCGGCCCGAGGCCTCGGCGGCCCGGCTCGCCCGGCCACCGCGCCTCCCTCTCCCCTTCCTTCTCCTCCCGTCGGCGATCTCGTCGGCGCCGTGCGCCCGACCCCACCCCAGCGCTCCTCGATCCCCCCTTCTCCGAGCCCGCTCCGACTCCCGGACCCTGTTTCCCCCTTCATCCGGGCGCTCGCCCGCCCGAGCCCCCACCTGCCCTCCTGTCGCCCCCCCCTCACCGGCGTTGCTGCTTGGCCGTGGCGCAGCAACACGACCACTTGACCGCCCAGCGCCCGACCAGGGCGGGTCGCGCCTGATCGGGTGGCACCATAACACACACCATGGCGCCTGTGCCCCGTGTCCGACTAGGGGCCCCACCCCATAAGCGTTTAAAGAATGTTTTAATTAAACAGAATCAAAAAATGATTTAAAATGAATTAAAAGTAATTAAACTAATTAACTAAATAATTAATTAATTAATTAATAGGGTAATTAATTAAACTAATTAATTCTGGATTAGTTAAACCTAATCATTAGCTAATTAATTGGGTAATTAATTAAACTAATTAATCCTGGATTAATTAATACTAATCATTAGTTAACTTAATTAACTAAGTTTAATTAATCTGATTAGGTTAATTAAGTTATTAGTGTATGACATGTGGGACCCACCTGGCAGGGTTGACTTAGTCAACCCTGTTGGCTGATGACGTCAGCATGACCTCATGCTGATGTCATAAATGATTTTTTCGAAATTAATTAATTAATTAATTAAAATTCCAGAAATTAATTAAACCTTTTATAATTCATAACTTTTAATCCGTAGCCCGGATTAAAATAATTTCAACATGAAAGTTGCTCAGAACGACGAGACGAATTCGGATACGCAGTCCGTTCGTCCACCGCACGTCTCTAAACTATCAAACCTGCAAACTTCTCCTCCGGTTCATCACGTATGACAGACGTCCGGAACAGGATAACTTCGGATGCTTCCCCTAAACCAAGTACCCTCTTACCACGTTAGGACACGCCTAGCTTCGCTTCTTGGCATGTCATGCTTCGTTTGCATCTGTTATCGTGTATTCATTGTTTCTTCCCCTCTTCTCTTGGTGAACTACGAGAGACCGACGCTGCGGTGGCGGTTCGACTACAAGGTTGTGATCCCTCTCTCTTGCCCGAGCAACCAGCAAGCCCCCTTTGATCATCCCGATATCGCCCATTCCATTCTCTTATTGCTTGCACTAGATTTTTACTCTTCGTTATTGTTGCTCCTATTACATTGCATAGCTTTGCTTATCGTAACTCGCTTTGTTACCTACCCTTATCCTAAACTGCTTAGTATAGGTTGGTTAGAGACCCATCGGTGACCCCCACCTTGTCCTTGTTGCCCTGCTTCATCATTGAAGACCCGATCAGCGGGATCGGAGACCAGCCCCGACACCGCACATCACTCCCCTTAGTTGCTCGACACTACTAGGTTACTATCGAGTACCGAGGGTGAAACCTCTGACACCTCGATATTAACCTCAGTAGTATAGCTATTCGGTTGTGGTCATCGAGGGTGATTTCCTCCTTAACCACTTCGATCACGACTGTCGTGCAACCCCTCAAGTGTGGACCTCGGGGTGAATCCTCTTATGTTCACCTTGGCGACTACATTGAGTGGAATACACCGGGGTGATTCCTCGTGTTTTCCCTTGATGTTTGGACTCACGGTTACTTGGACTGTTACCATCGTTACTTGGAAAGGCGGGTCGACCACGAGGGTACCAGCGCGCTTAATTGCAGTGATGTGGAGACGGGTTGACACGGAGGGTGCCGCGAGATAATTACGGCGTGGCGGGCATTCCTAGCCCTTGCCGCAAGTCCTCGAGGCAGAAAGCGGGTCACATCTTCGTGAGTCTCTGCTTGTTACCGCGTTCCTAATCCACTCGATTTGGATATTTGATCCGAGGGCCTCGGCCCGATAGCACTAACCATCACGTGGGCTAAGTATGGGCGTTCTGCGTCGTATACATCAGCGAAGCTTATTAGGCGCCACGTCGGAGCGCCTTGGCCGGATTGGGCTGGAGCGCTGTTAGGCTAGGTCTGCTTCCGGCCGCCCTACGCAGCGTCTTGAGGAGTTCGGGGAGATGGCCCATGACCCACAGGGGCATAGGTTTAGTCCGCGTCTGGCCTCTCTATTAAGCCTAGGTCGGGTTGCGGCGTATTGTTTGACCGAGGCGGGCATGACCACGGAAAGTGTGTCCGCGGAGTTAAGCGGCGTGGTGGGTAAGTTGGTGCACCCTGCGGGAAGAAAACATCTATCGATAGCCTGTCCTCTGATAGCGGACACTTGGAGTTGTATCGATCGATACAACTAGAACTGGTTACTTGAGATGAGACATGGATATGAGCAATGGATTGCGATGAGATTTGGATTGTGATGATAAGCTGGATAGTATGGCTCGGGATTTCTTTCTCGCAGGAGTCGAGAAAGGATCTCGGCGAGGTTGATAACACCACTGCTACTTTAAGTTATGTTACTCTACTCCCTCTTGTTTGCTGCAAGATGGTGGTTTCGGAAGATGCTAGTCTTCGTTAGGACTAGGCCTTCTCTCTATTCGGCATTCTGAGTTCAGTCCTTGATATGGCCTTTACACATATATCCATGCATATGTAGTGTAGCTCCTTGCTTGCAGTACTTTGGATGAGTACTCACGGTTGCCTTGTTCCCCTTTTCCCTATCTCTACTCGATTGCTGCTATCGGACGATGGAGACCAGGATCGAGCGCCACCGCCTCGGCGACTACTACTCGGGGCGCCTACTACTACGTGCAGCCCGGCGGCGGCGACCGGGAGTGACCTAGGAGGATCCCGAGCGGGAGGCCTGTCCTCTTCGATCTGTATCCCGTTTGTGCTAGCCATCTTATGGCATCTTGTTTAACTTATATCCGTACTCAGATATTGTTGCTTCCGCGACTTCGTCTATGATCGAGCACTTGTATTCGAGCCCTCGAGGCCCTGGCTTGTATTATGATGCTTGTATGACTTATTTTATTTGTAGAGTTGTGTTGTGATATCTTCCGTGAGTCCTTGATCTTGATCGTACACATTTGCGTGCATGATTAGTGTACGATTGAATCGAGCGTCTGAAGTTAATATCGAGCCATTGCTGTAGGAATCCCTTCCACACTCCTTGGCGAAGTCGGGTCTAGACATTGCAAAACTTTTACTAACTTGGTTGTGTGCCTTACGGGCCCACGTCGCCATCGGGTGGTATTAGGATCTTTTACTCCTCGACCTTTACTCTGGGGCTCTGAACTCTCTTCTACTCGGGTTAAACGATTTTACTAACTATCACTAGGATCCCGTGACCGCATTCACCCGAAGATGGATATAGCCTTAGTTGTTTTTGGAATTGTATTTGAACAATTTCCACCTGTCATTGACTCCTTTTGAAGCGTCTTTGTTTTCAGATGGAACCCACGAGGCAGGTCGTGCGCCACACGACGGCCATTGGTGCCTCGGGATCACTGCGGTGCTAGCGAGATGATGACCTATCTGGGTTATCGCTGGCACCCAGTACACCGTCTATGAGGAGTACCAGGACTACAACCAGGGAGCGATGCAGCGCCATCGTCCACCTCTACTCTCGGAGTATGAGTCCACTCTTGTCTGCACACCGCACATGGTGTTGGAGTGACCATCGATATGGCAGTCCACGATCTGCTTATGCTGCATCGACACGTCTTCGTCAGAGTATCGAGTTGGACACCTCCCCTTGAGCACATTGCTATCGCGTCGATGTTGGTGAGGAGGGTTACTACTGCTGCCTACACCATCGTCACCCGAGAGCCCTTCCACCATCGAACTTTGTTACGCATCTTGATGGGCTGGATCGAGCTAACCGGGCTCTTCGCCACGAGTTGTACATCACCCGTCGGCACCTCTACCGTGCTCGACGCTGATGCACCCTTTGTCCGTTCCGGAGAGCTGCGCGTTCGCGATCTACCCGCCAGACCGTGATGCCCGGGGAGTTGGTTGGCGGGCGTGGGAGGCTACTCTCCGCGCACTTGGCCCTTTCACGCCACACGGGCGTCGGATTCAGCACCGAGTATCCGCGGCCCTCGTGTCACCGGCGTGGAGGACTATCCACCGCCGCACTACCAGCTTTCAGGCTACAGCTACCTCCATGATGCAGCGTGGGACTGATGTAGACTTGCTTGTTAGCATTTGTTGTATTCGCCATGAGCTGCGTGCCGCCTATGATGTAGTAGTCTATGTCTTGGACTCTATGTATCGAACTCTATGCATGATTCCTTTTGTAAGATATGCCAACTACCTTGTAGTTTCCATCATGCTATTTTCATTATCGTGTTTCATCATGAATGATTCTTGTCTCTTGCTTATCTTCTCAAATCTTGAACTACCCTGTTATTTAATAGCAGGATGGTTAGGCCAGCAGGTCGTGGTCGTGGTGCCAACCTTCCACCACCGCTTTGAGTACATGGCTGGTATGATCCAACAGCTCGAGATGAATCGCCAGTTCATGGAGAACATGATGGCTCAGTTCCTCGCCCCAATATGAACCAGCACCCAAGCGGAACAACTCTGCGAGAATTCATACGTCTGAACCCCAGCGTGTACCGCAGCTCAACTCAGCCATTTGGATCTCGATGGTCGCTCCGTGACATCACCTATGAGATGGAGTCGCTAATGTACCCCCGCCAGCTATGTCACCTTTGCTTCCTTCTTCTGAAGGGACCCGCAGCTCAATGGTGGGACAGCCACCGTCGTACTCTGCCGGTTGGGACACTCATCACTGGCGGACTTCGAGCTGCCTTCGCGCCCGCTTCATTCCTCAAGGGTCATGGACGGAAGAAGCGTGAGTTCATAACCTCACCCAAGGCAACAAGATGTTGAAGCCTATCGGCGAGAGTTCTTGGACTTGTCTCGCTATCTTGAAGAGGATATTGCGGCGATGCCGCAGACAAGAGAAGTTCCGTGGCGGACTTCAAGTCGACATCAAGCTCGCACTTCTAGTGCACGACTTTGCTGATTTCGCCACCTTGGTGAACAAAGCTATCAATGTCGAAACTGGTGCGCAGAATACGAGAGCTCTAACAGAGCGCAACCGTGACACGGCTCATCTTGGGCCCGTCCTCATGAGAGCGCAAGATATGGATTCCCAATAGCATGTACCAGCCCAATGCATCCGCTTGAAGAACTATGCTACACCTCGTGCGCCTACAACTAAGCAGCCAAGCTTCCAGCTCCACCACCCCAAGCTCCTGTTCCCTCCCAATAATGGTTTATGCTTGGTGCGGACAGCGAGGCACCGTGCTAGAGATTGCAACGAACCGAATCAGTGGCCCTTCCAAAGAGCTGGCCGTGGAAACAACCGAACCGCAACAACACGGCAAGTCTTATGGGAAAGCTCAGGCCAACCACGTTGAACTGAATGAAGCTCAAGACCAGCACTGCTCTTGTGATGGGTACCCTTCTCGTAAATTCAGTACTGCATCTGTTTTATTCGATTCAGAGCATCACATTCATTCATGTCTCAAGATTTTGCATTCATGCATGGCCTTAAGCGAAGACATGAATGCTTCACTATTAGTACACACCCCGCGGGCCAATGTCGGACTTCCATGATTTGCAACGACGTCCCGTTGAAATCGAAGGAATGGAATTCCTTGTCTCTCCTATCGTGCTAAAGTCTTGTAGCATTGACCTCATTTTGGGGATGGATTGGTTGAAAGCGCATCTGGCGACAATCGTTTGCGCCACTAAGACCGTCCATCTGCTGCACCCTTCGATGAAATCGTAGCTACAATGCTCGTGCGGTTCAAAATGCGAGGCAAGGCTCTATGCATTGAATGCATTGAGCGCCGCACCCTCGAGGGATTGAAAACATTCACTGTCGTTTGCGATTTCCAAGGCGTCTTTCTGAAGAACTTCCAGGATTCCCCTGCTAGGGCTGTCGAATTCGTCATCGACTTGAAACCGGCACCACTCCTATAGCCAAGCGTCCCTACAAGATGCCGCCGCATGAACTCCTTGAGCTAAAGGAGGAAATCGACAAATCTCTTCAAAGTGGTTTCATCCGCCCAAGTTGCTCTCCTTGGGGAGCACCTTCTCTCTTTGTCAAGAAGAAGGATGGGACAAACCGATTGGTTCAAGACTACCGTCCTATAAATCAAGCTACCATTCGAATAAGTATCCTCTCCCTCGGATCAATGATCTTTATGATCAAGCTGGCTGGTTCGTCGGTGTTCTCGAAACTTCGACTTGAGGTTGGGTTACCACCAGATCCGTGTTCGTGAGGAGGATATCCCCAAGACCGCATTTGTGACTCGTTATGGTTCATACGAGTACACCGTCATGTCTTCGCTTAACCAATGCTCCAGCCACCTTCTCTCGCTTTGATGAACTATATATTCATGGATTACCTCGACAAGTTAAATCGTGGTTTATCTGGATGATATCTGATCTATTCAAGAATGAAGAAGAACATCTTGAACATCTTCGTCTTGTCTTTGGAAAAGCTACGAGAGCATCAACTCTATGCCAAGTTCTCCAAATGTGAATTCGGCTTCCGAAGTAACCTATCTTGGGCATGTCATTTCTAAGGATGGTATTGCCGTCAACCCCGAGCGAGTTCAGGCTATTCTCGATTGGACTCCTCCAAGAGCGTTAAGCAAGTCGAAGTTTTCTCGGTCTGCTTGACTATTGCCGTCGATTAATCGAGAACTTCTCCAAGATTGCCAGACCTCGACTAATCTATTGCATAAAGGCGTCAAGTTCCAATGGATGAGATAAGTGTCGGGAAAGTTTCCGGGAACTCAAGGACAAGCGACAACTGCCCGATGCTAGCTCCTCCGATACTAAGAAGGACTTCGTCATTTATCGCGACGCTTCTCGTCAAGGATTAGGCGGTGTCCTAATGCAAGAGCGCAAAGTGGTTGCTTATGCCTCTCGACGATTCGCCCTCACGAGGAGAACTACCCAGTTCACGACCTCGAACTTGCTGCTGTCATTCATGCGCTAAAGCGATGGCGACATTACCTTCTCGTGTCGTTGCGAGATCTACACCGACCACCAAAGTCTGAAGTATCTGCTTACTCAGCCAGACCTGAACCTCCGTCGGCGAGATGGATGGAGACTGTTGCAGACTTTGATTTGGGAATTTCCTATCGCCGAGCAAGGCTAATGTGATGGCTGATGCCTTGAGCCGCAAGTCTTATCGCAACCACCTTGAGTTCACAAAGTTCAGCCCTCACTTGTTGAAGAATTCAGCAGTGAACCTCCATATTGTTCCTCCGGGTGCACTCGCTCCCCTCCTCCGGAGTCCATAAGATGAATCTCCGTGTTGTTCCCCGAGGATCCCTCTTTACCACTGGCTGTTGAACCCGATCTCTTGGGCACCATAAAGACAATGCAGGATCGACTCACGAGGTCTACAAGCTTAAACAAGGCGTCGGAAAGGAAATCCCTCATCCTTCACTATTGCCGATGATGGCGCCTTGTACTTCAAAGGCCGCCTAGTGGTGCCTTGTAAGAAGGACAACCTGGATATGACTCGAAGGTCATGCAAGAAGCTCATGATCGCCTCTATGTATCCACCCTGGCGGTACAAAGATGTATCAAGACATTAAATCGAGATTACGGTGGTCTAATATGAAGCGGGACATTGCTCGCTATGTTTACGAGTGTGGCGTTTGCCGTCGTATCAAAGCAGAACATCAAAGGCCTCTTTGGAACTCTGCAGCCTATCTCTATTCCCGAATGGAAATGGGACCATGTTGAAATGGACTTAAATCCTTGGGTTTCCCAAATCGCAGAAAGGTAATGATGCTATTCTTGTCGTCATTGACCGGCTTTCTAAAGTTGCACATTTTACGGCGGTCAAAGAAACGATCCTTTGCTAGCCAGCTTGCAGCGCTCTATATGTCGAAATTGTTTCACTTCACGGTATTCCACTTTGTTATCGCTTCGACCGTGGCAGCTTATTCACTTCAAGATTACGGGCAAGTTTTCAAGAAGCTATGGGGACTCATTTATCTTTCAAGATCTGCTTTTCATCCGCAGATCTCAAGGGCAAGTTGAGCGTGTCAACCAAATTCTCGAAGACATGCTTGAGCTTGTGTCGCCTCATTCGGCAAGAAATGGGAGGAATCTCTCCCGTATCTGAGTTCTCTTATAATAATAGCTTTCAAGCTAGTCGAAGATGCCCCCTTGAAGTGTTATATGGGCGAAAGTGCGAACCCCTCGAACTGGTCGAAATGGGAACGCCCACTCTTGGTCCGGATATTATCCAACATGCCAAGAACAAGTCCGCATTATTCGCGAGAATCTCAAGACTGCTCGATCGCGTCAAAGAGTAATTATGACCGTCATCACAAGGACATGGTCTATCAACTGGCGAAAAGGCCTATCTTCGTTACACCAATGAAGGGTGCTCACCGCTTCGGGATCAAGGGCAAACTAGCTCCTCGCTATATTGGCCCTTTCACTATTCTGGAAAGGCGTGGAAAAGTGGCTTACCAATTGGAGCTTCCGTCGAACCTTTCTCAGGTTCACGATGTGTTCCACGTGTCCCAACTCCGGCGCTGCTTCAAGGACCCAATCCGAGCGAAGGACCATGAAGTGCTCGAATTACAACAGGACCTCTCCTATAAAGAGCATCCGGTCCGCATTCTCGACCAAGCTGAACGCCGCACACGTCAGAAGGCGATCAAATTCCTCAAGGTCCAGTGGTCGAATCACTCAGAAGATGAAGCCACACAGGAGCGAGGATCGTCTCTGAGATGAATATCCCGCACTCTTTCCTTCTACCTCCTAAATCTCGGGGCGAGATTTCTTGTAGTGGAGGAGATTTATAACGCTCGATGGTTTGCAACAATAAACCAAGTTTCTAATCGTGGTTTCGTTCTTGTCAAAAAAAAAAATGAATAAACACAGGAGGATAAGCCCCACCGGCCCACCACCGCCCCCCTCCCCCTCCCCCTTGGCCCATCTCTCCCCCTCCACAGGCCAGCCCCATCAGGCCACCAGCCGGCCAGCCGAGCCACACCCCCCACTAGAACCCCCCTTCGGGGCACCAAACCCTAGCCGCTCCCTCTCTCTCCCCACTCGCCCCCACCCTCTCCCGATCCGATCGGGCTCGGCTCGCCCCCCCCCACCGACCGCCTCTCCCGACGGCGACCCCCGCCGCCGCCGTTCCCCCGCTGCCCCGCCGCCTCGCTCCTCCCCTCCTCCTCCACCGCCTGGGGGCGCCCTCCCTCTCCTCGCCCCCCCCGAGGCCGAGCCGGACCAAGGTCCCTCGGCGCCAGCCGCCTGACCTCGCCCGGCGTGCCTCCCGGCCCCCTCCCCGCCGGCCTGCCCCACCCCTCCTCCGAGCTCGCGGTCTTGACCCTACCCCCCCCCCCGTGAGGCCTCCCCTCCTCCCCGTCTCCTCCTCGCTCGCCCGTGCCGGATCCGCCCCGAGGCCTCGGCGGCCCGGCTCGCCCGGCCACCGCGCCTCCTCTCCCCTCCTTCTCCTCCCGTCGGCGATCTCGTGCGTGGCCGTGGCGCAGCCCCGACCCCCGCGCTCCTCGATCCCCCTTCTCCCGAGCCCGCTCCGCCCGACCCCCTTCCCCCCTTCATCCATGGCCTTCGGCCCTTGAGCCCCAGACTGCCTCCGTGGCCCCCCCACACCGGCGTTGCTACGGCTGGGCGCAGGCCAGCAGTAACGCCCACTTGCCGCCCATCGCCCGACCAGGCGGGTCGCGCCGATCGGGTGGCACCCATAACCGCACCCAGCGCCCACATTGCTTGCCCACGCATGTCGCCGACTAGGGGCCCCACCCCATAAACGTTTAAAGAATGTTTTAATTAAATGAATCAAAAATGATTTAAAATGAATTAAAAGTAATTAAACTAATTAACTAAATAATTAATTAATTAATTAATAGGGTAATTAATTAAACTAATTAATTCGGATTAGTTAAACCTAATCATTAGCTAATTAATTGGGTAATTAATTAAACTAATTAATCTGGATTAATTAATACTAATCATTAGTTAACTTAATTAACTAAGTTTAATTAATCTGATTAGGTTAATTAAGTTATTAGTGTATGACATGTGGGACCCACTGGCGGGGTTGACTTAGTCAACCTGTTGGTCGATGACGTCGAGATGACCTCATCTTGATGTCATAAATGATTTTTTCGAAATTAATTAATTAATTAATTAAAATTCCAGAAATTAATTAAACCTTTTATAATTCATAACTTTTAATCCGTAGCTCGGATTAAAATAATTTCAACATGAAAGTTGCTCAGAACGACGAGACGAATTCGGATACGCAGTCCGTTCGTCCACCGCACGTCTCTAAACTATCAAACCTGCAAACTTCTCCTCCGGTTCATCATGATGACAGACGTCCTAACAGGATAACTTCCCGGATGCTTCCCCCCCTAAACCAGTACCCCTCTTACCACGTTAGGACACGCCTAGCTTCGCTACTTGGCATGTCATGCTTCGTTTTGCATCTGTTATCGTGTATTCATTGTTTCTTCCCCCTCTTCTCTTCGGTAGACTACGAGACCGACAGCCGCGGTGGCGATTCGACTACAAGGTTGTGATCCCTCTCTCTTGCCAGAGCAACCAGGCAAGCCCCCTTTGATCATCCCGATATCGCCCATTCCATTCTCTTATTGCTTGCACTAGATTTTTACTCTTGTTATTGTTGCTCCTATTACATTGCATAGCCTGCTTATCGTAACCTGCTTTGTTACCTACACCTTATCCTAAACTGCTTAGTATAGGTTGGTTAGAGACCCATCAGTGACCCCCACCTTGTCCTTGTTGCCCCTGCTTCATCATTGAAGACCCGATCAACGGGATCGGAGACCAGGCCCCGACACCGCACATCACTCCCCTTAGTTGCTCGACACTACTAGGTTACTATCGAGTACCGAGGGTGAAACCTCTGACACCTCGATATTAACCTCAGAGTATAGCTATTCGGTTGTGGTCATCGAGGGTGATTTCCTCCTTAACCACTTCCGATCGACTCGTCGTGCAACCCCTCAAGTGTGGACCTCGAGGGTGAATCCTCTTATGTTCACCTTGACGACTACATTGAGTGGAATACACCGGGGGTGATTCCTCGTGTTTTCCCCTTGATGTTTGGACTCACAGTTACTTGGACTGTTACCATTTGTTATTTGGAAAGACGGGTCGACCACGAGGGGTACCAGCGTGTTAATTGCAGTGATGTGGAGACGGGTTGACACGGAGGGTGCCCGCGAGATAATTACGAGGCGTGGCGGGCATTCCTAGCCCTTGCCGCAAGTCCTCGAGGCGGGCAGCGGGTCACATCTTTCGTGAGTCTCGCTTGTTACCGCTGTTCCTAATCCACTACGATTTGGATATTTGATCCGAGGGCCTCGGCCCGATAGCACTAACCATCACGTGGGCTAAGTATGGGCGTTCTGCGTCGTATACATCAGCGAAGCTTATTAGACGCCGGCGTCCGGCGCCGCCGCGGGATTAATGGAACGCCTGTTAGGCTAGGTCTGCTTCGGCCGCCCTCATAGCGTCAGGGAGTTCCTGGGAGATGGCCCATGACCCACAGGGGCATAGGTTTAGTCCGCGTCTGGCCTCTCTATTAAGCCTAGGTCGGGTTGCGGCGTATTGTTTGACCGAGGCGGGCATGACCACGAAAGTGTGTCCGGCGGAGTTAAGCGGCGTGGTGGGTAAGTTGGTGCACCCTGCAGGTGAAGAAAACATCTATCGATAGCCTGTCCTCGATAACGGACACTTGGAGTTGTATCGATCGATACAACTAGAACTGGTTACTTGAGATGAGACATGGATATGAGCAATGGATTGCGATGAGATTTGGATTGTGATGATAATCGGATAGTATGGCTCTCGGGATTTCTTTCTCGCAGGAGTCGAGAAAGGATCTCTGCCGAGGTTGATAACACCACTGCTACTTCGTAAGTTATGTTACTCTACTCCCTCTTGTTTGCTGCAAGATGGTGGTTTCGGAAGATGCTAGTCTTCGTTAGGACTAGGCCTTCTCTCTATTCGGCATTCTGCAGCTTCAGTCCATCGATATGGCCTTTACACATATATCCATGCATATGTAGTGTAGCTCCTTGCTTGCGAGTACTTTGGATGAGTACTCACGGTTGCCTTGTTCCCCTTTTCCCTATCTCTACTCGATTGCTGCTATCGAGGCGATGGAGACCAGGATCGAGCACGCCACCGCCTCGCGACTACTACTACTGGAGGCGCCTACTACTACGTGCAGCCGACGATTTACGACCGGGAGTGACCTAGGAGGATCCTGCAGCGGGAGGCCTGTCCTCTTCGATCAGATCCCGGTTTGTGCTAGCCATCTTATGGCATCTTGTTTAACTTATGTCCGTACTCGAGATATTGTTGCTTCCACGACTCGTCTATGATCGAGCACTTGTATTCGAGCCCTCGAGGCCCCGGCTTGTATTATGATGCTTGTATGACTTATTTTTATTTGTAGAGTTGTGCTGTGATATCTTCCCGTGAGTCCTTGATCTTGATCGTACACATTTGCGTGCATGATTAGTGTACGATTGAATCGAGGGCGTCACAACCCAAGAGCCCATATTGCCTTGTCTTCTCCTATTTATTGAATGCTTGCAGATTCCAGCTTAGTCCAATGCACGTACACTCTTATTATTATTCACATCGTTCGGTCGTGCAAGTGAAAGGTAATTATGACGATATATGATGGACTGATTGAGATGAGAGAAGCTGGTATGAACTCGACCTCTCTTGTTTTTGTAAATATGATTAGTTCATCGTTCCTGATTCAGCCTATTATGAACAAACATGTTTGCAATGACAATTAGAGATCATAGTTGCTCGTGCCATGCTTGATTAGCTATGAGTTATAATGGTTTACCTTGTGTGCCATGCTATTAAAATGGTTGTGATGTGGTATGATGGGGTGGTATCCTCCTTTGAATGATTTAAGTGACTCGAATTGGCACATGTTCACACATGTAGTTGAAACAAATCAACATAGCCTTCACGATATTTATGTTCATGGTGGATTATATCCTACTCATGCTTGTACTCAATGTTTATTAATTTTAATGCATGTTCATGACTGTTGTCGCCCTCTAGCTGGTCGCTTCCCAGTCTTTTGCTAGCCTTCACGTGTACTAAGCGGGAATACTGCTTGTGCATCCAATCCCTTAAACCCCAAAGTAATTCCATATGAGTCCACCAATACCTTCCTATATGCGGTATCTACCTGCCGTTCCAAGTAAACTTGTATGTGCCAAACTCTAAACCTTCAAATGAAATTCTGTTTTGTATGCTCGAATAGCTCATGTATCAACTAGGGCTGTCCGTATCTTCCATGTTAGGTGGGTTATTCTCAAGAGGAGTGGACTCCGCTCCTCACTCACGGGAAAATGGCTGGTCACCGGGATGCCCAGTCCCATGCTTTATGCAAATCAAATCAAAATAATTGCAAACAAAACTCCCCCTGGGACTATTGTTAGTTGGAGGCACTCGTTGTTTCGAGCAAGCCATGGATTGATGCTTGTGGTGGAGGGGGAGTATAAACTTTACCATTCTGTTTGGGAACCGCCTATAATGTACGTAGCATGGAAGATATCGCCATCTCTTGGTTGTTATGTTGACAATGAAAGTATGCCGCTCAAAATATTATTTATCTCAGCTTTAAAATCGAGCTCTGGGACCTCTACAAATCCCTGCTTCCCTCTGCAATGGGCCTATCTATTTACTTTTATGTTGAGTCATCACCCTCTCATTAAAAAGCACCAGCTGGAGAGCACTGCTGTCATTTGCATCCATTACTATTAATTTATATTGGGTATGACTATGACTGGATCACTTTTACCATGAATTACAATGTTTAGTCAGTCCTTGATCTTTAAAGGTGCTTTGCATTTATGTTTTGCGGTCTCGGAAAGGGCTAGCGAGATACCATCTTGTTATACATTATCATGATTGTTTTGAGAAAGTGTTGTCATCTGATATTTATTATTATTGCTCGCTAGTTGATTATGCCATTGATATTAGTAAACATGAGACCTAAGTGTTATTGTGAATATGGTTAGTTATAATCTTTGCTGAAAACTTGAATGCTGGCTTTACATATTTACAACAACAAGAGCAAACAGAGTTTGTAAAAGTTTTTCTTTATCACTTTCAGTTTATCAACTGAATTGCTTGAGGACAAGCAAAGGTTTAAGCTTGGGGGAGTTGATACGTCTCCATCGTATCTACTTTTCCAAACACTTTTGCCCTTGTTTGGACTCTAACTTGCATGATTTGAATGGAACTAACCCGGACTGACGCTGTTTTCAACAGAATTGCCATGGTGTTATTTACGTGCAGAAACAAAAGTTCTCGGAATGACCTGAAACTCCACGGAATTTATTTTTGGAAAATATTAAAAATATTGGCGAAAGAATCAAGGCCAGGGGGCCCACCACCTATCCACGAGGGTGGGGACGCGCCTACCCCCTAGGTGCGCCCCCCTGCCTCGTGGGCCCCCTGGTGCTCCACCGACCTCAACTCCAACTCCATATATTCATATTCGGGGAGAAAAAATCAGAGAGAAAGATTCATTGCGTTTTACGATACAGAGCCGCCGCCAAGCCCTAAACTCTCTCGGGAGTGCTGATCTAGAGTCCGTTCCGGGCTCCGGAGAGGGGAATCCGTCGCCATCGTTATCATCAACCATCCTCCATCACCAATTTCATGATGCTCACCGCCGTGCGTGAGTAATTCCATCGTAGGCTTGCTGGACGGTGATGGGTTGGATGAGATTTATCATGTAATCGAGTTAGTTTTGTTAGGGTTTGATCCCTAGTATCCACTATGTTCTGAGATTGATGTTGCTATGACTTTGCTATGCTTAATGCTTGTCACTAGGGCCCGAGTGCCATGATTTCAGATCTGAACCTATTATGTTTTCATGAATATATGTGAGTTCTTGATCCTATGTTGCAAGTCTATAGTCACCTACTATGTGTTATGATCCGGCAATCCCGAAGTGACAATAATCGGGACCACTCCCGGTGATGACCATAGTTTGAGGAGTTCATGTATTTACTATGTGTTAATGCTTTGGTACGGTACTCTATTAAAAGGAGGCCTTAATATCCCTTAGTTTCCGCTAGGACCCCGCTGCCACGGGAGGGTAGGACAAAAGATGTCATGCAAGTTGTTTTCCATAAGCACGTATGACTATATTCGGAATACATGCCTACATTACATTGATGAATTGGAGCTAGTTATGTGTCACCCTATGCTATGACTGTGACATGATGAAGCGCATCCGGCATAATTCTTCATCACCGATCCAATGCCTACGAGCTTTTCACATATTGTTCTTCGCTTATTTACTTTTCCGTTGCTACTGTTACAATCACTACAAAACCCAAAAATATTACTTTTGCTACCGTTACCGTTACTTCCATACTACTTTGCTGCAGATACTAAGTTATCCAGGTGTGGTTGAATTGACAACTCAACTGCTAATACTTGAGAATATTCTTCGGCTCCCCTTGTGTCGAATCAATAAATTTGGGTAGAATACTCTACCCTCAAAAACTGTTGCGATCCCCTATACTTGTGGGTTATCACTATTGCGGCCTTGAAAGCATATGTAAGGCCTGAGTGCCACACGGTTGTTGCGGCCATGAAAGTAATCATATGGCTTATAAGCCACCCTTCTTCGGCCATGCCTTAAAAGCTGGCCTATTAAACTTTCATATTTGAACATTCTCTGCTTGGATCTTCAGATGTTTTCATATTTTCAAGGTATCGGTTTTAAGATCCTTGAGTCACTTGGTTCTGGGTTAGGATAATTATAGTTGCATATTTCAGGTCCTAACCCGCCCTGGTTTTGACTTTAAGTCCCAAGTGTTTTGTGCCTCATGTTGGAATATTTTTGGGTTACAACCGCCCTGGTTTTAGACGTTGAGTCGCCAGTTCATTTTGACTTCACAAATTTAGAATGATGAATTTTTAGTCATGAAAGGCTACTAGTAATATTGGGATTGTCACCCGCCCTGGTTTTCGACGTTAAGTCCCCAGGGCATGTTTTATCCTCTTTTGGCAAGGCTTGTGGAGTTTGCATATAAGTGAGTGTTGAACAATCAAATCAAGCCTATCATAAAATATTCAGCCTGATGTTTCAAAAGTTGACACGCACGATGGTATGACACGGAGGTTCATTGTTTCAAAACACTATTCTATTACAAGGCTGTCATAAGCCCATAAGTTTGGAGCCACATGTTTTTTGGAGAGTTCTTATGCTTTGGCCTGAGACTCACCTGGGTATTCATCAATTTTCTTCTTGATGAGTTGACGACTCCGGGTCATCTCGCTCTGGCTCTTCGTCGTCGATCATATGGAGATCAGCCATTGTCCAATTGATGCCGGTTAAAGCTTCAAAAATGGCTTCATCACTGAGAATAACAGAAGGATCGACTTCGGGAGCAAAGATGTGCTTTCGACAAGAAGGAATGAGGCCAACAACTTTGTGGGCCGGCGGCTTAATCTTCTCATTGTTGTTGTCATAAGCCGACATATAATTGTTTAAATTTAGCTCCTCCACAAGTTTACAAGCCACATGCCGCATCTCTCGAACGCAGCGATTGAAGTCCTTCTCTTCAAAGGGGGTTTGATCATCTTTAAATTTTGGGCACCCATTCGCTATCTCCTCCGGGTCAAGCTCTGATTGCCAAGCCTTGGCCCGGCCAAGGGCGAGGATGGCTCCATTTTGGGCGGCTGATAATCTTTGTTCCTCAATTTGGCCCGGCACCATTGACAGGTGATCTAGCACGACCTTCATATGGCTTGGCGGCTTTCTATTTCCCCCCAATGCCACAAGACTACCAAGGGTGCCACTATATAGTTGTTTAGCTAAAGAATAGATGGCCTTCAGTTTTAACAGCATATCTTGGCCGAGGTTGGCACTCCTGGCGCATGTTAAAAGATAAGAGTCACCGACGAGCTAAAATTTTCATACATATAAGAACTGTCCGGCGGGTTAAAATATTGGATTGACATGTTATACTCACCAAAGATGGCGGTTGTCATTTGAATAATATGACGCTTTAAGCCGGATAACTCTTTAGTCACCGGCGTAAGTGCAGCCTCGGCGTCTTCATCCCTTTTCGCCAGTGCAACCTTCTCAGTTTCCCAGCTGGCTCTTTAGCATCAAAGCGTGCTTTCAGCTTCTCCATTTCCTCCAAGGATGTTTTCAACTCCAGCTTGGCCTTGGAAGTTTCTGCTTGCTACGACTTTATATTCCGCCTCAAGTCGCCCACTTGTGATTCTTTCATATTTAACTCAGCTTGAAATGCAATGATCAAGCACTAGAAATTATGGTTTACCAAATTGATGATGGTTATTCTATTGATGTCCCAAGCTCACTACAAGTACTCTACTTGGCACTTGGGGGCTAATGTAGGTCATTTTAAAGTACTTAATGACCTAGCTCAACTTTTTAGTTTAAGCCGGCCCTTGGGGGCTACATGTTTGGATTTTCTAAGTGACTACATGTCCCGGCTCAACTGTTTAGTTTAAGTCGGCCCTTGGAGGCTACATGTTTGGATTTATTTAAGTGATTACAAGTCCTGGCTCAACTTTTCATTTTAAGACGTCCCTTGGGGGCTACATGTTTGGATTTTTTTGTGTCTACAAGTCCCGGCTCAATCTATCAATTTAAGTCGGTCCTTGGGGGCTACATATTTGGATCCGAAAAAAATAGAGGACTCATAGAGGCTACGGTTTGCAGGTTACCATTAAGTATACATCATACTCAATTCTTTCTAATCCTCTAGACCTGGCGGCTAATACAGAAACATATGGAAATGGGTTAATAATGTACCTTAATGTGTTCCTTCATAAGGTTAACTAAGTCGGCCTCCATGTCACGGCTGGTATGGAGGCGGCTTAAGTAGCCTGCATGGATGTCGCTTGCTCTAAAACCGGCATAGATCTCTAAGTCCAACTTCAATCTGCCCTTGTTGGTGGCTAAAAACTCTTCCTTCACACTGTGTTTGGCTAAGACGGTAAGATTTCCTGGCTCTGTATAGCCTGGGCCAGTGATGATGACATCTTCGAATTTCTTATGAGAAGGGACCTCTTCGGCAAGCTTGGCAGGGTTGGGCGGCTTAAGGCTCGGCTGGTCATGACTAGCCGCTGGGTTAACTTCAACATCCATTTTTTCAGGGATGGTAGCATCAACTGATGGTGGTGGGTCATTATTGGGCTCCTTTGGATCTTTAGTGTGAGCCTCGGAGATGTCGGTAGTTTGTTTCTCCAGGCCAATAGTTTTAGGATCTTTTGAAGACCCGCCAAGCTTCTGCATCTTACCAGCCTTTGCCATACCTCTGCGGTGAAAATATAAGAACATGAGTATATCATCATGACATATTGATCAACAAATGAAACAAGTGCAAATACTTACCCAGGGCGACTTTCAAGACAAGCATCTGGGTTCCTGAAGAGTTGCCAGATGATGGAGGCGTCTTCCGATAATTTGAATTAGAAGGTGTAAGAGGCTGGCATATTAAGCCGGCTAAGAGATAAAGACAGTCTGAGTCATGGAGCACCTCATGTTGATGTTTGCGAGGGGCTGGAGTATTTGGTAAGCCAGAAATCAGCTCCGCATCACCATCACTCCGAGTCCGATGCAGGTCCTCGTGCTGTTGTTTCTTCAAAATCAAGTCGGGATCCAAGTAAGCAAGAGGGTGAGAAAATCTTACTTTTTGGGTCACCCGCTGGGTTTTCTGTCTTGGCAAAGGCTCTGAGTCGGAGGAAATATTAGTTACCTCTACCGCATCGGCATGGCTGGTCTCCGCATCATCCCGAGAGGAGTCAACGTCAATAAGTTGCATAAAAAGAAAGCCAAGAGAATCAAGTTGTACCTCCGACTCGTGGTCAAGGGCAAACAAATCTTCAACATCCTATTTCTTTCCCTTGGGCTTTTTTGGGGCCTTGGATTTGGCTTTGCCCTTTCTGGTCGGCTTATCCTGCAATTTCTTGGTCCAGAAGGGAGAGTCGGCCTGAAGACACAAATGACGATGAGAAGATGTGCAGTTTATGAGAAAATGATAAAAAGAATTAAAAAGACTTAAAACACTTACGTCAGGAGCAGGATTGAGAGCACAAAAAGTGTTCAGCCATGTTTTGCTGCAGCTTTCAAGGGACTCCCCAAGCAATGTCTTGGTCATTTCACTGATTTCCTTGTCCTCAAGTCGGGTTTGATTATACCGCCGCGGGTCTTTCACATCACATGTGTATTGACACATTAAGCCGGTGCGGCGGCTCAACGACAAGATTCTCCAGGTCACCCAACATCGGACCAAGTCAACACCAGTTAAGCCATTGGCTAATGAGGCCCTTATTTTTTAAAAGGTCGGCGCATACTTGGCCCGATCCGCAGCAGTAATCCGTTAGGGGAGTGGATGTCTAGGGCTGAGCCGGCAATTACGGAAACCCAGCAGAGGGTTTTCATCTGCTGGAGAAGTATCTTTGGAATAAAACCAAGTTTGATTCCAATCCATGGGGTGACTGGGTAGTGTAGCTGCAGGGAAGACGACGTCCCTCCACCTCTGGATGGAAATCCCGCTGAGTTCAAGGCTAGGCCTGATACATCTCCAACGTATCTATAATTTTTTATTGTTCCATGCTATTCTATTATCTGTTTTGGATGTTTTATATGCATTAATATGCTATTTTATATTATTTTTGGACTAAGCTATTAACCTAGAGCCCAGCGCCAGTTCATGTTTTCCCTGTTTTTGAGTTTCACAGAAAAGGAATAGCAAACGGAGTCCAAGCGGAATAAAACCTTTGAGATGTTTTTTCTTGGACCACAAGACAACTAGGAGACTTAGAGATGAAGTCGGAGGAGCCACGAGGCATCCACAAGGACGAAGGGCACGCCTAGGGGGGTAGGGCATGCCCAGGGGGGTAGGGCGCGCCCCCCACCCTTGTGCCCCCCTGTGCACCTCCTGACCTAATTCTTTCGCCTATGTATTCCCAAATATCCCCAAACCACCAGAGGCACCCACGAAAACACTTTTCCACCGCCGCAACCTTCTGTACCCGTGAGATCCCATCTAGGGACCATTTCCGGCACCCTGTTGGAGGGGAATTTGGTCATGGAGGGCTTCTACATCAACTCTATTGCCCTTCCGATGAAGCGCGAGTAGTTTACCTCATACCTACGGGTCCATAGCTAGTAGCTAGATGGCTTCTTATCTCTCTTTTATTCCCAATACCATGTTCTCCTCGATGTTCTTGGAGATCTATTCGATGTAATACTTTTTTGCGGTGTGTTTGCCGAGATCCGATGAATTGTGGATTTATGATCAGCTTATCTATGAATATTATTTGAATCTTCTCTAAATTCTTATATGCATGATTTGATATCTTTGTAATTCTCTTCAAACTATCGGTTTGGTTTGGCCAACTAGATTGGGTTTTCTTGCAATGGGAGAAGTGATTAGCTTTGGGTTCAATCTTGTGGTGTCCTTTCCCAGTGATAGTAGGGGCAGCAAGGCACATATTGTATTGTTGCCATCGAGGATAAAAAGATGGGGTTTCATCATATTGCTTGAGCTAATTCCTCTACATCATGTCATCTTACTTTATGTGTTACTCAGTTCCTTGTGAACTTAATACTATAGATGCATGCTGGATAGCGGTCAATGTGTGGAGTAATAGTAGTAGATGCAGAATCATTTTGGTCTACTTGACACGGACGTGATGCCTATATTCATGATCATTGCCTGAGATAGCGTCATAACTATGCGCTCTTCTATCAATTGCTCGGCAGTAATTTGTTCACCCACCGTATTATTTGCTATCTTGAGAGAAGCCTCTAGTGAAACCTATGGCCCCCGGGTCTATTTTCTATCATATAAGTTTCTGATCTACTATTTTGCAATCTTTTACTTTCCGTTCTATAAACCAAAAATACCAAAAATATTTACTTTATCGTTTATCTATCTCTATCAGATCTCACTTTTGCAAGTTAACAGTGAAGGGATTGACAACCCCTTTATCGTGTTGGGTGCAAGTTGTTTGATTGTTTCTGCAGGTATTCGGTGATTTGTGCGTTGTCTCCTACTGGATTGATACCTTGGTTCTCAAACTGAGGGAAATACTTATCTCTACTTTGCTGCATCACCCTTTCCTCTTCAAGGGAAAAACCAACGCAAGCTCAAAAAGTAGCAGGAAGAATTTCTGACGCCGTTGCCAGGGAGATCTACGCCAAGTCAAGACATACCAAGTACCCATCATAAGCTCTCATCTCTTGCATTACATTATTCGCCATTCGCCTCTTGTTTTCCTCTCCCCCACTTCTAAAACAATTTTCGAAAAAAAATTCCTTTTCTTCGCCCCTCTTTCGTTCGTCTTGTTCGTTTTCTTTTTCTGTGCTCTTGTGTTGGTGTGCTTTATTTTCTTTATGGCTCAACCAAAGAACATTTATCCTCACTCTAGGAGGATGGAAGAAATTGAAAATAACGTTAGGCGCTTTATGTCTTTACAATCTAGGCATAATAGTTTCTTTAGAAACGAGCTTAAGGAGTAGAAAAGTTTTATGGAGTACAAGAATAAAGAGCTCGATGATATGTCTAAGGAATTTTATGTTTTGAAATCTCAGTTTGCTCATCTTGAAATTTAGTGGGTCAAATTTCTGATAAACAAGCTACCTTAGCAAACAACATGGCTGCTAAACCAGAGGCTTTAAATAATAATGAAGATCTTAAAGTGAATGATGTGACTCTTATTGAATCTTTGTTTTCCAATATAAATCTTGATAAAGATGCGATTGGATATGAGTCAACTTTAGTTAAAAGGTGACCCAAGGATTCAGAGTTTTTAGATCTTGATGCAAACATTGATAAAAGTGGGATTGGAGAGGTCAATACTTTTAGTAGCAATGAACCCATTCTTTTGGATTTCAAGAAATTTAATTATGACAATTGCTCTTTAATAGATTGTATTTCCTTGTTGCGATCCATGTTGAATTCTCCTCATGCTTACAATGAAAACAAAGCTTTTACTAAACATATGTTGATGCTATGATGCAATCTTTTGAAGAAAAACTTGAACTGGAAGTTTCTATCCCTAGAAAACTTTATGATGAGTGGGAATCTACTATTAAGATTAAGATTAAATATTATGAGTGCCAACTTTGTGTGATTTGGGTGCTAGCGTTTCCACGATTCCAAAAACTTTATGTGATGTGCTAGGTTTCCGTGAATTTGATGATTGTTCTTTAAATTTGCATCTTGCGGATTCCACTATTAAGAAACTTATGTGAAGGATTAATGATGTTATTATTGTTGCAAATAGGAATTATGTGCCCGTAGAAGGAAATATTAGATTGCAATTTCCATTAAGGAAGGTAATGGAACACTTTCCAAGAAAGAAAATTAAATTTCTATATGAATCTATTATGAGAGCTATTTATGGATTGAATACCAAAGATGACAATACCTAGATTTATTCGTGTTTTATGCCTAGCTAAGGGCGTTAAACAATATCGCTTGTTGGGAGGCAACCCAATTTTATTTTTTGTTTTTGATTTTTAGGTTCTGTTTTGCAATAAATAATTCATCTAGCCTATGGTTAGATGTGGCTTTGTGTTTTAATTAGTGTTCGTGCCAAGTAAGACCTTTGGGATACCTTACGGTGATAGTTGATTTGATCTTGCTGAAAAACAGAAACTTTTGTGCTTAGTCCCAGAATTATTATAAAACACAGAAGCGCGATAAAATACTGATTCGTTTTGCAGAATATTGATAAACAAATTTCGTAGGTTGTCCTAATTTTTCAGAATTTTTGGAGTTACAGAAGTATTAAAGAGTTACAGATTACTACAAACTGTTCTGTTTTTGACAGATTCTGTTTTCCTTGTGTTGTTTGCTTATTTTGATGAATCTATGGTAGTATCGGGGGGTATGAACCATGAAAAAGTGGGAATACAGTAGATATTACACCAATATAAATAAATAATGAGTTCACAACATTACCAAAAGTGGTGATTTATTTTCTTATACTAACAGAGCTTATGAGATTTTCTGTTCAGTTTTGTGTTGTGAAGTTTTCAAGTTTTTGGTAAGGATTTGGTGGACTATGGAATAAGGAGTGGCAAGAGCCTAAGCTTGGGGATGCCCAAGGCACCCCAAGGTAATATTCAAGGACAACCAAGAGCCTAAGCTTGGGGATGCCCCGGAAGGCATCCCTCTTTAAATCTTCGCTCTATCGGTAACTTTACTTGAGGCTATATTTTTATTCACCACATGATATGTGTTTTGCTTGGAGCGTCTTGTATGATTTGAGTCTTTGCTTTTTAATTAGCCACAATCATCCTTGCTGTACACACCTTTTGAGAGGGACACGCGTGAATCGTGATTTATTAGAATACTCTATGTGCTTCACTTATATCTTTTGAGCTAGGCAATTTTGCTCTAGTGCTTCACTTATATATTTTTAGAGCATGATGGTGGTTTTATTTTATAGAAATTATTGAACTCTCATGCTTCACTTATATTACTTTGAGAGTCTTTAAACCGCGTGGTAATTTGCTTTGGTTATAAATTTAGTCCTAATATGATAGGCATCCAAGTGGGATATAATAAAAACTTTCATATAAAGTGCATTGAATACTATGAGAAGTGTCGGGGATATACCCCGCGGCGTAAACCGGCCGTGAATATAACCCGGCCGGACTTGGCGGTTTACTTGAGACCCGGCTGAGACTTGACGATTCACCAGCGACCCGCACAGAACAGACGGTTTACAAGCAACCTGATTGAACATTATGATTCACTGGTAACCCGACGGGGCGGGACAGATGGTGACAAGGCCCAAGACTCAGAAGGCCGGCTCATGTTATGGTGGGCCGGTTTAAGAGGAAAGGTGTGAGGAATATTTGTCTTACAAGGAGTAAGACCTGGACTTGTATCCGGTTTGTATTAGAAGGTAGACTAGTCCTAATCCTAATAGGACTCCACATGTAACCCGCCCCTTCAACATATATAAGGAGGGGCAGGGCTCCCCAAAGAAGCTACAGGCAAGAAGAAACAATTTCTAGGGCTAGACACAAAGAGCCGGTTTACGGCGTCTCCCTCGTGATGATAATGAGACCTAGCCTCAAACAACATGTAGGGTTATTACCGGATGATGTTTCCGGGGGCCCGAAGCTGTCTAAATCCTTGTCTTGTGTTGCGTCTCTCGATTTCGTTCAACCCCTCTCAAGATACCACATAGATGCGTTGGCCTCGCGACTAAGTCCTGACACTAAGGACATCTGTCATGAGAAAACCACGACGGTTGGCGCCCACCATGGGGCCCGCGCACGGTGGTGTAGAGTTCTTGGAGGAATTTCTTCCAGGGATCGAGAAGTTTGCATTTTACTGAACGAAGATGAGCCGGTTTGGAAGGATCTGCATCAAGTGCAAATTTACCAGATTGATTGAGATGAAAATAATTAGGATTTGATGTTTTGTGTGCCACCGGCAACGTGACACGATTCGTCGACAGGAGATTGACTTTTGTTTCTACACCGAGTCCTACAAGCTGTCAAATCGTACTTTCGATCGAATCCGACGAAAGAAATCTGTGGTCCGATCGGCCGAGTTCCGCAAGTTTCGGCTGCCGGATTACAGGCTCAAGCCTCGAGGAAATTAGAGCCACTACCGCCCGTACGTGGAGACGACGACGAAGACTCGGGAACGGATACATCCATGGCCTGACCGGCGGGCTCCCTGCTATTGCCGTACCACGAGCGAACAAGCTGGCCTGAATGAAACGGGCGTGGACTTGGAGTCAACTCCCGGTTTGTCTCCACCACGAGCCACCTGCGCCTCACCGGTTCTGGCCTCCGCGTCAAGTCACTGCTGGACTGTCTACCTCGGGTCGACCTCCCTTCGCCGGCACTCCACCACTGTCTCTGTGGTCGGTCAATCAGTCAGGTCGTTCTGCAGGAGTACTACCAATTCTTGAAGCAGTACACTGTGTACACGCACGGGTACCAAAAGGAGACTTGGAATCCACTCCCACGCGAGATTTTTGTCAGTAAATCGCTGCGTCCGGACAAAGCGACTACGATTACCAGTCTACTACACTGATCAGATGTGTATTAAGCCCATCAACACAAATTTCAAGGCAATCAAGGGCAATAATTAATCAGGAAAGTAGAAAAAGACAGAAGCAACCCACGTGGGTGGTAATGCCACATGGAGATAGACGTACGCCTGGGCATATGTGCGGCAAATATCAGACCATTATATCGCGGGTATGGAGTGCACGTACTAGCGTTCGTCCATGCCATGTTGCTCGACAGACACGCGTGCAGGCCGCCATCCCCCGCAGTATGGTCTACATCAACATAGGGCCAACTCGACCGTCTGTGCCGGTTTATAAACACCAGTGCTGACTCTCCCCGTTTGCACCGGTTTGCAATGCCACAGCCGACTCATTTATTGTCCGGTCGAGTCAGGTGATATCTATCAAGTTTACTTTTATCAGTATTTGATATTTTTTTTTGAAAAGAACCACTCCGCCTTATAGTGTTGTTATATACAGCCGCCACCCCTGCGGTCCGGTCTACATCAACGTGCCAGCCGGCTCTCTCGTCCGCGCCGGCTTACAAATGCCGCGGCCGACTCTCTCGTCCGTACCGCCTTACAGCGCCGCGGCTTATTTTTCTGTCTGCTCCCGCGGTTCACTCGCCCGTGATTGGCTTTAGCTTCACCATAGTGATCATCAACTCCGCGGTGGATAATTTCCAGCTTAATATATCAGGTGATATCCATCTAAGGTCTATTTTGTTATCACATATTGTTTTTGTCAAGGAACAATTACTCTGGCTTGTGATGTTATTTGACACAGGACAATTGTTCATTACAAATGAGGCGTTATATTACGGGCACGGAGCACGCGCTAGCAATGTTCTGCACTGGCGTTTTGTCCGTGTCAACCACCCGGTGAATGAGCGTGCGCAAGTTGCCGTCCCGGTGGCCCGGTTTACATCAGCTTGCCGGGACCGCGCCCGCGGTTAACACTTCTGTCCGTGACGGTTTACGACACTGGTGCCGATTTTCCCCGTCCGCACCGGTTTACAATGCCGCGGCCGACTCATCTGTCGGAGCTGCCTCTGATGCTGCGGTCGTCTCTGCTGTTCGTCTCTCACGGCCTGGTCTACATGAACACATCGGGCCGCACCTGTCTGCATGAGCTGTCTATTGGGTATGGGCAAGTCACAACTTGGGTAGCCCGGTTTTCTTTCAAATTGGAGGCAAATTATCATCAACCGCTGTCTGCACTGGATGGCTCAATGAGCAGGCGCACAAGTCACCGCCACTACAGTTTTGGTTAACTTCAAATCGCCAGTTGGAAGGAACCATTGGCCGAGTTGCTGACATGGCTCATACGGGACCATTTATAACCCCCCGCAGTCACCTCAACCTTCTGTGGATTCACATGGTGCTATCAACACCAGTGATATACAAGTTATGCCGATTTATATCACGGTCAAATATGGAGAGCCTCAAGCCAACTCCTCGAGTCACCTTTGAGACTCGAGGGCTACGATAACATGACTCAGCAAATCTTGCCAGTTTCAGCAAATTTAAGAAACCCAGGACGATGGAGGGAAGGATAACCCAGTCCCGGAAGCTACTGTTATATTGATGAAAATTTAAAGGGGTCGTCAGAAAATTTCCGGCTTAGAAAGTATATGACAGTTACAAAATCCTGGCTCAATGAAGAAGTTCCGGGTCATCAGAAATGATCCCGGTTTACAAATCGGCTCAAGGGAAGTCAGTTTCACTAAAGCTCTCAAATATCCGGTTTACAATCCGGTTCAAGGGAAATCTGTTCTCCCACAAAGCTCCGAAGCTCTAAAATCCGGTTTAAAAATGTCCGGTTCAAAAAGGAATTAACTTCTCGCAAGTTCGAGTTTAAAGGCCGTCAGAAAATTTCCGGCTCAAAATGAAGATTCCAGTTTAAAATCCGGATCAAGAGACATCTCTCTCCCATAAAGTTTTGAAGCTCTCAATATCCGGTTCAAAATCCCGGTTCAAGAAGGATTTATCTCTTGCAAAAAGTTAAAGGGTGCCAAAGAGGAACTGCTGCCATGATGCGCGGTTCAAACATGGGTATCATGCCTTATTGGCTTATCATATTATTGATCACTTGGGGGCTTGGTCGTATCTGAACCATAGCTACACCTCTTGATCGGCGCAATGCCAACACATTACTTGGGGGCTTGGTCGCATCCGAACCATAGTCACACCTTTTGATCGGCTCAAAGCCAAATCAATCCGGGGCCAAAGAGAGTGTTGTAAAACAACAACTCAAACATAGGCACCCACTGAGCACAGCTCAAAACGTTACTTGGGGATTCTTTGCTATCGCAATGAACTTAGAATCTACACTTGTAATGGGCTATCAAGCCATGGCTTGGAAGCCTGGTGTATACACCTAAAACCCTGGGTTAACCTGCCTCTTTAAGTAAGTCATGCCGCCCAGGTAAACCTGGTATGACCCTTTGAACTTTGACAAGTTACTCTAAAATGCAGACCCTGAACTTGTCAAGTTAAAACGATGATTGGTTAAGGATTGCGGATCATCTTAAAAGGCTTTGCAAAAATGGTTTAACCCAGTGGCCTGGCAGCCCATGAAAAGCCTCAAATTTGGGGCCTGGCAGCCCGTGAAAAGCCTCGACTACAACGGTTTTTATTTGCGTTTTGCTAAGTTTTTCTTTCTTTTGACAAGATTTGTGATATTTTCAAACCGGTGTTCATCAACCCGGTTAGGCTGTCAACTCCAAGTTGTTAGTACATGATCAAGTTATAATCCGGAGACTATCAGCCCGGTCTGGTTTCGACTATAAGTCGCCAGTATTATATATGGTTAATCCGGTGTTTATCACAACCCGATACGGTTTTATCATAAACCGGCACAATATGGAAGGAGTTATCAGTACTCAAGATTGGGATTATCACCCTTACTACAATAAAGTTGGCCAACCAACGATGTGATTCAATGTCACAGGTATGATATATTTCATATTTGATTATTCTTAAGGGCAGCCTTGGTTATCAACCCAGGTTATATGTTGGGCATTATGACCCGTCCGGCAGTAAACCGCCGGGACACTTTAAACTTGTTGTATGCAGAAACAGGTTGAATAAAGCATGATTATAAATCATCGGTGTTTATTAAACCGGCCTGGCTTTCAACTATATGTCGCCAGTATGATGATAAATCACCGACGTTTATTAAACCGGCCTGGCTTTCGACTATATGTCACCAGTATGATGATAAATTATCCGGTGTTTATTCAATCGGCCTGGCTTTAAGACGATAAGTCGCCAGTATATGATGAGAAATTATCCGGTGTTTATTAAACCGGCCTGGCTTTGGACTAAGTCGCCAGTATATATTTGGATTGCGCCATTAGAATCATGCGCTTGTAAATCATTGGGTTATATTATTCAAATAGCCAAACTTGGCTGATTTTCATTATGATATTAATGAATAAGGTTTTCATACCGGATTATATTATCTTGAATAGCCAACATGGCTGGATTTTATTATGGTTATTAATAACCGATATTATTGAGGTTTTCAAAGTCGCTTTAGCGCAATGGCTATTATTTTATCAAAGGATATGATTTATTCTACAATGGAAAGAATAGTCCCGAGTCGCTGCAGGCTTACGACCCAACACTTGGGGGCTACATTATTCAAGTTGAAATTACATCAAATATGCAAGTCTCATGTCGTTGCAAGCATGCACCATGACACTTGGGGGCTAATGCAAAGTCATTTTTATTGGCCTTATTGAAGACCTGACTCATCACATCATAATGAGCCGGCCCTTGGGGACTACCAATTGCTCCTGTCAACAATTCAAGGTACACAAATTTTCATCTATTATTGAAGGATCCACTGCTCAGTTGGTAAAGCACAAAGCTCTCAACCTTGTGGACGTGGGTTCAAGCCCCATGATGGGAGTTACATCATATAATGTTATTCTCAATGAAGTATATATAAAGTCCCAGCTCAATATTATCTTACTGAGCCGGCCTTTGGGGGCTACACGTTGCTGTTAAAGTCTACATGATCATATTTTCAAAGTCCCTGCTCATTATTTGCATAATGACCCGGCCCTTGGGGGCTACACTGGTTGAAGTTTTTATTAACATAAGGCAATTTCAAGTCCCAGTTGCTGCAAGCAAGACAACCCGACACTTGGGGGCTACATATATCGAGTATTCAGTTTTTACTAGTGACTGAGATGAACATGGATTTCTTCAAAGTGGCATAATTATATGGAAACAAGTCTCAAATCATCACTTTGTTCTGTTCAAGACTTGGGGGCTACATGTAATATGGATATAAGGGAGAAATATCTTCCAATTTTCAGTTTTGAGCAAGCCAGATTGACCCGGCGTCATCAATAATTATGACCCGGCGACGCCAAAAATTATGACTCAGTGCCATTGGTATTTACAAACCGGCAATTTTGTTAATATTAAACCGGCAAGTTTTACATCTTCAAACCGGCTGAATATCAGATGAGTATTTCAAGACCAACATTTCTTAAGCCAGCGCTTTGGAAGCCGACTCAAGTGGATTAATTTTCACAATATTTTTCTATTAGAAACCAACATCAGCAATTTGAGTATGAAGCTGGTTATTAACCCAGATTTTCTGGAAGGAGGAAATGGCAAGGGCTTAAAGATGATCGGATGCCGGCTTACAAGAATTCTTAACCCGGAGCATAATCTGTCAAATTTGTTCTTGTGTTTGTTTTACAGGATCAGTTTAACATGGACAAATCCAAACTAAGCTGGGGGCTAATGTCAGGGATATACCCCGCAGCGTAAACCGACCGTGAATATAACCCGGCCGGACTTGGCGGTTTACTTGAGACCCGGCTGAGACTTGACGATTCACCAGCCACCCGCACAGACCAGACGGTTTACAAGCAACCTGATTGAACATTATGATTCACTGGTAACCCGGCGGGTGGGACAGACGGTGACAAGGCCCAAGGCCCAAGGCCCAGAAGGCCGGCTCATGTTATGGTGGGCCGGTTTAAGAGGAAAGGCGTGAGGAATATTTGTCTTACAAGGAGTTAAGACCTGGACTTGTATCCGGTTTGTATTAGAAGGTAGACTAGTCCTAATCCTAATAGGACTCCACATGTAACCCGCCCCTCTAACTTATATAAGGAGGGGCAGGGCTCCCCAAGGAAGCTACAGGCAAGAAGAAACAATTTCTAGGGCTAGACACAAAGAGCCGGTTTACGGCTCCCTCGTGATGATAATGAGACCTAGCCTCAAACAGCATGTAGGGTTATTACCGGATGATGTTTCCCAGGGCCCGAAGCTGTCTAAATCCTTGTCTTGTGTTGCGTCTCTCGATTCCGTTCAACCCCTCTCAAGCTACCACATAGATGCGTTGGCCTCACGACCAAGTCCTGACACTAAGGACATCTGCCGTGACAAAACCACGACAAGAAGTTTGATACCTTATGATAGTTTTGAGATATGAAGATGGTGGTATTAGAGTCATGCTAGTGAGTTGTTGTGAATTTGAGAAATAATTGTGTTAAGGTTTGTGAGTCCCGTAACATGCACGTATGGTGAACCGTTATGTAACAAAGTTGGAGCATGAGATACTTTTTTATTGTCTTCCTTATGAGTGGTTGTAAGTGCATCTAGTGCCACCCCTAGTTTGGTTTTGGAGTATTGACGACAAACGTGGTTGAGGGACTAATGTGTTTGTGAGAATTGCAGGATAACACATGTAGTAGTCCCTCCTTGATTCGGTTTACCTACCGGAGATGACCCCTAAAAATGTATGAAGACACTGAAGATAATGGTGGTACATGAAGATATTCACATTGAAGACTATGACAGAAGCAGACATTGAGTGAAGACTATGGAGCGCGAAGACTTAGCAGTTTCGTTGTTTCTTTTCTTCTTTGTTGAGTCATAGGAACCACCGCCTTTGTTAAGTGGGGTCCAAGTGAACAAAGTCGAGTGGTCAAGTGATGCTCAACCAAAATCCTATGTATTTGAGCGAAGACAATGAGAGCAAATCTTATCCAGGGTCGGATAAGTCAGCTTTACTTGTAGCCCAAGTCAAGCTGTCGCGTGTGTTTGAAATCGACCGTTGTGACACGTGTCGGTTCCTTAGTGACCGGGGTCATTTCGGACAAATCAGGTCGGGTTGCCTAGTGGCTATAAATAGGCCACCCCTACACCATAAATTGGTGGCTGCTCGGAGTTAGTGCACGGCTTTTGTCGTTTGAGAGCAACCCACCTCCGAAGCTTTTGAGAGAGAAAAATCTTGTGAGGACGAAGCCCAAACTCCCGAGCCAAAGAGTGTTAGGCATCACTCAAGTCTTTACATCTGCGTGATCTCAAGACTTGTTACACTTGAGGACTATGAATCCTCCAAATGGTTAAGCATCGTGTTACGAGCATCCAAGAGTAATTGTGGATTGCGGTGAACGAAGTCTGTGAAGGTTTGAAGTCTACCTCAAGACTTACCAGAGTGATTAGGCGGGGGCTGTGTGTCCTTAGCTCAAGGGAATAAGGTGAAGACACGCCTTCTTGAGTTCAATCTCAACCTCCCTAACTGCACGTCATAGCTTGTCACAAAGAATCGAACTGGTCGAACAAATCCTTGTCTTCACAACACATTGGTTCTATCTCTTACTCTCCTTACTTATAGTTTGTCTTTGTGAAGTCATTGCCTGATTACTCTACCTATTTGTCTTCACTGTGTGACTACTTGTTCTGATTGGCTTCATACTATCTTACATAGCTGCTATCAGTCATCATGCTTTAGCTTCATACTTGTTTGACTATGGCTTGTCTAGTGTAGTTCATCTTCTGCTGCATGTTTATAGGTCCAGTTTTCATGTTTGTCTTTGAAACCATCATGTTTTGAAGACTTTCGTAAAAATCGCCTATTCACCCCCCCTCTAGTCGATAACTAGCACTTTCAATTGGTAACAGAGCAAGGTACTCCCTTGTTATATGTGATTCGGTTTAACCACCTGGAATTTTAGCTATGTCAACTGCAGGGATAATCAAAGTCTCCGCTGTGTGCCCTGTCTTTGATGGCACTGAATATCCCTACTGGAAGAATAAGATGCGTATGCATCTTGAAGCCATTGATGTCGATCTGTGGTATGTCATCAAGAACGACGTTCCCAAGACTGGTGAAGGTGTCACCCCTACTGATGTCAAGAAGTTCTTTCAACTCGATTCTACTGCGAAGAACATCATCTGTGGTCATCGACCAAAGGGCGGATGGCCGTGTGAGTGCTTTGGAAACGTCGGCTAGTCCAGGGTGGCTCTCCAAAGTCAATGAAGGTGTTTCAACTCGAGAGATCAAAGAATCGGTGTCCTCGCAACCTCTTCAACCGCTTCAAGAGAAATGACAATGAAAATGTCCAGCTCACGCTTGATCGTCTCCACCGACATCACAAACGAAGCTTGGGCTCTCGGCGCCACCGAGATCACTAAGCATGAAATCGTCAAGACGCTTCGAGATCTCTTGACAGCTCATTTGACACTCTAGCTCTTATGATTCAAGAACGCATACGACTTAAAGACACTCGATCCATCCGACATACTTGAGAGGCTTAACACACATGAGTTCCAGCTATCTGAGAAAAGAGATATCTATGGTCCCAACTATGGCCGAACTCGCGCTTTGAAGGCAAAGGTTGTTTCCTCATCTGAAGAAGAATTTGACTGCAGTTTTGGTGAAGCTAAAGACCTTGGAAAGGAGCTTGCTATGCTTGTGAAGAAGTTCCATAAGTTCACTAAGAAGAAAGGCTTCAGAAAGGCTTCACGATCCAGTTCAAGAAATGATGAAGCTTCTTCCAATGACCACAAGAAGAGAACCTGTCACAAGTGCAAGAAACCTGGTCACTACATCTCTGAGTGTCCACAGTGGGACAATGAGAAGAAAAATAAGAAGAGCAAAGAATATGATTCTGATGACAAGAAGAAGAAGAAATACTCAAAATCTTCTTCCAAGTCAACTTCCAAGTCTTGATCACACAAGAAAAGTTCGTCTGGCAAGGCTCGTGCTTTTGTTGGCAAGGAAATGGATTCAGAGGAGGAGTTTGCTTCTGGGGAGGCAGAAGTGGTGGAATCTAAGGAGGAGTCTGACTCTGGCATTGCAAGTCTGGCTTTAGCTTCAGCCTACGTTGCCAAGTCCATCTTCAACGCTGAAGACAATGTATCCATCACCAACGCTGATGTCAGTGACAAGGACGACTCCGCTCCCACTTACTGCTTCATGGCACACGGTGCCAAGGTAAACTCACGCGATGCTTACTTTCAAACATCAAGTGAAGATGATTCTGATTGTGAATCCAAACCCAGACAAAACACTTGCTAAAATTGCAACTGAACAACAGAAAGCTATGGAACATATTCAAAAACTGTTAGACAAAAGTGATGATCTGTTGGACGCTGAAATGACCCGATCTCAGTCCTTAATTGAAGATACAAAAAATCTTCATGTTAAGTACCAAGAGCTTGAAGGTCGTCATGAATCACTCTCAACTACCCATGAAAAGCTTTCCTATGATTATCTTCATAGGAATCAAGATCTTGATAAGTTGAGAGCGGCTCATGAAGATCTTCAAAAGGAAAACGAGTCACTTCGCTCAGCAGATCGATCCGCCAGAAGGATTTGAACCACCATGTTTAAAATGTCTTGAGCGTGATAATGCTAATTCTGTTGCTGAGTGCTCAACTGCTGCTACTGTTTCAATATCTTCAACCGTCGATGTGGTAACTAACCCCTCTGCGGAGGATGCCACTGCTGTTGCTAATGAAAATGCTAGATTGAAGACATTGCTTGAAACAGGAATGTACAAAAGCCTCAAGGGGCATCAGACACTGTGTGATGTCCTCAAAACACTACTAGGGAAAATCCTAGCAGCAGCGCGGGTTTTGGGCCTATTAGTAGCGCGGGGGCCGGCGCTACTAATAAGGCGCTACAGCTAACGTATAGCAGTAGCGCGGGTGCCACCAGCTACTACTATGTCCTTTAGTAGTAAGCGTGGGTAAAAACCAGCTACTACTACCAGCCATTTTTTTTTTTTGAATTTTTTCGAAAAAATATTTTAATTTTTCCCCTAATTTTCAAATTTCTGAATTATTTTAACCTCAAATCTCTAATCACCCCTCATCGCTGCTCAATTTAATCTCTAATCACCCCTCATCGCTGCTCAATTTAATCTCTAATCACCCCTCATCATTCCAAATCATCTAACTTCCCGGACGGTCACCCATCCTCTCACTACTCCAGCCTGAGCATGCTTAACTTCCGGGTTCTTTTATCCCTCGTTTCTAAGTCTGCACTTGTTGTTTTCCTGATAATAGTAAGATGTCAATCCTATTAACCTCAGGAATTTAGCTTGAGCATGAAGTCACACATTTCACTATTTGAGTTTGAAACTATTGTTCTAAAAAATTAGTAACACTAATATTTCTTGAATAATTAGTTTGACATAGTTTGACCAGATTTGACCAAAATTCAAAAAGACAAAAATAATTATTTAGTAACACTAATATTCTAGAATAATTAGTTTGACCATTGTTTGACCACATAGTTTGAATTTTTTTCGATTTTTTCCACTCTAAATATTAAAAGCCCCGTAACTTTTTTCTGTTTGGTTTTTGAGGATTTTGAAAATGTTTAACGGGGTTCCACGGGGTAGAGTTTGAAAATGGGACCTTTAGTAGTAGCGCAGTTTTTTACCCCCTCGCTACTACTATGGCACCACTTAGTAGTAGCGAGGGCTAAAAACCGACGCTACTGCTATCAAACTTAGTAGTAGCGAGGTTTTAAAAACCCGCGCTACTACTATGGCATGTCCCGGGGGGCACGGTAGAGACCGCTTAGTAGTAGCGAGGTTAAAAACCCGCCATCTGCTATCAACTTAGTAGTAGCGAGGTTTAAAACCTGCGCCATCGGTAAGTAGCGATGGCGAGGTTTTAACCCTCGCTACTAGTAACTTTCAGGTATAGGCTTTTCCTAGTAGTGAAAAGCAGATCTTGAACCGAAACCCAAGGAAAGAGGGTGTTGGGTTCGAGAGGAAAATGAATGTTGATGGTTCTTCTTTGGAAGCTTTGAAAGCACCCCAAAACCACATGGGTTGCTGCAAAGGAACCTTCAATGGATCCATCTACCTTATCTGGATTTACTTGTGCTAACCCAATTGCTATTGAGGAATCCTTTGATGCAAACTATAAACTGTTTAAGAATCGAATGATGAAGTGTTTGCCGTATATTGGTACTAATGCAGGAATGGACCACCTATGAAGAAGATCTGGTACCTAAACGAGTGTATTGAGAATCTTCCGTGAATGTCATCATGACACCACCAAGGAAGAAGACAAACCCAGACCTATGGCTTCATATGGCCCAAAGGCTTCATCTGAATCTGAGGACTCACACAGAGTCACCCTAACGCCAATGTTTTGCGGAAACCATACTCATACTTATGAATATGAGCGTGTCTTCAAATCGCTATGTTCATAGAACTAAGAACTTTTCGCTTATTCATATGAGTATCGTTCTTCTCCTGCAAGGCTATTTGCTAGGGCTCCAAAGTCAAGTTCTCGATGCTGCACTTAGACTCATTGCTTCTAAGCCACCCCTGAAGATGTGGGTGGTTAAGAAGAATTAACTTTCTTTTGCAGGGAAAGGTCTCCAGCCGGAAATCAAAGGCGTCCGCTTGCCAGTCATACTATCAGCCCTAACCTTGATCTGAGCTTTGATAATCCTCTTGTGCGTCAAATGTTTATGCTTCACAATACTCTCTGTGAAGCCTATCCTCCTAACTACACTGTAGGGTACGACACCTCGTGCTTCAGAATGGATTATGGACAGCGGATGCACTAACCACATGACTAGTGATCGAAGTGTTCTCATGGACTCAACCTTACGTCCATGTGATAAAATTCACATCACATTCGCTGACACTGGTAAAAGCAAGGTATTGGGCCTAGGTAGAGTTGCAATCTCAAGGGATCAGCACATGGACAAAGTGATGCTTGTTGAATCCCTTGGTTTCAACTTAATGTCTATCTCAATGCTTTGTGACTTGAACATGATTGTGCTATTTGGAAAATATCGTTGCCTTGTACTAATGGAATCTGACAAGTCTCTAGTCTTCGAAGGGTACAGGAAAGATGATCTGTACATGGTAGACTTCTCAGCAGGACCACAGATGGCCGTATGTCTTCTATCAAAGTCTTCAGAGTGCTGGCTCTGGCATCGGAGGCTAGGGCATGCTGGCATGAGGAACCTACACACTCTCGCCAAGAAGAAGCACGTCATAGGCATCGAAGGCGTCAAGTTCAAGAAAGATCATCTGTGTGGAGCTTGTGAAGCTGGGAAGATGACAAGGGCCAAGCATCCCTCGAAGACAATCATGACTACATCTCGACCTTTTGAGTTGCTCCACATGGATTTGTTTGGTCCCACTCACTACTCTACTCTCACTGCAACTGCTTGTCTCTATGGTTTCGTTATTGTTGATGATTATTCAAGATATACGTGGGTGCACATAATTCTCTTCAAGACTGAAGTGCAGGATGTCTTCAGACGCTTCGCCAACCGCGCCATGAACAACTATGGCGTCAAGATCAAGCACATTAGGAGTGACAACGGCACTGAATTCAAGAACACAGGCCTCGACCTTTATCTTGATACCTTAGGCATTACTCATGAGTTTTCTGCTCCTTACACACCTCAGCAGAATGGCATCGTGGAGCGCAAGAACAAAACCCTTATTGAGATGGCTCGGATGATGCTTGACGAATACAAGACTCCAAGAAAATTCTGGCCTGAAGCCATTGATACTGCATGCCATGTCATCAACCGTGTTTATCTTTACAAGCTTCTGAAGAAAACATCCTATGAGCTTCTAACTGGTAAGAAGCCAAACGTAAGCTACTTCAGAGTATTTGGTGCTAGGTGCTGGATCAAGGATCCACATCACACTTCAAAATTTGCACCGAAAGCACATGAGGGTTTTATGCTTGGTTATGGAAAGGACTCGCACTCCTATAGAGTCTTCAACCTCTTTCACTATAAAGTGGTTGAAACTGTGGATGTGCTTGATTCGATGAAACTAACGGCTCGCAAAGGGAGCACCTGCCAAATGTGCTAGATGGAGTACCTGCCAGTGAATCAATCAAGCTAATGGGAATAGGAGAGATCATACCATCAGAGGCCCAGCCTGAAGAAGAACTTATCATTTCTGCACCTGATCAACCTGAAGACATTGCTCAGCCTGAAGAGAATCCTCCAAATGATGACAATGATCAGCAGGAGCAAAATCTTCGTCCAGTTCATCCTCGTGCTGCAAATGAAGTACAAATTGAGAAGATAATTGATAGCATCGATGCACCTGGACCACTCACTCGTTCAAGAGCAACACAGCTAGCAAATTTCTATGGGCACTTTGCATTTGTCTCAATCTCTGAACCCAAGAAAGTTGCTGAAGCCTTCATGGAACCTGAATGGATTCAAGCTATGCAAGAAGAGCTTCAACAGTTTGAGCTGAACAATGTGTGGGAACTAGTCAAGCGTCCCGATCCTCGCAAGCACAACATAATAGGCACAAAATGGATATATCGCAACAAACAAGACGAGCATGGTCAAGTTGTCAGAAACAAAGCACGACTCGTTGCTCAAGGATACACACAAGTTGAAGGAATTGGCTTCGATGAAACATTTGCTCCAGTGGCTAGGCTTGAAGCCATTCGCATACTGCTAGCTTACGCAAATCATCATAACATCTTCTATATCAAATGGATGTGAAGAGTGCCTTTCTCAATGGAAAGATTGAAGAAGAAGTGTATGTTGCACAACCGCCTGGCTTTGAAGACCCAAAACATCTTGATATGGTATACAAGCTCAACAAGGCACTGTATGGCCTCAAACAAGCCCCTCGTGCTTGGTATGACATTATCTTCGGTTGCACCAACAAGAAATACAGTGATGAATTTGGTCACATGATGCAAGAACAATATCAAATGTCCATGATGGGAGAGTTGAAGTTCTTTCTCGGTCTTCAAATCCGTCAGGAACGCAACGACATCTTCATATCTCAAGAAAAATATCTCAAAGATAGCCTGAAGAAGTTTGGAATGAAAGACTGCAAAGGATTCACGACGCCAATGCCAACCAAAATTCATCTAAGCCCCGACGCCAATGGTAAAGATTTCGATCAAAAGGTATACCGCTCCATGATTGGCTCTTTACTTTACTTATGTGCATCTAGGCCAGATATCATGCTTAGTGTTTGCATGTGTGCCCGATTTCAAGCGGCACCAAAGGAGTCGCATCACTTAGTTGTGAAGCGAAATCTTCGATATTTGGCTTACACCCCAACACTAGGATTATGGTATCCAAAGGGCTCAGAGTTTGATCTGGTTGGATTTTCGGATGCTGATTATGCTCGTGACAAGGTGGATCGCAAGTCTACATTAGGCACATGTCACTTTCTGGGTCGATCTCTTGTCTGTTGGTCTTCAAAGAAGCGGAACTGTGTATCACTCTCAACCGCTGAATCAGAATACATTGCTGTTGGATCTTCTGCGCTCGACTTTCCGTGGATGAAGCAAACTCTTAAGGACTATGGCATCCATCTGAAGCATGTGCCACTCTACTGTGATAATGAAAGCGCTATCAAGATTGCTAATAACCCAGTTCAGCACTCGAAGACAAAGCACATTGAAATTCGTCATCACTTCCTCGAAGATCATGTTATGAAAGAAGATATTGATATCATTCATGTCTAGACAGAAGAGCAGTTGGCTGATATCTTCACTAAGACCTTGGATGAGAAAAGGTTTTGCAAGTTGCGGTGTGAGCTAAATATCTTGGAACCCTCGAATGTCCTGTGATTAGGCACACATCCTAACACTTATGCATTTTGATGACTTAGATGTGCAACACACGAAGTAATGTATATCTTCAATCAATGAAGACATACACTCTACGTGTGAATACATTAATGCGAAATTGACTTGAGCGCCACGATAATTGTGCGCCGTGTGCAGGTCTAATACTTCCTATACGGTGGGTAACGCCACCACCAAACTCTTATGAAGTGTTTCCTCATGGCGCCATATTTGCAAAGTCTTCGCAATTGATTTATCTTCAACGTTAATTTGACTTCGTGATTATTGATTTGGCTTTACTCATCATATATATATATATATATATATATATATATATATATATATATATATATATATATATATATATATATATATATATAGTATTCTGTCCTCTACAACATTCACTTATGGCTATGTCTTCTTGTTTGAATCTTTTGAACTAAGTGAATGTGATCGGACCCTAACCTCTCTGTGCTTTCTACCTCAAGCTCTATCTATCCAAATCATATGCATTCTATGAAACTGTCGAATGTCTTCTCTGCGTCCTTGTCAGCAGAAGATACAGAGACAAACATTTATATCTAGTTTTAATGACATATCCTTTTGCCTGAAACCCCGAGAATTCGGAAGACCACCCCAACAATCCAGGCGCGCGTGGGAACGTGGAACAACTCTCAATGAGTTGCATGTTAGCCACGTGTCCTTCAGATGTGAACCGCCAGGGGCACCTGCGTAATTGCGTTGTGTTGTCTCTGTCCTTATAAATACCTGTCTTGCCTCGGTCAAAAATCCTTCTTCCTCCTTCGCCATCTTTCGCAAACCCTAGCATCTCCGCTAGCTCTCGACGACGCCGACAGCGGAGCGCTTAGCTGTCGCGACTTCCTCGACGCCGTCCTCACGCCGGCCGCGGACCTCGTCTTCTCCACCGTTTCCGTATGTGTCTTCCGTCGCCAAGTTAGGGAATGGGAGATCAAACTGCTCGGCATCCATCTTCGCTTCGTCTAGCAGTTCTTCGTGTGGTAATAAAAGTTTACTTTTTTACCGTCTTTTTGATCTGATAGATTCATCCTTTCTTACCAAAAGTGGTTTCTAGATCTCCAAACATGAATCTATCTCTTTCTGCATCTCATACTCTGCCTAGTATATTCACTTATGCTTCTTCACAAGTTAGATTCCTCACTTGTACTTACTCTTGGATTTGTACAACTCTGGAACCAACTCTCATCACATAAGTGAATGTCTTTGCGTTATGAGGTCAATGTCTTCAAACTGATTTATCTTCAAAATCTTCTGAGAATGCATATGACCTCTTCCCCTTCCCTCGCACCTTTAATGTTGTCACAGGTACATGTCCGTGGGAGAATCCCTTGGTTCTCATAGTCTGCATTCGTTTGCAGAATTCTTGCAGAGTCACATCAACTCACCTGAAGCGAGTTCCTGTCAGTCCAGCCGTTTGAAGCCATTGCACGTACTGAAGCCCTTCAGTTTACACTTCATGGCAACTGAAATGTCAAGAAGAAAGGGAGGCGGACAAGCGTCGTGGTAACACTTCCAAGGACTTACCTCCAGATTTGCACGAGATGTACAAAAGCTGACCCAAGAAACCTATGCTTGAACGCAAGAATCGAATCCAATGGATTCAAGATATTAAGCGAAGAATGGTTTAAATATCGCTTCATCATTTGAAGAATATGTTGAGAAGAATGCCATCAAGGCACCACAGGGTGATATTATGTACAAAAATCTTCCACCGGGACTCAGTTTGAAGCTATTGAGCAAGGCTTCTATTCTTGCATGGTGCGCGTGTTGGGGAACGTAGTAATTTCAAAAATTTTCCTACGATCACGCAAGATCATGGTGATGCATAGCAACGAGATGAGAGTGTTGTCTACGTACCCTCGTAGACCAGCAACGGAGCGTTGGCGCAGCGTAGAGGAAGTAGTCGTACTTCTTCCCGATCCAACCGATCCAAGTACCGAGCGTCACGGCACCTCCGAGTTCTGCACACGTTCAGCTCGATGGCGTCCCTCGAACTCCGATCCAGCCGAGTGTTGAGGAGAGTTTCACAAGACCTGACGGCGTGGTGGCGATGATGATGTTCCACCGACGCAGGCTTCGCCTAAGCTCCGCAGCGGTATATTCGAGGTGTAGTTTGGTGGAAGGGGCACCGCTGCGGCTAAGGAACGATCTCAATGATCAACTTGTGTGTCATGGGGTGCCCCTGCCCTGTATATAAAGGAGGGAAGGGAGGGGCTGGCCGGCCAAGGAGAGGTGCGCCAGGTGTCCTACTCCTACTAGGGTAGGATTCCCCCAAATCCTAGTCCAACTAGGTTTCCCCAAGTGGGAAGGAGAGAGAGAGGGCCCCTTCTCCTAGTCCTAATAGGACTAGGGAAGGGGAAGGTGCGACCAGCACTATGGCCCCTTTCTCTTTCCCACTAAGGCCCATCATGGCCCATTGACCCCGGGGGTTCAGGTAACCCTCGGTACTCGGTAAAATTCCCAATTTCACCCGAGTGATTCGGAGTCAAACATAGGCTTCAATATATCAATCTTTATGTCTCGACCATTTGAGACTCCTCGTCATGTCCGTGATCTCATCCGGGACTCGAACAACCTTGGTACATCAATATCATATAAACTCATAATAACATCATCGAAGCGTTAAGCGTGCGGACCCTACGGGTTCGAGAACTATGTAGACATGACCGAGACACCTCTCGGTCAATAACCAATAGCGGGACCTGGATGCCCATATTGGCTCCTACATATTCTCTGAAGATCTTTATCGGTCGAGCCACGCATAACAACATCGTTGTTCCTTTGTCATCGGTATGTTACTTGCCCGAGATTCGATCGTCGGTATCAATACCTAGTTCAATCTCGTTCTTGGCAAGTCTCTTTTCTCGTTCCGTAATACATCATCTCACAACTAACACATTTAGTTGCAATGCTTGCAAGGCTTATGTGATGTGCATTACCGAGAGGGCCCAGAGATACCTCTCCGACAATCGGATGACAAATCCTAATCTCGAAATATGCCAACCCAACATGTACCTTCGGAGACACCTGTAATGTACCTTTATAATCACCCGATTCGTTGTGACGTTTGGTAGCACCAAAAGTGTTCCTCGGGCAAGCGGAGTTGCATAATCTCATAGTCATAGGAACATGTATAAGTCATGAAGAAAAGCACTAGCAACAAACTATACGATCAGGTGCTATGCTAATGGAATGGGTCATGTCAATCAGATCATTCAACCAATGATGTGATCCCGTTAATCAAATAACAACTCCTTGTTCATGGTTAGGAAACATAACCATCTTTGATTAACGAGCTAGTCAAGTAGAGGCATACTAGTGACACTCTGTAGGTTTATGTATTCACACATGTATTATGTTTCCGGTTAATACAATTCTAGCATGAATAATAAACATTTATCATGATATAAGGAAATAAATAATAACATTATTATTGCCTCTAGGGCATATTTCCTTGATCTCCCACTTGCACTAGAGTCAATAATCTAGATTACACAAGAATGATTCTAACACCCATGGAGTCTTGGTGCTGATCATGTTTTGCTCGTGGAAGAGGCTTAGTCAACGGTGCGCAACATTCAGATCCGTATGTATCTTGCATATCTCTATGTCTCCCACCGGACCAAATCCGGATGGAGTTGAAGCGTCTTTTGATGTGCTTGGTTCTCTTGTGAAATCTGGATTCCTTTGCCAAGGCAATTGCACCATATTGTCACAAAAGATTTTCATTGGACCCGATACACTAGGTACAACACCTAGATCGGTTATGAACTCCTTCATCCGACTCCTTCATTAGCTGCTTCGAAGCAGCTATGTACTCAACTTCACATGTAGATCCATAGCGGCGCTTTGTTTGGAACTGCACCAACCGACAGCTCCACCGTTTAATGTAAATCGTATCCGGTTTGCGATTTAGAATCGTCCGGATCGAGTGTCAAAGCTTGCGTCGGCGTAACCGTTCTGACGAGCTCTTTGTCACCGCCATAAATGAGAAACATATCCTTAGTTCTTCTCAAGTACTTAAGGATGTTCTTGACCGCTGTCCAATGATCCACTCTGGATTACTTTGGTACTGCCTGCTAAACTTACTGAAGGCACACATCAGGTCTGGTACACAGCATTGCATACATGATAGAGCCTATGGCTGAAGCATAGGAACATCTTTCATTTCCTCTCTATCTTCTGCGGTGGTCGGGCATTGAGTCTTACTCAACTTCACACCTTGTAATACCGGCAAGAACCCTTTCTTTGCACGATCCATTTGAACTTTTTCAAAACTTTATCAAGGTATGTGCTTTGTGAAAGTCCTATTAAGCGTCTTGATCTATCTCTATAGATCTTAATGCCCAATATGTAAGCAGCTTCACCGAGGTCTTTCATCGAAAAACTCTTATTCAAGTATCCTTTATGCTATCCAGAAATTCTATATCATTTCCGATCAATAATATGTCATCCACATATAATATCGAAATGCTCTGAGCTCCACTCACTTTCTTGTAAATCAGGCTTCTCCAAAAGTCTCATATAAAACCAAATGCTTTGATCACACTATCAAAGCGTTTATTCCAACTCCGAGAGGCTTGCACCAGTCCATAAATGGATCGCTGGAGCTTGCACACTTTGTTAGCTCCTTTGGATCGACAAAACCTTCTGGTTGCATCATATACAACTCTTCTTCCGAAATCCATTCAGAATGCAGTTTTAACATCCATTTGCCAAATTTCATAATCATAAAATGCGGCAATTGCTAACATGATTCGGACGGACTTAAGCATCGCTTCTGGTGAGAAGGTCTCATCGTAGTCAATCCCTTGAACTTGTCGAAAACCTTTTGCAACAAGTCGAGCTTTATAGACAGATAACATTACCATCAGCGTCGGTCTTCTTCTTGAAGATCCATTTATTCTCAATTGCTTGCCGATCATCGGGCAAGTCAACCAAAGTCCACACTTTGTTCTCATACATGGATCCCATCTCAGATTTCATGGCCTCAAGCCATTTTGTGGAATCTGGGCTCACCATCGCTTCTTCATAGTTCGTAGGTTCATCATGTTCCAATAACATGACTTCCAAAATAGGATTACCGTACCACTCAGTGCGGATCTTGCTCTGTTGATCTCTGAAGTTACTGTAGAAACTTGATCTGAAGTTTCATGATCATCATCATTAGCTTCCTCCCTATTTGGTGTAGGTGTCACGAAACTGTTTTACGTGATGTACTATTCTCAATAAGGAGTAGATACGATTATCTCATCAAGTTCTACTTTCCTCCCACTCACTTCTTTCGTGAGAAACTCTTTCTCCAAAAGTTTCGAATTTAGCAACAAAATCTTGCCTTCGGATCTGTGATAGAAGGTGTACCCAACTGTCTCCTTTGGGTATCCTATGAAGACACATTTCTCCGATTTGGGTTCGAGCTTATCAGGTTGAAGCTTTTTCACATAAGCATCGCAGCCCCAAACTTTCAAAAACGACAACTTTGGTTTCTTGCCAAACCATAGTTCATAAGGTGTCGTCTCAGCGGATTTAGATGGTGCCCTATTTAAAGTGAATGAAGCCGTCTCTAAAGCATAACCCCAAAATGATAGCGGTAAATCGGTAAGAGTCATCATAGATCGCACCATATCTAATAAAATACGATTCGACGTTCGGACACACCATTACGTTGTGGTGTTCCAGGTGGCGTAAGTTGCGAAACTATTCCGCATTGTTTCAAATGTAGACCAAACTCGTAACTCAAATATTCTCCTCCACGATCAGATCGTAGAAACTTTATTTTCTTGTTACGATGATTTTCCACTTCACTCTGAAATTCTTTGAACTTTTCAAATGTTTCAGACTTGTGTTTCATTAAGTAGATATACCCATATCTGCTCAAATCATCTGTGAAGGTGAGAAAATAACGATATCCGCCACGAGCCTCAACATTCATTGGACCACATACATCAGTATGTATGATTTCCAATAAATCTGTTGCTCTCTCCATAGTTCCGGAGAACGGTGTTTTAGTCATCTTGCCCATAAGGCACGGTTACGCAAGTGCCAAGTGATTCATAATCAAGTGACTCCAAAAGTCCATCGAGATGGAGTTTCTTCATGCGCTTTACACCGATATGACCTAAGCGGCGATGCCACAAATAAGTTGCACCATCATTATCAACTCTGCATCTTTTGGTTTCAACATTATGAATATGTGTATCACTACTATCAAGATTAAGTAAAACAAACCATTCTTCAATGGTGCATGACCATAAAAGATATTATTCATATAAATAGAACAACCATTATTCTCTGATTTAAATGAATAACCGTCTCGCATCAAACAAGATCCAGATATAATGTTCATGCTCAACGCTGGTACTAAATAACAATTATTTAGGTCTAATACTAATCCGAAGGTAGATGTAGAGGTAGCGTGCCGATTGCGATCACATCGACTTTGGAACCATTTCCCACGCATTGTCACCTCGTCCTTAGCCAATCTTCGCAATCCGTAGCCCTGTTTGAGTTGCAAATATTAGCAGAACCAGATCAAATACCAGTGCTCTGCGAGTATTAGTAAGGTACACATCAATAACATGTATATCACATATACCTTTGTTAACCTTGCCATCCTTCTTATCCGCCAAATACTTGGGGCAGTTCCGCTTCGAAGACCAGCCTGCTTGCAATAGAAGCACTCGGTTTCAGGCTTAGGACCAGACTTGGGTTTCTTCTCTTGATCAGCAACTTGCTTGCCGCTCTTTTGAAGTTTCCTTTTCTTTCCTTTGCCCTTTTCTTGAAACTAGTGGTTTTGTTAACCATCAACACTTGATGCTCCTTTTGATTTCTACCTCCATGCTTTCAAAGATCGCGAAGAGCTCGGGCATTGTTTTGGTCATCCCTTGCATATTATAGTTCATCACGAAGCTCTTGTAGCTTGGTGGCGTGATTGGAGAATTCATCAATGGCGCAATCATCCGGAAGATTAACTCCCGGTTGAATCAAGTGATTGTTATATCGGACATTACGAGTATATGCTCACCGACGAACCGTTCTCCTCCATCTTACAGCTATAGAACTTATTGGAGACTTCATATCTCTCAATCCGGGCATTCGCTTGGAATATTAACTTCAACTCCTGGAACATCTCATATGCTCCATGGTGTTCAAAACGACGTTGAAGTCGGTTCTAAGCCGTAAAGCATGGCACACTGAACTATAGAGTAGTCATCGACTTTGCTTTGCGGACGTTCATAACCTGGCGCAGCCCTTACACCAGGCCTGGCACCTAACGGTGCTTCCAGGCGTAATTCTTCAATGCAGCAATAAGGATAATCCTCAAATTACGGACCCAGTCCGTGTAATTGCTGCCATCATCTTTCAACTTTGCTTTCTCAAGGAACGCATTAAAATTCAACGGAACAACAGCACGAGCCATCTATCTACACATCATAGACAAGCAAGATACTATCGGTACTAAGTTCATGATAAATTTAAGTTCAATTAATCATATTACTTAAGAACTCCCACTTAGAAAAATATCCTCCAATTCTCTAAGTGATTGCGTGATCCATATCAACTACACCATGACCGATCATCACGTGTGATGGAGTAGTTTCAATGGTGAACATCAATATGTTGATCATATCTACTATATGATTCACGCTCGACCTTCGGTCTCCGTGTTCGAGGTCATATCTTATATGCATAGCTCGTCAAGTATAACCTGAGTATTCTGCGTGTGCAACTGTTTTGCACCGTTGTATTTGAGCGTAGAGCCTATCACACCCGATCATCACGTGGTGTCTCAAAGACGAAGAACTTTCATAGCGGTGCATACTCGGGAGAACACTTCTTGATAATTTAGTAAGGATCATCTTATAATGCTATCGTCAATCAAAGCAAAATAAGATGCATAAAGGATTAACATCACATGCAATCAATATAAGTGATATGATATGGCCATCATCATCTTGTGCTTGTGATCTCCATCTCAAGCACCGTCATGATCACCATCGTCACCGGCGCGACACCTTGATCTCCATCGTAGCATCGTTGTCGTCTCGCCAATCTTATGCTTCTCGACTATCGCTACCGTTTAGTGATAAAGTAAAGCATTACAGGCGATTGCATTGCATACAATAAGCGACAACCATATGGCTCCTGCCGATTGCCGATAACCGGTTACAAAACATGATCATCTCATACAATAAAATTCAGCATCATGTCTTGACCATATCACATCACAACATGCCCTGCAAAAACAAGTTAGGCGTCCTCTACTTTGTTGTTGCAAATTTTACGTGGCTGCTACGGGCTGAGCAAGAACCGTTCTTACCTCGCATCAAAACCACAGCGATACTTTCGTCAAATAGACTCCGTTTAACCTTCTCAAGGACGGGCGTAGCCACACTCGATTCAACTAAAGTGAGAGAGACAGACACCGCCGGTCACCTTTAAGCAACGAGTGCTCGGGCGGTGAAACCAGTCTCGCGTAAGCGTCTGGCGTAATGTCGGTCCGGGCGCTTCATCTCACAATACCGCTGAACCAAAGTATGACATCTTTGGTAGGCAGTATGACTTGTATCGTCCACAACTCACTTGTGTTCTACTCGTGCACATGACATCAACGCATAAAACCAGGCTCGGATGCCACTTTGTTGGGAACGTAGTAATTTCAAAAATTTCCTACGATCACGCAAGATCATGGTGATGCATAGCAACGAGATGAGAGTGTTGTCTCGTACCCTCGTGAGACCAGCACAGCGAAGCGTTGACGCAGCGTAGAGGAAGTAGTACTTCTTCCCGATCCAACCGATCCAAGTACCGAGCGTCGGCACCTCCGAGTTCTGCACACGTTCAGCTCGATGGCGTCCCTCGAACTCCGATCCAGCCGAGTGTTGAGGAGAGTTTCAATCGACGACGGCGTGGTGGCGATGATGATGTTCCACCGGCGCGGGGCTTCGCCTAAGCTCCGCAACGGTATATTCGAGGTGTAGTTTGGTGGAAGGGGCACCGCACACGGCTAAGGAACGATCTCAATGATCAACTTGTGTGTCATGGGGTGCCCCCTGCCCTGTATATAAAGGAGGGAAGGGAGGGCTGGCCGGCCAAGGAGAGGTGCGCCGGGGTGTCCTACTCCTACTAGGGTAGGATTCCCCCAAATCCTAGTCCAACTAGGTTTCCCCAAGTGGGAAGGGAGAGAGAGAGGCCTTCTCCTAGTCCTAATAGGACTAGGGAAGGGGAAGGTGCGACCAGCACTATGGCCCCTTTCTCTTTCCCACTAAGGCCCATCATGGCCCATTGACCCCCGGGGTTCCGTAACCCCTCGGTACTCGGTAAAATTCCCAATTTCACCCGGAGTGATTCGGAGTCAAACATAGGCTTCCAATATATCAATCTTTATGTCTCGACCATTTCGAGACTCCTCGTCATGTCCGTGATCTCATCCGGGACTCGAACAACCTTCGTACATCAATATCATATAAACTCATAATAAGCATCATCGAAGCGTTAAGCGTGCGGACCCTACGGGTTCGAGAACTATGTAGACATGACCGAGACACCTCTCGGTCAATAACCAATAGCGGGACCTGGATGCCCATATTGGCTCCTACATATTCTACGAAGATCTTTATCGGTCGATCCGCATAACAACATCGTTGTTCCCTTTGTCATCGGTATGTTACTTGCCCGAGATTCGATCGTCGGTATCCAATACCTAGTTCAATCTCGTTCTTGGCAAGTCTCTTTTCTCGTTCCGTAATACATCATCTCACAACTAACACATTTAGTTGCAATGCTTGCAAGGCTTATGTGATGTGCATTACCGAGAGGGCCCAGAGATACCTCTCCGACAATCGGAGTGACAAATCCTAATCTCGAAATATGCCAACCCAACATGTACCTTCGGAGACACCTGTAATGTACCTTTATAATCACCCGATTCGTTGTGACGTTTGGTAGCACCCAAAGTGTTCCTCGGGCAAGCGGAGTTGCATAATCTCATAGTCATAGGAACATGTATAAGTCATGAAGAAAAGCACTAGCAACAAACTATACGATCAGGTGCTATGCTAATGGAATGGGTCATGTCAATCAGATCATTCAACCAATGATGTGATCCCGTTAATCAAATAACAACTCCTTGTTCATGGTTAGGAAACATAACCATCTTTGATTAACGAGCTAGTCAAGTAGAGGCATACTAGTGACACTCTGTAGGTTTATGTATTCACACATGTATTATGTTTCCGGTTAATACAATTCTAGCATGAATAATAAACATTTATCATGATATAAGGAAATAAATAATAACATTATTATTGCCTCTAGGGCATATTTCCTTCAGCGCGGACCACAACCTGAAAATGCTGACCCTTCTTCACTGCTCTGGTGTCGTGAAGACAATCTGTTCAAGCGCAACTACCAGTTCGCCAAAGACTCAGCTGCAAAGAACAAGAAGGATTTAGGGCTTGACTTCAACCCTGTTCCTTCCTCACCTCGGGACAATAGCACCCGTGAAGCCAATGAAAACAGGATCGGCCCCTTCTACAACCTTGCTGGCCTCATCACTCACATCACTGTTGCCAAAGTGGATCATTCCGATGATGATGCTGACACCGATGAAGCTCCAGCTCCTGCTCCAAAGCTGCAGAAGCATAAGAAGACTAAAGCTTCAAAACCATCTGCTGCTCCAAAAGCTTCAAGAGTGAAGCCATTGGCAACTGCCCCTTCTGCTCCCAGTAATAACTCTGAAGATCTCTCTCGCATCTCCATGAGGCGTGAGAAGACATAGAAGACACCAGTTCAGCAACTGAGTCATGCACTGACACCTGCTGCCATTCTGAGGAATGAATCTGAAGCCATTGGCTTGTCTTCAGATGAAGAATTTGGTGAAGATGCTCTGGAACAGATGATCAAGAGCAAGCAAGAGGCGGATATCTTCAATGATCTACCCCTCTTTGATGTAAACATTTTGAAGACCTTCATTGATGAGTGGTTCAAAAATCAAGATCTCAGCTTTGATGACCTTCAGCTCCCCATTGGCGTCAGCGTTGCTTTCCAAGGCACCATTGCTCCTGAGCTTGCTCCGGCTCAGCGCATAGTGGAACTGAAGCGAAAGATAGACTTCGAGAAGGAACAGTTCAAGAAGCATGTAGCCAAGCTGAATGTGGCTGATGTGCAAAAGTTCAAAGTGATGCTCAATGACCTCAAGGAGTCGTTTCGGAAGAAACGCGAGGAAGCCAAAGGCTCAAGAGAACGCATGAAAGCACTCGCAGACAAATGCGTTCAAGCCTACAATGAAGCTGAAAAGCGCAAGGTACTTGGCCGCCCTGGCATTGACCCCTCAATGGCTGCCAAGAAAAAGAAGTCATCTGAAGCCAACACTGAAGCACCACGGCAGGAAGAACCACACATTGTCTTCCCTGCTAGCATGCATGGCTCGAAGCCCAAGGCTCCTTTAGTGGCTTCTGAACAGAATAAAACCAAGGCAACTGAAGCCGAAGCCAGGAAGCGGAAAACCAAGCGCACCACTGATGAAGCACCACCCCCAAGAAGAGAAAAACCAAGAAGAGAGATCGGGTTGCTCCCACAGAGCCCCTTATTGTTGAACCCCTTGCTTTTGTTCCCCCTCCGTCTGCAAACCAAGAGCGTCAGATGATTGTTCATGAGCCTGCTTCCACAAAGGCTCCTGAAGCTCAAGAAGTTCCAGTCGTCGACCCCATCACGACTGAAGACATTGTACAAGATGATGTAGTTCTTCCTCAGATCGAGCGCCCAACGATATCATCGCCTGTTCAAACGAACAGTGAGCTTATCAGTATTGGTCGTCCTTTGATGCCAATCTCACAAGATGCATCGTGGGCTGATCGCCCCCAGCAAGCTACCCCACATCAAGACTCACCAAGTACACCCCAACCGTCATCTGTGCCCGTCATCAGCCCCATGTCCAATGATGACAACTACATGGAGACATCACCATCACCAAAGGCGTCGCCCGTATTCCAACGGCTTCGCAAAGGCCTGAGGCCATCCGTCTCCATGACCACCATCACAGAAGAGGGCTCAAACTTGTCAAGTTCAGTGGCACGTCAAGTGTTTCCTGAAGACAATCCTTCCAGACGGTCCACATATGCCGAAGCCAATGTTGCTTGAAGACCCTCCGGCTGCATCAACCAGAGCAACACAAGAAGAAGAGCATGTCGCTACTCCCCCTACAACTCAAGAAGAAGTTCATGAAGAGAACCAGTCTATGTCAGAACCTCCAGCTACTCAAGTGGAGGGTGAAAATCCTGAGGCTGCCACCAATGACATTCCTGAAGCCAATGATGTTGTCATGGCCGAAGCCAATGTGGAGCCTACAGTGGCCAATGAAGCCAATGAAGCCAATGAAGCCCATGAAGCAGATGAAGTCAATACCGCACCTGACACAAATCTGCAGCCTGAAGTCAATGCCAAGGCTCCTGTTCCCCCTCCAAGGCTACATACTATTGAGCAAGCATACAACTATGGCCAGCTTATAACTGTAAGATGGCCTATTCTGATTCCTCCACCTACTGTTGGTCCTCAATTTGATTACCATGTCAAGCACATGCCTCAAGTTCAGAAGCCAAAGCCAAGACTGCCCAGATTTCCAGGTACTGCCACTTCGCCAGGATCTTTCAATGTCAACGGCTTCACTGCACACAACACCTTCTTCGATAGAGCAAAGAACCCCTACACCAGGCCCAAGATTTCATCTGATTGGTTCTGGAGTTATCAGCAGCGCAGCTATTATTCATGCATTCAGTACAACCAAGGCTGCATATTTCCGCATATGCGCTTTGATATCTGGCCATAGCTGGCCTGCCTCGCTAGAAGAAGCTCTCGATTGCTTCGAGAGGCTGGCTTACTGCACTTTGTCAGCGATAAGGAACCTTTGGAATGAAGAGTTCTTGCTTCAATTCTCGCGACTCTTCATATCAGAGACTACTACAGGGATCCTAAGACTTGGATACTTGAGTGGATGACAGGAAATGTCCATCATGAAGCCAAAGCATTTGATGTCATTGAGCTTACTGGCCTGCCCACTCCAAGGGATCTCTATGAGTCTGGTTGTCAGCTTCACACTGCAGCTTTGGAAAGCATCTTTCACAAGTCAGAACCCGACATGAGCCAGATGCTCAGCCTGATGAAGCCATTGCCTCCAGATGCAGAATATCCTACGGAGTTCTTTGTTGAAGACCTTGAGTATCTGCCACGCACAATCTATCACATCATAAGGCGAACTCTCTGGCCCATGAAAGGACATTCTCCAAAGGCTAAGCTAGAAGGTGCAATGAAGACATTGGTCTTCCATATTCTTTATGGCAAAATCTTCAATGCACAGGATTTCTTCATCCGCCAACTTGCTGCATCAGGATCTGACATTTTTGGCTTGGAGTTCTATGCTCCATTGATCATGCGTCTGATCAAGCTTCACACTGCTTTCAACTATCAGCCATCTGCGTGCAACCACATTGTCTTTTTGCCAGATGTCAATTTGTCGGTTGAAGCCGTCTATCCAGAGCCTAACAAGGAGCCACTCTATCTTCATAATGCTGATCGTCAGAGCTTCACTCAGCCCATTGAAGGTGTGATGGCTGCCACTCGAGTCTATCCGTTGGCTGGTACTACACGTGCACCTCACCGTGCCCAAACCGACGCCACTGACAGCACAATTGCTCAATGGCCTCGAAGGCGATCTCGTGTTCTCAATGACCGAGAGCTTCTTGTTGGCCTGCATCAGAAACAGGATAGGCATCATGATTGGCTCAAGCGCCAGATGCAGAGCATCATGACTGACGTCAATCGCATTCGCAACCTTGCAACCAAGAATGCCTTTGTCGCGCATGAAACCTGTCGACGCACATGGAAAGGGCTGACGCTTATGTGTGCTGAGGAAGATCTTCAGGATGATGGCTTCTCAGAAAGATTCAAGTTTGATTCCACTCTGCCCAGAAATGCTATTCTGCGGCGCACTCCATCTCTTGAAGACTCAGAGTACTCCTCTTGTGCTGCAACCATGAATGCTTGTGTGATCGATGATCAAGATGATGCCACTTCGCCACCTCCAACACGTATCGACACTGCTCCAAGTTCGTCTACACCGCCAAACCTCGACACCAACCCTGCATCTTCTCCTACTCCTTCTGGGAACGAGTAGAGGCTCAATGTCTTCAACCCTTTTGGTCCTTCTTGACAAAGGGGAGAAGCTATGAGTTGATAGTCTTCAAGCGGGTTCATATGGGCGGTTGCTTTATATTTTGCCTAGTGTTTACAACTCTTTCTCTTGATACATTTGGTTCTCGAGTTGTAACACTTAAACTCGATGGTCGCCGCTACTTATTTGCTATTTTGTGATGCGATGATAAATTCCGCATGTGCGATGATAACTTCCGCACTTAAATCATTTTGCAGACGTCCATTTTTCATTATGCATGTCATTATCTTCATTACATCAAATCATGCATGATGAATTGTCGTCATAATTTGAAGAGGATCTCCACAAGTAGAACCTGCCATGTGCATTTGCATTCCAAAGGCAAATTACTTATATGCACATCTTCACGGGGAGCCTTTTGCTACTTATGAAGACAATACCTCATCCTTTACAATTTCACATATGTCACATACTTATATCCCCGTTGAAAACTTCAACTAGTTTGTCATCAACCACCAAAAAGGGGGATATTGTAAGTGCATCTAGTGCCATCCCTAGTTTGGTTTTGGAGTATTGACGACAAATGTGGTTGAGGGACTAATGTGTTTGTGAGAATTGCAGGATAACACAGGTAGTAGTCCCTCCTTGATTCGGTTTACCTACGGAGATGACCCTAAAATGTATGAAGACATTGAAGATAATGGTGGTACATGAAGATATTCACATTGAAGACTATGACAGAAGAATACATTGAGTGATGACTATGGAGCGCGAAGACTTAGCAGTTTTGTTGTTTCTTTTCTTCTTCGTTGAGTCATAGGAACCACCGCACTGTTAAGTGGGGTCCAAGTGAACAAAGTCAGAGTGACTAAAGTGATGCTCAACCAAAATCCTATGTCTTCGAGCAAAGACAATGAGAGCAAATCTTATCCAGGGTCGGATAAGTCAGCTTTACTTGTAGCACAAGTCAAGCTGTCGCGTGTGTTTGAAATCTGACCGTTGTGACACGTGTCAGTTCCTTAGTGACCCAGGGTCATTTCGGACAAATCAGGTCAGGTTGCCTAGTGGATATAAATAGCCCACCCCCTACACCATAAATTGGTGGCTGCTCAGAGTTAGTGCACAGCTTTTGTCGTTTGAGAGCAACCCACCTCGGAAGCTTTTGAGAGAGAGAAATCCTTGTGAGGACGAAGACCAAACTCCCAGAGCCAAAGAGTGTTAGGCATCACTGAAGTCTTTCTGTCCGCGTGATCTGAAGACTTGTTACACTTGAGGACTGTGAATCCTCCAGCCGGTTAGGCGTCGTGTTCTGAGCATCCAAGAGTAATTGTGGATTGCCGGTGAACGAAGTCTGTGAAGGTTTGGAAGTCTACCTTGAAGACTTACCAGAGTGATTGGGCGGGGACTGTGTGTCCTTAGCTCAAGGGGAATAAGGTGAAGACACGGACTTCTGAGTTCAATCTCAACCTCCCTAACCATACATACAGTTGTCACAACAACTGGAACTGGTCGAACAAATCCTTGTCTTCACAACACACTGGTTCTATCTCTTACTCTCCTTATTTACAGTTTGTCTTTGTGAAGTCATTGCCTGATTACTCTACCTATTTGTCCTCACTGTGTGACTACTTGTTCTGATTGGCTTCATACTATCTTCCATCCTAATCCTACTACATAGCTGCTATCAGTCATCATGCTTTAGCTTCATACTTGTTTGACTATGGCTTGTCTAGTGTAGTTCATCTTCCGCTGCATGTTTATAGGTCCGGTTTTCATGTTTTTCTTCGAAACCTTCATGTTTTGAAGACTTTCGTAAAAATCGCCTATTCACCCCCCCCCTCTAGTCGATAACTAGCACTTTCAGTGGAGGTCGGGGACGAGCGATGGTCTTTTCCTACCAATCTATCCCCCTATAGGAGCATGCACATAGTACTTTGTTTCGATGACTAATAGATTTTTGCTATAAGTATGTGAATTCTTTATGACTCATGTTGAGTCCATGGATTATACGCACTCTCACCCTTCCACCATTGCTAGCCTCTCTATTACCGAGCAACTCTCGCCGGTACCATACACCCACCATATGCCTTCCTCAAAACAGCCACCATACCTACCTATTATGGCATTTCCATAGCCATTCCGAGATATATTGCCATGCAACTTTCCACCATTCCGTTTATTATGACACGTTCCATCATTGTCATATTGCTTTGCATGATCATGTAGTTGACATCATATTTGTGGCAAAGCCACCATTCAAAATTCTTTCATACATGTCACTCTTGATTCATTGCAAATCCCGGTACACCGTCGGAGGCATTCATATAGAGTCATACTTTGTTCTAGTATCGAGTTGTAATTTTTCAGTTGTAAGTAAATAAAAGTGTGATGATCTTCATTATTAGAGCATTGTCCCATGTGAGGAAATAATAAAAAAGAGAGAGAGAAGGCCAAAAAAAGAGAAGGCCCGAAAAAAAGAAAAAATGAGAGAAAAAGAGAGAGGGGGCAATGTTACTATCCTTTTACCACACTGCTTCAAAGTAGCACCATGATCTTCATGATAGAGAGTCTCCTATGTTGTCACTTTCATATACTAGTGGAAATTTTTCATTATAGAACTTGGCTTGTATATTCTAACGATGGGTTTCCTCAAATTGCCCTAGGTCTTCATGAGCAAGCAAGTTGGATGCACACCCACTTAGTTTTCTTTTTGAGCTTTCATAAACTTATAGCTCTAGTGCATCCATTGCATGGAAATCCCTACTCACTCACATTGATATCTATTGATGGGCATCTCCATAGCCCGTCGATACTCCTAGTTGATGTCAGACTATCTCCATATTTTTGTCTTCTCCACAACCACCAAATATTCTATTCCACTTATAGTGCTATGTCCATGGCTCATGCTCATGTATTGCGTGAAAGTTGAAAAAGTTTGAGAACATCAAAAGTATGAAACAATTGCTTGGCTTGTCATCGGGGTTGTGCATGATTTAAATATTTTGTGTGATGAAGATGGAGCATAGCCAGACTATATGATTTTGTAGGGATAAGCTTTCTTTGGCTATGTTATTTTGAGAAGACATAATTGCCTTGTTAGTATGCTTGAAGTATTATTGTTTTATATCAATATTAAACTTTTGTTTTGAATCTTATGGATCTAAGCATTCATGCCACAATAAAGAAAATTACACGGATAAATATGTTAGGTAGAATTCCACATAAAAAATTATGTTTTTCTCATTTACCTACTCGAGGACGAGCAGGAATTAAGCTTGGGGATGCTTGATACGTCTCTAACGTATCTATAATTTTTTATTGTTCCATGCTATTATATCATCTGTTTTGGAAGTTTTATATGCATTAATATGCTATTATATATATATATATATATATATATATATATATATATATATATATATATATATATATATTGGGACTAACCTATTAACCTAGAGCCAACTGCTAATTCCTGTTTTTCCTTGTTTTTGAGTTTCACAGAAAGGGAATACCAAACGGAGTCCAAACGGAATAAATCCTTCGCGATGATTTTTCTTGGACTAGAAGATAACTAGGAGACTTGGAGATTAAGTCGGAGGAGCCACGAGGCGGCCACAAGGACGAAGGGCGCCCCCCCCCCCACCGTTGTGGGTCCCATGTGCACCTCCTGACCTAATTCTTTCGCCTATATATTCCCAAATATCCTCAAACCACCAGAGGCGTCCACAAAAACACTTTTCCACCGCCGCAACTTCTGTACCCGTGGGATCGCATCTAGGGACCTTTTCCGGCACCCTGCCGGAGGGGGATTCGATCACGGGGGGATTCTACATCAACTCTATTGCCCTTCCGATGAAGCGTGAGTAGTTTACCTCAGACCTACGGGTCCATAGCTAGTAGCTAGATGGATTCTTCTCTCTCTTTGATTCTCAATACCATTTTCTCCTCGATGTTCTTGGAGATCTATTCGATGTAATACTTTTTTGCGGCGTGTTTACCAAGATCCGATGAATTGTGGATTTATGATCAGCTTATCTTTGAGTATTATTTGAATCTTATTTGAATTCTTATATGCACGATTTGATATCTTTTTAATTCTCTTTGAACTATCGATTTGGTTTGGCCAACTAGATTGGTTTTTCTTGCAATGGGAGATGTGCTTAGCTTTGGGTTCAATCTTGCGGTGTCCTTTCCCAGTGACAGTAGGGGCAGGAAGGCACGTATTGTATTGTTACCATCGAGGATAAAAAGATGGGGTTTTCATCATATGGCTTGAGTTAATTCCTCTACATCATGTCATCTTACTTAATGCGTTACTCCAATCTTTATGAACTTAATACTCTAGATGCATGCTGGATAGCGGTCGATGTGTGGAGTAATAGTAGTAGATGCAGAATCGCTTCAGTCTACTTGACACGAACATGATTCCTATATTCATAATCATTGCCTTAGATATATTCATAACCATGCACTCTTTTATCAATTGCTTGGCAGTAATTTGTTCACCCACCGTATTATTTGCTATCTTGAGAGAAGCCTCTAGTGAAACCTATGGCCCCCGGGTCTATTTTCTATCATATAAGTTTCTATTTTCCGTCATATAAGTTTCCAATCTACTATTTTGCAATATTTTACTTTCCGTTCTATAAACCCAAAATACAAAAAATGTTTACTTTATCGTTTATCTATCTCTATCAGATCTCACTTTTGCAAGTAACCGTGAAGGGATTGACAACCCCTTTATCACGTTGGGTGCAAGTTGTTTGATTGTTTGTGTAGGTATTCGATTATTTGTGTGTTGTCTCCTACTGGATTGATACCTTGGTTCTCAAACTGAGGGAAATACTTATCTCTACATTGCTGCATCACCCTTTCCTCTCAAGGAAAAAACCAACGCAAGCTCAAGAGGTAGCAAGGCCCATCCGTCATCTCGCTTTGGTGGTTCAAATAATAATATTCTCTGAATAGATCAATGATGGGTTCCTCTTGAAGGTATACCTCACAGAAGACTTGAAGTTGCATATATTTGACACATAGTTGGGACCAATGTCTTGGGGGTGCAGTTGATAGAAGTTTAGAACATCACGAAAGAATTTGGACCCAGGTGGAGAGAACCCACGAAGAAGATGATCTACAAAGACTATAACCTCGCCTTCCCTAGGTTGAGGTGGAACTTTAGCTCCTGGGACTCGCCAGTGGATGATGTCCTTTGCTGGTAAAACACCCATCCCAACATACTCACTGAGAGTTTGCTCAGTGACAGTGGAGACAACCCATTCGCAAGAAGCGGTGGATTTAGTCATTTCTTTGACAGTAAATGCCTAGGAATACAGTGTGGTGGACCAGTATTGTGAGGAAGAACTGCCCGGTGATTTCAAAATTCATGCTTAAGTCGGGCACTTCATAGTGGATGACAATATTGTGATTCAATTGATAAGCCAGCTAAGTTCTGGTGGGTTATAGAAGTTTGACATTTGAGCCGCCCAGAAAGTGAGTGGCGGGTCAGTTAACTATCAAATCAAGACAGTTGAGATTTTGCTCAGTGTGGGAAAAACAAGTTCTACAAGTTACAGTTATGTTCACAGATCTATAGGACGTTCAAAAAGGAAAAATAACAATGAAACCTAAAAGTAACAGTGGAAGAACTAGTGGATTCATTATTGATTCAAGAGAAAAAGATCTCTCTTTGAGATTTAGTATGTGATACGTCTCCAACGTATCTATAATTTTTGATTGCTCCATGCTACTTTATCTACTGTTTTGGACTATATTGGGCTTTATTTTCCACTTTTATATTATTTTTGGGACTAACCTATTAACCGGAGGCCCAACCCGAATTGTTGTTTTTGCCTATTTGATGTTTGAAGAAACGGAATATCAAACGGAGTCCAAGCGGAATGAAACCTTGAAACGTGATTTTCTCACCGAACATGATCTAGGAGACTTGGACCCTACTCCAAGAAGTAACAGAGGCGGTCACGAGGGTGGGGGGCGCCCCCCCCCCCTAGGGCGCGCCCCTGCCTCGTGGGCCCCCTGTTGCTCCACCGAGGTACTCCTTCCTCCTATATATACCTATGTACCCCAAGCGATCGAACAGGGCCAAAACCTAATTCCACCGCCGCAACTTCCTGTATCCACGAGATCCCATCTTGGGGCCTGTTCCGGAGCTCCACCGGAGGGGGCATCCACCACGGAGGGCTTCTACATCAACACCATAGCCCCTCCGATGAAGTGTGAGTAGTTTACTTCAGACCTTCGGGTCCATAGCTAGTAGCTAGATGGCTTCTTCTCTCTTTTTGGATCTCAATACAATGTTCTCCCCCTCTCTCGTGGAGATCGATTCGATGTAATCTTCTTTTTGCGGTGTGTTTGTTGAGACCGATGAATTGTGGGTTTATGATCCATCTTATCTATGAATAATATTTGAATCTTCTCTGAATTCTTTTATGTATGATTGATTATCTTTGCAAGTCTCTTCGAATTATCCGTTTGGTTTGGCCAACTAGATTGGTAGTTCTTGCAATGGGAGAAGTGCATAGCTTTGGCTTCAATCTTACGGTGTCCTTACCCAGTGACAGAAAGGTTTGCAAGGCACGTATTGTATTGTTGCCATCGAGGATAACAAGATGGGGTATTTATCATATTGCATGAATTTATTCCTCTACATCATGCCATCTTGCTTAAGGCGTTACTCTGTTTTTAACTTAATACTCTAGATGCATGCTGGATAGCGGTCGATGAGTGGAGTAATAGTAGTAGATGCAGAATCGTTTCGGTCTACTTGTATCAAACGTGATGCCTATATATATGATCATACCTAGATATACTCATAACTATGCTCAATTCTGTCAATTGCTCAACAGTAATTTGTTCACCTACCGTACAATACTTATGCTCTTGAGAGAAGCCACTAGTGAAACCTATGGCCCCCGGGTCTATTCTCATCATATCAATCTCCATCAATTTAATACTTGCTTTGTTTTTACTTTGCCTTTTACTTTTTTACTTTTCATCTCTATACCAAAAATATTATCTATCATCTCTATCAGATCTCACTCTCGTAAGTGACCGTGAAGGGATTGACAACCCCTAATCGCGTTGGTTGCGGTAGCTATCGTTTTGTGCAGGTGCGAGGGACTTGTGCGTGGACTCCTCTTGGATTGACACCTTGGTTCTCAAAAACGAGGGAAATACTTACGCTACTTTGCTGCATCATCCTCTCCTCTTGGGGAAAACCAGCATAAGTGAAGGCGTAGCAAGAAGGATTTCGGCGCCGTTCTTGGGAGTCTACGCAAAGTCAACATACCAAGTACCCATCACAATCCCTATCTCTCGCATTACATTATTTGCCATTTGCCTCTCGTTTTCCTCTCCCCCACTTCACCCTTGCCGTTTTATTCGCCCTATCTTTCCCAATCTCCTCCTCTTTTTCCCGTTGCCTTTTTCTTGTCCGTTTGTTTGCTCGTGTGTTGGATTGCTTGTTTGTCGCGATGGCTCAAGATGCTACCAAATTGTGTGACTTCACCAATACCAATAATAATGACTCCCTTAGCACTCCGATTGCTCCTCTTGCCAATACTGAATCTTGTGAAATCAATACTGCTTTGTTGAATCTTGTTATGAAAGATCAATTCGCCGGCCTTCCTAGTGAAGATGCCGCTACTCATCTGAATAGCTTCATTGATTTATGTGATATGAAAAAGAAAAAGATGTCGATAATGATGTCGTTAAATTGAAGCTATTTCCTTTTTAAGCTTAGAGATCATGCTAAAGCGTGGTTTTCATCTTTGCCTAAAAATAGTATTGATTCTTGGAACAAGTGCAAAGATGCTTTTATCTCTAAGTATTTTCCTCCCGCTAAGATTATTTCTCTTAGGAACGATATTATGAATTTTAAGCAACTTGATCATGAACATGTTGCACAAGCTTGGGAGAGAATGAAATTAATGATACGTAATTGTCCTACTCATGGTTTGAACTTGTGGATGATTATACAAAAAAATTATGCTGGATTGAATTTTGCTTCTAGAAATCTTTTAGATTCGGCCGCGGGAGGCACTTTTATGGAAATCACTTTAGGAGATGCTAACAAACTCCTAGATAATATTATGGTTAATTATTCTCAATGGCATACCAAAAGATCTACTAATAAAAAAGTGCATGCGATAGAAGAAATTAATGTTTTGAGTGGAAAGATGGATGAACTTATGAAATTATGTGCTACTAAGAGTGTTTCTTCTTATCCTAGTGATATGCCTTTGTCTACTTTGATTGAGAATAACAATGAATCTATGGTTGTGAATTTTGTTGGTAGGAATAATTTTGGTAATAACGCGTATAGAGGGAACTTTAAACCTAGGCCTTATCCTAGTAATCCTTCTAATAATTATGGAAATTCCTACAACAACTCTTATGGAAATTTTAATAAAATGCCTTCTGAATTTGAGAGTAGTGTTAAAGAGTTTATGAATTCACAAAAGAATTTTAGTGCTTGGCTTGAAGAGAAATTGCTTAAAGTTGATGATTTGGCTAGGAACGTTGATAGAATTTCTCTTGAGGTTGATTCTTTAAAGCTTAGATATATTCCTCCTAAGCATGATATCAATGAGTCTCTCAAAGCTATGAGAATTTCCATTGATGAGTGCAAAGAAAGAACCGCTAGGATGCGTGCTTCCAAAGATGCCTTTATTAAAGCGTGTTCTTCCAATTCCTATGAAAATCAAGATGAAGATCTAAAAGTTATTGATGTGTCCCCCATTAAATCTTTGTTTTGCAATATGAATCTTGATGAAACTGAATATGATCTTCCTTTACCTAGAAGGCGTTCTAAGAATTCAGAGTTTTTAGATCTTGATGATGAAATTAGTAAAAGTGGGATTGAAAGAAGTAAAAACCAAGATGTTGCTAAACCCACTATATTGGATCTCAAGGAATTTAATTATAAAAATTGCTCTTTAATTGATTGTATTTCCTTGTTGCAATCCGTGCTAAATTCTCCTCATGCTTATAGTCAAAATAAGGCCTTTACCGAACACATTGTTGATGCCTTGATGCAATCTTATGAAGAAAAACTTAAGTTGAAAGTTTCTATCCCTAGAAAACTCTATGATGAGTGGGAACCTACTATTAAAATTAAAATCAAAGATTATGAGTTTCATGCTTTGTGTGATTTGGGTGCTAGTGTCTCCACCCAAAACTTTGTGTGATTTGCTAGATTTCCGTGACTTTGATGATTGCTCTCTAAACTTCCATATTGAGGATTCCACTATTAAAAAGCCTATAGGAAGAATTAATGATGTTCTTATTGTTGAAAATAGGAATTATGTGCCCATAGATTTTATCGTCCTTGATATAGATTGCAATCCTTTATGTCCTATTATTCTTGGTAGACCTTTCCTTAGAACGATTGGTGCAATTATTGATATGAAGGAAGGGAATATTAGATTCCAATTTTCATTAAAGAAGGGCATGGAACACTTTCCTAGAAATAAAATAAAATTTCCATATGAATCTATCATGAGAGCCACTTATGGATTGCCTACCAAAGATGGCAATATCTAGATCTATCCTTGTTTTTATGCCTAGTTAGGGGCGTTAAACGATAGCGCTTGTTGGGAGGCAACCCAATTTTATTTTTAGTTTTTTTTTGCTTCTGCTTAGGAATAAATAATCCATCTAGCCTCTGTTTATATGTGGTTTTATGTTTTAATTAGTGTTTGTGCCAAGCTAGACCTATTGGATCTTCTTGGATGATAGTTATTTGATCTTGCTGTAATTTCCAGAAACTTTGCGCTCAGTGCCCGATTTATTAAAAATCACCAGAACGTGATAAAATACTGATTCCAATTGCTTCTTATCAATAAACAAATTGTCTAGGTCTTATAAGTTTGGTAGGATTTTTGGAGTTCCAGAAGTTTGCATTAGTTACAGATTACTACAGACTGTTCTGTTTTTGACAGATTCTGTTTTCCGTGTGTTGTTTGCTTATTTTGATGAATCTATGGCTAGTAAAATAGTTTATAATCCATAGAGAAGTTGGAATACAGTAGGTTTAACACCAATATAAATAAAGAATGAGTTCATTACATTACCTTAAAGTAGTCTTTTGTTTTCTTTCTCTAACGGAGCTCACGAGATTTCTATTGAGTTTTGTGTTGTGAAGTTTTCAAGTTTTGGGTGAATTCTTTTGATGGATTATGGAACAAGGAGTGGCAAGAGCCTAAGCTTGGGGATGCCCATGGCACCCCCAAGATAATCCAAGGACACCAAAAAGTAAAAGTTTGGGGATGCCCCGGAAGGCATCCCCTCTTTTGTCTACTTCCATCGGTAATTTACTTGGAGCTATATTTTTATTCACCACATGATATGTGTTTTGCTTGGAGCGTCTTGTATTATTTGCGTCTTTGCTTGTTAGTTTACCACAATCATCCTTGCTGTACACACCTTTTGGGAGAAGCCAATTTGATTATAATTTGCTAGAATACTCTATGTGCTTCACTTATATCTTTTGAGCTTGATAGTTTTGCTCATAGTGCTTCACTTATATCTTTTGAGCGTGATAATTTTTGCTCTAGTGCTTCACTTAGATCTTTTAGAGCACGGTGGTGGATTTGTTTTAAAGAAACTATTGAACTCTCATGCTTCACTTAGATTATTTTGAGAGTCGTTAATAGCATGGTAATTTGCTTAATATTAATATACTTGGTATTCAAGATATGTGAAACTTTCTTTTGAGTCGTTGAATACTAAGAAAAGTTTGATGCTTGATAATTGTTTTGAGATATGGAGGTGATAATATCAAAGTCGTGCTAGTTGAGTAGTTGTGAATTTGAGAAATTCTTGTGTTGAAGTTTGCAAGTCCGTAGCATGCACATATGGTTAAAGTTGTGTAACAAATTTGAAACATGAAGTGTACCGGCTTGTGCATCCTCATGAGTGGCGGTCGGGGACGAGCGATGGTCTTTTCCTACCAATCTATCCCCCTAGGAGCATGCGCGTAGTACTTGATTTTTGATGACTTATAAATTTTTGCAATAAGTATATGAGTTCTTTTGACTAGTGTTGAGTCCATGGATTATACGCACTTTTACCTTTCCGCCTTTGCTAGCCTCTTGATGCACGTGCATTGCCCTTTCTCACCTTGAGAGTTGGTGCAAACTTACTGGTGCATCAAACCCCGTGATATGATACGCTCTTTCACACATAAACCTCCTTATATCTTCCTCAAAATAGCCACCATACCTACCTATTATGGCATTTCCATAGCCATTCCGAGATATATTGCCATGCAACTTTCCACCGTTCCGTTCATCATCATCATGACATACTTTACTTTTGTCATATTGCCATTGCATGATCATGTAGTTGACATCGTATTTGTGGCAAAGCCACCATGCATTATTTTTCATACATGTCACTCTTGATTCATTGCACCATCCCGGTACACCGCCGGAGGCATTCATATAGAGTCATATCTTGTTCTAGTTTCGAGTTGAAATCCTTATGTTGTAATCAATAGAAGTGTGATGATCATCATTATTAGAGCATTGCCCAATCAAAAAAAAAAGAAAGGCCAAAAAGAAAAAAAGAAAGGCCCAAAAAAAGGGGGAAATAAATAAAAAGGGAAATGTTACTATCTCTTTTTCCACACTTGTGCTTCAAAGTAGCACCTTGTTCTTCATGTAGTGAGTGTCATATTTTGTGCTTCAAAGTAGCACCTTGTTCTTCATGTAGAGAGTCTCATATATTGTGCCTCAAAGTAGCACCATGTTTTTCATATAGTGAGTCTCATAAGTTGTCCTTTTATACTAGTGGGAATTTTTCATTATAGAACTTGGCTTGTATATTCCTACGATGGGCTTCCTCAAAATGCCCTAGGTCTTCGTGAGCAAGCAAGTTGGATGCACACCCACTAGTTTTCTTTTGTTGAGCATTCATAGCTCTAGTGCATCCGTTGCATGGCAATCCCTACTCCTCATGTTGACATCAATTGATGGGCATCTCCATAGCCCGTTGGTTATCCTCGTTAATGTGAGACTTTCTCCTTTTTTGTCTTCTCCACACAATCCTCATCATCATATTCTATTCCACCCATAGTGCTATATCCATGGCTCACGCTCATGTATTGCGTGAAGGTTGAAAAAGTTTGAGATTATTTAAGTATGAAACAATTGCTTGGCTTGTCATCGGGGGTATAGAAGTTGGGAACATCTTTGTGTGACGAAAATGAAGCATAGCCTAACTATATGATTTTGTAGGGATGAACTTTCTTTTGCCATGCTATTTTGAGAAGACATGATTACTTTGATTAGTATGCTTGAAGTATTATTATTTTTATGTCAATATGAACTTTTGTCTTGAATCTTTCGGATCTGAATATTCATATCACAATTAAGAAGATTTACATTGAAATTATGCCAAAGTATCACTCCGCATCAAAATTCTCTTTTATCATTTACCTACTCGAGGTTGAGCAGAATTAAGCTTGGGGATGCGATATGTCTCCAACGTATCTATAATTTTGATTGCTCCATGCTACTTTATCTACTGTTTTGGACTATATTGGGCTTTATTTTCCACTTTTATATTATTTTGGGACTAACCTATTAACCGGAGGCCCAGCCCGAATTGTTGTTTTGCCTATTTCAGTCTTTGAAGAAACGGAATATCAAGCGGAGTCCAAATGGAATGAAACCTTGAAACGTGATTTTCTCACGAGCGTGATCCATGAGACTTGGACCCTACTCCAAGAAGTAACAGGCGGTCACGAGGTGGGGCGCCCCCCTAGGGCAAGCCCCCTGCCTCGTGGGCCCCTGTTGCTCCACCGACGTACTCCTTCCTCCTATATATACCTCGTACCCCCAAATGACCGAACAGGATCCAAAACCTAATTCCACCACCGCAACTTCCTGTATCCACGAGATCCCATCTTGGGGCCTGTTAGGAGCTCACGGAGGGCATCCACCACGGAGGGCTTCTACATCAACACCATAGCCCCTCCGATGAAGTGTGAGTAGTTTAGTTCAGACCTTGGGTCCATAGCTAGTAGCTAGATGGCTTCTTATCTCTTTTGGATCTCAATACAATGTTCTCCCCCTCTCTCGTGGAGATCTATTCGATGTAATCTTCTTTTTGCGGTGTGTTTGTTGAGATCGATGAATTGTGGGTTTATGATCCAGCTTATCTATGAATAATATTTGAATCTTCTCGGAATTCTTTTATGTATGATTGGTTATCTTTGCAAGTCTCTTCGAATTATCCGTTTGGTTTGGCCAACTAGATTGGTAGTTCTTGCAATGGGAGAAGTGCACAGCTTTGGGTTCAATCTTGCGGTGTCCTTACCCAAAGAGAAAAGGGTTGCAAGGCACGTGTCGTATTGTTGCCATCGAGGATAACAAGATGGGGTATTTATCATATTGCATGAATTTATTCCTCTACATCATGTCATCTTGCTTAAGGCGTTACTCTGTTTTTAACTTAATACTCTAGATGCATCTTTGGATAGCGGTCGATGAGTGGAGGTAACACCCTCGGTGTCATGCTACAAGAATCCCACATTAATGGTGCCAGTCACCATGCTTCTTGAAACTAATTATCACTTGATGAAAAATCAAAGTCAAATTCAAATTCTAATTATGAGGGAAATTCAAAATTTCTCAAACATGAAAACAAAAATGTTCATCATGTGCCAAATATTCCACAACTAATATTGGTGGTGAACCAACATTTTTGCAAAGGGTTAAGTTGCCTAAACTACTTAAAACAGTGACCTAAGCAATAAATTAAATGCCCTTTTTAATTTATAAAATTGGCAACTATTCCAAAAGCCTCCCAAACTTTTTGTGGCGGTGCACAATAATTCTATGAAATTGTTTTGGCCAATGGCATATTTTTGCAAAGTCATTAATGGCTAAAAGGAAAAGGCAAAATGCTGCTGGAAAAAGAAAAAAAAAAAAAAAAAGGAAAGAAGAAGGGGTGGGAGAGCCCTGGCCTCCCCTTGGGCTTGACCCATCCCAAAGAGTCGCCCACCTCACCCAGCCTGGCCGGCCCAGCTTTCCGAAGCGCGCCTCCCTCCTGTTCCTCCGACCGGGCGAGGCAGAGCGCGCTCATCATCGCCGAACCACCTCGCCGTCGACGCCTCCGCGCCCCCCTCGACGCCTCGGCCCCCTCCCCAGCTACCCCCACTCACCTCCGCCTCTCCCACTCCCCTTCAGATCCCCCTCGAGCACTCCCCTCTCTCTGACCCGAGCGCGCCCGGCGCCGTCGCCGCGTCGATCCCGCGGCCACCGTCGCCCGTCCGCTGCTCCGACAAGTCCGGGAGCTCCGTCGTGGTCGGCCTCTTCTTCCTCTACACTGGATCGGGACCGGGAGCGCCACCGTCGTCGCATTCTTCATCTTCCTCATCTACGGCCAACGCACGACCACGTCGTCGATTCGCTCCGGCGAGCTCTCCCCCGAGCCCGCTTTGCACATCTGCAGGAGCGTTGTGAGCTCCTCTCCTTCTCCCCTCACTCCCTGCTCATCCCCGCGCTCGTAGCCGCCGACCACATCATGGCCGTACTCGTCGCCATAGACGAGCTCGCCGTCGTGACCACCGTAGCCCGAGCTCGCGTCCGAGCTCGTAGACGAGCTCCTGGAGCTCGTGCGAGTCCAACGAGACCCCTAGCACGCCTTCCCGTGCCATGCAGCACCGTATCCGACGACGCCCTAAGTCTGGCGTCCGCTGCAGTGCTCGCCGCCGTCACCTCCATCCAGCTCCGGCCTCGTAACCACTCCGGTTGGACGCGGCATCTTCTCCCCGTTCGAACGCACCCGCCCGCGGCCATTTTGTCCGCCGGACGGCGTATCCCGACGCACGGCCGCGCCCTCTGCCGCGGATTTGGTCGCCGGATCTAGCTCCGGCACCACCGCTGAGCTGGCACACCTGGGGCCACCCCCTGGGTCACTGCCAGCGGGCCCCGCGAGCCCCTATTGACTAAGTTGACTCAGTCAACTTTGCTGACTGGGCATCCCTTGTCAATGACAGGCAGGCCCCACTCGCTAATTAACTTCAGTGTAATTTTAAATGTTTAATTAACCTAAGCAGCCGCTGACACCCGGGGCCCACGCACTTAATTAACCTTGTTTAATTAAAATAAACTCTGTTAAGGCCTCTGTCTCTGCCAGGTGGGACCCACTGGTCAGTTTGACCTGGGCAGTGAGTCTTTTGACTGCTGACGTCATCCCACGCAATGCTCACGTCATATTTCCTTTTCTGTTAATTTAAATAATTCCAGAAATTGTTTTAATCTTTGAAAAATTCATAGAAAATAAACCGTAATTCGGATGAAAATGTTTTCTACATGAAAGTTGCTCAGAAAAATCCAACGAATCCGAATACACGGTCTGTTCATCTGTCACATGCCCCTAGCATGCTGAACATGGGACATTCCCCCTCCGGTCATCTGTTGGACACATGCCCGGAACCGGGAAAACATTCGCGGTTGATTCCCCCCCCCCCTTAACCTTTATCGTGTAGCCATACGTTAGGTAACTCCCGGCACAACATATTGCCACGTTCTGCTTTGTGATGCTATGTTTCCTTTATATTTACTGTTTCTTCTCCCTCTTCCCCCCGGTAGACCCCGAGACCGATGCTGCCCCTGTGATCGACTACGTCGAGGACGACCCCTCCTTGCCAGAGCAACCAGGCAAGTCCCCCCCTTTGATCATCCCGATATCGCCCATTCCATTCTCTCATGCTTGCATTAGATTTTGCTATTGTTATTGATTGCTCCTATTACGATGCATAGCCTGCTTTTGTAACTTTCTTGTTGTACCTTACCTTATCCTAAACTTCTTAGTATAGGTTGCTTAGAGATCCATCGATGACCCCCACTTTGTCCCGACTGCCTTGTTGATAATCGAAGACCCGATCAGCGGGATCGAAGACCAGGCCCGACACGCACATCACATCCCTTAGTTGCTCGACACTCTTGGGTTACTATCGAGTACCGAGGGTGAGACCTCATCGACGCCGATGTTAACCTGTAGTGTAGTTATTTGGTCGTGGTCATCGAGGGTGATTTCCTCTTTAACCACTTCGATCACGACTCGTGTTGCAACCCCTCAAGTGTGGACCTTGAGGGTGAATCCTCTTACGTTCACCTTGATGACTACATCGAGTGGAATTCATCGGGGGTGATTCCTCGGGTTTTCCCCTTGATATTTAGACACACAGTTACTATGATTACTATGACTTTACACTGAGCCATGTTACTAAAGGCAGGTCGACCACGAGGGGTACCAGCGAGCTTAATTGCAGTGATGTGGAGTCGGGTTGACTGGAGGGTGCCCGCGAGATAAATACGGCGTGGCGGGCATTCCTAGCCCTTGCCGCAAGTCCTCGAGGCGGGCAACGGGTCACATCTTCGTGAGTCTCGCTTGTTACCGCGTTCCTAATCCACTACGATTTGGATATTTGATCCGAGGGGCCTCTGGCCTGATAACACTAACCATCACGTGGGCATAGTATGGGCGTTCTGCGTCGTATGCATCAGCCGAAGCTTAATAGATGTCAGCGACTGAGCGACACGCGTTGGGTTGGACTGCGTAAGCGCCTGCCTTGTTGAAGGAGGTAGCTAGGTCTGCTCACCGGCCGCCCTCGCAACATGCAGGAGTTCCCGGGGAGATGGCCCATGACCCTTGGGGGCATAGGTTTAGTCCGGCGCGCTGGCCTCTCTATTAAGCCTAGGTCGGGTTGCGGCGTATTGTTTGGCCGAGGCTGGGCATGACCTAGGAAAGTGTGTCCGGCCGGAGTTAATCGAGCGTGGTGGGTAAGTTGGTGCACCCCTGCAGGGAAGAAAACATCTATCAATAGCCTGTCCTACGGTAACGGACACTTGGAGTTTTATCCCAATCGATACAACTAGAACTGGATACTTGTGATGAGAATTGGATGGTGATGAGAAATGGATTGTGATGATAACTGGATAGTATGGCTCTGGGATTTCTTTCTCACAGGGAGTCGAGAAAGGATCTCCGGCCAAGGTTGATAACACTGCTACTACTTTACTTTATGCTACTCTACTCCCCCCCTGTTGCTGCAAGATGGTGGTTTCCAGAAGATCCTAGTCTTCGATAGGACTAGGCCTTCTCTCTATTCTAGCATTTCTGCAGCCCAGTCCACATATATAGCCTTTCTTTGATAATATTGCATATGTAGTGTAGATCCTTGCTTGCGAGTACTTTGGATGAGTACTCACGGTTGCTTTGCTCCCCCTTTTCCCCCTTTCTTCTTCTTTCCGGTTGATGCAACCAGATGACGGAGCCCAGGAGCCAAATGCCACCGCCGATGCTTACTACTACGTGGAGGCCGCCGATGACCAGGAGTAGTTAGGAGGCTCCCAGGCAGGAGGCCTTGCCTTTTCGATCGATGTTGCTTTTGTGCTAGCCTTCTTAAGGCAAACTTGTCTAACTTATGTCTGTACTCAGATATTGATGCTTCCGCTGACTCTTGTGTAATCGAGCTTATGTATTCGAGCCCTCGAGGCCCCTGGCTTGTAATATAAAGCTTGTATTATTATTTTTAATTTGTGTCTAGAGTTGTGTTGTGATATCTTCCCGTGAGTCCTTGATCTTGATCGTACACATTTGCGTGCATGATTAGTGTATGATTGAATCGAGGGCTTCACATGGAGTAATAGTAGTAGATGCAGAATCGTTTCGGTCTACTTGTCTCGGACGTGATGCCTATATACATGATCATACCTAGATATACTCATAACTATGCTCAATTCTGTCAATTGCTCAACAGTAATTTGTTCACCCACCGTAGAATACTTATGCTCTTGAGAGAAGCCACTAGTGAAACCTATGGCCCCCAGGTCTATTCTAATCATATCAATCTCCATCACTTTAATACTTGCTTTGTTTTTACTTTGCCTTTTACTTTTTAATTTGCATCTCTATACCAAAAATACCAAAAATATTATCTATCATCTCTATCGATCTCACTCTAAGTAAGTGACCGTGAAGGGATTGACAACCCCTAATCGCGTTGGTTGCGAGTAGCTATCGTTTTGTGCAGGTACGAGGGACTTGTGCGTGGCCTCCTACTGGATTGATACCTTGGTTCTCAAAAACCGAGGGAAATACTTACGCTACTTTGCTGCATCATCCTCTCCTCTTCGGGGAAAACCAACGCAAGCTCAAGACGTAGCAGTATGGATGATAACCCTGGCTACCGCGTTATTTCTACAACATTTTTGGATTGGAAGGCAGGATCTATATAGAGCTATGAAGAACTGCGATGAATGCCGACGAACTTGCAAACAGTTGGTGACCTAATGCAGAGCTGAAAGGACTAGGAAGTGGTACCTGACAATCGAGATGGAGAGCGGATGTGCGCCACACTTCCCTGGTTCATTCAGGTTGATGCAGTGGATGGCGTCGACGTCGCTGAAGGAGAACAGCAGCGGCGGAGCTCGGGTCACAGTGGCTGCACGAGGAAGACGGAGAAGAGAGAGGAACGGGGGTAAAAGTGAAAAAGGACCCCCCATGCGTATTTATGAGGGAAAAGTGAACATTAAAATGGCAGACATGGAAATTGAGGAGGCGTGATCATTATCTCAATGAAAGAGGTGCCTTGATTCTCAGATAACCAGTTAATGCAAAAGATCTATTGTGATGTCATGGATCTTTTTTATGAATTTACTTCGTATGACGTCATTGCGGGTTGCAGTGTTTTTATTCAAGGTTAAGCTTTGGGAAGATGACTCGCCAACTGAAGCGGTGAAGATTGACAAGAACAAGTTCAAGCCAACCTAGGGCCTAATGTTGGGGATATAACCCCGAGGTGTGGCCCGCCCAGGAGGGGCCGGGTTACACCGTTGGCGACTGATGCGGCTTGCAATACGTCGGTATTTCCCCAAAGAGGAAGGGATGATGCAGCACAACTACGGTAGCTATTTCCCTCAGTTATGAAACCAAGGTTATCGAACCAGTAGGAGAACTACGCAACACCAAGTAAACATGTCCTGCACACAAAGAACAAATACTTGCAACCCGACGTAAGAGAGGGGTTGTCAATCCCTCGCGCGTAAAAACATAGGTAAATTTGTAGTAGATTAGATGAATAGATCTCACGGGAAAGCGAGATAAAGTAAATAAATAAATAAAAATTGCAGCAGGGTATTTTGGATTTTTGGATTAATAGATATGAAAATAAAAGCGAATAAAAATAGATCACAAAGGCAAATATAATAAAGAAGAAACCTGGGGGCCGTAGATTTCACTAGTGGTTTCTCTCGAGAAAAATAGCATACGGTGGGTAAACAAATTACTGTTGGGCAATTGGTAGAACTTCAAATAATCATGACGATATCCAAGCAATGATCATTATGCAGGCATCACATTCAAGATTAGTAGACCGACTCCTGCCTACATCTACTACTATTACTCCACACATTGACCGCTATCCAACATGCATCTAGTGTATTAAGTTCATGGAGAAACAGAGTAATGCAATAAGAGCGATGACATGATGTATACAAGATCTATTTATGTAGAAATATACCCCATCTTGTTACTTAATAGCAACGATACATACGTGCAGGTTCCCCTTCTGTCATTGGGATCAAGCACCGTAAGATCGAACCCATCACAAAGCACCTCTTTCCATGTCAAAAAAATCGATCTAGTTGGCCTGACTAAACCAAAGATTCGAAGAAGAAATACGAGGCTATAAGTAATCATGCATATAAGAGATCAAAATACTCAAATAACTTTCATGGATAAAAACATAGATCTGATCATAAACTCAAAGTTCATTGGATCACAACAAACACACCGCAAAAAGAGTTACATTAAATAGATCTCCAAGAGACCATTGTATTGAGAATCAAAAGAGAGAGAGAGGAAGCCATGTAGCTACTAACTAAGGACCCGTAGATCTACAATGAACTACTCACGCATCATCGGAGAGGCACCAAAATGAGGATGATGAACCCTTCCGTGACGGTGTCTAGATTGGATCTGGTGCTTCTAGAACTTGCGACGGCTCGGATTGATTTTCATCGACTCCCCTAGGGTTTCTAGAATATTGGGGTATTTATAGAGCAAAGAGGCGGTGCGGGAGGCCACCGAGGTGGGCACAACCCACCTGGGCGCGCCTAGGCCGACAGGCGCGCCCTTGTGGGTTGTGCTCCCCTCGGAGCTCCCCTCGGGTACTTTCTTGGCCCATCTGGTGTCTTCTGGTCCAGAAAAAATGTCCAAAAAGTTTTGCTTCGTTTGGACTCCGTTTGGTATTGATTTTCTGCAAAGTAAAAAAACAAGCAAAAAACTACAACTGGCACTCGGCACAATGTCAATAGGTTAGTCCCAGAAAATGATATAAAATTGCTAAAAAATGATTGTAAAACATCCAAGAATGATAATATAACATCATGGAACAATCAAAATTATAGATACATTGGAGACGTATCAACGACTTAATATGAAGAAGGCCCAAGAGGCCCAAGAAGATGAAGTCAGAAGACATCGGCTCATAGAGGCGGGTATGATGGTGGCCCAAGACCCGGAAGTATGAACCGCCATATGATAGCTTGCCTGTCAAGGCAAGGAAACCAGGTCGGTTACGTTGTGTGATCCGGCTCGAACTCTTGTTAGTCTTGGATCTTGACCTGTGTTTAAAAAGGCGAGACCCGGCAGCGGGTTCAACCAAGAAACAACAAGTCGATAGCTAGGTCAAGCGTATTTCGCTCCCTTGTAATCAAAACCCAAGCAATACAACTAGAAGCAGGACGTAGGCTTTTACCTCGTCGCGAGGGGCCGAACCTGGGTAAACTCTCTGTGTCCTTTGTCCCGTTCAACCCCTTCGAGCAAACCTACGTTGCGATGGATCCACACCTAAGTCCTTTCACAAGAGCATCAGCCGTGACAATTCCAGGACTTTTTTTATCAATTTGATCAAAATAGAGATACTTTGACATCAGAAAAATTTATACGCAGACTAAAAAGAAACAGAGGGAGTACAAACACAGAGAATGCACAATATTTGTTATCACTGTTTTCCCATTTCGATATAGTTCACAAAAGAAAAAAGAAAGAACATAAATGTATCATGGTAATATCACTTTTTCAACATGGAAAAAACTATTTTTTTACTTCGTCATATTAATTAAAATTAATACCACAAAAAAATATTTAGAAAGAAGTTTCTATTGAATTTTTACAAACGGCGAGCACAAACTGACTACTCTTGCCGTGTTAAAGATCTCAAGTGCTTCGGTCGGGTAGACCCAATTGAAGACCTAAGATCTCCAACTTGAGTTTCCCGAAGATTATTGTTGGCAATGATGGGGATGTTAAGAAAAAAAGAGAGTATTTTAATTGTTCCGAATCTCCCAAAGCACAAGTATGAACGAACAATGCAGGCGTTCTATGACTCAGCACATTCGTTTAATTTCAAACTATCTATCCAAACAATCTAGTTTGCTTCAACCCTTTAATTACAAAACAGTTGAAAGCAACAAGATTGTTTGCTTCAACCTTTCAATTTTAAACTATCTAGCGGTAACGGCATCTAGTGTCTTCTTGTGAATTTTGAATGATTAACTGCAAAAGGATCTTGTGTGTCCGCTTGAGAATTTTAGATGATTATTACAAAAGGGATCTTGTTTTGTTTTAGTTCTGTTTGTTGGGTTCATTTAGGTTTTTTTGTCTTGCTCGGAAAGATGAGGTGGTGGCGGTTTTCGGAAGATAGTATAAAGTCCTCTTGGCTAGCCTCCATTCTGGTGAAGTGTTTAGTGAAGGCTGAGGGCGTGTGGAGGCGTCTTGGGTATAATGTTTATTTAGGAAACATATGATAGTGTAGGATTTGTTACCGCCTTGACTTGTATTCCAAGATGACCATGCACTCCTATATATATATGCCCAAGAGGCTCAATCAATACATAAATGATTCCACCAATCCTCTCTAATCCCTTCTAACATGGTATCAGAGCCAAGAGGACTTTACTTCAAGACCCGGCTGGCGCAATTAAATTGTAGCCCACTTTCGGTCCATGTTTAGGCCTGAGGGAGCCACACGTGAGGGCGAGTGTTGACGTATAAATGTATGGCTTTGTGAGTAGTTAATGATAATTAATAATCCTATGATTATGATTATGAATATGCTTTGTGAGTAGTTATGTTTGTTCCCGAGGACATGGGAGAAGTCTTGTTATAAGTAATCATGTGAATTTGGTATTCGTTTGATATTTTGGTGAGATGTATGTTGTCTCTCCTCTGGTGGTGTTATGTGAAGGTCGACTACATGACACTTCACCATTATTTAGGCCTAGGGGAAGGCATTGGGAGGTAATAAGTGGATGATGGGTTGCTAGAGTGACAGAAGCTTAAACCCTACTTTTATGCGTTGCTTCGTAAGGGGCTGATTTGGATCCACATTTTTCATGATATGGTTAGGTTTACCTTAATACCTATTTCGTAGTTGTGGATCCTTGCGAGAGGTGTTAATCATAAGTGGGAGGCTTGTCCAAGGAAGGGTAGCACCCAAGCACCGGTCCACCCACATATCAAATTATCAAAGTAACGAACACGAATCATATGAGCATGATGAAAACTAACTTGACGACAATTCCCATGTGTCCTTGGGAGCACTTTGCTTTATATAAGAGTTCGTCCAGGCTTGTCCTTTGCTATAAAAAGGATTGGCCACCTTGCTGCAACTTGTTTACTTCTATTACTTGTTACCCGTTACGATTTGTCTTATCACAAAACTATCTGTCACCGATAATTTCAGTGCATGCAGAGAATAGCTTGCGGAAAACCGCTTGTCATTTCCTTCTGCTCCTTGTTGGGTTAGACACTCCTACTTATCAAAAGGAATAAGATAGATCCCCTATACTCGTGGCTCATCAAGACTCTTTTCTGGTGCCGTTGTCGAGGAGTGAAGCGCCTTTGGTAAGTGGAATTTGGTAAGGAAACATTTATATAGTGTGCTAAAATTTACTGTCACTTGTTACGGTGGAAAATAATCCTTTGAGGGGTTTGTTAGGGGTATCTTCACCTCAACCGGAACCACAATTAGTTGCTCCTCAACCTACTGCACCTACTGAAAATATTTATTATGAAATTCCTTCGGCTATGATAGAGAAACTGCTAGCTAATCCTTATGCAGGAGATGGAACATTACATCTCGATATGCACCTAATCTATGTGGATGAAGTTTGTGGATTATTTAAGCTTGCAAGTATGCCCGAGGATGTTGTCAGGAAGAAGGTCTTCCCTTTATCTTTGAAGGGAAAGGCATTTACATGGTATAGGCTATTGGATGATATTGGTGTTGGGTTATGTAGCAGAAATTCAAAATTTTCCTACGTGTCACCAAGATCTATCCATGGAGAGACTAGCAACGAGGGGAAGGAGAGTGCATCTACATACCCTTGTAGATCGCTAAGCGGAAGCGTTCATGAGAACGGGGTTGAAGGAGTCGTACTCGTCGTGATCCAAATCACCGGAGATCCTAGTGCGAGCAGACGGCACCTCCGCGTTCAACACACGTACAGCCCGGTGACGTCTCCCACGCCTTGATCCAGCAAGGAGAGAGGGAGAGGTTGAGGAAGACTCCATCCAGCAGCAACACAACGGCATGGTTGAAGGAAATATGCCCTAGAGGCAATAATAATGTTATTATTTATTTCCTTATATCATGATAAATGTTTATTATTCATGCTAGAATTGTATTAACCGGAAACATAATACATGTGTGAATACATAAACCTACAGAGTGTCACTAGTATGCCTCTACTTGACTAGCTCGTTAATCAAAGATGGTTATGTTTCCTAACCATGAACAAGGAGTTGTTATTTGATTAACGGGATCACATCATTAGTTGAATGATCTGATTGACATGACCCATTCCATTAGCATAGCACCTGATCGTATAGTTTGTTGCTAGTGCTTTTCTTCATGACTTATACATGTTCCTATGACTATGAGATTATGCAACTCCGTTTGCCGAGGAACACTTTGGGTGCTACCAAACGTCACAACGTAATCGGGTGATTATAAAGGTACATTACAGGTGTCTCCAAGGTACATGTTGGGTTGGCATATTTGAGATTAGGATTTGTCACTCCGATTGTCGGAGAGGTATCTCTGGCCCTCTCGGTAATGCACATCACATAAGCCTTGCAAGCATTGCAACTAAATATGTTAGTTGTGAGATGATGTATTACGGAACGAGAAAAGAGACTTGCCAAGATGTGAGATTGAACTAGGTATTGGATACCGCGATCGAATCTCGGGCAAGTAACATACCGATGACAAAGGGAACAACGTATGTTGTTATGCGGTCCGACCGATAAAGATCTTCGTAGAATATGTAGGAACCAATATGGGCATCCAGGTCCCGCTATTGGTTATTGACCAGAGAAGTGTCTCGGTCATGTCTACATAGTTCTCGAACCCGTAGGGTCCGCACGCTTAACGTTTCGATGACAGTTACTATGAGTTTTATGATGTTGATGTACCGAAGGTTGTTCGGAGTCCCGGATGAGATCACGGACATGACGAGGAGTCTCGAAATGGTCGAGACATAAAGATTGATATATTGGAAGCCTATGTTTGGACTCCGGAATCACTCCGGGTGAAATTGGGAATTTTACCGGAGTACCGGGGGGTTACCGGAACCTCCCGGGGAGTCAATGGGCCTTGATGGGCCTTAAGGGGAAAGAGAAAAGGGGGCCCTATAGCTGGCGCAGCCTTCCCCTTCCCTAGTCCTATTAGGATTAGGAGAAGGGGGTGGCGCCCCCTCTCTCCCTCTCCCCTTGGTCAAACCCTAGTTGGACTAGGATTTGGGGGGGGAATCCTACTCCTAGTAGGAGTAGGACACCCCTGGTGCGCCTCCCTCTTGGCCGGCCAGCCCCTCCCCTTCCCTCCTTTATATACAGGGCAGGGGGCACCCATGACACACAAGTTGATCGATTAGATCGTTCCTTAGCCGTGTCGGTGCCCCTTCCACCAGATTACACCTCGATCATACCGTGGCGGAGCTTAAGGCGAAGCCCTGCGTCGGTGGAACATCATCATCGTCACCACGCCGTCGTCTTGACGAAACTCTCCCTCAACACTCGGCTGGATCGGAGTTCGAGGGGCGTCATCGAGCTGAGCGTGTGCAGAACTTCGGAGGTGCCGTCGTTCGGTACTTGGATCGGTTGGATCGGGAAGAAATGCGACTACATCAACGCGTTGTTATAACGCTTCGCTTTCGGTCTCACGAGTGCGTGGGCGGATACTCTATCCTCTCGTTGCTATGCCATCACCATGGTCTTGCGTGATCGTAGGAAAATTTTGAAATTACTCGTTCCCCAACAAAGGCATCCGAGCCAGGTTTTATGCGTTGATGTCATGTGCACGAGTAGAACACAAGTGAGTTGTGGGCGATACAAGTCATACTGCCTACCAGCATGTCATACTTTGGTTCAGCGGTATTGTGAGATGAAGCGGCCGGACCGACATTACGCGTGCGCTTCGCGAGACTGGTTTCACCGCTCGAGCACTCGTTGCTTAAAGGTGACCGGCGGTGTCTGTCTCTCTCACTTTAGTTGAACCGAGTGTGGCTACGCCGGTCCTTGAGAAGGTTAAAGCGGAGTCTATTTGACGAAATATCGTTGTGGTTTTGATGCGTAGGTAAGAACGGTTCTTCCTCAGCCCGTAGCAGCCACGTAAAACTTGCAACAACAAAGTAGAGGACGTCTAACTTGTTTTTGCAGGGCATGTTGTGATGTGATATGGTCAAGGCGTGATGCTATATTTTATTGTATGAGATGATCATGTTTTGTAACGAGTTATCGGCAATGGCGAGAGCCATATGGTTGTCGCTTTATTGTATGAAATGCAAGCGCCATGTAATTGCTTTACTTTATCACTAAGCGTAGCGATAGTCGTAGAAGCAATAGTTGGCGAGGCGACAACGATGCTACGATGGAGATCAAGGTGTCGCGCGGTGGCGATGGTGATCATGACGGTGCTTGGCGATGGAGATCACAAGCACAAGATGATGATGACCATATCATATCACTTATATTGATTGCATGTGATGTTTATCCTTTATGCATCTTATCTTGCTTTGATTGACGGTAGCATTATAAGATGATCTCTCACTAAAATTATCAAGAAGTGTTCTCCACAGTATGCACCGTTGCGAAAGTTCTTCGTCTTTGAGACACCACGTGATGATCGGGTGTGATAGGCTCTACGTTCAAATACAACGGGTGCAAAACAGTTGCATTGCGCGAATACTCAGGTTATACTTGACGAGCTATGCATATAAGATATGACCTCGGAACACGGAGACCGAAAGGTCGGCGTGAATCATATAGTAGATATGATCAACATATTGATGTTCACCATTGAAACTACTCCATCTCACGTGATGATCGGACATGGTTTAGTTGATTTGGATCACGTGATCACTTAGATGACTAGAGATGTGTCTCTAAGTGGGAGTTCTTAAGTAATATGATTAATTGAACTTTAATTTATCATGAACTTAGTCTGGTAGTATTTTGCAAATTATGTTGTAGATCAATAGCTCGCGTTGTTGCTTCCCTATGTTTTTATATGTGTTCCTAGAAAATTGTATTGAAAAATGTTAGTAGCAATGATGCGGATTGGATCCGTGATCTGAGGTTTATCCTCATTGCTGCTTGAAGAATTATGTCCTTAATGCACCGCTAGGTGACAGACCTATTGCGGGGAGCGGATCGAGGCGTTATGAGCGTTTGGCTAGCTCAATATGAGCGAATCTGACGCGTTATGAGCGTTTGGCTAGCTCAATATGATGACTACTTGATAGTTTAGTGCACCATGCTTAACGGCTTAGAATCGGGACTTCAAAGGCGTTTTGAGCGTCATGGACCATATGAGATGTTCCAGGAATTGAAGTTAATATTTCAAGCAAATACCGAGTTGAGAGATATGAAGTCTCCAACAAGTTCTATAGCTAAAAGATGGAGGAGAATCGCTCAACTAGTGAGCATGTGCTCAGATTATGCGAGTACTTCAATCGCTTGAATCAAGTGGGAGTTAATCTTCCGGATAAGATAGTGATTGACAGAATTCTCTAGTCACCATCACTAAGTTAGTAGAACTTCGTGATGAACTATAGTATGCAAGGGATGACGAAAAAGATTCTCGAGCTCTTGGCGATGCTAAAATCGTGAAGGTAGAAATCAAGAAAACATCAAGTGTTGATGGTTGACAAGACTAGTAGTCTCAAGGAAAATGGCAAAGGAAGAAGGGAACTTCAAATGGAGCGGCAAGCAAGTTGCTGCTCGAGTGAAGAAGCCCAAGTCTAGACCTAAGCACGAGACTGAGTATTTTTGCTGCAATGGAACTGGTCCTTTGAAGCGGAACTACCCCTGAATATTTGGTGGATAAGAAGGATGGCAAAGTGAACAAGGTTATATTTGATATACAGGTTATTGATGTGTACCTTACTAGTGTTTATAGTAGCCCCGAGTATTTGATACTCGTTAGGTTGCTAAGATTAGTAACTCGAAACAGGAATTACAGAATAAGCAGAGACTAGTTGAAGGGAAAGTGACGATGAGTGTTGGAAGTAGTTCCAAGATTGATATGATCATCATCGCACCTCCCTATACTTTCGGGATTAGTGTGGAACCTAAATAAGTGTTATTTGGTGTTGAGCATAAATATGATTTGATCATGTTTATTGCAATCTGATTATTCATTTAAGTAAGAGAATAAATTGTTGTTACTGTTTACATGAATAAAACCTTATATGGTTACACACTCAATGAAAATGGTTCATTGGATCTCGATCATAGTGATACACATAATATTGATGCCAAAAATGCAAAGTTAATAATGATAGTGCAACTTATTTGTGGCACTTGCCGTTTGGGTCATATCGGTGTAAAGCGCATGAAGAAACTCCATCTTGATGGGTTTTTGGAATCACTTGATTATGAATCATTTGATACTTGCGAACCGTGCCTTTTGGGCAAGATGACTGAAACTCCGTTGTTGGAACAATGGAACGAGATCTTGACTTATTGGAAATAATACATACCGATGTATGCGATCCAATGAGTGTTGATACTCGTGGCAAGTATCGTTATTTTCGACCTTCACAAGATGATTTGAGCAGATATGGATATATCTTCTTGATGAAACATAAGTCTGAAATAGTTGAAAGGTTCAAAGAATTTCAGAGTGAAGTGGAAAATCATCGTAACAAGAAAATAAAGTTTCTGCGATCTGATCGTGGAGATGAATATTTGAGTTCTGAGTTTGGTCTTCAATGAAAACAATGTGGAATAGTTTCACAGCTCCGCCACCGGAACACCACAGCGTTATGGTGTGTCCGAGCGTCGAATCGTACTTTATTGGATATAGTGCGATCTATGATGTATCTTACCGATTTACCACTATCGTTTTGGGGTTATGCATTAGAAACAGCTGCATTCACGTTTAATAGGGCACCATCTAAATCCGTTGAGATGACACCGTATGAACTATGGTTTAACGATAAACCTAAGCTGTCGTTTCTTAAAAGTTTGGAGTTGTGATGCTTATGTGAAAAAGTTTTCACCGATAAGCTCGAACCCAAATCGGAGAAGTGCGTCTTCATAGAATACCCAAAAGAAAATGTTGGGTACACCTTCTATCACAGATCCGAAGGCAAGTTTTTGCTAAGATGGATCCTTTCTAGAAAGAAGTTTCTCTCGAAAGAAGTGAGTGGGAGGAAAGTAGAACTTGATGAGGTAATTGTACCTTCTCCTTATTGGAAAGTAGTTCATCACGAGAATCAGTTCGATGATTCCTACACCAATTAGTGAGGAAGTTAATGATGATGGTCATGAAACTTCAGATCAAGTTGCTACTAAACCTCGTGGGTCTTCGAGTAAGATCTGCACTGAGTGGTACGGTAATCTTATTCTAGAAGTCATGTTACTAGACCATGATGAACCTACGAACTATGAGGAAGCGATGATGAGCCCAGATTCCGCGAAATGGCTTGAGACCATGAAATCTGAGATAGGATCCATGTATGAGAACAAAGTATGGACTTTGATTGACTTGCTCGATGATCAGCAAGCCATGTTAAATAAATGGATCTTCAAGAGGAAGACGGACATCGATAGTAGTGTTACTATCTACAAAGCTCGACTTATGCAAAAAGGTTTTGACAAGTTCAAGGTGTTGACTACAATGAGATTTTCTCAATTGTAGCGATGCTTAAGTCTGTCGAATCATGTTAGCAATTGCCACATTTTATGAAATCGGCAAATGGATGTCAAAACTACATTCTTTAATGGATTTATTAAAGAAGAGTTGCATATGATGCAACCAGAAGGTTTTGTCAATCCTAAAGGAGCTAACAAAATGTGCAAGCTCCAGCGATCCATCTATGGACTGGTGCAAGCATCTCGAGTTGGAATAAGCGCTTTGATAGTGTGATCAAAGCATATGGTTTTATCTGAGACTTTTGGAGAAGCCTGTATTTACAAGAAAGTGAGTGGGAGCACTACAGCATTTCGATAAGTATATGTGAATGACATATTGTTGATCGAAATTATGTAGAATTATTCTGCAAAGCATAAAGGAGTATTTGAAAGGAGTTTTTCAAAGAAGGACCTCGGTGAAGCTGCTTACATATTGAGCATCAAGATCTATAGAGATAGATCAAAGGCGCTTGATAAGTTTTTCAATGAATACATACCTTGACAAGATTTTGAAGTAGTTCAAAATGGAACAGTCAAAGAAAGAGTTCTTGCCTGTGTTACAAGGTGTGAGATTGAGTAAGACTCAAAACCCGACCACGGCGAGAAGATAGAAAGAGAATGAAAGTCATTCCCTATGCATCAGCCATAGGTTCTATAAAGTATGTCATGTTGTGTACTGATCTATTGCATACCCTACCACTAAGATTGGCAAGGAGTGCAATAGAGATCTAGGAGTAGATCAATGGACATCGGTCAAAATTATCCTTAGTAGAATAAGGATATGTTTCTCGATTATGGAAGTGAAAAAGGTTAGTCGTAAAGGTTACGTCGATGCAAGTTTTAACACTAATCTAGATGACTCGAGTCTCAATCTGGATACATATTGAAAGTGGGAGCAATTAGCTAGAGTAGCTCCGTGCGAGCATTGTAGACATAGAAATTTGCAAAATACTTACGGCTCTGAATGTGATGACCCGTTGACTAAAATTATCTCACAAGCAAAACATGATCACACCTTAGTACTCTTTGGGTGTTAATCACATAGCGATGTGAACTAGATTACTGACTCTAGTAAACCCTTTGGGTGTTGGTCACATGTCGATGTGAACTATGGGTGTTAACCACATATAGATGTGAACTATTAATGTTAAATCACATGGCGATGTGAACTAGATTATTGACTCTAGTGCAAGTGGGAGACTGAAGGAAATATGCCCTAGAGGCAATAATAATGTTATTATTTATTTCCTTATATCATGATAAATGTTTATTATTCATGCTAGAATTGTATTAACCGGAAACATAATACATGTGTGAATACATAAACCTACAGAGTGTCACTAGTATGCCTCTACTTGACTAGCTCGTTAATCAAAGATGGTTATGTTTCCTAACCATGAACAAGGAGTTGTTATTTGATTAACGGGATCACATCATTAGTTGAATGATCTGATTGACATGACCCATTCCATTAGCATAGCACCGATCGTATAGTTTGTTGCTAGTGCTTTTCTTCATGACTTATACATGTTCCTATGACTATGAGATTATGCAACTCCGTTTGCCGAGGAACACTTTGGGTGCTACCAAACGTCACAACGTAATCGGGTGATTATAAAGGTACATTACAGGTGTCTCCAAGGTACATGTTGGGTTGGCATATTTGAGATTAGGATTTGTCACTCCGATTGTCGGAGAGGTATCTCTGGGCCCTCTCGGTAATGCACATCACATAAGCCTTGCAAGCATTGCAACTAAATATGTTAGTTGTGAGATGATGTATTACGGAACGAGAAAAGAGACTTGCCAAGATGCGAGATTGAACTAGGTATTGGATACCGACGATCGAATCTCGGGCAAGTAACATACCGATGACAAAGGAACAACGTATGTTGTTATGCGGTCTGACCGATAAAGATCTTCGTAGAATATGTAGGAACCAATATGGGCATCCAGGTCCCGCTATTGGTTATTGACCGAGAAGTGTCTCGGTCATGTCTACATAGTTCTCGAACCCGTAGGGTCCGCACGCTTAACGTTTCGATGGCAGTTACTATGAGTTTTATGATGTTGATGTACGAAGGTTGTTGAGTCCGGATGAGATCACGGACATGACGAGGAGTCTCGAAATGGTCGAGACATAAAGATTGATATATTGGAAGCCTATGTTTGGACTCGGAATCACTCCGGTGAAATTGGGAATTTTACTGAGTAACGGGGTTACGGAACCTCCGGGGAGTCAATGGGCCTTGATGGGCCTTAAGGGGAAAGAGAAAGGGGCCCTATAGCTGGCGCAGCCTTCCCCTTCCCTAGTCCTATTAGGATTAGGAGAAGGGGTGGCGCCTCTCTCCCTCTCCCTTGGTCAAACCCTAGTTGGACTAGGATTTGGGGGAATCCTACTCCTAGTAGGAGTAGAACACCCTGATGCGCCTCCCTCTTGGCCGGCCAGCCCTCCCTTCCCTCCTTTATATCAGGGCAGGGGCACCCCATGACACACAAGTTGATCGATTAGATCGTTCCTTAGCCGTGTCGGTGCCCCTTCCACCAGATTACACCTCGATCATACCGTGGCGGAGCTTAGGCGAAGCCCTGCGTCGGTGGAACATCATCATCGTCACCACGCCGTCGTCTTGTGAAACTCTCCTCAACACTCGGCTGGATCGGAGTTCGAGGGACGTCATCGAGCTGAGCGTGTGCAGAACTCGGAGGTGCCGTGCGTTCGGTACTTGGATCGGTTGGATCGGGAAGAAGTACGACTACATCAACAGCGTTGTTATAACGCTTCGCTTTCGGTCTCACGAGTGCGTGGGCGGATACTCTATCCTCTCGTTGCTATGCCATCACCATGGTCTTGCGTGATCGTAGGAAAATTTTTGAAATTACTCGTTCCCCAACAATGGTGGTGATGGAGGAGCGTGGCAATCCCGAGGCTTCGCCAAGCACCAAGGAGAGGAGGAGGAGGAGAGGCAGGCTGCACCAAGAGGAGAGAACTCATGTGTGTTGGGCAGCCCAAAACCTCAAGTATATATAGGGGAAAGAGGGGCTGCGCCCCTTTAGGGTTTCCACCCCAAGGGGTGCGGCCAGCCCTAGATGGGACTTGGGGCGGCCAGAGGGGAGGAGTGCCTCCCAAGTCAAGTGGAGGCCCTCCCCTTAGGGTTTCCCCCTTCCCATGCGCATGGGCCTTGGGGGCTGGTGCCCTTGGCCCATTATGGCTAGGGCGCCCCCCTACAGCCCATGCTACTGTATTGGACGTGGTGGAACAATTTCCGGACCTCCGGACCCCACCGGAATCCTCCGGAACCTTCCGAAGCTTCCGGTACAATACCGAAAAAACCCGAACTTTTTCGGAACCCGAACAACAACTTTCCATATATAAATCTTTACCTCCGGACCATTCCGAACTCCTCGTGACGTCCGGGATCTCATCCGGACTCAACAACATTCGGTAACCACATACAAACTTCCTTTATAACCCTAGCGTCATCGAACCTTAAGTGTGTAGACCCTACGGGTTCGGAGACATGTAGACATGACCGAGACGTTCTCCGGTCAATAACCAACAGCGGGATCTGGATACCCATGTTGGCTCCCACATGTTCCACGATGATCTCATCGGATGAACCACGATGTCAAGGACTCAATCGATCCCGTATTCAATTCCCTTTGTCTAGCGGTATTGTACTTGCCCGAGATTCGATCGTCGGTATCCGATACCTTGTTCAATCTCGTTACGCAAGTCTCTTTACTCGTTCCGTAACACATCATCCGTGATCAACTCCTTGATCACATTGTGCACATTATGATGATGTCCTACCGAGTGGGCTCAGAGATACCTCTCCGTTTACACGGAGTGACAAATCCGATCTCGATTCGTGCCAACCCAATGACACTTTCGGAGATACCTGTAGTGCACCTTTATAGTCACCCGATTCGTTGTGACGTTTGGTACACCCAAAGCATTCCTACGGTATCCGGGAGTTGCACAATCTCATGGTCTAAGGAAATGATACTTGACATTAGAAAAGCTTTAGCATACGAACTACGATCTTTGTGCTAGGCTTAGGATTGGGTCTTGTCCATCACATCATTCTGCTAATGATGTGATCCCGTTATCAACGACATCCAATGTCCATGGTTAGGAAACCGTAACCATCTATTGATCAACGAGCTAGCCATTAGAGGCTTGCTAGGGACATGGTGTTGTCTATGTATCCACACATGTATCTGAGTTTCCTATCAATACAATTATAGCATGGATAATAAACGATTATCATGAACAAGGAAATATAATAATAACTAATTTATTATTGCCTCTAGGGCATATTTCCAACAGTCTCCCACTTGCACTAGAGTCAATAATCTAGTTCACATCGCCATGTGATCAACATTGATAGGTCACATCGCCATGTGACGAACATCCAAAGAGTTTACTAGTGTCTGTAACTAGTTCACATCATCATGTGATTAAGACTCAATGAGTTACGAGGTTTGATCATGTTTTGCTCGTGAGAGAGGTTTTAGTCAGCGGGTTTTAGTCAACGGTCTGAACCTTTCAGATCCGTGTGTGCTTTGCAAATTTCTAGGTCATATTATAAATGCTGCTTCCACGCCCACTTGGAGCTATTCCAAATGGTTGTTCCACTATCGTATCCTGTTTGCTACTTAGAGTCATTCGGATAGGTGTTAAAGCTTGCATCGACGTAACCCTTTACGCCGAACTCTTTATCACCTCCATAATCGAAAACATGTCCTATTTACTCCAAGGACAATTTTGACGCTGTCAATGATCCATTCTGGATCATTCTTGTACCCTTGAGTGACTCATGGCAAGGCACACTTCGGTGCGGTACACAAGATAGCATACTATAGAGCCTATGTCCGAAGCATAGGGGCGACCTTCGTCCTTTCTCTCTTTTCTGCCGTGGTCGAGCTTTAACTCTTAACTTCATACCTTACATCTCGTGCAAGAACTCCTTCTTTGATGATCCATCTTGAACACTTTCAAGATCATGTCAAGGTATGTGCTCATTTGAAAGTAATATTGAGCGGTTTTGATCTATCCTCATAGATCTTGATGCTCAATGTTCAAGTAACTTAATCCAGGTTTTCACTTGAAAACACTTTTCAAATAACCCTATATGCTTTAAAGAAAATTCTACATCATTTACGATCAACAATATGTCAACAACATATACTCATCAAAATTCTATAGTGCTCCCACTCACTTCTTTGGAAATACAAGTTTCTCTTAAACTTTGTATAAACCCAAATCTTTGATCATCTCATCAAAGCGCACATTCCAACTCCGAGATGCTTACTCCGGTCCTTAGAAAGGATCACTGGAGCCAGCATACCTTTTAGCATCCTTAGGATCGACAAAACTTTCTGATTGTATCACATACAACCTTTCCTTACGAAAACTGGTAAGGAAACTCATTTTGACATCCATCTGCCAGATTTCATAAATGCAGCTTATGCTAACATGATTCCGACGGACTTAAGCATCGCTACGGATGAGAAAAACTCATCGTAGTCAACTCCTTGAACTTGTGAAAAACTCTTCGCCACAAGTCGAGCTTCATAGAAGGTGACATTACCGTCCACGTCCGTCTTCTTCTTAAAGATCCATTTATTTCAATGGCTTGCCGATCATCGGGCAAGTCCACCAAAGTCCATGCTTTGTTATGATACATGGATCCTATCTCGGATTTCATGGCTTCTAACCATTTGTCGGAATTTGGGCCCACCATTGCTTCTCCATAGCTCGTAGGTTCATTGTTGTCTAGCAACATGATCTTCAAGACAGGATCACCGTACCACTCGAAAGCAGTACGCGTCCTTGTCGTCCTACGAGGTTCGGTAGTGACTTGATCCGAAGTTTCATGATCACTATCATAAGCTTCTACTTCAATTGGTGTAGGTGCCACAGAACAACTTCACGTGCCCTGCTACACACTTGTTGAAGTGACGGTTCAATAACCTCATCAAGTCTCCACCATCCTCCCACTCAACTTTCGAGACAAACTTTTCCTCGAGAAAGGACCGATTCAAGAAACAATCCCTATTGCTTTCGGATCTGAATTAGGAGGTATACCCAACTGTTTTGGGTGTTCTATGAAGATGCATTTTATCCGCTTTGGGTTCGAGCTTATCAACCTGAAACTTTTTCACATAAGCGTCGCAGCCCCAAACTTTTAAGAAACGACAACTTAGGTTTCTCCAAGCGGTGTCGTCTCAGCGGAATTACGTGGTGCCCTATTTAAGTGAGTGTGGTTGTCTCTAATGCCTAACCCATGAGCGATAGTGGTAATTCGATAAGAGACATCATAGTACGCACCATATCTTATAGGGTGCAACTATGATGTTCGGACACACCATCACACTATGGTGTTCCAGTAGTATTAATTGTGAAACAATTTGCACAATGTCTTAATTGTGTGCCAAAACTCGTAACTCAGATATTCATCTCTATGATCATATCATAGATATTCTATCCTCTTGTCACGAAGATCTTAAACTTCACTCTGAAATTACTTGAACCATTTAATAATTCAGACCTGTGTTTCATCAAGTAAATATACTCAACATCTACTCGAATCATCGTGAAGTAAGAACATAACGATATTCCTTTGCATGCCTCGGCACTCATTGGACTGCACATATCAAAATGTGTTACTTCCAACAACTTGCTATCTTGTTCCATCTTACTGAAACCGAGGCTTTTCGGTCATCTTGCCCATGTGGTATGTTTTGCATATCTCAAGTGATTCTAAATCAAGTGAGTCCAATAGACATGGTTCGCGTGTCTCAAACTTTTCAAAAACGAGTGAGTCCAAAGATCCATCGACATGGAACTTCTTCATGCGTTTTATACCAATATGACTCACATGGCAGTGCCACGAGTAAGTGGTACTATCATTACTATCTTATATCTTTTGGCATGAAAATGTGTATCACTACAATCGAGATTCAATAAACCATTCACTTTGGTGCAAGACCATCGAAGGTATTATTCAAATAGAGTAACCAATATTCTCCTTAAATGAATAACCGTATTGCGATAGACATAATCCAATCATGTCTATGCTCAACGCAAACACCAAATGATAATTATTTAGGTTTAATACTAATCTTGATGGTAGAGGGAGCGTGCGATGTTTGATCAAATCAAACTTGGAAAACACTTCCAACACATATCGTCAGCTCACCTTTAGCTAGTCTTCGTTTATTCCGTAGCTCTTTTATTTCGAGTTACTAACACTTAGCAACCGAACCGGTATCTTAATACCCTGGTGCTACTGGGAGTATTAGCAAAGTACACATTAACATAACGTATATCCAATATACTTCTATCGACCTTGCCTGCCTTCTCATCTACCAAGTATCTAGGGTGGTTCCGCTTCAGTGTCCGTTCCTCTCATTACAGAAGCACTTAGTCTCGGGTTTGGGTTCAACCTTGGGTTTCTTCACTGGAGCAGCAACTGATTTGTCGTTTCATGAAGTGTCCCTTCTTGTCCTTGCCCTTCTTGAAACTAGTGGTTTCACCAACCATCAACAATTGATGCTCCTTCTTGATTTTTACTTTCGCGATGTCAAACAACGCGAATACCTCAAGGATCATCATCTCTATCCTTGATATGTTATAGTTCATCACGAAGCTCTAGCAGCTTGGTGGCAATGACTTTGGAGAAACATCACTATCTCATCTGGAAGATCAACTCCCACTCGATTCAAGTGATTGTTGTACTCGGACAATCTGAGCACAAGCTCAACGATTGAGCTTTTCTCCCTTAGTTTGCAGGCTAAGACAATCGTCGGAGGTCTTATACCTCTTGACGTGGGCACGAGCCTGAAATCCAAATTTCAGCCCTCGAAACATCTCATATGTTCATGACGTTTGAACGTCTTTGGTGCCTCAACTCTAAACCGTTTAACTGAACTATCACGTAGTTATCAAAGCGTGTATGTCCGATGTTAGCAACATCCACAAGCGGCGTTTGGGGTTCAGCACACTAAGCGGTGCATTAAGGACATAAGCTTTCTCTGTCCGCATAATCGCTACTTTCAACTATATTTTCTCTAGGAACATATCTAAGCGATGGACTAAAGCGCGAGCTTACGACATAATTTGCAAAAGGTCTTTTGACTATGTTCAAGATAATTAAGTTCATCTTATGAACTCCCACTCGAATAGACATCCCTCTGGTCATCTAAGTGATTACATGATCCGAGTCAACTAGGCGTGTCCGATCATCACGTGAGACGGACTAGTCGACTCGATGAACATCTTCATGTTGATCGTATCTACTATCGACTCATGCTCGACCTTTCGGTCTCTGTGTTCCCGAGGCCATGTCTGTACATGCTAGGCTCGTCAAGTTAACCCCAAGTGTTTCTGCTGTGTAAATCTGTCTTACACCCGTTGTATGTGAGCGTAAGAATCCATCACACCGATCATCACGTGGTGCTTAGAAGCGACGAACTGTAGCAGCGGTGCAGTCGTCGGGAGAACACTTCTTGAAATTTGTGTAAGGATCATCTTATTTACTACCGTCGTTCTAAGTAAACAAGATGCATAAACATAATAAACATCACATGCAATTATATAGTGACATGATATGGCCAATATCATTTTGCTCCTTTGATCTCCATCTTGGGGCTCCATGATCATCATCGTCACCGGCATGACACCATGATCTCCATCATCATGATCTCCATCATCGTGTCTTCATGAAGTTGTCTCGCCAACTATTACTTCTACTACTATGGCTACGGTTAGCAATAAAGTAAAGTAATTACATGGCGTTGTTCAATGACACGCAGGTCATACAATAAATAAAGACAACTCCTATGGCTCCTGCGGTTGTCATACTCATCGACATGCAAGTCGTGAATCCTATTACAAGAACATGATCAATCTCATACATCACATATCATTCATCACATTCTTCTTGGCCATATCACATCACATAGCATACCCTGCAAAAACAAGTTAGGCGTCCTCTAATTGTTGTTTGCATGTTTTACGTGGCTGCTATGGGTTTCTAGCAAGAACGTTTCTTACCTCGCAAAACCACAACGTGATATGCCAATTGCTATTTACCCTTCATAAGGACCCTTTTCATCGAATCCGTTCCGACTAAAGTGGGAGAGCGGCACCGCTAGCCACCTTATGCACCAAGTGCATGTCGTCGGTGGAACCTGTCTCACGTGGAAAGCGTGTAAGGTCGGTCCGGCCGCTTCATCCCACAATACCGTCGAAACAAGATTGGACTAGTAACGGTAAGCATATTGAACATCATCAACTACTTTGTGTTCTACTCATGCAAAGAATCTACGCAATAGACCTAGCTCACGATGCCACTGTTGGGTTATGTAGCAGAAATTCAAAATTTTCCTACGTGTCACCAAGATCTATCCATGGAGAGACTAGCAACGAGGGGAAGGAGAGTGCATCTACATACCCTTGTAGATCGCTAAGCGGAAGCGTTCATGAGAACGGGGTTGAAGGAGTCGTACTCGTCGTGATCCAAATCACCGGAGATCCTAGTGCGAGCAGACGGCACCTCCGCGTTCAACACACGTACAGCCGGTGGCGTCCCACGCCTTGATCCAGCAAGGAGAGAGGAGAGGTTGAGGAAGACTCCATCCAGCAGCAACACAACAGCATGGTGGTGATGGAGGAGCGTGGCAATCCCGCAGGCTTCGCCAAGCACCAAGGGAGAGGAGGAGGAGGAGGCGGGGCTGCACCAAGAGGAGAGAACTCATGTGTGTTGGGCAGCCCAAAACCTCAAGTATATATAGGGAAAGAGGGCTGCGCCCCTTTAGGGTTTCCACCCCAAGGGTGCGGCCAGCCCTAGATGGGACTTGGGGGCGGCCAAGAGGGGAGGAGTGCCTCCCAAGTCAAGTGGAGGCCCTCCCCCTTAGGGTTTCCCCCTTCCCATGCGCATGGGCCTTGGGGGGGCTGGTGCCCTTGGCCCATTATGGCTAGGGCGCCCCCTACAGCCCATGCTACTGTATTGGACGTGGTGGAACAATTTCCGGACCTCCGGACCCCACGGAATCCTCCGGAACCTTCAGAGCTTCCGGTACAATACCGAAAAAACCCGAACTTTTCCGGAACCCGAACAACAACTTTCCATATATAAATCTTTACCTCCGGACCATTCCGGAACTCCTCGTGACGTCCGGGATCTCATCAGGACTCAAACAACATTCGGTAACCACATACAAACTTCCTTTATAACCCTAAGCGTCGCCAACCTTAAGTGTGTAGACCCTACGGGTTCGGAGACATGTAGACATGACCGAGGCGTTCTCCGGTCAATAACCAACAGCGGGATCTGGATACCCATGTTGGCTCCCACATGTTCCACGATGATCTCATCGGATGAACCACGATGTCAAGGACTCAATCGATCCGTATTCAATTCCCTTTGTCTAGCGGTATTGTACTTGCCGAGATTCGATCGTCGGTATCCCGATACCTTGTTCAATCTCGTTACCGGCAAGTCTCTTTACTCGTTCCGTAACACATCATCCGTGATCAACTCCTTGATCACATTGTACTGATATGATGATGTCCTACCGAGTGGGCCCAGAGATACCTCTCCGTTTACGGAGTGACAAATCCAGTCTCGATTCGTGCCAACCCAGAGACACTTTCGGAGATACATGTAGTGCACCTTTATAGTCACCCGATTCGTTGTGACGTTTGGTACACCCAAAGCATTCCTACGGTATCCGGAGTTGCACAATCTCATGGTCTAAGGAAATGATACTTGACATTAGAAAAGCTTTAGCATACGAACTACGATCTTTGTGCTAGGCTTAGGATTGGGTCTTGTCCATCACATCATTCTGCTAATGATGTGATCCCGTTATCAACGACATCCAATGTCCATGGTTAGGAAACCGTAACCATCTATTGATCAACGAGCTAGCCATTAGAGGCTTGCTAGGGACATGGTGTTGTCTATGTATCCACACATGTATCTGAGTTTCCTATCAATACAATTATAGCATGGATAATAAACGATTATCATGAACAAGGAAATATAATAATAACTAATTTATTATTGCCTCTAGGGCATATTTCCAACAATTGGGTCATGGAACTACAACCGATTGAAATTGGAATTTGATCAGAAGTTTTATCCTATGCATCTGGTTCATCATGATCGGAATTATATATATATAATTTTTGGCCTCGTGAAGCATAAAGCATCGCTCAAGCTTGGGGTAGTCTTAAGTCAATGTTATATTCATGCCCCAATCATGAGCTCTCAAGAGAAATTAGTATTCAAAAAATTTATGCTCGACTTTCTCATAATGATCGACCCATGCTCGATACTTCTTGTACTGGTTCCTATATGAAGAAGGATATTCGATTCAAATGGGATTTATTGGAAAGAATTAAACGCAGCTCTGAAGATTGGGATCTCGACGAAGGTAAGGAGTCAGGTATAAACCTTAAGTTTTATTGTGTTAAATCTTTTAAGGATACCAATGCTTTTCGTGATTTTAGCAGTAAATATGGACTTGACTCTGAGGTAGTAGCTTCTTTTTGTGAATTTTTTGAAGTGGTTTAAATATCATCCTCCCATTGAAGTTAAAGTAGTAGAACCTATTAAAGTTGAAGAAGAAACTACTATTTGTAATGGTGATCCTATTGTTCCCACTGCTTATATTGAGAAGCCACCATTCCCTGTTAGAATAAAGGATCATGCTAAAGCTTCAACTATGGTAAACAAAAGTAATATTAGAACACACAAACCATCTGAGCAAATTAAGTTTGAACCTAGTATTGCTATGGTTAAAGATCTCTTGGTAGATAATATTGATGGGCATGTTATTTATTTCTGTGATGAAGCTGCTAGAATTGCTAAACCCGATACTAAAGACAAACATAGACCTGTTGTCTGCATGCCTGTTGTTTCTGTTAAAATAGGAGACCATTGTTATCATGGCTTATGTGATGTGAGTACTAGTGTGTGTGCAATTCCTTATACCTTATATAAAGAAATTATGAATGATATTGCACCTGCTGAGATAGAAGATATTGATGTTACTATTAAGCTTGCTAATAGAGATACTATATCACCAATTGGGATTGTTAGAGATGTTGAAGTCTTGTGTGGGAAGATAAAATATCCTACTAATTTTCTTGTTCTTGGTTCCCCACAAGATAATTTTTGTCCCATTATATTTGGTAGACCCTTCTTGAATACTGTTAATGCTAAGATAGACTGCGAGAAAGATATTGTTACTATTGGTTTAGGAGATATGTCTCATGATTTTAATTTCTCTAAATTTCGTAGACAACCCCATGATTAAGAATTGCCTAGTAAAGATGAAATTATTGGGCTTGCTTCTATGCCGTGCCTCCTAATGATCCTTTAGAACAATATTTGCTGGACCATAAAAATGATATGTTTATGAATGAAAGAAGAGAAATAGATGAAGTATTCTTTAAGCAAGGGCCTATTTTGAAACACAATTTGCCTGTTGAAATCCTTGGGGATCCTCCTCCACCTAAGGGTGATCCCGTGTTTGAGCTTAAACAATTACCTGATACTCTGAAATATGCTTATCTTGATGAAAAGAAGATATATCTTGTTATTATTAGTGCTAACTTTCAGAGCATGAAGGAAAGAAATTATTGAAAACTCTGAAGAAGCACCGAGCCGCTATTGGGTATATTCTTGACGATCTTAAGCGCATTAGTCCCATTTTATGTCAACACAAAATTAAATTGGAGAAGATGCTAAATCAGTTGTTGATCATCAACGACGGTTAAATCCTATGATGAAAGAAGTGGTAAGGAATGAAATACTAAAGCTCCTGGAGGCAGGTATAATTTATCCTATTGCTAATAGTCAATGGGTAAGTCCTGTTCATTCTGTCCCTAAGAAGGGAGGTATTACTGTTGTTCTAAATGATAAGAATGAATTGATTCCACAAAGAATTGTTACATGTTATAGAATGATAATTGATTTTCACAAATTGAATCAAGCCACTAGAAAAGATCATTACCCTTTACCTTTTATCGATCAAATGCTAGAAAGATTATCCAAACATACTCATTTTTTGCTTTCTAGATGGTTATTCTGTTTCTCTCAAATACCTGTGTCAAAATAAGATCAAGAGAAAACCACTTTTACTTGTCCTTTCAGTACCTTTGCTTATAGAAGTATGCTTTTTAGTTTATGCAATGCACCTGCTGCCTTTCAAAGATGTATGACTGTTATATTCTCTGACTTTTGTGAAAATATTGTTGAGGTTTTCATGGATGATTTCTCCATTTACGGAACTTCTTTTGATGATTGCTTAAGCAACCTTGATCAAGTTTTGCAGAGATGTGAAGAAACTAATCTTCTCTTGAATTGGGAGAAGTGCCATTTTATGGTTAATGAAGGTATTGTCTTGGGGCATAAAATTTCTGAAAGAGGTATTGAAGTTGATAAAACTAAAGTAGATGCTATTGAAAAGATGTCGTGTCCTAAAGATATCAAAGGTATAATAAGTTTCCTTAGTCATGTTGGTTTTTATTGGAGGTTTATTAAAGACTTCTCTAAAATTTCTAGGCCTCTCACTAATCTCTTACAAAAAGATATTCCTTTTGTTTTTGATGATGATTGTGTAGAAGCATTTGAAATACTTAAGAAAGCCTTGATTTCTGCACCTATAGTTCAGCCACCTGATTGGAATCTACCCTTTGAAATTATGTGTGATGCTTGTAATTATGCAGTTGGTGCTATTCTAGTACAAAGAGTTGATAAGAAATTAAATTTTATTCAGTATGCTAGTAAAACTCTAGACAGTGCCCAGAGAAATTATGCTACTACTGAAAAATAATTTTTTTGTAGTTGTATTTGCATGTGATAAGTTCAGACCTTATATTGTTGATTCCAAAGTAACTATTCACACTAATCATGCTGTTATTAAATATCTTATGGAAAATAAAGATGCTAAACCTAGACTTATTAGATGGGTTCTCATGCTACAAGAATTTGATTTGCATATTGTTGATAGAAAGGGAGTTGAGAACCCCGTGGCAGACAACTTGTCTAGGTTAGAATATGTTCTTGATGACCCACTACCTATTGATGATAGCTTTCCTGATGAGCAATTAAATGTCATAAATGCTTCTCGTAATATTCCTTGGTATGCTGATTATGCTAATTACATTGTTGCTAAATTTATACCGCCTAGTTTCACATACCAGCAAAAGAAAAAGTTTTTCTATGATTTAAGACATTACTTCTGGGATGACCCACACCTTTATAAAGAAGCAATAGATGGTGTTATTAGACGTTGTGTACCTGAGCATGAACATGAACAGATCCTACGCAAGTGCCACTCTGAGTATTACGGAGGGCACCACGCTGGAGATAGAACTCCACATAAGGTATTGCAATCTGGGTTCTATTGGCCCACTCTCTTTAAAGATGCCCGTAAGTTTGTCTTGTCTTGTGATCAATGTCAAATAATTGGCAATATTAGTAGACGTCAGGAAACGCCTATGAATTATTCACTTGTTATTGAGCCATTTGATGTCTGGGGCTTTGATTATATGGGACCTTTTCCTTCCCCTAATGGGTATACACATATTTTAGTTGATGTTGATTACGTTACTAAGTGGGTAGAAGCTATTCCAACTAGTAGTGCTGATCATAACACTTCTATGAAGATGCTTAAAGACATTATTTTTCCGATGTTTGGAGTCCCTAGATATTTAATGACTGATGGTGGTTCACATTTTATTCATGGTGCTTTCCGTAAAATGCTTGCTAAGTATGATGTTAATCATAGAATTGCATATCCTTATCATCCTCGGTCTAGTGGTCAAGTAGAATTGAGAAATAGAGAGATTAAATTAATTTTGCAAAATATTGTTAATATATCTAGAAAGAATTGGTCTAAGAAACTTGATGATGCTTTGTGGGCTTATATAACTGCTTATAAGAATCCTATGGGTATCTCTCCATAAGGCATATTGGGCTATTAAAGAGCTCAACTATGAATTCAAACTTGCCGATGAGAAGAAGTTATTTTACATTAGCTCACTTGATGAATGGAGAACCCAAGCCTATGAGAATGCCAAGTTGTTTAAAGAAAAAGTTAAAATATGGCTTGACAGATGGATACAAAAGCGTGAGTTTAATGTAGGTGATCATGTTTTGCTATACAACTCTCATTTACGATTTTTTGTAGGAAAGCTTCTCTCTAAATGGGAAGGCCCCTACATCATGAAGGAGGTTTATCGTTCCGGTGCCATAAAAATCAACAATGTCGAAGGTACAAATCTGAAGGTGGTTAACTATCAAAAAATTAAACATTATATCTCAGGTACTCCCATAAATGTTGAGACCAATATTATTGATACCGTAACCCTGGAGGAGTACATAAGGGACACTTTCCAGAACATTTCAGACTCCGAAAAGGAATAGGTATGTGGTACGGTAAGTAAACCGACTCCAAAATGTTTCCAATGATAAATTTTCACCGTTTTGGAATATTAAAAAAATAGGAAAATTAAAAGTAGTACGAAAGAGACACGAGGTCACCACAAGGGTGGAGGGCGGGCCCTACCCCCTTGGGCGCGCCCCCGACCTTGTTGCCACCTCGTGTACCCTCCGGACTCTGTTTTCTTGCACGATACTTCTTTTGGTCGGTAAAAAATCATTATATAATCTCCCGAAGGTTTTGACCACGGAAAAATCCTCTATTCTTGTCTTGAGCTGTTTCTGCAGCAGATTTGGAGCAAGATGTCATCTCAAGATTCGGAGGGAGAGAGCTACATGGCTGATCATATCACAAACCCAAAAGTATATGGGGATGTGGAACATTATGGTTGGATCACGGAGGAAGAAGACTATGAGCCAAAGGGGAAGGAGGAGACGAGGTCCGATGAAGAGGACGATCCACTACCCAACCTGGCGATATGCACGTGGAGTTCAAGAAGTCAAGCTTCCCTAAGGTCCAATCTATCCCACCACATTTTTCGCAGGACAGCAAGTCGGCATTATGCAAAAAGATAATGAAACTCGAGCTCGAGAACGAGGACTTGAGGGAGGAAAATTTTAGCCTCAGACGCAAGCTAGAGAAGAAGAGTTCAACAACTCCATCACCACCACCCCCGAATAAAGAGATCTAAATACATGGGTATGGGCACTCCCCTTGGCAACTGCCAAGCTTGTGGGAGGTGCCCCGGTATCGTATCACCATCACATATTTATCCTTATCATTTTTCTTAGTTCGATCCATTTGGTTATATCTTGATCTAGTAGAATAAAGTTTTAGTACGATCTAGCTTTGAGTTTTGCTTTGATCTCTATCTATGTAATCGAGTCCATGAGATATATAATAAAGAGTAGTTTCGAGTAAAGGGCTTTGCTTTCTTGCTATGATCTTGAGGGAATTAAATAAAAGAAAGAATAAAAGAAATAAAAATATCATATACTGACCTTAAGGATAGTAATGACTTCACATATAAATAGTATGATGAATAAAAGTTGTTGAGAGTTGACAAACTTAGTTTTGGTCATTGTTGCAATTAATAGGAAGTAATAAAGAAAGAGAGGCCTCACATATAAATATACTATCTTGGACATCTTTTGTAATTTTGAGCACTCAATAAAATATGACATGCTAAAAATTCGATGTTGGACAAGGAAGACAACATAATGAGTTATGTTTTCTTATATCCGAATAGAAGTTATATTGCCATGGATCATCCAACATGTTGAGCTTGCCTTTTACTCTCAAGCTAGCCAAACTATTTGCACCAAGTAGAGATACTACTTGTGCTTCCAAACATCCCCAAACCCATTTTTGCCATGAGAGTCCACTATACCTACCTACGGATTGAGTAAGATCCTTCAAGTAAGTTGTCATCGGTGCAAGCAATATAAATTGCTCTTTAAATATGTATGATCTATTACTATGAAGAAAATAAGCTTTATACGAACTTGTGATATGGAAGAAATAAAAGCGACGGACTACATAATAAAGGTCTTTATCACAAGCGGCAATATAAAGTGACATTCGTTTGCATTAAGATTTTGTGTATCCAACCATAAAAGCGCATGACAACCTCTTCTTCCCTCTGCGAAGGGCCTATCTTTTACTTTTATCTTCTATGCAAGAGTCATGGTGATCATCACCTTCCCTTTTTACACTTCTTCTTTTGGTAAGGTCTATATGTTGGAGAGATCCGGATATATATATATCCACTCGGATGTAGGTTTTCATAAAGTATTATTGTTAACATTACCCTTGAGGTAAAAGGTTGGGGGGTGAAACTATAAGCCCCTATGTTTCTGAAGGAAATATGCCCTAGAGGCAATAATAAAGTTGTTATTTATATTTCCTTATATCATGATAAATGTTTATTATTCATGCTAGAATTGTAGTAAACGGAAACTTAGTACATGTGTGAATACATAAACAAACAGAGTGTCACTAGTATGCCTCTACTTGACTAGCTCGTTGAATCAAAGATGGTTAAGTTTCCTAGCCATAGACATGAGTTGTCATTTGATTAACGGGATCACATCATTAGAGAATGATGTGATTGACTTGACCCATTCTGTTAGCTTAGCACTAGATCGTTTAGTATGTTGCTATTGCTTTCTTCATGACTTATACATGTTCCTACGACTATGAGATTATGCAACTCCCGAATACCGGAGGAATACTTTGTGTGCTACCAAACGTCACAACGTAACTGGGTGATTATAAAGGTGCTCTACAGGTGTCTCCGATGATGTTTGTTGAGTTAGCATAGATCGAGATTAGGATTTGTCACTCCGATTGTCGGAGAGGTATCTCTGGGCCCTCTCGGTAATGCACATCACTATAAGCCTTGCAAGCATTGTGGCTAATGAGTTAGTTGCGGGATGATGCATTATGGAACAAGTAAAGAGACTTGCCGAAAATGAGATTGAACTAGGTATTGAGATACCAACGATCGAATCTCGGGCAAGTAACATACCGATGACAAAGGGAACTACGTATGTTGTTGTGCGGTTTGACCGATAAAGATCTTCGTAGAATATGTGGGAGCCAATATGAACATCCAGGTTCGGCTATTGGTTATTTACCGGAGACGTGTCTCGGTCATGTCTACATAGTTCTCGAACCCGTAGGGTCCGCACGCTTAACGTTCGGTGACGATCGGTATTATGAGTTTATGTGTTTTGATGTACCGAAGGTAGTTCAGAGTCCCGGATATGATCACAGACATGACGAGGAGTCTCGAAATGGTCAAGACATAAAGATAGATATATTGGAAGGCTATGTTTGGACATCAGAATGGTTCCGGGTGAGTTCGGGCATTTACCGGAGTACCGGGGGTTACCGGAACCCCCCGGGAGCATATGGGCCTTAATGGGCCTTAGTGGGAGAGAAGAGAAGTGAAAGTGCTAGTTATCGACTAGAGGGGGGGGGGGGTGAATAGGCGATTTTTATGAAAGTCTTCAAAACATGGATGTTTCAAAGACAAACAATAGAAATGACCTAATTGATATGCAGCGGAAGATAAACTACAACAAGCAAACCATAGTCAAGTATGCAATAACGTGAAAGTACAAGACTAATAGCAGCTAGGTAGTAAGGATAAAGATGGAAGATAGTGAGAAGAAAATCAACAGAAGTAGTCAAGCAATGAAGTCAAACAGGTATGATAGATAGGCAATGACTTCACGAAGACAAACTCTAAGTAAGGAGAGGGAGAAGATAGAACCAGTCACTTGTTGAAGACACAGGATTTGTTGGACCAGTTCCAGTTGTTGTGACAACTGTACATCTGGTTAGGGAGGCTGAGATTCAACTCAGAAGACCGCGTCTTCACCTTATTCCCCTTGAGCTAAGGACACACAGTCCTCGCCCAATCACTCTGGTAAGTCTTCAAGGTAGACTTCCGAACCTTCACAGACTGCGTTCACCGGCAATCCACAATGAGACTTGGATGCTCGAGCGCGATGCCTAACCGATTGGAGGATTCACAGTCCTCAAGTGTAATAAGTCTTCAGTCACATGAGACAAAAGACTTGATGATGCCTAACACTCTTTGGCTCGGGTGTTTGGGCTTTGTCCTCGCAAGGATTTCTCTCTCTCAAAGGCTTGAGGTGGGTTGCTCTCAAACGACAAAAGCCGTGCACTAACTCTGAGCAGCCACCAATTTATGGTGTAGGGGTGGGCTATTTATAGACACTAGGCAACCCGACCTATTATGTCCGAAATGACCCTGGTCACTAAGGAACCGACACGTGTTCCAACGGTCAGATTTCAAACACACGGCAACTTTACTTGGGCTACAAGCAAAGTGACTCATCCACTCTGGATAAGTTTTGCTCTCATTGTATTAAGCTCGAAGACATAGGATTTGGGTTGAGCATCACTTGATCATTCGACTTTGATCACTTGGACCCCACTTAACGATGCGGTGGTTTCTATGACTCAACAAAGAAGAAAAGGAAACAGCGAAGCGACCACGGTCTTCGCTCCATAGTCTTCACTCAATGTCTTCTCATGTCATAGACTTCAATATGAATATCCTCACATACCACCATTGTCGTCAATGTCTTCATACATTTTTAGGGGTCATCTTCGGTAGGTAAACCGAATCAATGGGGGACACTACCTGCGTTATCCTGCAATTCTCACGAACGCATTAGTCCCACAACCACATTTGTCGTCAATACTCCAAAACCAACTAGGGGTGGCACTAGATGCACTTACAATCTCCCCCTTTTTGGTGATTGATGACAAACTGGTTGAAGTTTTCAACGGGGATAAAGTATGTGAAATTGTAAAGGATAGGGTATTGTCTTCATAAGTGGCAAAGGCTCCCCCTGAAGATGTACATATAAGTAGTTTGCTTTTGGAATGCAAATGCACATGCAGGTTGTACTTGTGGAGATCCTCTTCACCTTATGAAGATAATTCATCATGCATGAAATGATATAACTAATAGAATGGCATGCATAATGAAATGATATAACTAAGAGATATAATTTGTTGTATGAGATGATCATGTTTTGTTGAAGTTATCGGCAACTGGTAGGAGCCTTATGGTTGTCTCTTTATTTCATAAGATGAAAGTGCCATATAATTTCTTTACTTTATCGCTATACGATAACAATAGTTGCAAAATCAATAGTTGGTGAGATGACCATGTGATGACAAATTGATAGAGATCAAGATAATGGAGATCATGGTGTCATGCCGGTGACGATGGAGATCATGACGGTACTTTGGAGATGGAGATCAAAGGAACAATATGATGATGGCCATATCATGTCACATATTTTGATTGCATATGATGTTTTTTTTGAACCACGATTGCATATGATGTTTATCGTTTATGCATCTTATTTTGCTCAGTACGACGGTAGCTTTATAAGATTATCCCTTACTAAAATTTCAAGGTATAAGTGTTCTCCCTGAGTATGCACCGTTGCGACAGTTCTTCGTGCTGAGACACCACGTGATGATCGGGTGTGATAAGCTCTATGTTCACATACAACGGGTGCAAGCCAGTTTTGCACACGCAGAATACTCGGGTTAAACTTGACGAGCCTAGCATATGCAGATATGGCCTTGGAACACTGAGATCGAAAGATCGAACATGAATCATATAGTAGATATGATCAACATAGTGATGTTCACCATTGAAAACTACTCCATCTCACGTGATGATCGGACATGGTTTAGTTGATTTGGATCACGTGATCATTTAGATGACTAGAAGGATGTCTATCTAAGTGGGAGTTCTTAAGTAATATGATTAATTGAACTTTAATTTATCATGAACTTAGTCCTGGTAGTATTAGCATATCTATGTTGTAGATCAATAGCTCGCGATGTAGCTCCCCTATTATTTTTTATATGTTCCTAGAGAAATATAAGTTGAAAGATGATAATAGCAATGATGCGGACTTGGTCTATGATCTGAGGTTTTTCCTAATTGCTGCATAGAAAAATTATGTCCTTAATGCACCGCTAGGTGCCAAAACTATTGCAGGAGTAGATGCAGACGTTATGAACGTTTTGTCAAGCTCGGTATGATGACTACTTGATAGTTTAGTGCACCATGCTTTACAGCTTAGAACCGGGACTTCAAAAATGTTTTGAATGCCACGGATCATATAAGATGTTCCAAGAGCTGAAATTGGTATTTCAGACTCATGCCCAAGTCGAGAGGTATGAGACCTCTGACAAGTATTTTACCTACAAGATGGAGGAGAATAGCTCAACCATTGAGCATGTGCTCAGAATGTCTCAGTACTACAATCACTTGAATCGAGTGGGAGTTAATCTTCCAGATAAGATAGTGATTGACAGAGTTCTCTAGTCACTATCACGAAGTTACTGGAACTTCGTGATGAACTATAACATGCAAGGGATGACGAAAACGATTCCCCGAGCTCTTCGTGATGCTGAAATCGACGAAGGTAGAATTCAAGAAAAGCATCAAGTGTTGATGGTTGACAAGACCACTAGTTTCAAGTAAAAAGGGCAAGGGAAAGAAAGGGAACTTCAAGAAGAATGACAAGCAAGTTGCCACTCCCATGAAGAAGCCCAAAGCTACACCCAAGCCTGAAACTGAGTGCTTCTATTGCAAAGGAAACGGTCACTAGAAGTGGAACTGCCCTAGATACTTGGCGGATAAGAAGGATGGCAAAGTGAACAAAGGTATATTTGATATACATGTTATTCATGTGTACTTTACTAGTGTTTATAGCAACCCCTCGGTATTTGATACTGGTTCAGTTGCTAAGAGTAGTAACTCGAAATAGCAGTTGCAAAAATAAACAGAGACTAGTTAAGGACGAGGTGACGATGTGTATTGGAAATGATTCCAAGGTTGATAAGATCACCATCGCACACTCCTTTTTTACCTTCGGGATTACTGTTGAACCTAAAATAAATTTTATTTGGTGTTTGCGTTGAGCATGAATATGATTGGATCATGTTTATTGCAATACGGTTATTCATTTAAGTCAAAGAATAATTGTTGTTCTATTTACATGAATAAAGCCTTCTATGGTCATACACTCAATGTAAATGGTTTATTGAATCTCGATCATAGTGATACACATATTCATTATATTGAAGCCAAAAGATGAAAAGTTGATAATGATAGTGCAACTTATTTGTGGCACTGCCGTTTAGGTCATATTGGTGTAAAGTGCATGAAGAAACTCCATGCTGATGGGCTTTTGGAGTCACTTGATGCTTGCGAACCATGCCTCATGGGCAAGATGACTAAGACACCGTTCTCCGGAACAATGGAGCAAGCAACTTACTTGTTGGAAATAATACATACTGATGTATGCGGTCCGATGAGTGTTGAAGCTCGCGGCGGGTACCGTTATTTTCTGACCTTCACAGATGATTAGAGGAGATATGGGTATATCTACTTGATGAAACATAAGTCTGAAACATTTGAAAAGTTCAAAGAATTTCAGAGTGAAGTGGAAAATCATCGTAACAAGAAAATAGAGTTTCTGCAATCTGATCGTGAAAGTGAATATTTGAGTTACGAGTTTGGTCTTCATTTGAAACAATGTGGAATAGTTTCGCAACTCACGCCACTTGGAACACCACAGTGTAACGGTGTGTCCGAACATCATAACCTTACTTTATTGGATATGGTGCGATTTATGATGTCTCTTACCGATTTACCACTATTGTTTTGGGGTTATACATTAGAGACAGCTGCATTCATGTTAAATAGGGCATCATCTAAATCCGTTGAGACGACACCATATGAACTGTGGTTTAGCAAGAAACCTAAGTTGCCGTTTCTTAAAATTTGGGGTTGTGATGCTTATGTGAAAAAGTTTCAACCTGGTAAGCTCGAACCCTAATCAGAGAAATGTGTCTTCATAGGATACCCAAAGGAAACTGTTGGGTACACCTTCTATCACAGATCCGAAGGCAAGATATTCGTTGCTAAGAATGGATCCTTTCTAGAGAAGAAGTTTCTCTCGAAAGAAGTGAGTGGGAGGAATGTACAACTTGATGAGGTAATTGTACCTTCTCCTGAATTGGAAAGTAGTTCATCACATAAATCAGTTCCAGTGATTCCTACACCAATTAGTGAGGAAGCTAATGATGATGATCAATGAAACTTCTGATCAAGTTACTACCGAACCTCGTAGGTCAACCAGAGTAAAGATCCGCACCAGGGTGGAACAGTAATCCTATTCTGGAGGTCATGTTACTTGACCATGACGAACCTACAAACTATGAGGAAGCAATGATGAGCCCAGATCCCGCGAAATCGCTTGAGGCCATGAAATCTGAGATGGGATCCATGTATGAGAAGAAAGTGTGGACTTTGGTTGACTTGCCCGATGATCGGCGAGCCATTGAGAATAAATGGATCTTCAATAGGAAGATGGACGTTGATGGTAGTGTACTATCTACAAATCTCGACTTGTCGCAAAAGGTTTTCGACAAGTTGAAGGTGTTGACTGCGATAAGATTTTCTCACTCGTATCGATGCGTATGTCTGTCCAATCATGTTATCAATTGCCGCATTTTAAGAAATCTGGCAAATGGATAACAAAATTGCATTCCTTAATGGATTTATTAAAGAAGAGTTGTATATGATGCAACCAGAAGGCTTTGTCAATCCTAAAGGTGCTAACAAAATGTGCAAGCTCCAGCGATCCATCTATGGACGGGTGCAAGCATCTCGGAGTTGGAATATACACTTCGATGAGTTGATCAAAGCATATAGTTTTATACAGACTTGCAGTGAAGCTTGTATTTACTAGAAAGTGAGTGGGAGCATTACATCCTTTCTGATAAGTATATGTGAATGACATATTGTTGATCGGAAATGATGTAGAATTTTCTGGAAGCATAAAGGAGTGCTTGAAAGGAGTTTTTCAAAGAAAGACCTCGGTAAAGCTGCTTACATATTGAGCATCAAGATCTATAGAGATAGATCAAGACGCTTGATAAGATTTTTTTCAATGAGTACATACCTTGATAAATTTTGAAGTAAGTCCAAAATGGAACAGTCAAAGAAAGAAGTTCTTGCCTGTGTTGCAAGGTGTGAAGTTGAGTAAGACTGAAAAACCCGACCACGGCAGAAAATAGAAAGAGAATGAAATTCATTCCCTATGCCTCAGCCCTAGGTTCTATAAAGTATGCTTTGCTGTGTACAAGAGCTATTGTGTACCTCACCATGAGTTTGGCAAGAGGGTACAATAGTAATCCAGGAGTGGATCACTGGACAACGGTCAAAATTATCCTTAGTGGTATAAGGGTATGTTTCTCGGTTATGGAGGTGACAAAGAGTTCGTCGTAAAGGGTTACGTCGATGCAAGACACTGATCCAGATGACTCTGAGTCTCAATCTGGATACATATTGAAAGTGGGAGCGATTAGCTAGAGTAGCTCCATACAGAGCATTGTAGACATAGAAAGTTTGCAAAATACATACGGCTCTGTATGTGGTAGACCCGTTGACTAAACTTCTCTCACAAGCAAATCACGATCACTCTTTTGGTGTTAATCACATAGCTATGTGAAATAGATTATTGACTCTAGTAGACCTTTTGGGTGTTAGTCACATGGCGATGTGAACTAATCACATAGTGATGTGAACTATTGGTGTTAAATCACATGACGATGTGAACTAGATTATTGACTCTAGTGCAAGTGGGAGACTGAAGGAAATATGCCCTAGAGGCAATAATAAAGTTGTTATTTATATTTCCTTATATCATGATAAATGTTTATTATTCATGCTAGAATTGTATTAAACGGAAATTTAGTACATGTGTGAATACATAGACAAACAGAGTCTCACTAGTATGCCTCTACTTGACTAGCTCGTTGAATCAAAGATGGTTAAGATTCAAGCCATAGACATGAGTTGTCATTTGATTAATGGGATCGCATCATTATAGAATGATGTGATTGACTTGACCCATTCCGTTAGCTTAGCACTTGATCATTTAGTATGTTGCTATTGCTTTCTTCATGACTTATACATGTTCCTATGAATATGATATTATGCAACTCCCGAATACCGGAGGAACACTTTGTGTGCTAGCAAACGTCACAACGTAACTGGGTGATTATAAAGGTGCTCTACATGTGTCTGCGATGGTGTTTGTTGAGTTGGCATAGATCGAGATTAGGATTTGTCACTCCGATTGTCGGAGAGGTATCTCCGGGCCCTCTCGGTAATGCACATCACTATAAGCATTGCAAGCATTTTGGGTAATGAGTTAGTTGCGGGATGATGCATTACGGAACGAGTAAAGAGACTTGCCAGTAACGAGATTGAACTAGGTATTGAGATACCGACGATCGAATCTCGGGCAAGTAACATACCGATGACAAAGGGAACTACGTATGTTGTTGTGTGGTTTGACCGATAAAGATCTTCGTAGAATATGTGGGAGCCAATATGAACATCCAGGTTCCGCTATTGGTTATTGACCGGAGACATGTCTCGGTCATGTCTACATAGTTCTCGAACCCGTAGGGTCCGCACGCTTAACGTTCAGTGACGATCGGTATTATGAGTTTATGTGTTTTGATGTACCGAAGGTAGTTCGGAGTCCCAGATATGATCACGGACATGACGAGGAGTCTCTAAATGGTCGAGACATAAATATCGATATATTGGAAGGCTATGTTTGGACATCGGAATGGTTCCGGGAGAGTTCGGGCATTTACCGGAGTACCGGGGGTTACCGGAACACCCCCCCCCCCTTGGGAGCATATGGGCCTTAATGGACCTTAGTGGGAGAGAAGAGAAGGCAACCTAGGAGGGGGCGCGCCCCCCCAAGCCCAATCCCAATTGGGTGAGGGGGCCGGCTCCCCTTTCCTTTCTCCTTCCCCCTATTCCTTCTATTCCTAGTGGGACTAGGAAAGGGGGAGTCCTCACTACAAGAAAATACACTTCCGTGATGATACGTGTTTGTCACAGTAGGTCACGTTTTCTGTCATGCATGTACATCCATGACAAATTTATGACAGAATCAAGATAGTCATACCTGTGCTGTCGTAGAAGTGTTCCATGACATTACGAAAATTATCATCACGGAAGTGTCCACTTCCATGACGATAAATCGCGCGTCACAGAAGTGCTTTCGTCAAGGGTGACCGACACGTGGCATCCACCGTAACGGAACACCGTTAAGCTATTAGGTCCGGTTTTGGATCCGATAACCCGTTAACAGCCCCGACCATTGGGGATTTTCCACGTGTAAAATCATCATTGGCTGCAGGAAACACGTGTCGGCTCACCGTTGGGACAGATGTCATCCACTCATTGGACTGAAAGCGCCTATGATACGTCGACACGTGGCACAGCCCAACAGAGGCCCATTCCTGTGAAAAGGCCGGCCCATTTGACTTGGTCAAAAGGTGGCGGCCGGCCCACGGTAAGCCTGTTAACAGCATGTTCGCATATAGCCCATTTACAGCCCGCTAACCCAGGGCCCGTTTACGGCCTATCCGAATTAGGCCTAGTAGCGTCATCAGGGCCGTCCAATATAAGTCTAGCCCGTTTTAACTTCTGGCCCATGTATGGCCCATGACGTCTTTTGGCCCATATGAGGCCCTTAGTAACCCTCGGCCCATTAACGGCCCGTGGTAAAACTGACCCGTAATGAACAGTGTATCACTTTGTACCCATTAACGGCCCATTATTCTGTTGGGCCGTTTCCAGCCGATGTTATCTTTCGGCCTTCTCAGGGCCCATTTATTCTTGGGCTCATTTCCAGCATTCGTTTACTTTCGGCCCGTTACTATCATTTCTGCTTGTGGGCCAAATACAGCCCGTGGTTACAGTCGGCTCGTTTGTGGCCCGTTAATACGTTGGGCCGTTTTCATAGCGTCATCAAATACGGCCTATTAACGACATCCCGTTATGGTTGGCCCATGAACGGACAATTTCAACTCTAGCCCATTTACGACCATAATGTGGTCAGTTATTGGCCCATGTTTGGCCAACCGATCATACAGCCCGTAGAAGGCCCATTGATGATACGGCCCATAGAAGGCCCATTGTGTCTACGCCCCGTAGAAGGCCCATTGTTTCTACGGCCCTTTGAAGGCCCATTGTTTCTACGGCCTGTAGGAGGCCCATGTTAACTACAATAAATATGTAGCCCATTGTTAATGTGGCCAAGTTTTAAAAAATAGGTTATTCCGGCCACTAGCAAACCGCAGAAAAAGAACTACACCGACTACAAGAAAACAAATAAACAAGACAACGGAAATAAATAAGCAAGCAACTTACGCTAGCTATCATGGCTATTACACATATTACATCCACTGGGCATCAAAGTTCGCCACAAGTGCAAATATAGGGAACAAAGCAGCATATAAACACCGCAGCAAAACAAGTCCAGAACTAAAAGCACTTCAGAAGAGCTCAAGAACCAATATCCTGGGTACCCATAATGTTGGCAAGATGCTTAGCAAGCTTATTAACTTCCTCTTGTTTGACGCTTAAATCCTCCAGCACTTGCTGTTGCACCAGAAAGTATGCATCTGAATTCTGCAGGACTTCCTCAGCCCTTGACTTCATGCATAAAACATCTGATCGATGTCTTTCAACTTGAAGTTGAGACTCAAGAAGCCGAACTGATTCAGGCAGCGAGTTCGAAGAGCTGGTGCCAGCAGTAGTAGCTAGTAACTCGAACCCTACATCAAGACATGACTTTGGGGTTGTCTCAGTGTCTTCAATATAGTTTTTATCAGCTTTCTTGGAGAACAACAGGGATGTCACACTATCTTGAACCTGATCTGCATTACTTCCTTTACCATTGCATAACGGGGTACTCTTCTCCAATATTTTATCCGCGTTCTAAAGGAGAAACAAACAAACACATCACAGGTTTACAATGTAGTATATGAAACTCAGTTTGGTAAACCAGTTCAGTAGTAAGGTGGACAGGATAACAACATGAAACAAACATATATCTATGTAGTATGGTCCTTTGTATGGTCTATATCATTCTAGTTTATGTTGCCAAATCAAGATAGATACAGTTGAATCATATCTATTTAAGACAAAGCAACATAGACAGAATATAAGTGTGGGAAACTACACAGCAATAACAACACTTGTAATGTGCATGGCATGAGAACATAACTGTTTATTCATGTGAAACTGAAATCAACATAGAGCAAGTTACAACAGCAAACACGTTAAAGAAACAGGTTTAAAACATACCTGTTGCGCCATTGGAGTTTCATTTGCATCCTTCAAATTTGAAATTAGTTGGTATGAGTAAATACAGTGATGCAAGAGCAAAGTAGTATGAACCATAGCTACGGAACCTGACCTGAGAACAATTCTTCTTCTACTTTAAACATTGACTTGGGGTTCGGAGTGGTGGTCCTCGTGCTTTGGGCACTGCAGTTGCCTTACTAACTGATCGTGTTTGGGTGCTCTGTGGTGGAGACGGTGTTGTGTCAACGGGAACTGGGTTACTATCTGCTGGGGTTAGGGTTAGAAGGGGTGTAGCTGGTTCTCTGTCCAACTGTGTAGGGGTACAATCTGCGTGAGTCTGGGTTATGTGTGGTGGGGCTGGTTCTTGGGCAAGTACAACCGTGGTTCTATCTCCATCGACAGGTAGCACGATCATTTCTGAAGACCGTGTTTTACTCCCACAGTTACTGCCATCACCCCCTCCAATTGAAATGGCTGATAAACAAGAAAAGTAATTGAATGTACAGACATTGTAAGATAGACAGGTGCAATGGATAGTAGGGAAGAAAACAGGGCATGAAATAATTCACATTTATGTTGTCTAACCAAACATAATAGCAGCAAAAAATTTCAAATATATGATGGCTAATTAAACAGGATATCATGACACAATTTCACATGTATGATGGCTAACTAAACAGGATAGAATGACATACTTCAAAATATGATGACTATGTAAACATGATGACATGATATAACTATACGATGTGTCTATTAAAGTGGTTGGCATGCCGTAAATCACAAACATGCCATCGATGGAAACATGATGGCATGATATAATTCACGGATAGAAAGACATAATTCAAAATATGATGACTATGTAAACAGGATGAGATGATATAACTATATTATGTCTTTAGAAAATGGGTTGGCATGCCATAATTAAGATACATGCTGTCTATGTAAACATCATGGCATGATATAATTCAAATATATGATTTATATACTAAGGAAGTGAGCAGAGGGCAATCGCATATATGATGCGTCAACTAAGGAGATGGCATTCAATATCGTGTATATGATGTAAAAACTAAGCATTGCAATACAACATATGCATGATATGAGTAATATAACCCTGCCAAGTTTGAGCATACACCTCAGGGGGATAATAGGGCTGGTCATCTGCCTCTGGATCCTCCTCTGAAGAGCTATCTGTAACCAGCAACATATCTGCTTCAGCAGGTAGCATTGTCTGCTCTGAAGACCTTGTTTTCACTCCAGATTTCTCCATCACCAATTCAAATGGCTGATGCACAGGAAGAGCAGTTGAATATACAAACATTATCGACAAAAGCAATGAGAAATACAAAAAAAGGACGACATGATATAATTCACATATATGACGCTTGGCTAAACAGCATGGCATTGCATAATTCACATATATAATGCCTTGCAACAAGATAGCATTGCATAATTCACATATATAATGTCTTGCAACAAGATGGCATTGCATAATTCACATATATGGTAATTAGACACTAAACATGTGGCTTTCACACAAATCATGTCTAAACTAAGCAAATGACATAGCAATGCAAGATACCATATGCACGATATGAGCAACATAACCCTGCCAAGTTAGAGCATGCACCTCGGGGAATAGGACTGGTCATCTGTCTCTGAATCCTCCTTTGAGGAGCTATCTATAACCAGCAAGATATGCGCTTCATCAGATAGCATTGTCTTCTTTGAAGACCTTGTTTCCACTCCAGATTTTTCCATGACCGTGCCGAATGGCTGATGCACAAGAAGATTAATTGAATGTACTAAAATTGTTGACAAATTTAACACGTAATAAAAAATGATGTCATGATATAATTCACATATAAAATGACTGGCTAACCAGGGTGGCATTGCAAAATTCACATATATGATGCCTGGCTAAACAAGATGGCATTGCATGATTCACATATACGATAAAGAAACTAAACAGATGGCATTGACACAAAGCATGTCTAAATTAAGCAGATGACATCTTTGATGTATACAGTAAGCAATGCAAGGCACCATATGCATGATATTACCAACATCAGCATGCCAAGTTAGGCGAAGACCTCATGGGGTAAATAGGGTGGTCTTACGCTTACGAATCCCCTCGAACAGTTATCTTCCTCCTGATTACGATCCGAAATGGGTGGAGGGGGCTGCCTTTAAGCCCACCATGGAGTGACGTCTGCATGAAATTTTATTGCCACACAAGGCTCGTCTCTTTTGCTCTACATGTTCAGTTCCATTGTGTACAATAACTGACATGTATAGGAATAAAACATAGTCAGATTATGTAAGGAGTGCATGCACAAATCCATAGTGAAGGTAGCAAACTGTGGATTGACCCAAAACCAATGATAGCAGGAAGATAATAGATTTAGTTAAAAAATACAGATAACGGATCCTTTAATGTTTTTTTGCACCCAACAAGAAACTCATAGTAGACACCCAAGATTAACTAGATAGTAGACAGATAGTACTGATTGCTGCCCCAATATGTACCCCACAACCATTTAAAAACTCAAGTTTCAGCATAAGTTTGGACCTGAGTCGGAGTCTAATAGGTGAACACGACGATAAAGTAGCATGTCATCATATTAAGCGATGCATAAAATAAGTAGACACGAAAGAGTGCGACCTCTCTTGCGGACCCATGTAGTCCTCAAGGTCATCTGCTCACTTGATGATGGTAATGCAGTTGTCGTGGCTGCCGGCGGCGGGGAAGAAGATCTGAGGCGGCAAAAGACAGTCTGGAGAGCGGATCCCTGCTGTGGTGAACCATTCCGTCATTGGAGCAGCTGAGCTGGGGTGGAACACAGCACCGCAGGAGCAGGACAAACCACATAAGGTTTTCTTTGACACATATCTGTAACAGAAGTAATTGTGTAAGGGCTTGTTTGAATTTGAGGATTCTAACAATGCAGGGATAGGAAATAGACAGGAATAGGATAGGAATGCACGTGCAAAACAGAGAATTTAGAAACACCGGATTTCTGCCAATCTGGATGTTTGGTTCACAAGAATTGGAAGATCACAGGATGCAAAGAAGCATGGTGAGATTAAGTCAAACCACAAGAAGTGTACAACCTCTTTGGCGAAGCCATGTCGATCTCAGCGTGATTGGGTTGGCCGGTGAGGATGCTCTGGCTGACTTGGCTGTCGGAGGAGGAAGAAGATCTTAGGCGTCGGAGATGGAGCCAGTACTGCTCATGATGATGGAGGGTATCGTCGTTGGAGCAGCTCCGGTGAGTTGTGCGCCGAGGCTGAAGCAAGACAAGAGAGACAATGTTAACTGGTGGAATTCTAATAGCATCTCCAATAGATGGCGTAAAATACATAACCACGAAGTGCTAGATGTATACATCAGCCGCTCATCTCTGAACTTAACTATCGAAACTGAATTTAACTGTCGAAACTGAACTTAACTATCAAAACTGAATTTTGTTGTCGAAACTGAATTTTACTGTCGAAACTGAATGCACTAGAGGTGAGGCTACACGAAAACAAGGGCCTGCAGTTCATCTTCAACCTCCACCCCCTGAGCCGCCAGCCACCACCGGCCAAACAGCCGCCCGCCACCGCCCATGACGGCGATCTTCTACTTCTCCCGCCTAAAACACTCCCCACCGCCATGATCTGCCGCTGCCCAGCCATCCCTCTAGCCCCGTGCCGAGCTTTTCTCGTGATCCCCACAACACCGCCCCACCACCGCCGGCGACCACCGCCCCCACCACGAACCCTAAGATAGATAGTGGGGTACCTCTCGTGAGCCCCACTCCCGTTCTTGGCTGGCTCTTCCTTAACCCGTGAGCCCCCCAACCCCTGAAAATTGGTGACCCACAAGTCGATTCAGTCGACTGAAGTGTAGCTAAATCGGAGCAGCATCGCAAGCAAGAGCAAGAGCGAGAGCAGCAGCGCGAGCAAGAGCAGGCCAGGCAGGGGACCGAGAGCAAGAGCACAGCAGCTACGCGAGCGAGAGCTAAAACATCAGTAGCTCCTACTGATGTGGACGTCGCCGCCGAGGGAGCGATGCCGTGGAGGAAGTGGCCGGCGACGCCGTCGTGGATGGAGCCGCGCCGTGTCGGCTCGGGACCGAGCGCCGGCAACACCATGAGATCGAATCAAGAAGAAAATGCGGCGATTAGTGTACAACCTCCTTGGTGGTGACGATTAGGCCGCAGCTTCATCCAAGGAAACGGTGATGATGATGCTCTTCCAATGGTGCAGGTGAAGAAGGCGGTGTGGGAATGGAGGTGGCGCGAAAGACGAGGGGAACATCGGGGCAGCTCCTTGGAGGTGGAGGACGGGGTGGCTGAACCGGCGGGACGATCTGATCGACGACGGATCCTCATCTGGTACGGTGGACGAGGGACGTCGAGGAGTTGCTGTGGATGACGTCGTCGGGGAAGAGGCTCCGACTGGGTGGCGGACGGAGGAGGGTGTGGGGCTTTGCAAGTTTTCCCGGCCTCGGTGTATGAATGGGTGGGCGGATGGGATGGGAGTGGGGAACCATGGATTAGGGACGCGCTTGTCCGAAATGTGGGGTAAGTCATGAAAGTACCCCCACCCATTTGAGGCGGTTCTTTCGGTTCAGGGCTAACACGGGCATTTCGTGTGTCGGGATTTCACAGGAGGTGGGAGTTTTCGTGCGCGTTGTAATTTTGGAATAGCAAGGCACGGGTTGAGATGGAGGGAGTTATCGGAGCACAACAAGACAAAGATATATCTTAAATATTTCGGGCTAACAAGGCGCGGGTTCAAATTTCCGGACAAGCCTAACGTGTACTGTACCAAATCAATTCGCACTACAAATGTCATTCAAAACTTTGAATTCATGTTATGTTCAATTAAAATATTTCGCTACGTGTATAGTGCATGCAACCTAGTACTGAAATGAACGTTTTAGTGCATTCCAACGTATATACTAGCGCTTCAATATGAACTAAATTTGAATTTGTTTCTCTATTTGAATAAGATCTACAATAATGATTGTTGTGAAGTCAAAGTGTTCGAATTCGTTTCTCTGTTTTAATAAGATCTACGATCGTCATTGTTGTCAAGTTAAATCATAGTTTGTGTATTATCTTCACAGCACACCACATGATTAGTCTCGAGTTACATATGAACTATGTGTACTATATGAACTCGAACTCGATTTTTTGAATCCACTTTATGTTGATTCAAAATCATAGTACATTTCAAGATCTAGCTAGATCTTCACAAACTAAACCATGTCTCATATGTATAATGTGTTTATCACATTATGTATGGTGCCCCGCCCCCTACGCCTACAAGTATTTAGATGTGAGTTGCAAACACCACACATTACCACAAATTCAAATAAAATGTGAGAATGTTCGATATATAGTATTGTTTAGATTGTTCGATATTTAGTTGTAAGATGCAAGCATACACATTATCACAAATTCAAATAAAATGTGAGATTGTTCGATGTATAGTATGGTTTAGATTGTTCGACATTTAGCTGTGAGTTGCAAACGCCATGCGTTATCACATTATGGTATAACATATGCAAAACCACAACACGCGTATCACCGCTATATTCATGCATGCATATGTTTAAAACACTATGATCTCCTATTCAAATATATGAATCCACTTTCATATCAAATTATGATCTTTGTTAGTCTCTTAGACCCACACAATCCTCTAACCTTTGTAGCTACCACTAACTTTCTCTCGTGCATGCACACGCCCTCCTCGCCCTCCCCCTCCCTCAGCATTCTATCCATCGCGCACATTCATTTTTTTTCTTTAGATCATTCTCCCACAGTCTCCACAACTCCTTTCCAATGCACACCGATCGATAAACCTCTCCAGCGATGTCTGCCTACAACATACACACGCACCTTCAATCTCCTCCTTTATGTGTCCTTGCCTCGTGTCTCTCATACGGTCCCACACACGTGTAAACTCTCGCCCCTCTTTTCATCAATCTCACAACCGCACACTCCTCCCCCTATCTAGCTAGTACTGGGCCTCTCGCACCACCTCCTAGGTCCATTCTCTCTGTCTATCCGTCTCGCCGGGCCTTATTTGCCTCTAACAAATGGATGTACACCGACCGATCTCCCGCTATACATATAGCTAGCTAGGTCCTTATAACTCGTTTTTCCCCACGCGTCGATCGATCTACCTCATTAGTTATGTCTCTCCCTTCCTCCAACAAACAACAATTGATCTACCGATCTAGTTAAGTTTGCTTACCAAACACATGGTTCCCCTTCATCATCCATGGATGTGTCCCGACAGATCTATCACGCACAGGCACACACATAAACACATCCCCACTCTTTTTGATAATATTGCAGTTCCACCCTCAGTTTGTCTAGTAGGCCTCTCCCACCATCTTCGAGAAGCAACTCCATCACCCATCCAACACTCTACCCCTCTCCCTCCCTCCCTCTCTCCTCTCTCTCTCTGTCCCATCCTATTTCCCGTCCTTCAGTTATGTATGGATGTCGACCGATCTCCCTCAAGACATAGTTGGGTCTCTCCTTCTCAACACATATACGAGTCGTTCTACCTCTATAGTTAGGCCTCTGCCTACCCCTCCCCCACCCCTCGCACACACACATGCTACCTCTTGAGCATCGCTTTGGTTTTCCCTTGAAGAGGGAAGGGTGATGCAGTAAAGTAGCGTAAGTATTTCCCTCAGTTTTTGAGAACCAAGGTATCAATCCAGTAGGAGATCACGCATGAGTCCATCACACCTACACAAACAAATAAGAACCTCGCAACCAACGCGACAAAGGGGTTGTTAATCCCTCAACGGTCACTTACGAGAGTGAGATCTAATAGATATGATAAGATAATATTTTTGGTATTTTTACGATAAAGAGAAATAAAGATGCAAAGTAAAATAAAAGGCAATAAAAATAACTAAGTGTTGGAAGATTAATATGATGGAAAATAGACCCGAGGGCCATAGGTTTCACTAGTGGCTTCTCTCAAGATAGCATAAGTATTACGTTGGGTAAACGAATTACTGTCAAGCAATTGATAGAATTGAGCATAGTTACGAGAATATCTAGGTATGATCATGTATATATGCATCACGTCCACGACAAGTAGACCGAAACGATTCTGCATCTACTACTATTACTCCACACATCGACCGCTATCCAGCATGCATCTAGAGTATTAAGTTCATAAGAACAGAGTAATGCTTTAAGTAAGATGACATGATGTAGAGGGATAAACTCATGCAATATGATATAAACCCCATCTTTTTATCTTCGATGGCAACAATACAATGCGTGCCTTGCTGCCCTAACATCCTTTGGAAAGGACACATAAAGATTGAACCCAAAGCTAAGCATTTCTCCCATTGCAAGAAAGATCAATCTAGTAGGCCAAACCAAATTGCTAATTCGAAGAGACTTGCAAAGATAACCAATCATACATAAAAGAATTCAGAGGAGATTCAAATATTGTTCATAGATAATCTTAATCCTAAACTCACCGCAAAAGAAGATTACATCAAATAGATCTCCAAGAAGATCGAGGAGAACTTTGTATTGAGATCCAAAGAGAGAGAAGAAGCCATCTAGCTAATAACTATGGACCCGAAGGTCTGAGGTAAACTACTCACACATCATCGGAGAGGCTATGGTGTTGATGTAGAAGCCCTCCGTTATAAATGCCCCCTCCGGTGGAGCGCCGGAAAAGGCCCCAAGATGGGATCTCACGGGTACAGAAGGATGCGGTGGTGGAAATAGGGTTTTGGCTCCGTCTCTGATAGTTTGGGGCTAGGTAGGTATATATAGGAGGAAGAAGTACGTCGGTGGAGCAACATGGGCCCTACGAGGGTGGAGGGCGCGCCTTGGGGGGGGTAGGCGCGCCCCCTGCCTCGTGCTCTCCTTGTTGATTGGTTTACGTGGACTCCAATTCCTCTGGATCACGTTTGTTCCGAAAATCACGTTCCCAAAGGTTTCATTCCGTTTGGACTCCGTTTGATATTCTTTTTCTGCGAAACACTGAAATAGGCAAAAAACAGCAATTTGGGCTGGGCCTCCGGTTAATAGGTTAGTCCCAAAAATAATATAAAAGTGCATAATAAAGCCCATTAAACATCCAAAACAGAATATAATATAGCATGGAACAATAAAAAATTATAGATACGTTGGATACGTATCAACACACACCGATACATCGAGCGCTCTAGTCATGTCTCCCTGTCACACACAAACTTAACATGTGCCCTCTGACGTTCCGGTAGCTAGGTCAGTCGCCCTATATCTTTGACTTTCACACACACACAATTTCGATGGCTCTCTTCATCGATCTCGCACCCACCACTTGATCCTCTAAATCGATTCTATCGATATCTATGACCCTCCTCTCTTCTCGTGGATGCCCGACCCTCTAAATATGATATGGACAGGCCTCCATTTCACACACATTGCATGCAAAATTTTGTTTGAGATGTCATCGACACATATTCCCACAAATACATTCATGAAATCAATCTCCCCCCCCCCAAAAAAACAAAAAACACTCATGAATGCACAAGCCATTTGTCTAGGTTTGTATCTCTCACACACACCCACGTAGGTGGGGACGTGCACGAAGAGAAGAGGTGCACGCACGGCGCACGTACTCCCGTCCCTTTTCCAACCACGCCCGCGCGGGTACACGGTGGAGCTCATTTCTGTATGAAAAGGCAGCCAATGTGGTAATTTGACCGTGTACTGGTTGTCCACTTGGTGGAGGGAGGATCGTCTACCATGGGTGAACAAACAAATTGCGACCTGACGCGTTATGTTAAAAAAGAGGCAAACCATGTGGGGCCTACCTTATATGTAAGGCTCTATACACTGGAGTACTTTTGATGTGTCCCGTCAACTCGCATAATGAGGAGAAGCTTGCTTATTACGCCGTCTCCCCCGCCCACGGGTGCGGTGGCTCGCAGGATGAGGTGAAGCTTGCTTACTCGCCTTCGCCCGCTCCCTACGCCAGCGCAGTGGCTCGCAGGACGAGGATAAAATTTTACTACTCCCTCCGTTTACTCCTCGTCCCTACCTTGGTTAGAGAGATTATCATATTGTTTGGAATATATGTCCTTTAGTAGATTTCAATATGAACTACTAGTACATACTCCAAACACTGATGTATATAGACGTATTTTAGAGTGTAGATTCACTCATTTTGCTCCGTATGTAGTCCATATTGAAACGGACGAAATAGTATGCGCTCTCCCTCGCCCCTTGACCCTCGCCACGTGGTGGACGTGCAACAATTCATTCGGTCTCATATAGCGAGAACGATATATACTGCAGTACCATTATTGCTCGACTTCCCGAAGAGGCGAAGAGCCAATCGCAAGGTTAATAGTTTGGAGATGCCAAGCGCAAGGTTTATAGGAGAACGAGTAGTAGGTGTTGCGTCATTTATAAATAAAGTTTTTTTCTTGATGCACGTCGCAATATAAATAGGTTCATATGGAGAGAAAAGAAACGCTCCACTATATACAAAGGCGGCGAGCCTACGGTTGCTTCTTGGGGTTGCTCTCTTGATTTCACACTCTCGCTACAAAACCACTTGTTGCGGATCTCTAACATCCCGGCGGATCACGTCCGTCGGGGAAGAATGGATGCTTAGTGTAGATGCGGTCGCCCGTCGCCGACGGTGAAAACCCACCGTCGGCACGTCGATCGGGGTCCCGCCATTCACTCTCACAAAGCCGGTGAGGTTGCCTTCGTCCATTGCTCACTGCCGCGACATGGTTAGTTGCCTCCTCCTGCCGCCCTCCTCTACGTTGAGCTACGTCCCGACATCCCTCAGGTACAACTCCCTTTATAGCCGGCTTGCACCACTGCTCCAGGTGCCCACATCACTCCATGTGGATATTTCTCTAGTTCTTTGCCCTTTTATACCTCTCTGGCTTCTCGTCTTGTATTTGTGATGAGTTTATGTCTCATCAACTATCCCCAGTAATCTTATTCTAATCACGCTTCTTCAATTTATTTGCCAGAGGGATGCTCATCTCAATTTTGGTGAAACTACACAAAATGATCCGATGGTCAAAGGGTTGCAAACTTCATTCTTAGGAAGCGACGACGTTGCCAGCAAATTAAAGCCTGGGTTAGGGTTTACGGTTCAAGGGCTAGGGACTTCATGGATTGTTTTTTTCTTTAGCTATCTCTATTTCAATGGCTAGGGACTGCATGAGTAGTAGTAGTCTTTGTCGCCTTCGGCCGCTCCCTACGCCCACGTCTTGTGATGGCTCGCAGGACGAGGAGAAAAATTTACTACTCCCTCTGTTTACTCCTCGTCCCTACTACCTTGGTTAGAGAGATTATCATATTGTTTGGAATATATATGTCCTTTAGTAGATTTCAATATGAACTACTAGTACATACTCCAAACACCGATGTATATAGGCGTATTTTAGAGTGTAGATTCACTCATTTTGCTCCGTATGTAGCATAAAGTTGAGACACTTATTTTGGAGCGGAGGAGTACATATTTGCTATGATCTTTCAATCATTGAGATGCAATAGCATGCATGTTAGTCTCCTTTGTATTTGATGAAATGTTGCAGCGGGCAACCTTGGGCCAAGAGATACATGTAACAGAAGTTGGAAGCTTCATAGCATTATACTATCTCATTGATTAATTACGAGATCGTACTATACAAGTACTTCCTCCGTTCCTAAATATAAGTCTTTGTAGAGATTTCACCATGAACCACATACAGATGTATATAGATGCATTTTAAGTGTAGATTCATTCATTTTGTTCCGTATGTAGTCCACCTAGTGGAATCTCTACAAAGACTTATATTTAGGAACAGAGGGAGTACTATGTAAAGAGTTAGGTGTCGCACGGTGTCCAGAAAATATGGTGATAGTGTGAGGTGGGCCATGTAATCACTGAGCCTGCGTGTTTTCACTGCTCTTGCACTCCTCCACCGTAAGAATGGAGAAAATACTAATCTAGTAGTACCTCCTTTACGCCCGGCGTGGGACATCCAGCAGTCCTACCACCTCAGTAATAATGACCAATGAGCCGTCAAATCACATAGACCCAGCAGTAAGTTGGACGGACAAAGCAACCATCACTCTTGAATCCGCTTCTCCCTTCAACGCAGGCGCCAGTGAGAGGTCGCGTCCGCTCTGCCCGGGCATGAATGCAGCACCGATTCATTGGAGCAGCGCTGACCGTTCCGGGTGGGAAGCGCGCGCGGGCGATGGAGTGGCTTTGGGTGGGCCAGGCTGGTCAGGAGCGGGCGTGGCAGCTGTCCACCTGTCCCTACCGGACGCCCGGAAACGAGAGGATGCACCGACTCTCGCGGCTAAAATCGTACACTACACACCATCTCTCTGTAGGAGTAGGTCGATCAGTCGCTCTCTCTAACACACACATGTTGTTAAACACACACACACACACACACACATACACACGCACGCACAGGTTCATAGAATAGGAAAATCGTGCGAGTGCGAAGCCACAGGAAGTGAGATACAAATGGAGTATGTACAAGAAGAGAAGAGGTGTCGAATATTCCATCAAACCTGGACTGGGGAGTAGTACTCCCTCCGTCTAGGTGTTCGATCATCTCGAAATCAGATATTCCTAAAATGTTTAGGCGTCGTCCATTAACTTCGCATCTCAATCCCCTCCTGCCTCGTTGCTAGCGAGCGTTGTTACTTAGGGAGCATTTGGATCCTTAGCAAGAACAGCTTATAGCATAGCCAGGCAAGGTTAGGCATTTGGAACTGTTAAAATATGTTAGCTTTTGTGGGCCAACTACCTTGGGTGAGCTAGAAAAACCTTGCTAGCTCAGGGAGCCAGATCGGCTCGCTTCCGACGGCAAACTTCGCGTAGTAGTAACATAGACTAGTAACATATGCATGTTGTACTAGTCCAAGTTACTCACCACTATGACCAGCCTAAGCAATGTAACCAAACGCTCTTTAATTACTCTTCCTTGTTATCTCCCCTGGAAACCCAATGCATGGAGCGCAACTACGCGTTGATCAGTCAAGAAATCAAAGTCGGCTTGCATGCGAGTTAATACGTGGACCTACATGGTAGCTAAAATGACATCTCTTAGTTGTTTGGATTAATTGTTGCGTTTAGAGACAGAAATCAGGGCTTTGATTGGAGGAATGATCGGTCAAGTTTCTCCTTCTCCTCCAATCTGCTTGCACCTTGGTCCCGCTACACCTTCTAACGTGACTTATTACACCTAGACAGAGGGAGTCGTACGAGATACGGTGGCACACTGACTTAGGTCGAATACAAGTGCCAAAATTGTGTGGATGTTATAATAAGGATTCACTTAAAATAGTACGTGAGCGAACAGTGGGATCAATTGGACAGTGTTCCCGAGCATTAGCGAGATGTGTGAGGTAAGATAGACCGCTGGTGCTTTTAATTTTTCTTATTAATTTGTTTGTTTCACCCTCTGACTGGTGGGACCCAATGTACTACGTGGAGAAGGGTAAGGTGACTAAGGCTGCATTATTTTTGCAGCATTGTGGATTGTCTTACCACCAAAGCCACATGACACGATTATGATTTAAATCCCAATGACTCCCACACACACAAAAAATACACGGCATGCTTGTCACACAAATGTAGGTATGTATAAAAGGTTATTTTCCTCTCGTTGAACATAGCGGGAGGGTTGTGTAGCTGGTTAGCCTGTTCGCTCATCAAACTTGAGGTCTCGGGTTCAATAACTACACTTGAGCATAATTCGTGTTTCTAGGGTTTGCACTCTTCACACTCTCTCCACTATATATGTACACGCTGGAACCTCAGCGCTTGTAGTTGCTCTCTTCACACTCTCTCACCCTCTCCAGATCTAAACAAGACTTCGTTGGCCTCTCTCCCCTCACTGTCGGGTGGTTGGTGCGACATATGCCAACGGGTGGCTAATCATAGTGGGAGCCAATAAGACGTCGTTGGTGCCTGGAAACGGGATGAGGCGAAGACATGCACGCCGTGAATCTTACCCAGCTTCGAGGCTCTCCGTGGAGATAACACCCCTACTGCTGCTCTGCGGGGTCTCCGCATGATCACTAGATGAACAAGGGCTACAAGAGGCTCCTTGAGCTGTTCGGGGTGAGGAAGAAGAAGGGCACGGCTAGCTCTCCTCTTCCCTCTATGTGGTGTCTAAAACTATCAGAGTCCAACCCTTTTGTCACGCCCAATATGCGACCCTATCCAAAAGGAACTCGACGGTCCCACCACGGATAGACCCGCATATTGAAACGCTTTTGCAAGGTGGATATCATTACATCAACATTACATAATATATGGGGATACATACATAAGGAACAATGCCACAAGAATACAACAACATCATATACAAGATCAACATCCGACTACGGATGAAACATAAACAGAAGCTCAAACGACATCCACCCTGCTAGCCCGGGCTGCCGACACGGAACCTATCCCCGATCGAAGAAGCGGAAGAAGAACTCCAAAACAAGTAAACATCGCTCTCGCGTCATGATCATCATAAACCTGTACACACTGGCGGTGGTGTAATGTCTGTGAGCCACGAGGACTCAGCAATCCCATTACCATGGGTATCAAGACTAGCAAAGCTTAAAGGGAAAGGAAGGGGTAAAGTGGTGAGGTTGCAGCAGCGACTAAGCATATATGGTGGCTAACATACATAAATGAGGCGAGGAGAGAAACAAAGGCGGTCATCAACTAGTAATGATCAAGAAGTGATCACGAACTCCTACTTCGTCAAACATAACCCAGAAACCGTGTTCTCCTCTCGATCAACCCGGAAAGAGACACTCACGCAGTTACGCACACGGTTGGTGTATTTTAGAAGAGTTTGCTTCAAGTTTACTACAACGGATATTAACAAATTCCCATCGCCACATAACCGCGAACACGGCTCTCGAAAGTTTATACCTGCGAGGGTGTCCCAACAACCCATGATAAGCTCTCGCGATCAGCGAAGGATATTCCTTCTCCCGGAAGACCGATCGGTCTCGGAATCCTGGCTACAAGACATTTCGACAGCAATAAAACAAGACCAGCAAAGCCGCCCGATCGCCGACAATCCCGATAGGAGCTGCACATATCTCGTTCTCGAGGGCAACACGGATGAGACATCCTCTGAGTAAAACCAAACCTCGAGTTGCCACGAGGGGCCCATGATCTACTCGGTTCGAACCAGCACTTAGAAAGCACCGGCCGGGGGCTAAATAAAGATGACCCTCGAGAAGCGACTCCCAAGGAAAAGTAGGTGGTGGTGAGGCAAATGGTAAAACCAATGTTGGGCCTTCTTTGGAGGTCTTATTCAAAGCGAAGCTGTCAAGGGGTCCCATAAATCACCCGACAGCGTTAGGGGCGCAAAATCCGGGAACATAATACCGATATGATGGAAACTAGAGCGGCAAGAGCGGCATAAGGACGAGCCTTCCACCCTTCACCAAGTCTATAGATGCATTAATTAAATAAGATATATTGTGATATCCCAACAAGTAAACATGTTCCAACAAGGAACAACATCTCTATGTTCCAACAGGGAACAAACTTCATCTTCACCTGCAACTAACAACGCTATAAGATGGGCTGAGCAAAGCGGTAACATAGCCAGACAACGGTTTGCTAGGAAGGGTGCAAAAGGTTAGGGGCTGACATTGCAATTTGGGATGGCTTGAGCAGCAAGTGATAGGTAGCGCAGCAAAGCGATAGAACGAAGCAACTAGCATAGCAATGATAGTAGTGAGATCCGAGGTAGCGGTCATCTTGCCTGAAATCCCGAAGGAAGAAGAACGAGTCCATGAAGAAGATGAGCGGATGAAGCCGAACCAAGCGTGAGCGAGCGAATCCTCACGATCATAGCGAAACAGGGAACTAACAAGAAGAAGCACACAACATAGGTAAACACACCACACATGAACATGACAAGATGCACAACAAACATGATGCATGACAAATCTAGATGAAGCTACTCATGGCAAGAGATGATGCAAACAAGAGCAACACATCAAAGCAAGTTTAAATGAGGCGGAAACAACATATAACAATTCGGTAAGTCCTCATATACAAATTTCGAAATTGGTCCAGATCTGAATAAACCTTATGTTCAAGTTGTTAAACAGCAAGTTAATATGCACCACGATGATCTACGAAATTCTAGTCAAGTTACATATAAAGTTCATTAGATTGATTACTACTGACCTAGAAGATATGAGCAAAACAAGATAAGCATGGCATTGATGCAAAATGCACCCAAACATCAAGCAAACACCTCAAAACAAGGATGCAACATGATAATATGAAACTACATGCAAAATCAAGCAAGTTTCATATAGAGCACACTCAAAACGGAACAACAGTTCAACACATACACTCTATACAAGTCATAGCAACAATCTGTCCAAAACAGCAACTAGGCATATTGCAAGCATCAAAACAACCTGCTACAGCATCTCAACGTAATAAAAAAAGGCATTGGCATGATGTACAGGTAAAGCATTACAAAACATGAACACTGAGCTATCTCCAGAAATCACTAGAACATGCTCAAAAAGACATGGCAAGATTGCAAATAATAACAGTTTCAGACTTTAGCAGAAATAACATCAGGTTGCAATGTTTAGAGCTATCAAACAACATGTTACAGGAACTTATCATGGCAAACAAAGGCATGGCATGAATCCACTAAATTCATAGAACAAAAGTCCCTTACTGACCATGAGTCAAAAAGGATCACAAGATATGATGGCACCCATGTAAACATGGCAAGTTATATTACAGATTCACACATGGCAGGAACAACAATAAGTAGGCATGTTGGTGAGCTTGAACCACTCACCACAGAGCAATAAATGGCATGGAAAGGCAACCAACAGTAAGAATACATGGCATAGAAGCTATACATGGCAAGAACAACATCATGGAGTGCATGGATCACTCACAACAATCTTGGCAAAATTGAATAACATGTAAACAATCTGCCAGGAAACATTTTATAGCAAAAGTAGAGCTCGATTGACTCAAGCTATGGCACTCCATAATTTCAAACAAGGGCATGAATGGATAGAGAAAAACCATATGTACAAAACATCCTTACTAAAGTATCTCAAAATAAGCATGGATCTCTCGGTAGCATCAAGTTAACATGGCATAAAAATATCAGCAGAACAGGGGCTGAAATCAGCAACATCATGAAGCCTAGTTTGCATGCTTGTGCTAGTCACCACAGAGATCACAAAAATACATGGCATACACCCTTGTAAAGATGGCATGGCATATTACCAAACACATGTAGGGCTCAAGTTCATAGGATGCACACATCAATCATGGCAAAAATGACAAAAGTGCATGTTCTGATAAGAATCTGAAACTAACATCACATAGCCCTCTTCTAACAGCATTTCGGGCATCAAGATGAGCTCAAATGAAAATGATGCAATGATATGAAATGATCTACTCATCGAGGCGAACAATTTGACATATTACACGCACGAAACAGAGCAATATACAGAGAGTTATGATGCGATGAAAATGCATGAAAATTACTGAATACTCGGGGACTTAGTGGATTTTACCCTCTCGAAAAGTCAACGGGACGGAGAGATCCGGGATACGGGGATGCCGCGTTTGGTTCAAATCCTGGTGGATCTCGTCCATCTTCCGGACCTCGCGGGAGATGAGCGTGGAGGTGGCGGAGATGAAGGGATCGCCCGGAGGCGACCGGATCCGGGCGGATCCAGGGAGGAGGAGGGAGCGGGGAGGTCGGCGGCGGGGCTCCCGGGACGGCCAGCAACCGCCCGGCTGGAACTTGCGGGAGGAAGGCGGGCCAGCAGCCAGGCAGTCAGGCGGCCGGCCTTGGTAGAGGCCGCTGAGGCTCTTCAGCGGCAGGCAGGCAGACAGCGGCTCGGCGCCAGGCCAGGAGGAGGTGGCCAGTGTGCTGCTGAGGGGCCAGCCAGGCTGCAGCAATCCGTGGTCAGGTGGAGGCCAGCAGGCGAGCCTTGAGCCCATGATGGAGCTCCATGGGCAGCCAGTGGAGTGGCTGTGGCGCGACCGCGTGGCGAGGGAGTGGCTCTGCGGCATGTGAGCGTGTCAGCCCAGGTGGACAGCGTCCATTCTGAGGAGGAAGGGAAAATTAGGGTTTGGACGGGATTTGGAGGGAGGCTTATTTATAGGTAGAGGGAGCTAGGAGACTCCAAATGAGGTGCGGTTTTGACCGCGATCGTGATCGAGCGACCGAGAGCATGGAGGGAGTTGCTGGGTTTTAGGCCACTTGAAAGGCGTTGGGCTGCAACAAAAGAGGCTTTTGCGGTTACGGATAACCGTTGGAGTATCAAGCGACCTCCAAATGACCCGAAATTTGTGAGCGGGTCTACGGTGCTATCTGAAGGCAGCAGCAAACCTCGGTCCATTCGAGAAAGTTTAATACCCGCACATGAAAAGAGGTAAAGGGGCGCGGGAGACATAGGAGTGCGGATTGCAAAAGCGGACAACGGGAAAATGCTCGGATGCATGAGGCGAACACGTATGCAAAATGAAATGCACATGATGACATGATATGAAATGCAGATGATGACATGGCAAAGTGCAACACGCAAGCACATGACATAGCAGCGGCGGCGAATAAGCGGCGGACACTGGCGCGCCGAATCCAGGCGTTACACCTTTGCATGGGTGCCCGGGGGTTTATATAGGCCTACCCACAGGGGTACAATAGTAATCCGGCTAGGTGTGGGCCCTAGCCGTCGGTGTCTTCATCCGCCCGACGCGAGGCCCGCCGACTAGTGGGCCTGCCGTGCCCGGCTTCCTGGTCGACAAGCTGGCCCCCACCGTTGAGGGCTTTGTCGGGGGCTGATTCTTGTTGCCTCAATCCCGCGGCGAGGGCTTTGTCGGGGTAAGCGTGGCTCTGATGATCGCCGCCAAAGCGGCTGTAGCCTCACTTAATCTTGTCTCCTTAATGGGCGCTTCCTTGAGGAGGGAACAAGCCGTCTATGGGGAGCGGCCATGTCCCATGCCCATTTGGGGAGGCGAACCGCCTTGAGGCGTCTCTCGACTAGAGGACCCGCTGCACATGGGTAGTCTGAGCGGCTGTCGTGGGTGGCGTCCAGCCAACATAGCAATGATGCGCCGGACAGGTGATGGCTGCCCGTCTGGTATACTGTAGCCTGTAGCTCCGGGATCGCGGGGTGGCGAGCTTCACTGTACGCCCCATCTCATCGCCGTTATGTAGGTGCGGATTACGAGGATCGCGGCCTTGGCGCTGCTTGAGTGGCGGCTCCTTGGAGTCGGCCTTCTCATGACTTGACTCGTGGTCGACCTTACGGTAACCGGCTCCTTGGAAGCGGCCATTTCTCCTATGGGTCTTGGGGCGGGCCTCCCCACGACGGCCGGCCTGAGCAACGGCGGCCGGGGGAAAGCGGCCCGGCGTCTTGGATGTTGGATGTCTGATTGGCTTGTAATTTTTTAGAAGCCCGGGGGCCGGCTAGGCTACCGAGGTCATTACTCGGCGGTAGTCCCGAAGCTGATTGAGCTCCGAAGTTGAAGGGGATGAAGCTCGATCAACTTCCTATCCTGAGAAGCCGGCAGCTAGAGCCGGTCTTGAACGGGTGCGCTGCCTTCGGCCTCGCGCGTTGACTGCGCGCCACTTTGCGTGCCGCGTGGCCAGAAAAGCCTGCCAGCCCACAGCGTGGCGAAATCGCCCGCGAGCGGGCATGCCAAGCCTATGACTCGGCCCGCGCCGCAGTTCTCTGCGGCCCAAATAGTGCCTGCGCCTTCTCGCGGCCAGTTCAGCCGCCTTTAAGGCGCCATAAGCGGGGCGTGGGGAGTGGCGCGATTAATCCCACGTTCCCCCACGCCTCGCCTCCTTGGCTCCATCGCCCGAGCCTATAAGTAGGGGGGAGGAGGGGGAGCTGCAGGGGCTTGCACGCTCGCCCTCACTCCTCTCCTTCATCAACTTTCTTCCTCACTCTCTCGTCGCCGCAACACACTTCGCCACTGTGCCGTTCCGCCGCGAGTTTTCTTGGCTCGCCATGGTTCCTTCGTCGTGTGGCCGCGCTCTCCGCCGTCGCGGCTCCTTTCTTCCGTTCCCATGGCGTTGTCGAGCTCGTGGGACGGCTCCAACGTCCACGAAGATCATATTGATTGGCTCCACGGTTCGGCGGTTCTTGGCGAGATCTCGTGAAGACCCGCCTCGCGCGGGCGAGATTCGCCCGCGCGGAGGAGGCGGCGGGTCATCTTCGCTTCGCACTGCCTGCGCGGCCTAGGCCTGCCAGCGGCGGGTTCTTCCGCTTCGTTCCTGAACTTCTATCATCTTCAGCGCATCACATCACCCCAACACGGTGATGCTGCTATACGCCTTCGTCACTGCTGCGAAGGTTTTCTCGGCGTCCTCCCCACCCTCGAGCTCTGGGGGACTTCTTCGATGTCTGGCTTCGGCCTTGTGTCTGTGGCGTGCCCGCCCTGACACCTTTATCGCCAAGCGGAGGGCGGCGGACAACAATCCTTTTCGCCCATCCCAGCGATCCGGTCGGTGAAGCTTTGGCAGCGATCGTACTTCTACGTGAAAAGCGTCGCGGTGCAAAGCGACTACCTCAACCTGCCGGCTACGTAGCGGCCCGCCCCTACAAGGCGGCGTCTTGGTCCTTCCGAGCCCGGTCGCTCACCTTGGCGGGAAACGCCGCCGTCACCCGGCTCGGGTGATGGTCGATCGGAAGGCTTGGTGGGGAGCCGACTTGGTGGCGCCTTCATGGGCGCCAGGTGCTCCGCTCGAGCGGCCGCGCATGATATGCCAAATAGCGACGCTTGACCCATGCGGTGAGCACCGGGGAGATGCCTCCATGACGAGGTATCTTACATGGTGAACTATATCTCCAAGCGCAAACTCACCGTGGGTGGCATTATCACAAAAGCGTTCTCGGGCCAACCCGCGCTTTGTGGTAGAGATTTTCTTCGTTCTCTTCTTCTTTTATTGTCATGTTCGGTAGCGACTCTTGACTAACGGCTTTGTCCTTGGCGAGAGCCCTTTTCTTCGTCCGGCGCCCGGCGCCGGGGCGGGCGCCGATTCGACGGCCGCGCCGTGGGCGACCACGGCGACCCGGACACAGGGGCGGCGCCATGGGCAGCGCCATAGTCGAAACGGCGAAGGCAGGCGGCCTCGACCTGGCGGCAAGACTGGCGGGAGGAGCGAAGCCAAAGCCGTCCGGCGCTGCCCCGGCGGCTGATCGCCATGGCAGCGGGGCCTTCCGCCGCGCCAAGCTGCTTTCGGTGGTGGCGTGAAGCGTCGAGCGCGCCGGTCTCTTGGCAGCGGCGAAGAAACCCAAGTTCTGCCCCGGCGGCAACCAAAGCGAGGCAGGCGGCGCGGCCCTCTTACGCAAAGTGGTGAAAGCAGCCTAAGCGGTTTTGGCGTAAGTGCCGTATGTCTTACATTTTTGTTGTCTTGTTTTTAGTTGAGGCTCATCTGAGCCGTCTTCTTATCTTGTTGAGCAGTAGCTGCTTTCCCTTGGCGGGTTGGCGCCGCCTCCATAATCGCGCCCGGCGGTAGGTTCTTTGAGCTCCCTTGAGTGGACCCCAGCTGACCTCATGGAGACAGCGAGCGGCAGAAGCGGGAGGCTCGGGAGGCCAGAAGCGGCGGGGAGGGCCACCAGGAGGCGGTGGAGAAGTCGGCGGAGGCCGCAGGCCGTCTGGCGGCCAAGAGCGGAGGCGAGGCGCGGAGGGAGGCGGAGGCTGCGCAATCAGCCTCCGCGGCTCGTCATTCCTCTTCACGCCCGTGGCTCTGGCGTCCCGTACCTCCGTCGGAGGAACCCGACGCGACCGGCCCGGTGATGGAAGGATGGAGGATGGCGTGGCGGTCTTGGGGGCGCCCGCGATGGGCACCAGCGGAAGCGGGCCAAAGCGGCCGACCTGCCGCGCCCGCTGGGCAGCCGGCGAAGCGAAATCGGCAGCGAGGCGGATCTCGTGGTGCGGTCGGTGCCTCGCCAGCCAGAGCCGCATAGGGCTGCGGGTGCCAGCTCGACGGCACAGGACCTGAAGGCGGCCAGCGCCAATCGTCAGTGGACACCAGCGGCCCGAGCCGGCGAGCTAAGCGGTGACACGGGAGGTCGGCGCCGGCTTGACTCGGGCCGGCTTGCTTCAACAATACACCCGGGAGTTGCTCGCTTCTGGCGATCGTCGAGTGAGTCTTACGGCTTTAAGTTTTCTCTTTTGATTTCTTCCGTGGAGCGCCCAGCGCACTGCTGAGTGTAATCCCAGTTTGAGTCGGCTCTGGCGGTGACGGCTTGGAAACTCTTAGCGAAACTTTGATAGCAATCCTGTTCTTATCGCCTCTATCGATTTCCGAGTACCACAATCTTGTGCGACCGCCTTCAACTCCCAGGCCGGGAGCTGAGCGGAAGGTCGCCGATCTGGAGAATAGCGGAGTAAGAATTTGGTTTCTTCTATCTCAAGTGGGGCGCGTCAGCACCCTGCTGAGTGTAATCCCAAGATTGGGCCGGCTGAGCAGCAGTGGGATCCTCCTGACAACTTTTCCCTTCTTGCTTTTTCCTTTCTCTTCATGCTTGCGGGGAGCTAACGCCGACTTGAGGGGCAGCTGGGCGAGGCCAGACCGCTCTTGGCGCCAAGGCTGAGATCGCCGCCTTGGCCAAGGAACCACGACCACTGGTCAAGAGGCTGGCCGACCGGAGGAGAGCCACCAGGCGACCACGAAGAAGTGCGGGACAACGAGGCCGCCCTTAAGGCCAAGTTCGAGACCCGAGCAGCGAGCTGGGCTGAAACAAAGTGGCGGCGAAGGTTATGGTGGAGTGGATGATCTGATTGTGGTGGGGCCTTCCTTCTCACTCTTTGCTTGCTCCTTGCCCTCTTGTTAGTCTTGATTTTTGTGCGTTTTCTTGTTCTTCCGCAGATTACTTCCCGGCAACTCCGTCGCATAAGCCAAACCATCGAGTCCCACAGCGAGCGCACACACAAGCGGGGTTGCAATCGCGCCAGGCGCCAACCAGAGCGCTCGAGGAGCAGCTCTTGGCGATCGAGGTTGATTGCAACGGCTCACGCATGCTCCGCCCGGCTTGGCGTGCCCGGTCGCGCAAGTGTTAGCCACTCTACGGTCAGGCGGTGATCCCCCGCACCCCAGTCGGACTGCCGGTGGCTGGAGATGCGGTTGGCGCTTCGAGCTTGGAAGGCCTCCGCTGCTCGGTCCGGCGCCCGAGGCGGCGCTGGAGTTCATCGGGCTTGGTACCTGGGTTGAACCTCGCTGGCTGAGCACTTGGAGGCGGGAGGCGGAGAGCTGGTGGCGGTCGGCGGCTATCATCCAGCGCGCTCGGCTATCGCCCGAGTACACCGATACCAGTGTCTTCGCTCGAAGTGAGCAGCGGTGCGTTACCTAGCGGAGAATGGTTCGAGCTGAACCCGGCGAAAAGAGCAAGAACTTCGGCGGAGAGATCGCTTCTAGCGATGAAGCGAAAACGGCGAGGAGGAGGCGGCGAAGGCGTCGCGCCCGAGCGGCGAAGTGACCAGCCAGCTTTAGTCTAATCGAGCCTCTAGCAATGAGGCGGCAGCCTTACCGCCCATGGTGAAGATCCGGCGAGACTTCGCCCGGCCGGCCACTCCTCCGGCCCGCTTTGCCGCCTCCGCCGACCTGCCCGACTACTTTGTTGCTCCGGCTTGATCTGCGGCCGCTCCTGCTTCTACCTTTTGCTCTTTGAGCGAATTTTATTAACTTTCGCAGTTCCACCTTGGGGGTGTATTGAACTATGTTGAATGCCGGCCTTTCAAAGGCTTTTGTGTAAATATAATTATGCATGTGTTTGGCTTCCATTCGAGTTTGCTTTTATCCTTAGGCTGTTTCCTTTGTTGCCTTCCCTTGATTGCCGCCTTCCCTAGCGAGCAGTTTGCTCTGCGATCTCTGGTGGGAGGAACTTAGCTATTTGTGGGAAGGCAAGTATTTGAGCTTTGTTGGATTGTGGCAGGGTTGAATGGAAGCCGGTCGGCAATGTGAGGAAGCCAGCTTTTGTTATATAAGTTCGTTAGTCCTTAGCCATTTTTCGTGTGGGCATCCTTTCCTGCCTTTGACTCTTGCCGGCCAGGACGGTCGATTCTTGAGCTGCGGCTTTTGGCAGAAGAGGGCTTAGTGTGCGGCACACTACTTATCAATGCCAGTGGAACTTAAATATAACTCAAAGCGGCCCCGGGCCGACTAGTCGAACCAGTGCGGACGAAAAAAGGTGAAATGACAAAATCATAGGCGTGATACTCGTCATTCATAGATAAAGGTGGCAGTCCCGAGTGCTCCTCGGGGCCCATTGTCTCATACTTAGTACAAAAGGTAGCGTGATACATACTGCATTTAAGCGTAAAATCTTGGAGGAGGTTGGCGTTCCATGGTCGTTCCGACTCCTTGCCTGAATGATCTCTCTTCGTGCCTTGACTTACGTGCGTCGATTAGAGTCTTGGAGTCATTTCCCAATGCTCTGTGACGACGAAGGACCTTCCCAAAGGGGTCGAGAGCTTGTCTTTGGCTGGCTGTTAGCTGGATCAGCGGAGCACAAAAGTCGCCCTCTTGAAAGGATCTTGGCTTGACCTTCCGGCTGTGTAGTGGCGCGCAAACCTCTTGGTAGATGGCAGACCGGCTGAGGGCTAACAGTCGGCTTTCTTCCAGCAGGTCGACACCGTCTTCTCGTGCTTCTTTGGCCTCTGCTTCCATGTACATGGTCACCCGAGGCGAATCGAATTCGATGTCGGTTGGGATGACGGCCTCGGCGCCATATACAAGGAAGAAAGGGGTGAAGCTGGTTGACTTGTTTGGAGTAGTGCGCAGACTCCAGAGGACGGCCGGCAGCTCGTCGAGCCAACAGCCGGCCAAGCACTCCAGCGGCACGACCAGCCGGGGCTTGATGCCGGAAAGGATGAGGTCGTTAGCTTGCTCGACTTGGCCGTTTGATTGCGGGTGGGCAACGGACGCTAGGTCCAGTCGGATGCCCTGCGTCACGCAGAAACGTGCCAATGCTCCCTTGGCAAAATTCGTGCCGTTGTCGGTGATGATCTTTGTGGCATGCCGTGCCGAGTTGTGATATCTGCGATGAATATTACGGCGATCGGCCCATTCAACTTCTTGATCGCTTCCGCTTGATCCATTTGGTGAATTTATCCACGGCGACGAGCAAGTGTGTCATTCCGCCGCGCGCCGTCTTGAATGGGCCCACCGTGTCCAATCCCCAGACAGCAAAAGGCCAGGTGAGGGGAATGGTCTTGAGTTCTGAAGCCGGCAGGTGTTGCTTGGAGCTGAAGACTTGGCAGCCTTTGCAGTGTTTGACCAACTCCTTGGCATCGTCCAAGGCGGTCGGCCAAAGAAACCATGGCGGGCAACTTTGTGCGAGGATCTTGAGGCTTCGTGGTGGCCGCATTCGCCTTGGTGAATGTCTTTGAGGATTGCTATGCCCTTCTCTGGCTCGATGCAGCGCTGGAAGACTCCAGTGACGCTGCGCCTGGCAAGCTCTCTGTTGGAAATTGTGTATGCGCCGGCTCGGCGTTGGACTTATCTTGCCGCGATCTCATCGGCGGCGGTTCTCTGTTATCGGGAAGTTGAGGATGGGCTGAGCCCATGATGGGCTGTGACTTCTTCTATAGTCAATCATGACTCGCAACCAGGCGGAGTGGGCTGGGTGGTGAAGAGTTGGAGCTGGCCGCGCTGGGGTGTTGAAGCAGTCCAGGCCGATTACCGTAGTCCCGGGCGGGTTACGAAGTCCGGGCGGGTGCTACTTTGGCAGTCCCGGGCCGCCTATTGAAGTCCCGGGCCACTGCCAGCTCTCAAGCGGATTCGGCGCGTCGGGGTTAAGCGGCATGAAGATGGAGTCGGATGCAGAGGCGGCTTGATAGGCTGCTTGAGGCGTTGGAGAGGCGCTGGTTGGTATAGCTTGTCGGGTTGAGCCTATCCGTGCCAGGGCATCTGCTTGCTCGTTGTCGGCCCGTGGCACGTGGAGGAACTCGTATCCTTCAAAGTAGCCGCTGATTTGCTAAACGAGGAAATGACAGCTCGCCATGTTTGCGTCCTTGGCGTCCCATTCGCCAGATGACTGCTGGACCACCAAATCCGAGTCGCCATAGCATAGGATCCGGCAGATGCCGAGCTCTTTGGCTAGCCGGTCCGTGTATGGCGCCTGCGTGCTCGGCCCGTTGTTGGAGGCGGCGAAGTGAATCTGCAGCGTGTATCTGAGCTTGTCGCCTTTGGGAGAGGTGAGGACGATGCCGGCTCCCAAGCCGGTGCGCATCTTGGATCCGTCGAAGTGCATCCGCCAATGGGTGGAGTCGGGAGCCGGCGGTAGGTACTGGGTCTCGGCCCAGTCGACGAGGAAGTCGGCCAATGCTTGCGACTTGATGGTGGTGCGAGGTTAGTAGAAGATCGTGTAGGGGGCTAGCTCAATGGCCCGTTTTGCCACCCGGCCGGATGTGTCCCGGCTGCCTATGATCTCGGCGAGCGGGGCAGTGCATACGACTGTGATGGAGTGCTCTTGAAAGTAGGGCTTCAGCTTCTTGGCAGCGAAGTACACGCCGTAGCACATCTTCTGGTAGTGTGGGTAATTCTACTTCGAGGCGGATAGTACTTCGCTTAAGTAGTAGACCGGCCTCTGGACCGGCTGAGCGCGGCCTTCTTCTGGGCGTTGGACTACGATGACGGTGCTGACCACCCGGCTGGTGGCGGCGATGTAAAGGAGCATGGGCTCTTTCTCAGTCGGCGCAGCCAAGACAGGCGGCGTGGCAAGCATCTTCTTCATCTCATGGAAGGCTTGGTCGGCTTGATCGTTCCACTCAAAATGAGTGCTTTTCTTCATGAGTCGGTGAAGTGCCTTTTCTCGGCCGGTGATGAAGTGGTTCGAGGCGGGCACCGGTAAACTTCGGGCGTCCACGCAGCTTGGTGGGAATCTCCATTCTCTCAATGGCCTAGATCTTCACAGGTTGCATTCAATGCCGTTCGAGACCGGAAAGCCTAGGAGCTGGCGGTGGGACTCGAACCGCATTTCTCGGGGTTGAGCTTGATATGAAACCTGCGCAGGTTCTCAAAGGTTTCCTTGAGGTCTTCCAGCAAGGTATTGCGCCACTCCGTCTTCACCATGATGTCGTCTACATAGATGTGGGCATTTCTGCCGAGTTGCTTGAGGAGGCATTTCTGCATGCAACGCTGAAAGGTGGCGCCGGCATTTCTCAAGCCGAACGTCATCGTCAGGTAGCAGAAAGCTTCGAATGGCGTGATGAAAGCGGTCGGCCGGGTCCAGCGTTATCTGGTGGTAGCCTGAGTAGGCATCCAAGAAACTCAACAACTCGCATCCGGCTGTGGAGTCTATTACTTGATCAATCCTGGGTAAGCCAAAGGGATCTTTGGGGCAGGCTTTGTTGAGGCTTGTGTAATCTATACACATGCGCCACTTGTTGTTCTTCTTCAGCACGAGGACCGGGTTGGCGAGCCACTCCGGGAAGAAAACTTCCATGATGAAGCCGGCTGCCAAGAGCTGGGCTATCTCTTCTCCTACGATCCTTCTCTTCTCTTCTAACAGTCGGCGGAGGGGCTGCTTGACTGGCTTGGCGTCTGATCGGACATGTAGCTTGTGCTCGGCGAAATCCTTCGGAACACCCGGCATGTCCTTGGGGGACCATGCGAAGATGTCCGATTCTCACGGAGAAATCAGAGCTCGCTTCCTATTTACTGTCAGGTTTGCCCGATGGCAGCAAACCTCTCGAATCTCTCTGGGTCGGCGTATCTTCTTTGTTTCCTTAGCGGCGGAAGGAACCTTGGGCATCACACTCTTTGGGGTGGGGGGCGGGGCAGGCTGCTTGCCGCCATGGCCACGACCGGTCAACATCTTCTTCTCTTGGCGACTACGAGGACTCGGCCCGGCGGGCTGCTGGCTATGGCCTTTTCGGATGACTTCTTGTGTGCGCCGGCTATGGTGATGATGCCCTTGGTACTCGGCATCTTCATCTTTAGGTAGGCATAGTGGGGTACAGCCATGAACTTGGCCAGAGCAGGCCGGCCAAGTAGCGCATGGTAAGGGCTCTCGAGGTCCACTACTTCAAACCAGATTGCTTCTCGGCGGAAGTGATCCTTGTCTCGAAGAGAACATCTATCTTGATCTTGCCGATGGGTGAACAGGACAGGCGGGTACAATGCCATGGAACACGGTCCGGCTTGGCATGAGGTGTTTGGCCTTGATGTTCAACTTCTCCATGGTATCCGGTGCAGGATGTTGATGCTGCTCCGCCGTCTATCGGTATCACGGAGAATCGAACAACAAGCCTGTCCATTCTAAGTCACTTCAAAACCAAGGCATAGGAGCCGGGGGCGGCATCACCTACGGGTTGTCGGCCCGGCTTTGAATGATAGGCCTCTCGACCGATGCATGAATTCGGGGTTGTTGGAAGCAAGCGCATCGACTTCTTGGTCTTGGCGGCGCCCGCCTTCGCCGATCTTGAGCTGGCTCGTGAAGGCGGCGTAAGCGGCGTGCTTTCGATCGAAACTTCGTCTTGGATGGTCCCGACTGCTAGCCGATCGGCCGGCTGTTGGGGAGCCGGAGGCGGCTGTCCAGCAGGTGGAGGCGGCACCAGCCCTTCGCCTTTGGTGATTCGGGTGAGCCAGTGGCACTTTCGGGTTGTATGGTTGGACGGCTTCGCGCCGCTGTGGAACTTGCATGGGGTGTCGAGAGCTTGCTCATAGGAGAAAGCCGGCTGCCAGGCCGACCTGCGGCCCTTCGGCTTCTTGGTCGCGGGCCGCTCTTGAGTTGCTCGTCTTTGTGGTGGCCACTGCCGGTGGCGGGGCGGCATTGGGCCCTGCGCTTGTTGTCGTCTTTGGTGCGGGCGTCGGCTAAAGTCGCCAACCGGTGTTTGAGAGCCGGGCTGATTACTTTCCAGCGGCGTCTACCGAGCTCGGTCTTCATTGAGGAGTCGGAAGTGGCGTACTTAGCGGCGATGTGAGTAGCTTCGTCGAGGTAACCCGGCTCGTCGCGGAAGAGCTTATGCTTGAGGAGGTGCCTTCTCGGCACCCGCGTGAAATACTCTATCGCTTGAACCTCGTGCACCCCTCGCGGGAGTTGCGGGCTCGGCCAATAGCGTGAGGTAGTCGCGAGTTGACTCGGTGGGTCCTTATGCGCTGGGAGAGTTGCGGGCTTGGGAGCCGCTTGTAAGCGCTGGTGAAGTTGCGGATGAAGGCGGTGAAGTCTAGCCAGCTGTTGATGTTATGCGGCTTGAGGCTGTTGAGCCAGGTTCGCGCGTGCCACCGGAGCATGAGGGCACATATTTCCGACAGCGCGCTGTTGCCGTTTGCGATCTTGACGGCGGTCGAGTAGTCGATCAGCCAATCCTCGGCTTCATGGAGCCGTTGTACTGGCGTATCTCTTGGGGCGAGAACCCTTTAGGAAAGGGCTCGTCCGCGGATCACGAGGGCCCGAAGCAAAGCGGCCCGACATTGTCTTCTTCTTCTACTTGCGCCGAGATCGCGCAAGGCGGTCAATCCTGTGGCGGACGTCGTTCGCCGACTCCTTGCGGCGGCAAGTCGGCGGCGAGAGTCGAATCGTGACAAGTGGCGGGTAGGATATCTTTCCCGCGAGGTGGAGGAGGCGGGTTGCCTCGCCGTTCCACGGCTCGGCGACCTTACGCATCGCGCTTCGATGGAGATCCGGGTTAACTTCGGCTGGCGGCGGCTCCTTTTCTTGCCGTGCCTGGCGTTGCCGCGGTCGGCGTCGTGGCGATGCGCGTGCTCTCGGCGCGAAGGCTTCCGAGCAGGCGTTATCGCTTGCGCTCTGCGGCGCGCCGATCGCTGCTGGATCGTCTTGCCATGTAGGGAAGCTCGTCGGGCCCTAACCCGTTCAGCTCTTCTGACGCTGGGCGCGCGCAGGTTCTCGGGCGTGGCGTGGGCGGCGGACCACGCCCAGCATGTCGGCAATGGCTGCGCTGCGTATCTTGACGATGCCAAGCGGCTCGGCCCGCCGGGGCGGCGTGCGAAAGCGGCCTGATCGACTTAGCTGGTGGGCCTCGGCGAGGCATCTCAGGGAGGCTATCCTCCGGCCCTCCATGTGGAGGGTGAGGTGGCGTGCTTCCAGCGCCTCGGCGTCAGCGTCAGCCGAGGAGGGGCCGCAAGGTCGTGCGGCGCCGCTGGCGGGGCGTCGTGGGCGTTCTCGCCCGAAGGGCCACCGTGACTGATGACCAGCACCTCGGTGATGGCCCTGCCGCAGCTGTCGGCTTGGGGAAGCGGGTGGTCGTAGATGACGATGTTGGTGGGGAAGGCGTCGAGTGATGCCATGTCGGAGTCGACAAGCATCAGGTCGGTGGAGCCAACCGACTCCAAGTCCTGTTGGGCTCGGCTGGAGGCGGAGCTGGTCGAGGAGGCTGAATAGGTGGCTCGAGGGCAGCGGTGCCAGCGTCGGACCTTGGGCTCGTCGGCTGTTCTGAGTCTCGCCGAGAAGGTCAGCGAGTAGCTTCGCCAGCGCAGTGTCGGCGACACCATGCAGCCTTGTCGAGCAAGCGCCATCGGGCGTGCGGGCTAGCTACGCTTCATGAGGAAGGAAGAGGTTCCGTCTAGAACAGGTCTCGGACGGCGGTGCACTGGCCCCACAGTGGGCGCCAAATGTCGGTGGTTGGTGCGACATATGCCAGCGGGTGGCTAATCATAGTGGGAGCCAATAAGGCGTCGCGGTGCACAGAAGCGGGATGAGGCGAAGACATGCACACGGCGAATCTTACCTAGCCCGGCGGCTCTCCGTGGAGATAACACCCCTCTTGCTGCTCTGCGGTCTCCGCATGATCCCTAGATGAACAAGGGCTACAAGAGGCTCCTTGAGTTGTTAAAGGGGTGAGGAAGAAGAAGAGCACAGCTAGCTCTCCTCTTCCCTCTATGTGGTGTCTAAAACTATCAGAGTCCAACCCTTTGCATGGGTGCCCCGGGGGGTTTATATAGGCCTACCCCCCGGGGTACAATGGTAATCCGGCTAGGTGTGGGCGCTAGCCATCGGTGTCTTCATCCATGGCTTCTCCGCTTGACCCTGGGGCCCGCCGACTAGTGGGCCCGCCGCGGCCGGCTTCTGGTCGACAAGCTGGCCCCCACCGTTGAGGGCTTTGTCGGGGGCTGGTTACTATTGCCTCAATCCTGACGACGAGGGCTTTGTCGGGGTAAGCGTGGCTACAGTGCCGCCGCCTTGGCGGCGATCACTGTAACCTCACTCGTCTTGTCTCCTTAATGGGCGCTTCCTTGAGGAGGGAACAAGCCGGCTATGGGGGCCGGCCATGTCCCTGAGGCAGCTGTCGTGGGTGGCGTCACGGCCAACATGGCAGCGATGCAGCGCTGAGCGGGTGATGGCTGCCCGTGCGGCGCCTGCTTTGTAACCCACAGCGCTCCGGGATGCGAGGGGTGGCAGGCTTCACTGTAGCGCCCGTCTCATCGCCGTTATGTGGGTGTAGATTAGAGGATGCGGCCTTGGCACTTTGCTTGAAATGGCGGCTCCTTGAGTCGGCCTTCTCGCTGACGACTACTGTGGTCGGCCTTACAGTAACCGGCTCCTTGAAGCCGACCATTTATCCTATGGGTCTTGGGGCCAGCCGCCCCTGACAGTTAGCTGAGCGACGGCCGGCCGGGGAAAAGCGGTCAGCGTCTTGGATGTTGGATGTCTGATTGGCTTGTAATTTTTGAAGCCCCAGGTGAGCAGGCTAGGCTACCCGTGGTCATTACTCCGACACTCCTTGCTGAATGCCTTGTGGTTGCTCTCTTCACACTCTCCCACCCTCTCTAGATCTAAACAATATTAGTTGGCCTCTCTCTCCCCTCCTTTGCTCGTCAAAGAGCGGCGGGATCCGTCCGCCGGGAAGGAAGAAAGGCTTAATTTGTCGCCGTCGGCGAGGAGGAATCGATGCTGGCGCAGCTATTCACTTTCACCCGGCCGACAGCGGGAGACCTCCGACCCTTCTTCTTCGCCATCGTACATAGTGTGGGACGAGCGGCCTCCGATGCCACGAACCACACCCAAGAACCTTAAGGTATAATTTACTTATTCCACATGCATTGCTCTAGCTGCATGTGGGCTTTTTCGCTCACTTTTCGAATCTAGGTGTTGGATCAAACAGGAAAGTAGTGGGTAAAGTTGTATACCATGAATCTAGTCACGTGGTTCAAAGAGGAAAGGAATGGGGAAAGTAGTGGGAAAAGTTGTATAGCATGAATCTAGGGGCGTGGTTCAAAAAGGAAAGGAAGGGGAAAGTAGTGGGGAAAGTTGTATCGCATGAATCTAAGACGTGGTTCAAAGAGGACAGGAATGGGGGCAAGTAGTGGGGAAAGTTGTATGGCATAAATCTAGACGTGGTTCATAGAGGAAAGGAAGTGGGGAAAGTACTAGTACAGATCGGCTATCCAGCACCTCGTTGGTGAAAAGGAAAACAATGACAAGCGCAAGATGCAGCATCTATAATGAACTGATCTTTTGTTTTGGGGGACAAAGTTTGTAGAGTTTGAGCAGGACTAGATTTGCTTTGCGCTTACATAGGGAAAGGTATGTAAAGATAACAAAGCTGGGACCAACACAAATATGCTCCTTGGTTGTTTGTTCTTTTTGCAACAGATCTGCATCACCCCAAGACATCGGTAGATGCACATGGTGCTGGTCGTCCCACCGGTCGTGCAACTCTTTAGCTCTTTGTTAATCTAAGGCCCTGTTTGGTTAAAACTCCTAGTCCCTACCTGCTTGGTTCGGGGACTAAACATGGACTAGTGTTCATTAAATGACATGCTAAAAGACCATGTTACCCCTAGTAATGAACTAATAGAGACAGCGATGCGTGGCAGGGGAAACTGTTGGAAAAACTCCCAAAAAGACTCCCTCGGGGTCTTCTTTCTATAGTCCCAAATGCCCACTTTTAGTCCCTAAAAGTCCCTCCTATCTGGTTTAGATGGGACTGACACGGAATTTTTTTAGTCCCTCCACCAAAATGTCCCTGTAAACAAGCACCCTCTAATAATGCCACCGGAAAATTGATGCAATGCCACAGTTAAAAGCAAATTACATGTTTAACAAATTTATTGTTAATATGATCTATCTTTTACTATTAATCAATGCCACTATTTGAGAAATGCTACTGTCTTGCTTTCTTTCCCATTTAGATAAGGTAGATGCTTCTTTTTGTTGGCTTCTGTGTCATCCACCGTTATTGACCACTAGTTGTTTCCTTTGCACCTCTGTGTAAACAGGGTTATCTACTTCACCTCGTTGCCATTGTGACCTTTTGTTGCACTGCACAAAACACTTTTGTTTTAAGAATGTTTTGTGCAGTTCAACCAAAATGTCACACCGACAATGTTGCTTGATTGCTTGATCTTAGTGAAACTGCACAAGAGGAGATCTTACATCCTATCCGTGTTGGCAAATTTGGTTTAGAACTTATTCTTGTGAGTTGTTTGAATTCCGCGTCATGAGAGGTCAGTACTAGCCTTCTTTCACATGATTCTGCAGTGTGCTTTCATATGTTGTGCTACTTGTACGGTAGTGTTGCTTGATTTTAGTGAATTGCACAAATGGAGACAAGACTTCCAATCTGTATGTCACTACTAGGAAAAGGCCTACTAATGGCGCACCGGTTTTGCCTACTAATGGCGCACTACTGGTGCGCCATTAGTAGCATGCCATTAAATTTTTACTAATGGCGCACCAGCAGTGCGCCATTAGTATCTGATATACTAATGGCGCACTGGCGATGCGCCATTAGTATGTAACTCCATCGCCATTAGTATGCCTCCCGAGAACCATATGTAACCATGTGCTTTGTCACACTAATGGCGCACTCTTCCTTGATCGCCATTAGTATCCTTTGGCATACTAATGGCGCACTCTAATCGCCATTAGTATGAATATTTGGTTTTTTGCTTTTCTGATTTTTGCACAGGTTACAAAATATATTATTGGACAGAATATAGACAGCAGCACACAGCAACATCAGATTCATCGAATACAATAGAAGATTAGTCTCGAATACAATTCATCATATTAGTCTCCGAATTCAAAAGACCGAACAAAGATAAAACATTACAAGTCTCAAGACCCATGAGTATCGAGTTTGTCTTCACATTACAAGTCGATATCGATCATCTAAACTACCATCACATAAAGAGAGTTGTGGTCATCACGATGAGCATCATCGCGATCAAACTGGTCCTCATCCGGTTCCTCAACGCTCCCTCCTCTCTCCCGCTAGATAGCGGGCATATCTAGATTCGGCCTCCGCCCTAGTGGTGTACCCTTTGTAACTGTTACCGCTGAAGCGGTGAACCTGTCTCCGACACTCCTCCCGATCGTCGTAGACTCAGGAACCTTACCCTTGTACCACGACATCTGACGGCATCTCTATGCACAAGCCAAACAACAGACAATACATAAGCAATATGTAAGTATGCAACAAAAGGATCGAAGAGAAAAGCAAGACATTAATAGCACGATTCATGGTCCTACTAATAAATAGCATCGATTACATCTAAGTTGAGCGATTGTCCAAACCAAAGAGACATACGAATTCATTAAAGTTTAATTACAACATGAGCTAATCAATGTTTCAGAACTACACATCACTACTTTCGACTCGACTCATCGGACGGGGCGTGGATGAAGCCGCCGTCTGTCGTGATGGTCATGAAATCGCGATCGTTGTCACCCTGCATTTGTAGCGTTTCATCTATCTCACTTGTTGGACGGTTGATATCGATGAAGAACTGCCCGAGTATGAAGGACATCTTGATGGATGATGTCCGCAAACTCCGATCGGATCGAAAGAATTCTTGTCGAGGTCCGCGTCTGGACTGCCGACAAGCTCGCGGCCCAATCTTTGAGATTATCTGGTAGCGAAGTTGATGATGGTCCTTACGATCGCCCGCATGTGATGGAGGCGTAGTAGGCATCCTTCGACCGCCCGCGGCTGCTTGACACAGCAGAACTTCGTTTGTGTGAGAACATGTGCTTGCCGTACTTACGAACTGCCACAGTGAAGGTGCCTCCAGATTTGGCGTGGCAGGAAGAACATCATCAAGAACTTTCTTGACATTTGTGTAGTCTATCTTGGAGTTACGGTTTCGAATTGAAATCGTGGCCATGGAATATTTCGGCTTAAGAGGATGAGTGTGCAATGTGTGTCCTTTGCACGAACATGGAATGTTAGAAAAAAAAGAACGATCAAAATCTAAGAAATCATATGTTACGGGGCGGTTAAGGGATGACTTACTCGGGAAAGTAAGCCACAAGGAAGTTATCCTTATCTGGTTTGCGAATAGCGCCTTGAGGTGTGAACTTCGCAACTTGGCGGTCCCAGCGCTGTTCAAGTGCTTGCACGCATGTAGAAGGGTCGACTATCACGATGTCCGGGTCTTGTCTCTAATGATCCGCATCTCCATACTCAGCGAAAACAGCCGAGCGAAGGTGTAGTGCAGCGGATGAAGGTTAAACATAGCAAAGATGTCATCAAACCGCGGGACGATCGTACCCCGATGTCGCCATCCATAAAGCCCTTGCCCTCGGCACCTTGGCCCGAAAACGGGTATGCCACATCATTCTCTCTCGACGCGCGCTTCTCCAAAGAAAGAACAACGTCGTGCAGACTCCGCATAGCACCGGTTGCAGCATTCAGCATATTTGGCGGTAGCATCGCCCTACCGCCACATGCACCCTCCTCGAGATATCCTTAGGTGAAGGTGGCCCGTCCCGAGCACGGATCGAACTTCGGTGCCGGCTGGCTCGCACCGGCGCCCTTGTTAGTCTTCGTTTCCGTCCCTTCTTCTTGATCTCCTGTAATGGGACCGAGTTCTGCTCACGAGACCGCTTTCTTGGCGTGTTGGGGCTGATAATATTCGCACCTCAGCTATCGAGGCTCGGTGAAAGCGGGAGCTGGGCGTCTCTGAGAACTGAGCAGACGGCGCGCCTATTGCAATTGGATTTCTCCGGCGTACCAGCTAGATTGCGGTTGTCTTGGTTGGGTTCTTGAAAAGAGGCCCGCAGAACTTCGTCGGCGTACCCATGTTGACAAAGTACTTATTCGCTTTTGTAAATGTACCGTCGTTGTCGTCATCGTCCGGATCCTGTTCCATAGGGATGTCCGACATAGGGATGTCCGGCAGGTCCGATAGCGTTGCGGCATTCTTGCTATGGCTTGGCGCCGGCACGACTGGCGGTCTTGTCTGTGGGGTGGTGTCCCCCGCCCCCAAACGAATCTGGCTCTTGGCCAAAGCAGCGGCCAGTTCTGCGGGCGGCGAGGGTCATCTCATCTTCTTCGTCGGCCCCGGCGAGGTCGAGCCGGAGGTAACAACTCGTCGCAGCTGGCAGCACCGAACCACTTCAACCCTATACACTTTGGGTGGCATCGGATTACCGTGGAACATGCGGTTGCCGGTTGAGCGATTCTGCCCTTGGCGACATCGACCAACTCGGCGCCCACGAAGTGCGAAGAGTGCAAGGCGTCGGCGGTGCCCTGCGAAAACATGTGCGGGCGTCGAGGATGCCCGTCAAAAGCAAGAGATGAAGTCATCGGCCGAGAGCTTAGTTACCGTGATGCCGTCGAGCTCGGCTAATGTCGAGCACCGCCAGCGGCGAACATGCAACCGATGGAGGGGAGCTTCTTTGGCGAGGTGTCGGCGGCATACACCGGTGCATTAAGCTCAATGCCCGTGCGGCGCGGAGACACGAATACCGCCTCCGCGGAGACACCAATGGCGCCGCCGCGGAGACACCAATGGCGCCGCGGAGACACCAATGGCGCCGCTGCTGCGCTGTCGATTCTGGCCGTGAAGCTGGGAACAGGGAGGCCCTGTTGGCCGCCCGCAATCCACGTCGTCGACCCATGAATCAACGTAGGCACCATGGCGTTGAGCTTCGTTCCCGTTGTTGTTCCACTTGCTCTTGGACAAGCTCGGAATCCGCGCCACTTGTGCCTTGAGTGCTTCAACCTCGCGCGTCGGCTTTCCGAGCTGGCCTTTTCTCCTTCCGCACACCAGCGGTATAGTATGACCCCATTTTGTGGACAAGCCTTTGCGGCCACCACGACCAGTGACGTCGGCTTAGTGAGCTTATCCTTGCTTTTCATTATGTTCAGCGCCCTATTTAAAGGGCTGTCGAAAGGGAGCTCGAGGCGACCCGCTCTCTGCTTTCGGTTTCTGCGAAAGGAGCGTGAACCATTTAGAAATATTGGGGATTAGTTAGAGTGCAACCATATGGAGCTAATTACGGGGGTGTATTCCTTACGAGAACAAGCTCAAGCGCCCTGGTCTTGGATCCGTGGTAAGCTCCTTTGTTATCGGGTCCTCCTTGTACGGGCCACGACATAGTTCTGATGCGCTTGTTACCGCTGTATTTCTCGAAGCGGGCGGTAGGCCTTGCTCGGCATGCTCGCGTCCTCCTTGTCCCATATAGGCTCCGCCACTCTGTAACCGCCGGGACCGAGTTTGTGTTCCCTAAGTTCAACTCCGCATTTCTTTCCCCATGACTTGATTCGAAGGTTGCCTTTGGTCGAGCACTTGATCTTGAACTCCTTGTACTCATCTTCGCTCATCAAAGGATATTTCGCCTTGATCTTCTCATAACTATCACCTTTATCAATCATTTTCTTCACGCGCTTCTCCAAGTAGACAGGGCCGTGCTCATCTTCGTGAGGCGGCACTGTTCACTATTCCACGAGGCGTGTGTTTTCAAATTCGGCGGGAACTTGTATCGTTCGTGCAGCTTCGTGAAGAGGAGGTTGCAAAATTCCCTCGGTCCTTATGCCTAAGGTTCTCGGTGTTGATCGAGGCGGTGCTCGGAGAATGCACCGAGCTGAACCGAGTACCCTTGACTATATGTTTGGGCTCCGTTGGATTCCGTCGAGTCCACTTGAGTAATTCCTCCTTGGCGGTGCGGAGCGCATTGGACGCCGGTCCTTCCTTTGCTTCTTGATTGGCTGCCATCGTGTGTGCGCCGCCATCATCGATGGTGGCATCCTCGGCGGCACCATCGGTGGTGTCATCCCGACGCCACTAGGGGTTGTGTAATCAGGATCGGTGTCTTCAGCGGCGTCCTCATAGCGGTGAGGTTGTTCCTCCATCTCTGGGACAGCTCCAGAATTGCTTGCCGCCCAAACCACCGGCCTCATCGTTGTGGGCCATGTTTACGCTCTAAATAGGAAAAAATTTTGGTCAAAAGTTGGTTATTGTCAAGGAACAAGATCATGGTCTCATCATTTAGGGTTTGTCGACACGAGGCACCCTAAAAGCCTAAGCTTTCATCATTTAGGGTTTGTCGGCGCGAGGCACCCTAAAAGCCTAAGCGTACATCATTTAGGTTCTCATCGACACCGAGGCATCCGGGCAGCCAAGTTAAGTTTTCATCATTTAGGGTTTATCGATGCGAGGCACCCTAGGTTGGGCCTAATCACTTGGCACTAATCACTTGGCTCTATTGCCACCTATGTTGGGTTTATCATCTAGGGTTTATCGATGCTAAGGAGAATTCTAAGTTGGGCCTAATCACTTGGCTCTATTGCCACCTATGGTTTAATGCAGCAAGAATGGCAGGGCAGTTGATCCTACTTAACTAAGTACTAAGATACCCGGCCCATGCATTAGTCATAAGTACCCCATATGTCCTATTTTAGCAAAGTCATGCTAAAATTCACGGAAAATTTTAGCATGACCTTTGCTGAAAATAGGACATATGTAATACCAATTTGCGGAGCGAAAGTTAATCGACATTCCGGCAAACTCAAGGGCCTATCTTTGCTCAAGTTTTTGACGGTAGCCTCTGAAGAAAACAGCATTGCAACATTCAAGTTCACAGGATAAAAATCATCCACATTCACCAACCCACATGATGTTAAAACCCACATGAGCTGTAAGCAGACTTAAAAACCCACATGATGTTATAGCTGTATACACTTGAACATGATGATACCAAATGGGAAGGAAAATTGTATCACTCTAGATTAGTGTAGCCACTATCTAACAAAACCAGAATGTTAACAAAATTACACCATGATGATACCAAATTCTTGTAGCAGTACAATGAGTTCACAGGATAAAAAATCATCCACATTCACCAACCCAAACTGGTGGAGATCTGACAAACCAGAACCTCCCAGGTTGCATAACAGCAGCACAACAGGTTTATTCTTCTTCTTCATAAACATTAATTGGTGTGGGTCACTCTATCTGCCCTCTAATGACTCACTCAACAACAGACAGCCCACAAGCATTGTTTTGATTCCAACAGCTGCTGTAAAATACATCCACAAAGGTGCTCTAAAATCAAAATACTACCCCCAAATCTTTAGCTCAATTCTGAAAATACATGGTCTTCTAGTTACAATACTACGCCCCAACAGTCAAAATTTCAAACCACACACTTACTTTCAACTATAAACAAAACTGACTTGCTGTTAATGAACAGTGGCTAAAGATATATAAAACTCCATTGCAAATGTGCCATGTCAATAAAACAACTCATGGAAGTAAACTACTAGCAGGCTCAAAAGTCAAGTAAACTGAAGATTATGACAGCTTGCAAACACAGGACCATGTCATTATCATGGCAGTCCACTATATATTTTATGACAAAATACATCATTATCCGGGCACATTATGGCCATTTTCTTACATGATGCTAACTGTACCTAACTGAACATATTTCTCACCTTGGAGGTGTTCTTTGCTTGCTGCCTTTATACGAACTTCAATTCCTTTACCTCCTTGGAAACCTGAAATATGCAGATGTATATGATGATTCTAAGAAAAGGAAAAGGTGTATCAAGAACAGATTCACATGTGTGGCTGTTAGCCATTTTATAACATTGCATAGCATTAGTCGAGACAGTGAGCCTTTCACCACTATATAATATTGCCATATAAAATTACAAATTTATGTAACCTGGATTTTTTGTATGAAACCTAGTCAATGTGACAATATATAAACTACTGATCTACTAGTTATCAAGTTGAGAAATTGACCGCATATAAGCAAAAGCAATATCAGACTTGACTAGAGATACTTGTAAAGTTGTAAGTTATATCTTACCGGTGTGCTAACGGAAACTGTACTAATTAGGGTTCTTATTATGTTACGGTATATAAATTCTTCTCAATTACTTAGGAAAATTACTAGATGTCTTACAAATTACAGAGGAGTTAATAATTTCAGTTTCATAAGAAAAAATTCATCAATACTATGCATCATCTTCCTACTATGCATCATCTTCCTACTATACTTGCTACTCATCTTCAGAACCAAACAGCAGCAAAAACAGTTGCAGAGAGGCTCACGAGAGGACACTCAAATTTGCTAACCCTAGAACATGGGGGAAGAGGGCTGTGGTACTTGCGGGAGGTAGCCTAGGGGAGGAGGAGGGGGAGAGGTGAGAATCACTGTGGGATAACGGCAGGCTGCTGTGGGAGGCGCGTGGTCGAGGAGGCGGGCGGGCGGAGGCGCGCGCGTCGAGGAGGAGGCGGTGTGTTGAGCTTGCCACCCACCTTGGGCCGGAACCCTAGGGCGTCTGGCGCAATGGAGGGAGGACGGAGGAGGCGGCCCTCATGGGAGGCGGGGCTCGGGGAGGCGGTGCTCGAGGGAGGAAGGGGAGGGAGGCGGCGGGCGTGTGGGCTGCTGCGGAGACGGAGGCGGCTGGCTCTTGGCATGCATCTGGTTGGGGTCGATCGAGGGAATCTGGCGAGGGAGGGAGGGAGGACACAGATCTGAGGCGCAGTGGGTGGAGTGGGGAGGGTTCTAATGGCGCACCACCCCTCATGCGCCATAAATCTGACTATTCTAATGGCGCACCTCCCTCGGTGCGCCATTAGAATTTTGTTTTAATCTAGCCCGACTTGTCAGGTTATATACCACCTAACCCTATCTACATCAGAACCCGCCCACTAGCCCGACTGGTCAGCACGCAGCACACACACCAGGAGGTCTTGGGTTCGATTCCCAAGCTCCCCAATATTTTTTATGCATTTTAAATGTTGTTTGATATTTATTTGTGTTTAAATATGTTCAAACTTGTTTAAATCATAACAGTAATATTTTTTATAAAACAGTAAAAATTTAAAAATATGTTCAACTTTGTTACTTGAAAATATCATCGGCGGCGGTGGGCGGGAGGTGCGGGGGTGCCGTTGGCGGTGGAGCGGGGAGGTCTGGGGCGGGTGCTCTTGGCGGTGGAGCGGGGAGGGTTTGTGGGTCGTCGTCGGCGGTGGAGCTAGCGGGGAGGTGCGGGTGGGATCGAGATGGAGGATCGAGATCGAGATGGAGGGAATCGAGATCGAGATGGAGGGGATCGAGATCAAGTGTCCTCATGAATTCAAAAGTGCCCATGAAATTTAAAAATATTCATGATATCAAAAGTGCCTATGAAATACAATCGAGAAATGAAGACTACGATTTAAATACAATCGATCTTAGCTAGCTATCTGTTCACAATCTTCTTGCCCTTCTTTTTCGCAAATGGAGTTCTTACGTGGAGCAGACGTCCTTTAGGTAGGGTGGTCCTGCTTCTTCTTGTGGTGTGTGCTGCTACTTCATCGTCGTCGTCATGTTCGATCTTTGGTCGCCGTGCTTATCAAGTCTTGCTCATTGGCTACTCCATCCATTCCGATGATCTTCCTTTTGGCTCTCCTCACAACAACACGACTGGGCTTTGTGGGGTCGGTAATGAAAAGCATTGGTCCACTTGGGAAGCCAGTACCCATGGCTCATTTTTCAGCGGTGACGTTTGCGCCCATGATCTTGGATTTGGCGGGTATAACCATGGTGGTGAAATACGGTCTTCTTTTAGGGCGCTCTTGGCCCATATGACACGGAACATCGGGACCTTCTCTCCAGCGTAGCTCAGCTCCCAGATCTCCTCGATCCTTCCGTAGTATCTGTCCTTGTCGTTGCGGTGTAGGATTCCATCGTTACCCGGAGTTCGATAACCATCGCTCTTCATGTCCTTGTCCTCGGTGTAGAATGTGTAGCCGTTGATATAAATGCGCCTCATAGGTCATCGAGGTTGTGCTCGGCGCCTGTGACAAAGGCGAATATGAGTTGTTCTTCCGTGGAAGAATTCTCATGTAAAGGGTGCGACGAAGCTTCTGCTTGAACCAACGCGTGAAACATGAGTTGTGCTCTTTGAGTATATCTCCGTCGTCCTCTGTTGGCCTCGGTCATTGTCGTCTTCTCAATAAAGGTTTTGTGCTCTACCACCCAAGGATCGACCACGTCTATGTGTTGTAGCGCGACTAGGTTTGCTCTTTCAAAGTCGGCGAGTCGACCCTCGTAGTCGACATGCATTTCGCGGCGACCCTCGGCGAAACCTGCCGAGGTGCTGTTGACGGGCAGACCAGCGGGGTTCTCGATGCCTAGATAATTAGTGCGATGGGAGATGCACTCTTGATTGAAAAGCCCCGGCTATACTTCCCTCTGGGCGTGACATGTTCGAGCGTATCCTTTGATGACACCATTCATCCTTTGAATGACATCATGTTGTGCAGGAGCGTCGGCCCGAGTTGGATGATATCCTCCACGATATGGACCAGCGGATGCACCATAGCGTCGAAGAATGCGGGCGGAAGTACATCTCAAGCTCGCATAGTATCACCACGATCTCTTCCTGTAGCCTTCGAGTTTCCTCCGCCAATCGACTTCCGAGATGGCGTCGAAAAAGTTGCATAGGCCAAATAGCGTTTCACGGACGTGCGCGTCCATGATCCCACGGATTACAACTGGAAGTATCTGCGTCATCGACCGCGTCACGATCATGAGACTTCATCCGCTGAACTTCGCTTCGCTGGGTCTAGGTATCTGCTTATCTTCCCAGCGTAACCGTAAGGAAGTTTTACTCCTAGAGGCAGGTGAAAACTGCTCGATCTCCTCATGACTTAGAGTGAAGCACGCGGGAGGGTAGTCATTTCCGGTCTTCTTGGCCTTTTGCCTTTGCAGCGACTTTACGTGTCCTGCTTCGCCTCATCATCATCATCATCATCATTAGCGTGAAGCACCTGCCGATGCCCATTGATTTCAAGTCTGCCCTTGCTTTCGCCCATCTTTGGTCCTCTCGGCATGTTGAGCGGGGTACCAAGCAGACTCGCACACGTTCTTCGTGATATGCATGACATCAAGGCTGTGAGGCACGGTGGATCTTCGATGCGGCAAGTCCCGAAAACAGACCTCGTTTTCCATACCTTCAGCCGTGGCTCTGGCGCCTTCGCTTTTTCCGGCTCTGGCGCCTTTTTTCCGGCGGTGGGCAGTCTTTCCAATTTTTCAACAGCTCGTCTATTTCCTTGCCGCTCCTCGTACAGGCGTTTTGAGTTCGGTTTCACCATCGAACAGATCCTTGTGTTTCCTCCACGGGTCATCGTCGCGAAGCCACCTTGATGTCCCATGAACACGGTTTTCGAAGACCGGGATCTCTATCTAGATGGCGTCGTTGTGTCATCCATGCACCTTACGCATCCAGAAAATCCGTGGACTACCTGCCCATGAGATATCCGTAACCGAGATAGTCGTGCACCGTCGTGGCGGTCGCGGCTCTCATAGGAAATATTCTTTCTCTGCGGCGTCCCATGTATTGGCTGGCGTTTTCCACAGCGTGTCTAGCTCCTCCTTCACAGCCCCAGATCTGATTGATGTCGTTCCTGGTTGTTTGGCCTTTCAATTAGCATACTCATGTGAATGTACTTCCTCTTCATGCACAACCGGGGGAAGGTTGTACATCCACACAAACACAGGCCAGGTGCTATGTGTGCTTCTCACGGCTGCCAAGCGGATTGACTCCATCGGTGCTCACGCCCGGCACAATGTTCCTTGGATCCTTCCCAAATTTTGGGTATTCGAAGTTCAACGCTTGCCAGCTGCTCGCATCCTTAGGGTGACTCAGCATCTTGTCTTTTTATTTATCACGGATCATTTCCGTCATCTTCCCTTCTTCTCCTCCCTATCCGCGTGCCAGCGCAGGAGCTTTGCTACCTTAGGGTCCACGAAATACCGCTGCGGGCGAGGAGTGATCGGAAAGTACCACACCGATTTTCGAGGAGCTTTCTTCCTCTTCTTGTATCGAGTGATGCCGCACACCAGACATATGGTAGACTCCGCGTGCTCGTCCCAATAAATGATGCAATTGTTCATGCACACATGGTATTTCACGTGCGGTAAATCCAAAGGACACACGATTTTCTTCGCCTCCTCGAAACTGGTGGGCACTTGTTCCCCTTGGGAAGGCGTTCGTGCGAAATGACATGTTCTCGTCGAAGCATCGTCGGTCATTTTGTGTTTTACCTTCATCTCGAGCCATGGCGTTACTTTCGGCGGGTATCCTCGGGCTGCATCCTTCATACAATGGAGTAACCGCGTCTATCTCCAGTTGATCCAGCTTGGCTTTCTCTCGGCGGCAGCTCTTGCGTTATCCCTCGCTTGGGAAGCAGCTCTTGAATATGAGGGTCCTGCACCCAGCCTCCATCGTCGTCTGCTCGGCATCTTCATCTTCATGATCATGCCCTTCGTCTTGATCTTCCTCATCATCATGTCGACATCTTCTACATGATGATTGTGTACATCATCACCGTCGTGATCATGTCACGGAGATTCTTCGTCTTCTCGCCCGCCCTCGCCGCGGTGGTTGTCTTGTTGCCCTTCCTCATTTCTTGCCCGGCCCCCATGGACGACTTCATAGTCATCTTCATCACCTTGCCACCGATAGCCATCCATGAAACCACGCAAGAGCAGGCGGTCCCGCACCTTCCCGGAATCCGGGTCCGCAATAAGGCTCTTCAGCTTGCATCTTCGACATAGACATCTTATCTCCGTCTCGTTCTTTTGAAGCATCTCGGCCTTCGTGGAGCTCAAAAACCTATTCACGATGCCTTCGGTCATCGTGCGGACCATGGTCGCCTGCGGGGTAGAGCAAAAGCGATATTTTAGAACCAAGAAAAATTTGGCATGACCTTCCCTAAAAATAGGACAAAAAGAATGCATAGTGCCAAAATTCTGCTTGAAAGCGGAAATGAATCAACATTCCAGCAAAATATTGGCAACTATCGCATTTCAAATACCGGTACCTGCAAACACAAACATATATGCAACACCACAAACACAAGCAACACCACAAACATACATAGATCTAGCTAGGCCACAAAAAGTGCATGTGCACGTTGTTGGAGCGAGCTAGGGAGAAAAAAAGTAGATCTACAACATGAAGATAGCTTTCCCCTTACTTACCTATAAAAAAAAGGTAATTTCACCACTTAATTTTGATGAATCTATGGTGCAAATGAGGTGAGGAGGTGGAGGCAGCCGACAAGCTTAGAGAAGGAGGTGGGGGGAATGAAGTGGGGAAAGTGAGTGTGTAGGTGTGGCTGTCCAAAAATATCTAGCTGGTCCCAGGTTACTAATGGCGCACCACTAAGCCATGCGCCATTAGTATCCCAACATACTAATGGCGCACCATAGAGACATGCGCCATTAGTAGTTTTGCAAAAAAGTAAAAAAAAATTATGATAATGGCGCACCGTGGCACAGTGCACCATTAGTAGTTTAAACTACTAATGGCGCACTTTGGCATAATCTTGCGATTAGTTGGTTTGCAAAAAGTAAAAAAATTATATACTAATGGCGCCTTTGTCTTGGTGATGCGCCATTACTAATTCTAACTAGTAATGGCGCACTTTGCCATCCATGCGCCATTAGTTTGTAATGGGAAAAAAATCAATAGTAGTGGTGCACCGTGAGCACGGTGCACCATTAGTGTCTTCCACACTAATGGCGCACGAGCAACCGGTGCGCCATTAGTATATAGTAGTGGCGCACTACTTACCAGGTGCGCCATTAGAATCAGTCATATCTATAGCCCTTTTCCTAGTAGTGTGTGCACCGCAATATCCCATTGAGGTAAGATAATGATATTTCACAACTGTTGTCCTGTATTTTGCCACTTTCATCAGAAAATTAATGTCATTGTTTGGTGCTATACTTGTGCAACCTAATTGACATGCCAAATCTTACATTGAAGGCAAAGCTTGTCTGTTATTGAACCAAGTGATGAAGGGGAAGAACAAGCGGAAACAAAAATCAACTCCTGGTGCTGTAATGAAGCACTGGAACTGTGATGACACAAGTAATGATATAATTTTGCATCTTAATTTATTGTTATGGCTGGAATGAGCAATTGTTTTGCCACTGATTTGATGCCACTCTTAATGTAATACGTAATTATCTCTACTTGTGCAAACAGGGATCTTCTTTGAAGATACCATATATATTAGTGGAACTGCACAAGAAGATGTTGGAAACATTAATCTAATCGTGGAGTATAAAGTAAGCATGGCCACCAAAGTAGATAGCAACAGATGGTTCCGGAGAAGTGATTCATCTGTATGCTCTACACAATAAGCCTCCTGAAAAAGGATGGTACTCGCCCACTGATTTCATCCATATGATTGAGCTTTGTCATCTCTATTGGTGTTGTGCTACTATTTAGATACTGTCATCAAAAGGTGGTATTGTCCTTGAGAAGTGCTATTTCCTTTACTTTTTTTCAAGCAAACAGGGATGCTAGCATTTAGTTATCCTCTTGTCTTTGCATAACAGGATCATCCTCCTCTGAAGAAGAATATGGAGTACGTGAAGTGACTAGTTCCGATTATGCCAGGATGAACAAGCCATGTCAATCTTCTCATCAGAAGGAGCAGTTGAAGGATGGTTACATTACCCCCCCAAGACCAAACTAACTTCAGCTCAGAAGGACTGACAAATCTCCATTTTCTTGCTGTGATGTGCGATTACAATGTTGTTCTAGGATTCTTTCTGGTGAGTTCCATTTTTCTAAAAGTGTGCTCTACATGGACCATGTAGGTGCATGTTTAAACTGTCAATTCATAGTACAGTTTGCTTTATACTAATCACTTATTTTGTATTTGTGCAAACACGGGTGCTCAACTTGATTTCAATGGGAACTGCACAAAATGTTCATGAATACATCGAATCATTCATATCCACCACAAGAAAGGAGGTGCCGATAAGTTTAAGGCATTGCAACATATAAGGGCGAAATCATACAAGCTACATGCGAATTTGGTTGATTTTGGTGGAGCTGCACAAAAAGAATAGCTGGTTTATTTAGCACGAGGTGCCATGTCAATGTCCGAACTGATGGCAAACCCTGCCCATTCCACAATCATAGGCATTTGATATTTTGCAATGGGAAAACCTTGTCAAATTTTGCTCATTGATGTTAGCAAGAAGACATGCGTTTGATATTTTCGAATGGGACGCCCTTTGTGTCAGCAGCGTCCATCCATTTTTTCTTTATTCTTTAGTTGTGAAGTAAATATTGGCTCTGACATGTGAATCACTGAGATGCATAATCATCGATTTTTTAATGTTCTCTTTGAAATGTCATGCCTGTGTGTTTGATTGCAATGTACATGAACGCTAAAAAGCTGCTCAAACTCTTTGTACTCCTTCTGTTCCTTTTTACTTCGCACATTGTGAAAGTGCATACTTTTTCTATAAGATTGGTCAAAGTAGAGATACTTTGACTGCAATAAAACTTGTATGCGGACTAGAAAGGACCGGAGGGAGTACATGTGAAACTGCTGCAAACGAGGTGATCACCTTGGGAATAATGCTAGTACGTATTGTTTTGCATGTTCATCCAATGCCAGTGATACAAGAATTCGAACTAATCGAAATAAAGTCATTCATATACGGTCGGATTTCATATAAACATGCCGGATTTCATTACATTTCATACGTTCTTCAACTAAAAAGGGGTGCGTTGGAGGTATAATTAAATAACCGAAGCTATCCACCTGTGTCCAGCTGAGCCGAACTGAAGCTTCAATGACTTAACTGCAGGTGCAGCTGCATAACTGACATGTGGCCCAGATGCCCGTTGGGCCCACGTGTCGATCAATAACTACACCAGCGATTAAGTAAAGCAGCGTCCTTCTCCAACATAGCTCTCCGACTCCACGTCGCTGCCAAGAAGCTAACCGGCCGTCAGTGGTCAACCCGCCTAGCTTGTCATAGCGATTAGGGAAACTAGGGGCCCAATGATCAGGATCCCCACATGACAAGCACCTTTCTTCTTGTCATTCTTCTTCTTGAAGTTCGTGTGTTGCACAGCCTTGTTCTTCCCATCAAACTTTGCTTTACCATCAAACTTGCCCTTGTTCTAGAACTTGTGGGGCTGGAAGTTCTTCTTCTATACCAGATTGGCACTAGGTCCTCCCTCAATTCCTCGAGCACGTGTGTCCTTTGCTCTCGCCTTTTCTTCCACATCAAGAGTGCCAATGAGATCCACGAAGGAGGAAGCTTAGTGATGATACCTCCGGCAACAAACTTGTCCGGTAGCATACAACTGAAGTGCTCAAGTTCTCTAGCAAATGATTGTATCTCATGAGCTTGCTCAACCACGGAGCGCTCTTCAATCATCCTGTAATCATAGAATTGCTCCATGATGTACAGCTCAGTGCCAGCAACCAGAGGGTAGCAACGGTGGCCTTACTGGGAGCCGAGCGGTGGCGACCTACCGTGTTCTACTCTTCCTTGTTTTCTATGTGGCGCGGCCTCGTTGGCAGCAGGGCGGGGCCTCGGTGGAGCTGGCAATGTCCTCTGTCTCGTTGCCGGCAGGCGGCGCCTCGGCGGAGCGGGGGAAATCCTCCCCCTCGTAGCTGGCAGTGTGGAGCCTCGGTGGAGCCGGCGGTGTCCTCTGCCTCGTTGTTGGCGCCGCGGGGCCTCGGCGGAGCAGGGCCTCATCGACGCCAGCGGAGTGGGTTCTCGTCAGAGCCGGCATTGTCCTCTACCTCATCCTCGGTCTCGCCAAACAGCGCCTCGCCCGCTTCATTGCCCTCTTTGTAGGCGGTCGCAGCCTCGGCCACCTGCATGCGGTACCGCCAATGCCTTCGGCGGCCCTCGCGGGCGGAGCGGTACGAGTCGAGCAGTGCCTCCTGCTCCGCCCGCTCCGCGGTGATTTTCTCCTCCGCCTGCAGGTGCTCCTGGAGGAGATGGTGGTTGTAGGCGGCGTCGGCCTGCGCCTCCCGGAACTGCTCCTCGCGCTTCTGCCTCACCGTGTCCATATATTGGGCACGGGCCTCGCCGATGGTCATGGTGCAATGCACCGGCGAGGATGGCGCGGAGGGAGTTGGCGCCAGATCGTCGACTACCATGTTCTCCATTGGGACGTCGTCGTCCTTCGGCTGCCTGCCAGCCTGCCAGTCGGCAGCAATGGCTGCCATCTCCTTGTGGTCCGTCGTCCGCCCGTCCCGAAGAGCGCTGGAGCGCGAGGAAGCCATGTGTGGTGGGTAGTAGTGGTATGGACAGGAGAATAGGAACGGATGCGAATGACTGCGGCTATGGCCGGCGCGGCAGTTTATATAGCAATGGTGGGCGGCGGAGGGATGGACGTGTGGCGTCGGAGTAGCCAGCTCGGCAACCGCGTATCATTAATGTGGGCGGCAGAAGGACGGACGGACGGAACTTTTGTCGTTTGAAGGCAGAGCAATCGCATGCACCGGGAAGCGGGGCGGACGGCGCTGACCGTTTCCGATGGAAAATGCACGCGGGCGAGGGAGGCGGTCTGGGTGGGCTAGGGCAGTCAGACTCATGCTTGGCAGCGGGTCGGTCCAGCAGCCGGACATGCTGGCTCGCCACTACCTCGTCGAGCTGGCGGCGACAATCGACGATGGGCGTAGCTTCCGACCGGAGGCCGGCGCCCTTGTCGTGCCGGTTCATGCCATGTTCACCATAGAGCAGTGCGGCCGCGCCGGCGCCCTAATGGCGGAAGAGCTACCAGCGCAGAGGACTGTCTCGCAACCTCCGTCTCCTCAACGAGCACCGGTGAACAAGTGAACGACAATGCCGTCGCGGACATGTGGCCCTATGATCCTGGCTTCCCGAATGAGTAGCGGGCGCTGTATCAGACCATCTGTAGGGCCCGCGAGGCCCTCCCCGTCGTCCTTCGAGTTGTTGCGCTCGTCGTGGCGCCGCCTTCTCGCGTTGTCAACATGGTCAACAGACATGAGGATGAGGAGATGACTTTACTTGGAGAGGATGACAGTGGGGACCCACCAGGGCCATAGCCGCACATACGCAAGTGCCTCCTTATTAGTATATAAAACTATATTTTTTTTGCTTTCTCCTGGTTTCCTGACATCACGGTCCCACACAATTGTCAACCTATGTAGTCAATAAATGAGAGAATTGCACAAGAAGCGGCCGACAGCTGGGACCAAGCAGCTCGAGCAGTATTTGTGTTTTCGAGGTGTGCGCACTGCAGAGTTTTTCTTGAGCAATGTTTAGCCCAGATGTTAATTTTTCTCCTCTGAACAACAACGTAAACATCGCTGCAGCTATTAACTGGGCGGGCTGTGGCCCGTCTAGCCCAGGCCAGATATCCAGCCCAGATATTAATTTTTTTCAAACTGAAAATGGCTAGCCCAGCTATACTTTTTTTAGGAATACCCAGGCAAGGTCAAGTTGTTATTCTCCGCCCGCTGGGCTGCAAATCTTTCCTAGGAGGGATGCATTAGGCTTAACAAGAAAATGGGCATTAAGAAATAACAAATGGGATGTAATTACAAAAACTGGGCAGTAACTATAAAAGATGCACCAAACAGTAATTACTTTATAAAATATTATTTTTGGATATTGAAAATTTTAATTTCATTAATTGTTCTTGAGCGCAATGTTTAGTTGGATTTTTACGTAATATAAATTTATATTGAAATTGTATTTAATCGACTAGAAATTTCGGGATAAAAATATTTCGGATCCCATCAAAATGTGGGATATTTTATTGAATTCTGTTTTGAACGGTTGGTTGAAATGGGTTGTACTTTTAACAAACTGTAAATGGGTTGTAGTAAATTCCATTAGAATTCAAAAATTGGCTGCACATTCTTACAAATCTCAAATGGGCTATAAGTTCTCTACCACACACTTGTAGCCTTACTAAGTTGACGCGCCCCCTAAAAAAAGAGAGTTGACGCGTATGCAAGGCTTTGTCAACTTATAGGCAACACACGGTTCTAGCAGCAGTGGCCGTTGGATGTCCATCCAATGGATGTCGTGCTTCTTCTTCAATCTCGGATATTCTAGCTTCACCCGCCCAAAAAATGATTCCTCCCCCTGACATCTGGGGCGCACCATTTCGGAAGCTGACCTGTGGGCCTACTAAGTTGACGCGTACCAAGGGCTTTGTCAACTTAGTCAATATAAACGATTCTAGCTGCAGTGACCGTACGATGTCCATCCAACGGCCGTCGTGCTTCTTCAACCTCTGCTCTTCTTGCTCCAGCCGCCAAAGCGCGCCGGTCGTGCCGCTTTGCTCCTGCCTCTCGTGGCGGCTGTCTTGCCGCCAGAGCCTCACCACCCCTACTACTCCCACCGCTGGCGGGGCATCCCTCCACTCACCCACGCCCCCTGCTATTCTGCGGCGACGGCAGCCTCACACCGCAGCCAAACCTGTGAACCCTCGTACTCCTCTCCGCGTGGGCATCCACTCTCGCGTCTTCCCCGGCTCAGCGTCATCCCCTTCCTAGGCCTTGCCGTCGTCCATCGCCCTGGTGCTCTCGGTGCGACGTGGTCAACATGGTCAAGGAACGACTTCCATTGGAAGAGTACTATACGTGGAGAGGCTGACAGCTAGGTCCACGGCAGCCGCAAGGAAGTGCCTCCTTATTACGCGGAAAATAATTATTCCTCCACCTGACAGTAGGGACCCACCGAACGGGCCACCGTATTTGGCAAAAAAACATTTCCCCCTGACTGATGGGACCCACCGGACGGGCCAACGTATTTCACGAAAAAAACGTTCCCCCCGCTGTCAGCTCGGACCCACCGGAGGTGCCTCCTTATTACACACAAAAAAAGAATACTCCCCCTGCTAGTTGGGACCCACCTTGGTGGGAGGCTGACTTGTGGGCCTACTAAGTTGACGGGGATGGAGTGCTTTGTCAACTTAGTCAATATGAATGATTCTATCTCCAGTGACAACAGCCGTAGTGCTTCTTCAACCTCTGGTCTTCTTGCTCCAGCCGCCCAAAGCAGCCCCGGTCGTGCCGCATGCTCCTGCCTCCCGTGGCCGGCTGTGCTGCCGCAGAGGCCTCGCCGCCCCCTACTATTCCCACCACTGGCCAGGCCCGGTGGCGACGGCAGCCTCACACCGCAGCCGAACCAGTGAACCCTTGTACTCCTCTCCGTGTGGGCTTCCACTGCCGCGTCTTCCCCGGCTTTGCGTCGTCCCCTTCCTAGGCCTCGTCGTCGTCCACCGCCCTGGTGCTCTCGACGCGGCGTGGTCAATGTGGTCAAGGAACGACTTCCATCGGAAGAGTACTGTACGTGGAGAGGCTGACAGCTGTTCCACGGCGACCGCAAGGAAGTGCCTCCTTATTACGCGTAAAATAATTATTCCTCCACCTGACAGCAGGGACCCATCGGACGGGCAATTGTATTTAGCAAAAAAAACGTTTCCCCTGACTGCTGGGACCTACCAGCTACATCTTCGCACGCAAGGAAGTGCGCTCAGGCAAAAAAGATATTCGCTCCCCTGACTGCTGGGACCCACCAGCTACATCTTCGCAGGCAAGGAAGTGCGTGACAGTCGGGACCCACCTGGTCGAAGCGTACGTAGCGTTGTCATTCTGGTCGCGAACGTGTACGTACATACTGGTCGATGTAGAGACGCGCACGTGTCGTAGTAGAGGCGCGCACGTAGCATGTACACGTATGTACAGCGGCTAGTGTGCAAGAAAGAAAATACGGCCACGTACGTATATACGGGCAGGGTCTCGAACACCTACTCGTGCATACGTACGGTCAGGGCTCGTGTACATGGCTGGGTCGGAACGGAGAAACAACGTCGTCGTCGTGTTCATGGGGAGCCAACCGGCTGGGTCGAAACGGAATGCGTCGTCGTGTTCATCAAGAGGGCTTGGACGGAACAGCCGATGGAAATGAGGCCTAGCGTACCGGAGAACAGAGGAAACGGCCTTGTGTTCGACCGGGCACAATCAAAACGGGATCCTGTTCATCGGGAGGGGTCTGGCGTACCGCAAAACGGAGGAAACGGACCTCCTACTGTCGAAATAGGGTTCATGTTGATGGGGAGGGGTGTGGCGTACCGCAAAACGGAGGATACTGACTTGTGTTGGAGCGCTACGGTCGAAACGCGGGTCCTGTTCATCGGGAGGGGTGTGGCGTGCATAAAAACGGACTCCACGGGATCCGCTCGTCTCCACCATCGACCCCTCCGGCCTCCACAGACTCTGTTCATCCACCGTCGGCGTCCTCCGGCCTCCACTGCGATCGTTCATCCACGGGCTCCTGTTCATCCAGCCTCCACCGCGCTTACTCCATCGGCTCTTGTTCAACCAGCCCTCTCCACGGGCTCTGTTCAACCACCCTCCACGGGCTACCGCTTATCCAGCCCTCCACTATCTCGCTCATCATGCCCTCCACGGGTGGTCCTGCTCATCATGCCCTCCACGGGTCCTGTTCATCCAGCCCCAACCGGCTCGATCGATCGGGGTCCTGTTCATCCAGAGGCAACACCACGGGGTCCTGTTCATCCACCCCCACCGGGAACTGTTCATCCAACCCTCCCCAGCAATGCTCACTGTTCATCCAGAGGCAGCATCGATCGGCTTCAGTTAGCAGCAGTAACGACGGAATCGCTCGATCGGGTTCAGTTAACAGCCATCGATCGATCGCTCGGGTTCAGTAACGCGTAGCCTGCAGTGCAATTGCTCGGGTTCAGTTAGATCCCAACGCCTCACTCGGGTTCAGTTAGAGCCCAACGCCTCGCCCCCACGTGTACGAGAGAAATGTGCATCGCTCGGCCCGGACCACCCACCATAACCGGAACACCCCGATATTATCCTCGCCCTCGCTTCTACCATGGTTTTTTCCGTCATGGACGGCCCAAAGAATGTCGTGCAGTTGCGTCTCCGGCCCGCACAGGACGAAAAGCCCATTTTCTGTCATGATTTTTTGTCATAGAAGTAGGACCCCACCACATCTATGATGATACCAGGTTTTGTCACAATTATCGTCATAGAAGTGTCATAAGTATGACAGAAAAAAATTTCGTTCGGCCCAAAATGTCACGGATGTGTCTTTTTTTGTAGTGCCTACTCCCACTAGGAGGAGGACTCCTCCCCCCTTGGCGCTCCTAGAGAGGTCGGCCGGCCTCCCCCTCCCTCCTTTATATACGTGGGGAAGGGGCACCCTAGAACACAACAGACAATAGTTTTAGCCATGTGCGGTGCCCGCCTCCACCATAATCCACCTCGGTCATATCGTCGTAGTGCTTAGGCGAAGCCCTGCGCCGGTAGCTTCATCATCATCGTCATCGCGCCGTTGTGCTGATGAAGCTCTCCCTCAACACTCAGCTGGATCAAGAGTTCGTGGGACGTCACCGAGCTGAACGTGTGCAGATCGCGGAGGTGCCATACTTTCGGTACTAGGATCGGTCGGGTCATGAAGACATACGACTACATCAACCGCGTTGTCATAACGCTTCCGCTTACGGTCTACGAGGGTACATGGACAACACTCTCCCCTCTCGTTGATATGCATCACCTACATGGATCTGGCGTGTGCATAGGATTTTTTTTTTGAAATTACTGCGTTCCCCGACACTTCCTCTTTGTCCGATTGAAACTTTGTACCCATAAGTATCGCGTGAGTGTTAGAAATTGTGAAAGACTAAATGATAGTTGAGTATGTGGACTTGCTGAAAAGCTCTTATATTGACTATTTCCGATGTTATGATAAATTGCAATTGCTTCAGTGACTGAGATCATAGTTTGTTAGTTTTCAATGAAGTTTCTGATTCATACTTTACCTTGTGAATGAATTGTTACTTTAGCATAAGAAATTATATGGCATTATATGCTGCTGTTCTAAAGATAATCATGATGCCCTCATGTCTGTATTTTATTTTATCGACACCTCTGTCTCTAAACATGTTGACATATTTATCGATATCGGCTTTCGCTTGAGGACAAGCGAGGTCTAAGCTTGGGGGGTTGATAGGTCCATTTTGCATCATGCTTTTATATTGATATTTATTGCATTATGGGCTGTTATTACACATTATATCACAATACTTATGCCTATTCTCTCTTATTTTATAAGGCTTACATGAAGAGGGAGAATGCCGGTAGCTGGAATTCTGGACTGGAAAAGGAGCAAATATTAGAGACCTATTCTGCACAACTCCAAAAGTCCTGAAACTTCATGGAGCATATTTTTGGAATATATAAAAAATATTAGGAGAAGAAAGAACAAGAGGGGGGCCACCAGCCAGCCACAAGGGTGGAGGGCGCGCCCTACCCCCCTGAGTGCGCCCCCGACCTTGTGGGCCCCCTGGCAGGCCTCCGGTGCCCATCTTCTGCTATATGGTGTATTTTACCCTGGATAAAATAATAGGAAGCTTTCTGGACGAAGCACTGCCGTCTCGAGGCGGAACCTCGGCAGAACCAATCTAGGGCTCTGGCGGAGCTATTCTGCCGAGGAAACATCCCTCTCGGAGGGGGAAATCGTCGCCATCGTCATCACAATCGATCCTCTCATTGAGAGGGGGTCAATCTCCATCAACATCTTCACCAGCACCATCTCCTCTCAAACCCTAGTTCATCTCTTGTATTCGATCTTGGTCCAAAACCTCAGATTGGTACATGTTGGTTGCTAGTAGTGTTGATTACTCCTTGTAGTTGATGCTTGTTGGTTTATTCGGTGGAAGATCATATGTTCAGATCCTTAATGATAATTAACAATCCTCTGATTATGATTATGAATATGCTTTGTGAGTAGTTATGTTTGTTCCTAAGGCCATGGGAGAGGCCTTGTTATAAGTAATCATGTGAATTTGGTATTCGTTTGATATTTTGATGAGATGTATGTTGTCTCTCCTCTAGCGGTGTTATGTGAACGTCGACTACATGACACTTCACCATTATTTGGGCCTAGGGGAAGGCATTGGGAAGTAATAAGTAGATGATGGGTTGCTAGAGTGACAGAAGCTTAAACCCTAGTTTATGTGTTGCTTCGTAAGGGGCTGATTTGGATCCACATGTTTCATGCTATGGTTAGGTTTACCTTAATACTTCTTTCGTAGTTGCGGATGCTTGCGAGAGGGATTACTCATAAGTGGGAGGCTTGTCCAAGGAAGGGTAGCACCCAAGCACCGGTCCACCCACATATCAAATTATCAAAGTAACGAGCGCAAATCATATGAGCATGATGAAAACTAACTTGACGACAATTCCCTTGTGTCCTCGGGAGCGCTTTGCTTTATATAAGAGTTCGTCCAGGCTTGTCCTTTGCTACAAAAAGGATTGGGCCATCTTGTTGCACCTTGTTTACTTCTATTACTTGTTACCCGTTACGATTTGTCTTATCACAAAACTATCTGTTACTGATAATTTCAGTGCTTGCAGAGAATAGCTTGTTGAAAACCGCTTGCCATTTCCTTCTACTCCTCATTGGGTTCCAAACTCTTACTTATCGAAAGGACTACGATAGATCCCCTATACTTGTGGGTCATCATGCTTATGGAAAAGAACTTATATCACACCTTTTGTCCTACCCTCCCGTGCCAGCGGGGTCCTAATGGAAACTAAGGGATATTAAGGCCTCCTTTTAATAGAGAATCGGACCAAAGTACTAGCACTTAGTGAATACATGAACTCCTCAAACTACGGCAATCACCAGAAAGAATCCCAATTATTGTCACCTTGGGGTATGTGGATCATAACTCGTAACAGGTGTCTACAACTTGCAAGATAGGATCAAGAACTCACATATATTCATGAAAACATAATAGGTTCAGATCTGAAATCATGGCACTCGGGCCCTAGTGACAAGCATTAAGCATAGCAAAGTCATAGCAACATCAATCTCATAACATAGTGGATACTAGGGATCAAAGCCTAACAAAACTAACTCGATTACATGATAAATCTCATCCAACCCATCACCGTCCAGCAAGCCTGCGATGGAATTACTCACTTCCGGCGGTGAGCATCATGATATTGGTGATGGAGGATGGTTGATGATGACGACGGCGTCGATTTCCCCTCTCTGAAGCCCAAAACAGACTCCAGATCTGCCCTCCCAAGGAAGAATAGGAGGCGGCGGCGGCTCCGTATCGTGAAACACGATGAACTCTTCTCCTTGATTTCTTCTCTCTGGATGTTTATATATAGCGTTGAAGTTAGGGTCGGAGGAGAGCCAGGGGACCCACAAGCCAGGGGGTGCGCCCAGGGGGCAGGGCGCCCCCCCCCCACCCTTGTGTACTCCTGGTGGGTCCCCTTGATGTCTACTACACAACCTTCTTCTTGTAGACATTGTTGGACTCCAAGTGCAGAGGTTTGTAGGACAGTAGAAAATTTCCCTCAAGTGGATGACCTAAGGTTTATCAATCTGTGGGAGGCGTAGGATGAAAATGGTCTTTCTCAAAAAACCCTGCAACCAAATAACAAAGAGTCTCTTGTGTCCCCAACACACCCTATACAATGGTAAATCTTATAGGTGCACTAGTTCGGCGAAGAGATGGTGATACAAGTGCAATATGGATGGTAGATATAGGTTTTTGTAATCTGAAAATATAAAAACAGCAAGGTAACTAATGATAAAAGTGAGCACAAACGGTATTGCAATGCGTTGAAACAAGGCCTAAGGTTCATACTTTCACTAGTGCAAGTTCTCTCAACAATAATAACATAATTGGATCATATAACTATCCATCAACATGCAACAAAGAGTCACTCCAAAGTCGCTAATATCGGAGAACAAACGAAAAGATTATGGTAGGGTACGAAACCACCTCAAAGTCATTCTTTCTGATCGATCTATTCAAGAGTCCATAGTAAAATAACACGAAGCTATTCTTTCCGTTCGATCTATCATAGAGTTCGTACTAGAATAACACCTTAAGACACAAATCAACCAAAACCCTAATGTCACCTAGATACTCCAATGTCACCTCAAGTATCCACGGGGTATGATTATATGATATGCATCACACAATCTCAGATTCATCTATTCAACCAACACAAAGAACTAAAAGAGTGCCCCAAAGTTTCTACCGGAGAGTCAAGATGAAAACGTGTGCCAACCCCTATGCATAGATTCCCAAGGTCACGAAACCCGCAAGTTGATCACCAAAACATACATCAAGTGGATCAATAGAATAACCCATTGTCACCACGGGTATCCCACGCAAGACATACATCAAGTGTTCTCAAATCCTTAAAGACTCAATCCGATAAGATAACTTCAAAGGGAAAACTCAATCCATTACAAGAGATAGAGGGGGAGAAACATCATAAGATCCAACTATAATAGCAAAGCTCGCGATACATCAAGATCGTGCCAAATCAAGAACACGAGAAAGAGAGAGAGAGAGAGAGAGAGAGAGAGAGAGAGAGAGGGAGAGAGAGAGATAAAACACATAGCTACTGGTACATACCCTCAGCCCCGAGGGTGAACTACTCCCTCCTCGTCATGGAGAGCGTCGGTATGAAAAATTATGCATGGTGGCCTTGCCACAAATACGATGTCAAGTACATGATCATGCAAGGCAATATGACAATGATGAAGCGTGTCATAATAAACGGAACAGTGGAAAATTGCATGGCAATATATCTCGGAATGGCTATGGAAATGCCATAATAGGTAGGTATGTGGTTGTTTTGAGGAAGATATAAGGAGGCTTATGTGTGATAGAGTGTATCATATCACGGGGTTTGGTTGCACCGGCGAAGTTTGCACCAACTCTCGAGGTGAGAAAGGGCAATGCACGGTACCGAAGAGGCTAGCAATGATGGAAGGGTGAGAGTGCGTATAATCCATGGACTCAACATTAGTCATAAAGAATTCACATACTTATTGCAAAAATCTACAAGTCATCACAAGCACTACGCGCATGCTCCTAGGGGGATAGATTGGTAGGAAAAGACCATCGCTCGTCCCCGACCGCCACTCATGAGGAGGACAATCAAAGAAACACGTCAAGCTTCAAATTTGTCACACAATGTTTACCATACGTGCATGCTACGGGACTTGCAAACTCCAACACAAGTATTTCTCAAATTCACAATTACTCAACTAGCATGACTCTAATATTACCATCTTCATATCTCAAAAGAATCATCAAGTATCAAACTTCTCATAGTATTCAATGCACTCTATATGGAAGTTTTTATTATACCCATCTTGGATGCCCATCATATTAGGACTAATTTTATAACGAAAGAAAATTACCATGCTGTTATAAAGACTCAAAATAATATAAGTGAAGCATGAGAGTTCATCAATTTCTTAAAAATAAAACCACCACCGTGCTCTAAATAGATATAAGTGAAGCACTAGAGCAAATGACAAACTACTCCGAAAGATATAAGTGAAGATCAATGAGTAGTCGAATAATTATGTAATTATGTGAAGACTCTCTAACATTTAAGAATTTCAGATCTTGGTATTTTATTCAAACAGCAAGCAAAACAAAAGAAAATAAAATGACGCTCCAAGCAAAACACATATCATGTGGTGAATAAAAATATAGCTCCAAGTAAAGTTGCCGATGAACGAAGACGAAAGAGGGGATGCCTTTCAGGGCATACCCAAGCTTAGGCTCTTGGTTGTCCTTGAATATTACCTTGGGGTGCCTTGGGCATCCCCAAGCTTAGGATCTTAGCGACCAGACCCGAATGGATCAAGTCTCTGTGCTCAGTGTCATCCCTGGATCAGTAATGCTGACACCACACAGTACTTCGAAGGATTTATAGCAGAGTAGCAATCACACACTTATTACATCTTTGTCCACAAGGGAACTTATTACAATAATATGGTTTAAGGCCATCTAATAATAATAGCGGAAGGCTTGGAAGATAAGTGAGTCCATCAACTCCATCGGCATCACCGAGTATAGAACCACGACCTAACACCTTACTGTCGTTCTAAAAGTCTCAGCGTGAAAGTTGCAGCCAAAAACGGTCAAGACATGGAATATCTTGGCAATGTAACACATAGAGAGTAATGAAGGAATAAGCCTATACTACATGCATATATGGCTGGTGGTAAAGCTCTACGGTTACATTTTTGCATAAAGCTGGTTTTTCCCTACAACAAAGGAATAAATTTTTATTTAACTATCATGGTGGTTGTTAAACATTGAGAATGGTTGACAGCATCCTCAATCCCAATTAAAAAGTACTCATTAAAACCCAATAACATTTATTAGAAGTAACATGTTGAGATTCACATGATATTCAATTACCAGATACTCAAAACGTCCATAACCGGGGACACGGCTAATCATGATTAGTTTATACACTCTGCAGAGGTTTATGACTTTTCCCCACAAGACTCGATCGCCTCCGCTTGGTTCTCGTGACTACATGGTGTTTGAGAAGCGGATGACCGAGACATAGTCTTTCGAAGCGCTAGCACCTTACATGTGGGTAGACCGTACCAACCTACATCCCCTACATCAGCTAGCCTACCCGTAAGAGTTCGCACAACTTAGTCAACTACGCCAGAGCCCATAATTGGCTTGTGGCTGCACACGGAAGTTTCCAGTTTGAATAATCTGATGATCCCTTAGAGCACAGGTGGCGGTCCAAAGAAATACAGTAAGTCTGATAGAAACCAGGTGCCTCAATCCACCCAGATGTGTGTTTAGGTTGCCACCTTAGATAAACCATTAATTAACAATCTCACATCTATCATGGATATTCACTCACCCAATCCACGTCTACTAGCATAGCATGGCATAAAGCAAACGTAGAAGTGACTCCCAAGGTTTCATAAGTAAAACAGGTAATAGGTACTACCTCAGTCTACTTCCCAATCCCACAATTTAATTAGATCCTAAACATGCAAGTGTTTGAGGGTTTGATCTAATGCAATAAAACTGGGTAGTAGAAAAGGTATGATCAAGTGTTACTTGCCTTGCTTGATGATCCATGAGACCTAGAGATTCAAGTAACAAGCGGCGCTCCGGGTGATCTAACGCAGACAAACAACAAGCATACAATAAGTACTCAACTAATGCACAGGGAAATCTCGAATAAAAGATCTAACCAGAGAGTTCAACTTAAGAACCCTGGTTGCAAAAGAATCGAATCAAATAAAGCAACGAAAGTCGAAAATCGAGAGAGAACGACTCGGTTTTAGCCATCTGAAACTAGGTCAAAATTTTACAGTAGCAAAACTTTGTTTAAGTAGGTTAGTCGGAACGGCGGTTTCGTAACGAAACTCCAGGCGCTTGAATCACCTGATTCCGATAAACGAGCGAGAAAATAAACAGATTTGAAAATCGAATCGGAAATCGAAATCAGAAAATAACGGATTAAATCCGATTAAAAGAAAAACGACGAACAGATTAAACGGCGGACGTTCGTTAACAGATCTAATCCGACGAACACGTTCATTAAAACGAACGGGTCGGTGAGCGTTCACTAAATAATAAAACCGAAAAAAAATAAAAACCATCTAGGGTTTTTTTTTTAAACCGAACAACGCGAGAAAAACCGGATCGGGTTTTGAAACAAAACCGACCGGGGTGTGGCGGCTACCTCCGTGGTCGCCATGGGCTCCGACCTCCGCGGGTCGGCGGCGGGTCGGCGGTGGCGGCGGGTCGGCGGTGGCGGCGGGTCGGGCGACGGCGACGGCAGCGGCGGCGGCGGCGGGCGGCGGTTTTGGCGACGGCGGCGGCTCGGGTCGGGGCGGCAAGGGCGTGGGTGAGGAGGAGAGGGGGCTCGGTTAAATAGGATGGGGGTGCTGCCTTGGGGAGGGGGGCAAGCCGGGGAGGAGGATCCTCCTCGGACTCGGCGGCGTGGCAAGTGCCTTGAGGAGAGGGGCGAGGGCGCTCGGTTGGGCAGTGGGCCCTTGGCCCGAGTATGTGTTTTTTTTAAACAAAACTAAGCGAATTTAAAATAAAACCAAACGAACTCCAAATTAAATAAAATTAATTTTCCCGACTCCTAAAATGAGTCGAACAAAATGACCTTTAAAACGGGCAAAATGCATATTTTAAAATACTCATTTTTCCCTAAAGCAAATAAACTTTGAAAAACCAAACTTTGATTTATTAATTAAATCTTCATTTTTCCTAAATGTTAGGAAAGTCATATTATTCCCTCTCTTATTTTTTTATAGGAAAAACTTATGAAGATAATTAAATAAATCCAATGATCCTATATTTTCAAAATTTGAGAAATCCCAAATATGAAAATAATGAAATCTCCAACTCTCTCGAGGGTCCTTGAGTTGCGTGAAATTTTCTAGGATCGGAAAAATCGAGAAAATATGATATGCATGATGACCTAATGTATAACATTCCAAATTGAAAATTTGGGATGTTACAAACCTACCCTTAAGATGAATCTAGCCCTCGAGATTCGGGTTAACTAGAAAATAGGTGAGGTGGTCCTTGAGCAAAACTTCCTCTCTTTCCCGGTGGCTTCATCTTCGGTGTGGTGGCTCCACTGAACCTTACAAAACTTGATAACCTTGCTGCAAGTAACTCTGCTGGCATAATCGAGAATCTTAACCGGTTTTTCCTCATATGTTAAATCATCCTTCAACTGAATTGCTTCCAGTGGCACTGTGTCTCTTAACTGTACCTCTGCTATCTCGGGGTGACATTTCTTCAGCTGAGAAACATGGAATACATCATGAACTCCTGACAGTCCTTCTGGCAATTCCAACTTATAAGCAACTTCTCCCATGCGTTGCAAGATCTTATACGGTCCAACGTAACGTGGTGCTAATTTTCCTTTAACTCCAAATCGCTTAACTCCTCGAAGCGGGGATACTCTAAGATATACTGTCTCCAACTTCATACTCAACGCTGGCGCTTTGAATCTGCATAGCTCTTACATGCGGATTGGGCTACCTTGAGCCTATCTCGAATCAGTTTAACCTTCGCTCGCTCCTTAATCAAATCCGGTCCAAACAATTGGCGATCTCGGTTTAGTCCCATGACAACGGTGTCCTGCATCTCCTTCCATCTGAGCCTCGAAGGTGCCATCTTCAAGCTGGTTTGGTAACTGTTGTTATAAGAAAATTCTGCATATGGCAAATTATCATCCCAACTAGATCCATAATCTAGTGCACAAGCTCTCAAAGATATCCTCCAAAATCTGATTGACCCTCTCGGTTTGTCCATCGGTGCGTGGGTGGAAAGCTGTCTTCAATTCCATCTGGTTCCCAATGTTTCGTGCAACTGGTTCCAAAATTTTGAGGTAAATTGGGTTCCTCTGTCTGATACGATGCTCCTCGGAACTCCGTGTAAACACACAATTCTGGTCATGTATATCTTTGCCAACTTAGCACTGCTATAGGTAGTCTTGACTGGAATAAAATGAGCTACCTTTGTTAAACGGTCGACTATGACCCAAATCGAGTCATATCCTGAACGAGTCTTTGGCAAACCTGTGATGAAATCCATGCCTAGTTTATCCCACTTCCATTCGGGTATCGGCAATGGTTGTAACAATCCTGCTAGCTTCTGATGCTCTGCCTTTACTTTCTGACATACATCGCAAACTGCTACATACTCCGCAATATCCTTCTTCATTCCGGTCCACCAGAAAGTATTCTTCAAATCCAAATACATCTTGGTATTTCCTGGGTGAATCGAATAGGGTGAATCATGAGCTTCTTGCAAAATCAACTTCCTGATCTCCGGGTTATTGGGCACATAAACACGGTCCTCAAACCATAGGGTATCGTGCTCATCCTCACGAAATCCTTTAGCTTTTCCTTTGCTCATTTTCTCCTTTATAGAGGCAACTTCCTTATCTGTCTTTTGGGCTTCTCGATTTTGTCCATCGGTGTTGATCAATCTCCAATGCTGCTACATAGCCTCTCGGAACTATTTCCAAACATAGCTCTCGAAGGTCCTCGACTAACTCATTTGGTATCCCTCCCATCATTAGGGTACTGACGTGGCTCTTACGGCTCAATGCGTCTGCTACGACATTAGCCTTTCCGGGGTGATAATGCAATCTCATATCATAATCCTTGATAAGCTCTAACCATCTCCTCTGTCGGAGGTTTAATTCCTTCTGTGTGAAGATGTACTTCAAACTCTTTTGATCCGTATATACTTCACAATGATTTCCAATGAGAAAATGTCTCCATGTCTTTAAGGCATGCACAACGGCTGCTAACTCCAAATCATGTGTGGCATAATTCAACTCATGGGGCTTAAGTTGTCGTGAAGCATACTGAAACAACTCTTCCTTCCTGCATAAGCACTGCTCCAAGTCCTCGGCGTGAAGCGTGCAATACACCTCTTAATCCTTGGTCCGATCCGCAATATTAAAACTGGTGAGGTAACCAATCTTTTCTTCAACTCCTGAAAACTTGCCTCACAGTCCTCACCCATATGAATTTGTTATCCTTCTTCAACAATTCTGTCATAGGCTTGGCAATCCTTGAGAAATTCTCAATGAATCTTGGTAGTATCCTGCGAGTCCAAGGAAACTCCGAATCTCTCCAACTGTCGTTGGTGCTTCCCATTTGGTTACGGTCTCAACCTTTGTGGGGTCAACTGCTATTCCTTCTCCGGATATAACATGTCCGAGAAATCCAACTTCCTTTACCCAAAACTCACATTTGCTGAACTTGGCATACAACTGGTGTTCCCTCAGTTTCTCCAAAACCAATCTCAAATGTTCCTTATGTTCCTCTTCATTCTTCGAGAAAATCAAAATGTCATCAATGAACACCACGATTTAACTTATCCAAAAACTCCATAAACACTTTGTTCATCGTGTTCATGAAATAGGCTGGTGCGTTAGTCAGTCCAAATGACATAACGGTATACTCATACAGTCCATATCTCGTGGTAAGCGTTGTCTTGGGTATGTCTTGCTCCCGAATCTTCAACTGATGATACCCTGATCGCAAATCGATCTTGGAAAACACCTTAGCTCCTTGCAAACGATCAAACAGATCATTTATCATAGGTAGTGGGTACTTGTTCTTGATTGTTACTTCATTCAATCCACAATAATCAACAACCATTCTTAACGATCCATCCTTCTTCTCCACTAACAATACGGGTGATCCCCAAGGTGAAGAACTTGGGCGAATAAAACCTTTGTCCAATAGTTCCTTAATCTACTTCTTGATTTCCGCTAGATCCTGTGCGGGCATCCTGTACGGTCGCTTCGATATCGGGCCTGTTCCTGGCAACAGCTCGATCAAAAACTCAATGTCTCTATCCGGTGGCATTCCTGGCAACTCTTCCGGAAATACATCAGGAAAATCCTTCACCACTGGTACTCCTTCCTGCACCACTCCTGATAAGCAATTTACTTGCGCTCTCCTCGGCTCGTGTCGGGATACATACTTGATCCTTCTTCCCTCTGGGGTGGTGAGCAAAATTGACTTTGTGGTGCAATCTATGTTCCTCCATACTTTGATAACCAATCCATTCCTAATATCACATCCAATCCTTGGGATTCCGAACTATTAGGTCCGAGGGGAAAACATAGTGTCCAATCCTTAATGGCGATCGATCACACCATTTACTAGCCATGTATTCTGCTCCGGGTGAGGTTACTAGCATGGGTGACCTAAGGGCTTGGGTCGGTAATTTGTACTTATCCACAAATCCCTTGATATGTAAGAATGCGATGCACCAAGATGTCGAAAAGAACAACTGCATAAATGACTTAACCAAAAACTTACCGATTCTTGATCGGGCTGATCTTCATCCTCCTCCACATCAATGTGGTTCACCTGTCCTCTGTTGAAAGGGTTGGGCTTCTTTCCGAGCTTCCATTGCCATTTCCATTCGGCCTTCGGGCGATCATTGGCATAATGCCCGATCTTGCGGCACTTAAAGCAAGTGATGTGACTCAGGTCTACCTTGGATGGTGTTGACGGGTTGGTGCGGTTCTGTCCATTGCTTCCTCCATTCCGTTCCCATTATTGGTGCCATTATGGTTATCTAATTACCTCCTCCATGGGTATGCTGAAACTGAATTCCTGATTTAGGGGTATAACGAGGCTTCATTGGGCTCCAGTTATACTTCCCTTGCCCATACTTCCTCTTGCGGTTCTCAATTTGTTGCTGCTTTCGTTCAATCATGAGGGCTCGGTCTACCAACTCCTGGTAGTTGTTGAAACTTGCTACCATCAACGGCATGTCAACTCGTCATTCAGTCCTTCTAGAAACTTCTCCTGCTTAGCGGCGTCAGAGTAACGTCATCCGGGGCATAACGTGCTAACTTACTAAAATCATCCACATCTTGCCAACATCCTTCCTCCTTGGCGTAAGTTGCGAAACTCATGCTTCTTCATGGCCATAGCTCCTGCTTTGAAACATGGGCAAGTCTGAAAAGCTTGTCAAACTGATCCCATGTGACAAAGTCTCACGGGTAAGTGGCTGTAAAATTCTCCCACCATGCTGCTGCGGGTCCTTCAAGCTGATGTGCTGCAAACATCACTCTTTCTCCATCTGTGCATCATGCAGTGGTCAACTCCCTTCCTATCTTGCGGAGCCAATCATCTGCCACAATCGGTTCGGTGCTGCTGGAATACACCGGCGGATTTAGTCTAAGGAAACGAGTCAAGTGATCCGCAGGTGGTGGTGGTGGTGGGTTGTTGTTGTTGTTGTTGTTGTTGTTGTTGTTGTTGCCCTGGTTCTGCACCAATGTTTGAATCAGGGTATTCTGCTGCTGAATCAATTGGGTGATCTCTGGCGGGAAAACAAACCCGGGGTCGCGTCTCGGAGGCATCTGATGGGTTTAGAAAAGACGAGAATTTAAGAAATAGATTGAGGTCTAAGGGGAGTCACTACCCAAATGCACATGAGCAAATGCACACAAAATCACTTCATTCAATCAAACAAGGGCTTAAAACGATCTAACTATCGCAAAAGTGCGTGTACTAAAATGTTTACATGGAGGGAATACTACTAATATGTGGGGGACTTCTACTAATTTGAACCGTGGAAGACTCCATGATGTCTGCTTGACTTCGTCTTCAAAGTCGGGTTCACTTGGATCCGATTCGTGTCGTCGATGTTGATGTAGTCGCTTGCAAACCGACATACTGGTCTTCATTCTGAGCGCCAACTTCTTCTTGAGTTCTTCGATCTCGTACTTAAGATCGTTATTGTGTCTTGCTAGAGCTACGATCTCGCCCATGTAGTCCTTGCGTGTAGTCTTTAGTTCTTCTTCAAGTTCGACGACCCTTCCTTTGCGCTCGCAACTCCAACATATCGTTGCACATCCGGTTCTCCCGGCGTCGAATGTGCTGGTTTAACTCTGGATGAAAGCTGCAATGGATCTATCCTTCTTGGTGCTGACTATGTCCCATTTGTCATCTCGGCGTCCGCAAATCTGGTAGATAGTGTCCTTGAGGTCTTCTTGATAAACTTCTCCAATGCGTCCCATGGTGATGTGAGCTGCCATGCTCTTTCCTGCACTCAAGTTGGTGCACCAAAACACTATCTATAGGCTTGGTGATTGGGGCGAATGTCCTTCTGGAACGTGAGCTTGAATCTTCCAGCTCCTCTTCGTGCAGAGTGGCGTTGAAAGTTCCGTGAAGCTGGGTAGTCCAATGTTCGGTACTTAGTGACTTCCTTCAAGTGGAATCCAAAAGGTGTGCCTTCATCTGGTTGGGTGTACTTGATCTTCGCGTCCGTCATCCTAAGAGTAGAAAAGATGAGGAGTTAGAAAATGGGAAGAGAGTAGTGATCTATGGCTTTAACTTAGTGGTCGTGTCCTACAACAACGTGTGCTCGATACCATCTCTGAGCGACCAGACCGAATGGATCAAGTCTCGTGCTCGGTGTCATCCTGGATCGAATGTCTTGACACCACACAAGATTTCAAGGATTTATAGCGAGTAGCAATCACACACTTATTACATCTTTGTCCACAAGGGAACTTATTACAATAATATGGCTTAAGGCCATCTAATAATAACAGCGAAGGCTTGGAAGATAAGTGAGTCCATCAACTCCATCGGCATCACCGAGTATAGAACCACGACCTAACACCTTACTCGTCGTTGCGAAAAGTCTCATAGCGTGAAAGTTGCAGCCCAAAAACGGTCAAGACATGGAATATCTTGGCAATGTAACACATAGAGAGTAATGAAGGAATAAGCCTATACTACATGCATATATGGCTGGTGGTAAAGCTCTCTGATTACATTTTGCATAAAGCTGGTTTTTCCCTACAACAAAGGAATAAATTTTATTTAACTATCATGGTGGTTGTTAAACATTGAGAATGGTTGACAACATCCTCAATCCCAATTAAAAGTACTCATTAAAACCCAATAACATTTATTAGAAGTAACATGTTGAGATTCACATGATATTCAATTACGGATACTCAAAACGTCCATAACCGGGGACACGGCTAATCATGATTAGTTTATACACTCTGCAGAGGTTTGCGCACTTTTCCCCACAAGACTCGATCGCCTCCGCTTGGTTCTCGCACTACATGGTGTTTGAGAAACGAATGACCGAGACATAGTCTTCGAAGCGCTAGCACCTTACATGTGGGTAGACCGTACCAACCTACATCCCCTACATCAGCTAGCCTACCCGTAAGAGTTCGCACAACTTAGTCAACTACGCCAGAGCCCATAATTGGCTTGTGGCTGCACACGGAAGTTTCTAGTTTGAATAATCTTATGATCCCTTAGAGCACGGGTGGCGGTCCAAGAAATACAGTAAGTCTGATAGAAACCAGGTGCCTCAATCCACCCAGATGTGTGTTTAGGTTGCCACCTTAGATAAACCATTAATTAACAATCTCACATCTGTCATGGATATTCACTCACCCAATCCACGTCTACTAGCATAGCATGGCATAAAGCAAACGTAGAAGTGACTCCCAAGGTTTCATAAGTAAAACAGGTAATAGGTACTACCTCAGTCTACTTCCCAATCCCACAATTTAATTAGATCCTAAACATGCAAGTGTTTGAGGGTTTGATCTAATGCAATAAAACTGGGTAGTAGAAAAGGTATGATCAAGTGTTACTTGCCTTGCTGATGATCCGCGAGACCTAGAGATTCGAAGTAACAAGCGGCGCACTCCGGGTGATCTAACGCAGACAAACAACAAGCATACAATAAGTACTCAACTAATGCACAGGGAAATCTCGAATAAAAGATCTAACCAGAGAGTTCAACTTAAGAACCCTGGTTGCAAAAGAATCGAATCAAATAAAGCAACGAAAGTCGAAAATCGAGAGAGAACGACTCGGTTTTAGCCATCTGAAACTAGGTCAAAATTTTACAGTAGCAAAACTTTGTTTAAGTAGGTTAGTCGAGCGGGTTTCAAAACGAAACTCCAGCGCTTGAATCACCTGATTCCGATAGACGAGCGAGAAAATAAACAGATTTGAAAATCGAATCGAAATCGAATCGAAAATAACGGATTAAATCCGATTAAAAGAAAAAGCGCGAACAGATTAAACGGCGGACGTTCGTTAACAGATCTAATCCGACGAACACGTTCATTAAAACGAACGGGTCGGTGAGCGTTCACTAAATAATAAAACCGAAAAAAATAAAAACCATCTAGGGTTTTTTTAAAAAAAACCGAACAACGCGAGAAAAACCGGATCGGGTTTTGAAACAAAACCGGACCGGGGTGGCGGCGGCTACCTCGTGGTCGCCGTGGGGCTCGACCTCCGGCGGGTCGGGACACGGTCGGCGGGTGGCGGCGGGGTCGGCGGTGGCGGGGAGTCGGGCGACGGCGACGGCAGGCGGCGGCGGGCGGCGGCCTTCGATGACGGCGGCGGCTCGGTCGAGGCGGGCGGGTGGTGAGGAGGAGAGAGGGGGCTCGGTTAAATAGGATGGGGGTGCTGCCTTGGGGAGGGGGCAAGCCGGGGGAGGAGGAGTCCTCCTCGGACTCGTCGGCCAGCCTTGTGCAAGTGTGTGTGTGAGGGAGAGGGCGCTGGGCGGGCGGCTCAGTTTGGGCAGTGGGCCCTTGGCCCAGTAGCGCGGTTTTTTTTAAACAAAACTAAGCAATTTAAAATAAAACCAAACGAACTCCAAATTAAATAAAATTAATTTTCCCGACTCCTAAAATGAGTCGAACAAAATGAACTTTAAAACGGGCAAAATGCATATTTTTAAAATACTCATTTTTCCCTAAAGCAAATAAACTTTGAAAAACCAAACTTTGATTTATTAATTAAATCTTCATTTTTCCTAAATGTTGGGAAAGTCATATTATTCCCTCTCTTATTTTTTTATAGGAAAAACTTATGAAGATAATTAAATAAATCCAATGATCCTATATTTTCAAAATTTGAGAAATCCCAAATATGAAAATAATGAAATCTCCAACTCTCTCCGAGGGTCCTTGAGTTGCGTAAAATTTTCTAGGATCGGAAAAATGCGAGAAAAATATGATATGCATGATGACCTAATGTATAACATTCCAAATTGAAAATTTGGGATGTTACAAGGATCTTGCCACTCCTTATTCCATAGTCCATCGAATCTTTACCCAAAACTTGAGAACTTCACAACACCAAACTCAACAGAAAACTCGTAAGCTTCATTAGTATAAGAAAATAAAACCACTCATAGATTATAACTTCATATTGGTGTAATATCTACTATATTCCAACTTCTCTATGGTTCATACCCTCCGATACTACTCATAGATTCATCAAAATAAGCAAACAACACAATGAAAACAAAATCTGTCAAAAACAGAACAGTCTGTAGTAATCTGTATCAAACGTCAAAAACAGAACAGTCTGTAGTAATCTGTATCAAACGTATACTTCTGGAACTCCAAAAGTTCTGAAATAGATTGGTGGACCTGAAGAATTTTTCTATTAATAATCTTCAAAAAGAATCAACCGAAAATCACTCTCCAGTAAAAAATGGCAGCTAATCTCGTGAGCACTAAAGTTACTGTTTTTTACAGCAAGATCATAAAGACTTCACCCAAGTCTTCCCAAAGGTTCTACTTGGCAAGAACACTAATTAAAACATAAAACCACATCTAAATAGAGGCTAGATGAATTATTTATTACTAAACAAGAGCAAAAGCAAAGAACAAATATAAAATTGGGTTGCCTCTCAACAAGCGCTAATGTTTAACGCCCCTAGCTAGGCATGATGATTTCAATGATGCTCACATAAAAGATAAGAATTGAAACATAAAGAGAGCGTCATGAAGAATATGACTAGCAAATCTAAATCTAACCCACTTCCTATGCATAGGGATTTTGTGAGCAAACAACTTATGGGAACAATAATCAACTAGCATAGGAAGGCAAAACAAGCATAACTTTAAAACTTTAAGCACATAGAGAGGAAACTTGATATTATTGCAACTCCTACAAGCATATGTCCCTCCCTCATAATAATTTTCAGTAGCATCATGAATAGGTTCAACAATATAACCATCACATAAAGCATTATTTTCATGATCTACAAGCATAGAATTTTTATTACTTTCCACATAAGCAAAATTCTTCTTATGAATAATAGTGGGAGCAAACTCAAAAAAATAATTATCTGTGAGGCATAATCCAATTGAAAAATAAAATCATGATGACAAGTTTCATGGTTATCATTATTCTTTATAGCATACATGCCATCGCAATAATCATCATAGATAGCAACTTTGTTCTCATAATCAATTGGAACCTCTTCCGAAATAGTGGATTCATCACTAAATAAAGTCATGACCTCTCCAAATCCACTTTCATAATTATCACAATAAGATTCAACACCCTCCAAAATAGTGGGATCATTACTTCCTAAAGTTGACACTCTTCACCAATTTCATCAATATAATCATCATACATAGGAGTCATGCTATCATCATTATAAATTTGCTCATCAAAACTTGGGGGACTAAACATATCATCTTCATCAAACATAGCATCCCCAAGCTTGTGGCTTTGCATATCATTATCATCATCGGTATTCAAAGAATTCATACTAACAGCATTGCAATCATGCTCATCATTCACATATTTTATGCCAAGCATTCTATGTAATTCTTCTACTAGTACTTGAGCACAATTTTCCTTCCCATCATTTTCACGAAAGACATTAAAAAGACGAAGCATATGAGGCAACCTTAATTCCATTTTTTGTAGTTTTCTTTTATAAACTAAACTGGCGATAAAACAAGAAACTAAAAGATTCAATTGCAAGATCTAAAGATATACCTTCAAGCACTCACCTCCCCAGCAATGGCGCCAGAAACTGCTTGATGTCTACTACACAACCTTCTTCTTGTAGACGATGTTGGGCCTCCAAGTGCAGAGGTTTGTAGGACAGTAGCAAATTTCCCTCAAGTCGATGACCTAAGGTTTATCAATCCGTGGGAGGCATAGGATGAATATGGTCTCTCTCAAACAACCCTGCAACCAAATAACAAAGAGTCTCTTGTGTCCCCAACACACCCAATACAATGGTAAATTGTATAGGTGCACTAGTTCGGCGAAGAGATGGTGATACAAGTGCAATATGGATGGTAGATATATGTTTCTGTAATCTGAAAATATAAAAAAAGCAAGGTAACTAATGATAAAAGTGAGCACAAACGGTATTGCAATGTGTTGAAACAAGGCCTAAGGTTCATACTTAAACTAGTGCAAGTTCTCTCAACAATGATAACATAATTGGATCATATAACTATCCCTCCACATGCAACAAAGAGTCACTCCAAAGTCGCTAATAGTAGAGAACAAACGAAAATATTATGGTAGGGTACGAAACCACCTCAAAGTTATTCTTTCTGATCGATCTATTCAAGAGTCCATAGTAAAATAACACGAAGCTATTCTTTCCATTCGATCTATCATAGAGTTCGTACTAGAATAACACACAAATCAACCAAAACCGTAATGTCACCTAAATACTCCAATGTCACCGCAAGTATCCACAGGTATGATTATATGATATGCATCACACAATCTCAGATTCATCTATTCAACCAACACAAAGAACTTCAAAGAGTGCCCCAAAGTTTCTACCAGAGAGTCAAGACGAAAACGTGTGCCAACCCCTATGCATAGATTCCCAAGGTCACGGAACCCGCAAGTTGATCACCAAAACATACATCAAGTGGATCAATAGAATACCCCATTGTCACCACGGGTATCCCACGCAAGACATACATCAAGTGTTCTCAAATCCTTAAAGACTCAATCCGATAAGATAACTTCAAAGGGAAAACTCAATCCATTACAAGAGATAGAGGGGGAGAAACATCATAAGATCCAACTATAGTAGGAAAGCTCGCGATACATCAAGATCGTACCAAATCAAGAACATGAGAGAGAGAGCGAGAGATCAAACACATAGCTACTGGTACATACCCTCAGCCCCGAGGGTGAACTACTCCCTCCTTGTCATGGAGAGCGACGGGATGATGAAGATTGCCACCGGTGAGGGATCCACCCCTCCGGCAGGATGCCGGAACAGGGTCCTGATTGGTTTTTGGTGGCTACAGAGGCTTGCGGCGGCGGAACTCCCGATCTAGATTATGGTCTGGAGGTTTCTGTATTTATAGGAATTTTTGGCGTCGTTCTCACGTCAAGAGGGTCTCCGAGTCGTCCACGAGATAGGGGCCCACGCCCATGGGGTAGGGCACGCTCTCCACCCTCGTGGATGGATCGGGACTCTTCTGGCCCAACTCTTTTACTTCGGGGTCTTCTTTTGTTCCATAAAAAATCCACAAAAATTGGCAGGTCAATTGGACTCCATCTGGTATTCCTTTTCTGTAAAATTCAAAAACAAGGAAAAAACAGAAACTGGCACTGGGCTCTAGGTTAATTGGTTAGTCCCAAAAATCATATAAAATAGCATATAAATGCATTTAAAACATCCTAGATGGATAATATAATAGCATGGAACAATCAAAAATTATAGATACATTGGAGACGTAACACCCCTCTGGTTAATTCTTTCACCAATATTTTTTATATATTCCAAAAATATTCTCCGTAAATTTTCAGGTCAATCAGAGAACTTTTATTTCTGCACAAAATAACGCCAAGGCAATTCTGCTTAAAACAGCGTCAGTCCGGGTTAGTTTCATTCAAATCATGCAAATTAGAGTCCAAAGCAAGGGCAAAAGAGTTTGGAAAAGTAGATACGATGAAGACGTATCAGCGTTGCACCGCCTCCCTTGGCACGGGAACGCCACCATCTGTGCCGGTCTTCGTCATGTTGTCGGTTTCCTCGCCTACTTCGAGCACCACCGCCGCACTCCTAACCAAGCCGTCGCTGCCGTCAGGCTACTGTCCCGCTCTTCTTCGGTCGACGCCGCTGCTACCGCTGTAGCCGATACCTCCGCCCGTCCACCCCCCTTCGTCTTCGTCAAGCACCAGCCTGTCTCCAGCGCCGCCGTCATCTACTGCGAACACTTCGTCTACTCCAACCACCATTGGTGACATCGGCCCCACGCCGATTGGCACCACAACCGTCGTCGAGTTCCCTTCTCTGTTGGCCCCTCTGACTCCTCGACACGGCGTACAGCTCATGCAGGTCCCTCATCTAGGCATGCCTGGTGCTGGCAACACCGATGCGCGCCTTCTTCCACGACGTGTCCCCGAGCCTGGCAAGCCTGGTGTGGCACTTCGTCAACTTCGTCTTCGTCCATCTACGCATGCCAGATGCTTGCAACAGCAATGCGTGCTTTCGTCCACGATGTGTCACCAAGCTTGGCAAACCCGTCGCGACGTGTCATTAATAACGTCTTCTTTCTGGCGCATCCACACCACTGTGCCCATGACTAACTCGGCGCCTCCTTGTGCCCACGGCTCCACGGTGGATTCCTCGACAATGGTCACCCCGACTCGACATCGACCACGACATTCTTCGCACGACTACCTCGACCATGGCTCCACCACCCTACGCTCTCGTCTACCTCGACAAATGGCACAAAGAGCTACCGCCTTGCTTGAGCAACCTCGTCGGGTACCACTCCAGCCGCGACTTCCATGATGCATCGACTACTATGACTGTGGGGGGAGGGGGTGTCCGTCGGCTTGTCTTCAGATTCTTCTCTAGTCTCGCCGTCTGGGTCACTACCGTTGTGACTGCGATGTTGAGTATAATGTTTATTTAGGAAACATAGGATAGCATAGGATTTGTTCCTGCCTTGACTGGTACTCCAAGATGACCATGTGCTCCTATATATATGCCCATGAGGCTCAAACAATACATTAATGATTCCACCAATCCTCTCTAATCCCTTCTAACAAGGCATGTCTCCAGTGGATCTCGCGGGATTTGGTCAATGCTAACCTTTATTGGATCTGCTTGGATCCAATCTTTGTTCGTCTTCATTTGTGTGTATATAGGTCAGATCCTTTCAATCTATGTTTTCCTCATAGGGACAGTTTTTGTTCTGGCACGCAGGTCCCGTGGGGCCTTAAAATGAGGACTTCCCCATTGTCTACTACGACATGTTTGGCCCCGCTCTGGTGAGGGAGGGGGGCGCTAGAGATGCGGCTTCAACTAGCTCCAATGCTGGTAGTCGTCGCTATGTGGTCTACGAACAAGGATGTAATTTTTGTTATTCTGTGTTCTCTGTATTATCATGGCATGATGAATAGACCAGAAGTTTTCTAGAAAAAAATACAAAATAGTTTAAAATAACAATGTGTTTGTGAATATACACATGTGAAAGACCCCCCAAGATTTGGGGTGATGACCCTTGAAAACGTTATGAGAGCATTGAAGTCTTCAGAACGCCCATTGAAAAATTGAAAGTTGTTGTATATACTTTTCGGTCTAGTTTCTTTATTCCTCATTTGAGTGGCAAGACAAACCGTACTATGAAGGAGAGTCTAAGTGAAAATAAGATTGAAGCCTTTGTGTATCGTGTGTGCTTAGTCAAACCTAATACTTCTGTGAGCGAAGACTTTAAAATCTCCTTCAAAGTGAGTTATTTAGCTTCACTGTCGAAGTTAAGTCTTCGGGACACACAGGTTTAAATTCCTCACTGGTGAATTTTTGCATGATTTCAAAACAAATGATAAAATAACCATGTGATTAGAGAAGAATACATAAGATAAAAAATAGATTATTTACATAATAGACTAACTCTGGTAAATTTTATAATACTTACCCCCAAAATCTTGAACTTTGTACCACCCGAACATTCGAGTGAGGCAGTGACCATTGAATCTATTCTACTTCAAGAAAATTCTACAACTTGCTTTAACACCTATAATGACAAATATGAATTAAAATCATCATTTCTCATGTAATATATTATTTTTTGCATTATGTTTGGCTATTGAAGGCAAACCAACGAAAGAATATCTGAGTGTTGTCCAAAATTAATTTGGATTGGCATGAAGTCATAATATTGGTAAAATATCTTATAATATTTTTTATAAAATACACATATATAAGTTAAATAATGTCAGATCACCAATTGGACTATCTCTAATAACATCACACTAAAATATGCGCACACACTTTTCAAGTACTCACTTGAGCTCATTTTCATTATAAATTCCATGCAATGCTTGGTTTAATATTTGCAATGATAAATATGAATCAAAATCACAAATTATATGTAATAATCTATATTTAGCATTTCTACAACTTTACTATAATAAAAATAAATAATAAAAACAAAAGGTGTCAAAAACAAATTCACAACGTGTCCTAATATTAGTACATGACTTTTTCATTAAAAAGCACACCATTTCTCCAAAGTTGAATACCACACTTGCTTAAAAATGACCTTTTTGGCCTACATATAGCCATATTTTCAACCAACAAGCAAATCTAGCTTTTCTATAAAAAAATCAAGTAATTCTACATACATGTGTACAAATTGGTAAAGTTTTAGCTCAATTGGCCCATTGTTTTTGAACTTTGGCCAATTTATTGATTAAGGAAAAATTTTGATATTATTTTTAAGTAATTAAAGATAAATGCATGTCACATACATTCAACATGTTTCAGTTACACTGTTCATCAAAAGTAAACACAATACACCGGGTCTAGTACATTGTTCAAAAATTATTACATTGCCACAACTACAAATTCAGTTTCTTGTCCCTCTTATGTTTTTGGAGACCGTAGAATCATCAAGTGGCATGGATGCCTTCTTGTTGCTCCTTATGTGTTTTAGATTATATTTTTGAAGGATGGAGAATGATCAACTAGAGAATAATAGAATAATGAAAGTGGCATGGATACCTTCGTACTGCCTACAACACTTTCAACCATTTTATCAAATTCATGACATTCAGAGAATTAAGAAAATCCAACCTCTTGTTGCTGTTATTCATCATGTTGGTGAAATCCATCATATTAGTGTTGATATTTATCATGTTGGTGAAATTGATCATCTTGGTGCTGAAATTCTTCATATTGGCAAAGTCACCATATTGGTGCTTAAGTTCACCAACAACACCACTCTTGCTCTCTTTCTCTAGAGGAGAAGGATCGTCTCCATTCACCTGAGCATCTTCCTTAGCGGGAGCATCTTCCTCAAAAAGAGGTTCATTTGCATTCTCTTCGAGCTCCCATGGGACATCCTTTTTGCAAACCCTCTTGACATGGCCAAGTCTTCTAGAATATTTTTGCACTCGTTTTTCCTTGCTCCTAACCCAAAAACCTTTTCATGAGAGGTTTTTATGCTTTGCTTCGTAGGCCTTTCAAGAGGCTTCCTAAGTATTGGAGGTTCAGTTCTGAACCCTAGACCTACAACTTTCTCATCTTTAATAATTTCATACCACATGTGCTTGTATTGAATCTACAAATAACACTTGTTAGTATTTGATGACCGACAAATTTCCTTGCAGAATCAATTCCTTTGAAGGCTATGTTCCCAGTATGACCTAGGCGAGGTTGAGACGTTTTAGCAAGGGATGTTTATTCCCCGTTGACTATATGCTCTTCCCAGTCTTGTCGCTAACGACATGAACTCACATCGAAACAACCCTAATACTCATGTGTTTACCATATATCAAGGTCAAACAATCCTCATTGGCTACATCAACAAATTTCTTCAATGCGTTCGCATAATACCTAGGTAGGAAACGTTGGTATTGATCAATTGTATACTTTAAATTTCCTTGAGATCCCTCGGAGTGAATAGGTTGGCGTCTACAGGGAACCGGTAGGGAAATATGCCACTAACTTTGAAGCTGCCAATGTCGAATCTTCAACAGCATCATCAAGATAAGGGGGTGTGTCAACCTATGCGAAGCAAAGCATGATCACTCTATTTGAATCGGAAAAGGGAATCACAAAACAAGTACAAGAGAATGGTTGATTTCTTTGTTGGAAATATGTCCTGGAAGCAGTAATATTGTATTATTATATTTCCGTTTTATTGGGTTGCCTCCCAATAAGCGCTATCATTTTATGCCCCTAGCTAGGCATAATGTATAGATTCAAGTATTGTCATCTTTCTTCTTATTTCCCATAGATGTGTTTTGTTAGGAGTTTTCTCAAATATAGCTAGAAACACATTGTCCATATAAATTTTAGCATTATCAAGTTGTCCATTTTTACATCCCCTTTGATTCCCGGCTACAATCCAAGAATATCGCTGATTAACATCATTAAAAACTTGTTGGATACATATCCACTCGGATATAGGTGATCATGAGTTATTATTGTTGAAATTACCCTTGAGGTAAATGGTTGGAAGGTGAAATTATAAGCCCCTATCTTTCTATGTGTCTGACTGAAGCTTTGATCTCATAAGTATAGTGTGAGTGTTAGCAATTATGAAGGATTAAACGATAGTTGAGTATGTGAACTTGCTAAATAAAAGCTCTTACATTTACTCTTTTTGACATTATGACAAATTGCAATTGCATCAATGACTGAGATTATAGTTTGTTAGTTTTCAATGAAGTTTATGGTTCATACTCTACCTTGTGAGCGAATTGTCACTTTAGCATAAGAAGTTATATGACAATATATTGTTGTTCTAAAAGATGATCATGATTCCCCCATGTTTGTATTTTGTTTTATCGACATCTCTATCTCTAAACATGTGGTCATGATTATCGATTTCGAATTTTGCTTGAGGACAAGCGAGGTCTAAGCTTGGGGGAGTTGATACATTCATTTTGCATCATGTTTTTATGTTGATATTTATTGCATCATGGACTGTTATTACACTTTATGATACAATTCTTATGCCTTTTGTCTCTTATTTTGCAAGAATTATATGAAGAGGGAGAATGCCGACAGCTGGAATTCTGGACCAGAAAGGAGCAAATCTGAGATCCCTGTTCTACACAACTCCAAATGTCCTGAAACTTTACGGAGAATTATTTTGGAATATATAAAAAATACTAGGTGAAGATTACCAGGAGGGGACCCACTAGGTGTCCAAAAGCCTAGGGGACGCCCCTGAGTTGTGGTCCCCCTGGATAGCTTCTGGTGCCCATCTTCTGCTATATGAAGGGTTCTGACAAAGAAAATAAATAAGAAGAAGGCTTTCGGGATGAAGCACCGCCGCCTCAAGGCGAAACATGGGCAGAAGCAATCTAGAGCTTCGGCTGAGCGATTCTGCCGGGGAAACTTCCCTCCTAGAGGGAGAAATCGAAGAAACCGTCATCACCAATGATCCTCTCATCATGGGAGGACCAATCTTCATCAACATCTTCACCAGCACCATCTCATCTCAAATGCTTCTCATCTCTCATATTCAATCTTTGTCTCAAAACCTCAGATTGGTACCGGTGGATTGCTAGTAGTGTTGATTACTCCTTGTAGTTGATGCTATTTGGTTTATTTGGTGGAAGATCATATGTTCAGATCCTTAATGCTATTCGATACCCCTCTGATCTTGAACATGAACATGCTTTGTGAGTAGTCACTTTTGTTCCCGAGGACATGGGAGAAGTCTGGATATAAGTAGTCATGTGAATTTGGTATTCGGTCGATATTTTGATGAGATGTATGTTGTCTTTCCTCTAGTGGTGTTATGTGAACATCGACTACATGACACTTCACCATGATTTGGGACTAGGGGAAGGCATTGGGAAGTAGCAAGTAGATGATGGGTTGCTAGAGTAACAGAAGCTTAAACCCTTATTTATGTGTTGCTTTGTAAGGGGATGATTTGGATACACATGATGATAATTCCCATGTGTCCTCGGGAGTGCTTTGCTTTATATAAGAGTTCATCCAGGCTTGCCCTTTGCTATAAAATTGATTGGGCCACCTTGCTGCATGATGCGGCTTGAAACTACGTCGGTATTTCCCCAAAAAAGAAGGGATGGTGCAGTATAGCTACGGTAGGTATTTCCATCAGTTATGAAACCAAGGTATCAATCCAGTAGGAGAACCAAGCAACACTATGTAAACGGTACCTGCACACAAAGAACAAACACTTGCAAACCAACGCATAAGAGGGTTTGTCAATCCCTCCTAGGTAACGGCGCTATAAATTGGCAAGTAGAAGGGAGAATAATTGTGATAGATTGGATAAATAGCTCTCGATAAAACATGAAATAAAATAAGTAATAAAAAAGTGTAGCAAGGTATTTTTGGGTTTTGGAATAATAGATCTGAAAATAAAAGCGAATAAAAATAGATCTCAAAGCAAATATGATAAAGAATAGACCAGGGGGCCGTAGATTCACTAGTGGCTTCTCTCAAGAAATAGCGCACGGTGGGTAAACAAATTACTGTTGAGCAATTCATAGAAGATCGAATAATTATGACGATATCCAAGGCAAGGATCAATATATAGGCATCACGTCCAAGATTAGTAGATCGATTCCTGTCTGCATCTACTACTATTACTCCACACATCGACCGCTATCCAGCATGCATCTAGTGTATTAAGTTCATGGAGAAACGGAGTAACGCAAAAAGAACAATGACATGATGTAGACAAGATCTATTCATGTAGGAATAGCCCCATCTTGTTATCCTTAATAGCAATGATACATGCGTGTCTTACTGCCCCTTTTGTCACTGGGAAAGAACACTGGTGTCTACAATGCAACTTTATTCTTGTAGACATGTGTTGAGCCTCCAAGTGCAGAGTTTTGTAGGACAGTAGCAATTTTCCCTCAAGTGGATGACCTAAAGTTTATCAATCCATGCATGGGAGGCGTAGTATGAAGATAGTCTCTGTCAAACAACCCTGCAACCAAATAACAAAGAGCCTCTTGTGTCCCCAACACACAAAATACAATGGTATTTTGTATAGGTTCACTAGTTCGGTGAAGAGATGGTAATAAAAGTTTAGTAACGATAATAGATATTGATTTTTGTAATAGTAACAATAAAAACAGCAAGGTATCGATTGATAAAACAGAGCACAAACGGTATTGCAATGCTTGAAAATGAGGCCTAGGGTCCGTACTTTCGCTAGTGCAATCTCTCAACAATGCTGATCTAATTGGATCACATAACCATCCCTCAACGCGCAATGAAGAATCACTCCAAAGTTCTTATCTAGCAGAGAACATAAGAAGAAGTTGTTTGTAGGGTACGAAACCACCTCAAAGTAATTCTTTCCGTTCGATCTATTCAAGAGTTCGTACTAAAATAACACAAAGTTATTCTTTCCATTCGATCTATAAAGAGTTCATACTAAAATAATACCAAAGCAAATTCAGATTGATAATACTCAATCCAACACAAAGAACCTCAAAGAGTTCCCCAAGATTTCTACCGGAGAAAGAAAAGACGAGAACGTGCATCAACCCCTATGCATAGATTACCCCAATGTCACCTCGGGAACCCGCGAGTTGAGTGCCAAAACATATATCAAGTGAATCAATATAATACCCCATTGTCACCACGAGTATTCATATGCAAGACATATATCAAGTGCTCTCAAATCCATAAAAGTATTCAATCTGATAAGAACGAAATCTCAAAGGGAAAACTCAATTCATCACGACAAGATAGAGAGGGGAAAACACCATATGATCCAACTATATTAACAAAGCCCGCCATACATCAAGATCGTGACATCTTAAGAACACGAGAGACACACAGAGAGAGAGAGAGAGAGAGAGAGAGAGAGAGAGAGATTAAACACATAGCTACTGGTACAAACCCTCAGCCCCGAGGGTGGACTACTCCCTCCTCATCATGGTGGCCGCCAGGATGATGAAGATGGCCACCAGTGATAATTTACCCCTCCGGCAGGGTGCCGAAACGGGGTCTAGATTGGTTTCTCGTGGCTACAGAGGCCTGCGACGGTGGAACTTCTGATCTAGGGTTACTTCTGGGGGTTTCTGTATTTATAGGATTTTTTTGCCCGTCGGTTTCACGCGAAGATGGGCCTCAAGGTGAGCACAACCCACCGGGATGCGCCCGGGCCCCCTAGCGCGCCCCGATGTCTTGTGCCCTACTCCTTCACCTTCTGGTCCTTCCACGAAACTTCGGGGGTCTCTTTTGTTCCAAAAAAATCGTCAACAAGTTTCAGCTCATTTGGAGAACTTTCATTTCTGCACAAAAAACAACACCACTGTAGTTCTGCTGAAAACAGCGTCAGTCCGGGTTAGTTCCATGCATATCATACCAAAACCGTATAAAATTATTGTAAACATGGCATGAATACTTCATAAATTATAGATACGTTGGAGACGTATCAGCATCCCCAAGTTTAATTCCTACTCGTCCTCGAGTAGGTAAATGATAAAAGAAATAATTTATGAAGTGTGAATGCTAGCAATGCGAAGTGCATAAGTTTGATCAATGATAATTTCAATCACTTTTCCTAGAATCATAACAACAATTCTTTCTCATAAAACTTTTCATGCTAAAGTAGAACCAATTCACATGTTAAGGTTCAAACAAAGGATTCTCTTGAAACTCAACAACCTATATTCTTAGTCACCAATCAATTGCAATTCAACTTATTCAACAGAGTCTAAGTAAGAGCTACACATACTCAATCATCATATAGTCTTCCACTATTGCTACTACTCAAAGCATATTATTAGAACAAATGGCATCCATCAAACACAGAGAAAGATAGTGGCTTAATGTTTCAACTCCCAACTCATTTATCATAGAGATAATTAATTGTCAACAATAATAAATCATGATCAAATATATTTGAATGGTCATATGTGCCTAGATCTCCCCCCACCACATGATGCTTGCCAACTAGAGAATAATTGAGGTTGAAATGAGAATTCATACTATTGACTCTTTGCATAAAAGTAAATACTGAAAAGTAGAAGATAGGCCTTTCGCAGAGGGAAGCAGAGGTTGCCATGCGCTTTTTATTTGGATCCCCAAGCTCTGAATGCAAAGGAACGTCACGTCATATTGCCCCTTATGATAGCAACCATTATTATGCAGTCCATTGCTTTTATTACTTTGCCATCACAAGTTCGTACAACGCTCAATTTTCCCTTACAATAAAAGATCAAACATATTTACGAGCAATTTTTATTGCTTTATGCACCGATGACAATGTACTTGAAGGATCTTATTCAATCCATAGGTAGGTATGGTGGGAAATCATGGCAAGAAATTGGGTTTAAGAGTTTTTGGATGCACAAGTAGTATCTCTACTTAGTATAAATTTTTGGCTAGCAAAAGATCCTAGGCAAACACCACATGTTGGAGGATCCATGACAATATAACTTCTATGCAAATATACCCAAACATAACTCATTACGTTGTATTCCTTGTGCAACTTCAACTAATTTGCTCAAGTTTGAAAATAATTAATGGGTATTCACAATCATAGAAGATGTCCAAGATAATATATTTGTATGTGAATGTTCTCCTCCTTATACTAATCACTCATGAACTGCTAGTATGACCAATATTGTGATTGTCAAGCTTCAAATGATTTCACTTTCTAAACCCAATGTGAAGCTAATACTAGGCATGATATGAACATATAATTTCAACTTCATGATATTCAATTCATTTAACAATTTACTCATAGGATATAAGTGAAGCACAAGAGTAAATGACAAGCTACTCCAAAAAGATATAAGTGAAGATCAAGTGAGTAGTTATGTAAATGGGTAGATATTTGAGGACTCTCTCTTATTTGAAAGTTTCAGATCTAAGTATTTTATTAAAACAGCAAGAAAAACAAAATAAAATGAAATTCTAAGAATAGCACAACTAATGTGAAGAAGCAAAAACTTAGTCTCAACCGACACTAACCGATAATTGTTGAAGAAGAAAGGTGGGATGCCTACCGGGGCATCCCCAAGCTTAGATGCTTGAGACTTCTTGAAATGTTATCTTCGGATGCCTTGGGCATCCCCAAGCTTGAGCTTTTGTGTCTCCTTAATTCCTTTTATATCACGGTTTTCCTAAATTTCAAAAACTTCATCCACACAAAACTCAACAAGAACTCGTGAGATAAGTTAGTATAAATCAATGGATCTCGTGGTTCTGGAACTTGCGACGGCTGGAATTGTGTTTCGTCGACTCCTCTAGGGTTCCTGAAATATTTGGGAACTTATAGGGTGAATAGGCGGTGCAGGGGGACTCCTGGACGTGCCCTGGTGGTTGTGCTCCCCACGGGCCTCCCCTCTGGTACTTCTGTGGCCCACTGGGTATCTTCTGGTTCAGAAAAAATCTACAAAAAGTTTCACTTTGTTTGGACTCCATTTGGTACTGATATTCTGCGAAGTAAAAAACAAGCAAAAATAGCAACTGGCACTGGGCACTATGTCAATAGGTTAGTCCCAAAAAATGATACGAAGTTGCTATAAAATGATTGTAAAACATCCCAGAATGATAATATAACATCATGGAACTATCAAAATTTATAAATACGTTGGAGACGCATCACTGCCATTTTGTTACACTTGTTACCCGTTACGAATTATCTCGCTACAAAACTATCTGTTACCGATAATTTCAGTGCTTGCAGAAAATACCTTGCTGAAAACCGATTGTCATTTCCTTCTGCTCCTCGTTGGGTTCGACACTCTTACTTATCGAATGGACTATGATTGATCCTCTATACTTGTGGGTCATAAACTCTCACCTTTTCGCAATTTGCTAGCCTCTTCGGTATCGTGCATTTCCCTTCTCACCTTGAGATGTGGTGTAAATTTCACATGTTCATCCAAACCCCGTGATATGATACGCTCTATCACACATAGGCCTCCTTATATCTTCCTAAAAGCAGCCACCATACCTACCTATTATGGCATTTCCATAGCCATTCTGAGATATATTGTCATGTAACTTCCACTGTTCCATTTTTATGACACACATCATCATTGTCATATTGTTTTGCATGATCATTTAGCTGACATAGTATTTGTGGCTCAGCCACTGTTCATCATTTTTTTACATGTTATGTTTCTGCTCTAATAATGAATAATGATGATCATCACACTTCTAGTATCGAGTTGTAAGTAAATAGAAGTGTGATGATCATAATTATTCATTATTAGAGCATTGTCCCAAGTGAGGAAATAAAAAGAAAGAAAAAAAGAGGCCAAAAAGAGCCCAAGAAAAGAAAAGGAGAAAGAAAAAAAGAAAAAAAATGAGAGAAAAAGAGAGAAGGGGCAATGTTACTATCCTTTCTACATTGTGCTTCAAAGTAGCACCATGTTTTTCATATAGAGAGTCTCTTATGTTTTCACTTTCATATAACTAGTGGGAATTTTTCATTATAGAACTTGACTTGTATATTTCAATGACGGGCTTCCTCAAATGCCCGAGGTTTTCATGAGCAAGCAAGTTGAATGCAGACCCACTTAGTTTTCTTTTTGAGCTTTCATACACTTATAGCTCTTAGTGCATCCATTGCATGGCAATTCCCACTCCTTGCATTGACTGCAATTTATTTACCTTTATTTTTATTTTGTGTTTTTGTTATCTATCTATCACTACAAGATATGATCCTTGTAATTAACCGTCGAGGAATTGACAACCCCTTATTTGCATTGGGTGCAGGTATTTGTTATTTTGTGTGTAGGTGTTGCGTGGTTCTCCTACTGGATTGATAAGCTTGGTTCTTAACTGAGGGAAATACTTATCCCTAGTATACTGCATCATCCTCTCCTGTTCAAGGAAATCCCAACGCAGCTCAGAAGTAGCAACCGTACGCTTGCAACAAAGTAGAGAGGTCGTGCTTTCAGTGTTTCGTTCGAGGGATCGTTCGTGGGCGGTTCATGGGATCGTTCACCGACGGTTCGAGGACTCCAAGTACAATGTACACCGACTCGTCTACTTTCATTGCACTCCAGAGTCGGTAGCAATCATGATCCAAACCATTTATGCATCTTCATATTGTTTCTGGGTGATCGTAGGGCGAAAAAAAGCATTCTACTACGTTTCCCAAAATTCTTGTCCCCTCCCCATGGGAGAAATGACTCTTTCACGGGGCTACAGAGGCCACTGTTCATTGCCGCAGTCACGATCGGGGCCGATGGAGGTCGTGGTGGTGGCGTTGCTGGCACGGGAGTTCGGCAACAGTGACCCAGAGATGGTGATGTTGGAAGAACAAGGGGATAACATGACTGGAAATGATAGGAAGGAAGGGGCCCTATTGCCAAAAATTATTTACATGTCAACATCAGCTACCCTGGCCAAATACCGGGATGTGTCACTCTCGAGCATTGTGGGTGGGCCCACAATGGTTGAAGACTCACGTCGGAGTGGCAAAATGGAAATTGTGGCCTCGAGGGTGGGCCCTGCATTAGGTAATGGTCAAAGAGTCTCCTCATCAGTATCGGTGGGCCCAAATCAGACTGGCAAAATGGAAATTACGTCCTCCTCAACATTCCGGTTGACGTTGCGTAGTGGTCCCATATGGAAGGAAATAGAGCAAAGTAAACGCACCCTGGAGGCAATTGGCGAAGACGACGCGTAAGGACATACACATTATTTCTTTGCAGAGCTAGTGGTACGGACTAAAATACGAAAGTTTGAGAGGGAGGGCTGATCCGAATATCAAGTTCGGTAATGGCAAGGACCCGCTGCCCACGACCCCCACCCCTGATCACACCGCCGCCTGCCTCCCCTCCCCTAACCTCTCCCGATCCCACTGTCACTCCCCTCCCTGGCCCGCGCCGCCATTGGCCCTCACCAGATCGCCCCGCCACCGGCACCACCCTCACCAGATCGGGCCGCCGCCGCCGCCCTCACAGATCGCCCCGTCACCGCCGCCGCCCTCACAAGATCGCCCCGCCACCACTGTTTCCCTCCCCAAATCTCACCGCAGCCACCACCTCCGGCCTCCTCTGCACCGCGCCCCTGCTCCTCGACCTCCACGCGCCGCTCTGTGCCGCCGGCGACGGTGAACCACGAGCACTATCAACCTATGGCCCCCCAGTTGATCATACGCGGATCTGGTCAACCCCGCGTCCTTCCCCTCTAGCCAACCCGCAATCCTCCTCTCTGGTGAGCCTCCTATCGCCCTGTGCGTTCCTCTTCTCCTTATCCACCTCTCGGGAGCTCCTTTGGATCCTCCCGTTCGTCCCGCCCCTTCCCACACTCCTTCTGGTGGCTGCGGCAGCACACAAGCCGTTCAACCTCACTGCCCCAGGCCGTTCAACGATGCAGCCCTAGGACGTTCGCTGGTGTAGCGCTCGGATCACACTGCCACGATGCTCCGACGAGGCTGGCATCTTTCCTCCTCTCGTCAGCCAGAAACTCGTTGTTGTTTTTGCTGCCACCATCCGTTCACCAAGCAGTTTCGAAACTCGCGGGTTGCCCATGAGCATGAACAAAAGGAAAAAAAGCTTACTTGATAGTTTAGAATCTCTTCTATCGTGCTACTGTGATGCCTTTTGTTCTCTTGGTTTGGCTGACAGTTCCCCCAGCCTAAAGAAGTTCAAACTCGACAAATGACAAATTTCGATTGTAAAATTTTCAAATAACCTCGTTGTTCACTTGGGGACGTGGGGTGAGCATCTTGGACTGCTCTCTTTTCCTATTCCTCGTGATCTGATGATTTTTGTAGCATTTTAGAGGTATTGGTACATTTTTTCTGTTTGGATGTGTATTCGGTGGAAAAGATTGATATTACGAGAGAAAATTTGTTCCTTGTAACTCCTTTCCTTTTCTCTTTTTGTGTATGTTCAACACATCCACTGTAACAACCCTTTTTCCCATGTAGGTTCATCGAAATAGATGCCAAAAATAAGTTCTACAGAACAATTGTTAGATTTTTTAACCAAAACAATTCAAAAAATGAAGAAGTTCATATATAATATAAGCAAAAGTTCAAAATGTAATAAAACATGATTTTTTTACATGAAAACAAGAAGTTGGGACTGTTCAACTTTTACAAAAAAAAATATATTGTTCCTCTTACGACAATAACAAAACAAAGAAGTTCAAATTAAAATAAATAGAGCAATTCGATGTTTAGAGCAATTTGATGTTTATATAACAAGAAGGAAAACACACATTCCAAAAAAACGCTAACTTTGGTAGTTCAAAAATATACACACATATGTTTGTACAATAAAATTCATGGGTTTTCCATTTTTAATAAAAACCCAAAAATAAAAAAGTAAAACAAAAATCTGTTTTGATGTTTGTAACAAAAAAAATATGTTGACCTATCTAAAAAATCCAAGGAAGATCAAAGTAAGAGCAGTTCAATTTTCTTATAAAAAATGGATTTTAACCATTTCTAAAAAGACCTAGAAGTTCAAATTAAAAAAAATTGATCATTTAAAAAGTTATAAAAATAATGGTTTTCCCTGTTTCTAAAAAAACTTAGAGGTTCAAATTTAAAAGAAGTCCAATGTTTATTACAAACCCAAGATGATCAAACTAAAAAAACAAAGCATCTCAACACAAATTTATGAAAAAGGATTTTCTCGGTTAAAAAACTCTAGAAGTTAAATCATATGTGATCATAGGATGGTTAAAACATTTACTCCGTTAAAAAATGTTAGATGCTTAATTAAAAATATATTTTTCTAAGAATAAGACTAAGAAGTTCAAATTAAAATAAACGAGAAGTCCAAAGATTATGAAAACTCAGATTTTTCGCGTTACTAAAGTATAAAACGAAGAAGTTCAAATTAAAAAAAGAAACAACTAAAAAAAGTTTAAAAATAAAATTTCCCCATCTCTGAAAAAACTAGAATTTCAAACGAAAATAACAAAGTGGTTCGATGTTTATTTAGAAACTAAAATTTACCGTTATCAAAATACTCAAATACCCCTTAGTATTGAAGAATCAACCATGAAGTTTAGATTGAAAAAAAAAGATTCAGAAATAATACCAGGAAGTCCAACTTAAAAAGATGGAGAAGTTCGATGATTATAGAAAACTCATATTTTCCTCGTTATTAAAAGAATGTAAATAAGAAGTTCAAAAATTAAATAACAAGAAGTTCAACTTTTAAAAATAGAGCGCTTCAAAATTTCATAAAATAGATTAAGAAAAAAACTAGAAGTCCATATTAAAAAGCTGGAGAAGTTCGATGATTGTAGAAAACTCAGATTTCCCTCGTTATTAAAGAATGGAAACAAGAAGTTCAAAAATAAAATAACAAGAAGTTCAACTTTTAAAAATTGAGCGCTTCAAAATCATAAAAAAAAGGATTAAGAAATTTAGATTAATATTTATTAAAAACTCAGAAATTTTCACGTAACCGACAAAAGTTCGATTGATAACTGCCAGAAGGTCATGTACTACACGGTGTGCATTTGTATTAAAAAGGAATAAAACGCAAAGTCTAAAAGTTTTGTTGTTATAAGTTCAAGTTCTTCGTCGGAGAAAGTTAAAAAAAATTATTGTGAGAGAGGTTTGTACAGAAGGAATATCATTTGTGTAACAGTAGTTCAACGTGAAAACTGCAGGAAGTTTAACTACTGCACTGAATGAATTTTAGATGAATACCTTTTAAAACCGTCGCGATTATGAAAAAACGATGGAAAGTTGCGTGTTTACATCAGCTTTCCATCGATATATTACTTGATCAATTCCGGTGAGTGGATGGAGAGCTACGAGCAGTGGATGGAGAGCTACGGGCAAAAGAAGCACGTGAAAAACAGAGTGAAGTTCAAGTACACATGCCGAGAAGTTCAGGTTCTTCAGGCGGTGTATTTTCGAAGAATCTGTTTCCCGTTAAAGGCAGAATGAATGATCTCGCTATTTTCGAAATTACTTGAAAATGGCTAGGAATTAGAGAAAACCATCAACATGAAAAAGTTTCGCATTTTCCTTAGCTTTTCAACGGTATATTATTTGTCCAATTCCAATAAAGTTTGTAGAAATTACTGCAAAAATTCATTTTTAGCCATTTTTAAAATTGACATAAAATCGTAATGAATTGAGAGAAATAATATATATAACTTTTGCATTTTCTCAAGCTTTCCAACGCTATATCATTTGCTACATTCGGACGTACGGTTAAAAAATTAGCTCAAAAATACGAACTCGGGCAACTTGTATCGTTTTCTAAATTACTTTTAAACTGTTCAAAATTAGAAAAAAAACTTTCAACATGAAAAAGTAGCGCATTTTCCTAAGCTTTCCAACGCCATATCATTTGACTCAATTGGATTAGCCGTTTAGAAATGACATCGAAAATACTAACTCGGCTGTTCGGTTTACGAAATTTTATGATTTTCCAAATTACTCTTTAACCATAGGGAATTAGCGAAAACTTTCAACATGTGGAAGGAGCGGTTTTGCAGAATCTTTCCAACGCCATATTATTTGCCTCATTCCGCTAAACGATATAAAAATGCGATCGAAAATACGATTCACGTTTTTTGTGTGAAGAAAAAACGGTTTTCAAAACTGCTCTTAAACCATTTATATTTTGCCAAAAATTTAATTTGGGTCATGATACTGGTGTCCATAGCTTTCCAACGATATATCGCAAGCCCCATTTGGGCAATGTTGGCGGAAGTTCAACCTAGCACTAGGGGAAATTCAGGTCGAACAACTCAGGCAGTAACATTTAAAAAAATGCAATTTCATCATGATCCGAGAGCAAAATCCGTCAACAAGCGATACACCTATTTAAAATCGGTATTTAGTTGCTAAAAAACATTTCTAGATTACACTAACATAATATAGAACACGACTAACCAGAATAATTCGCGGGGGAAGCCACGGTTGCGAAGATAGCCCGAATGTCGTGTTCGTACAGAGGGAAGTCCAGGCGCGTTACTCGGGCAGTTCAGGTTGTGATCAGAATATTATTCTGATCCCATGATTAGAATAGTGTTTATGTGTGTGTGTCTATATATATCACTTCATAATACCGTGGGTGATCAGAATATATATAGTGATGTTATTCATCACCCAGGGTGCAGAATAAGTTATATTTCACCCGAGATAATTTTACGATCACTTCATAATTAAATTACATTTGAAATCCAAATAATTACATTCCTATTGATTCACTACGTAAATTTTGGTATAAGAAAATAAAAATATTGGTCATAAGACAAGAAAATTTGGAGTTCATGTATATTTTACACTATGTTTTTACGTTTGTAATTTCACATAACAGAAAATATTTTTTACGGTGATTGTATATTTTCTTACTATCTCTTTTTACGTCAGAAATAAGATGAAACTTACGAAACGTAAAACTACAGTGCATTTGTGGTAAAATAGAGGGGGTGAAGAATAACTATTCCTCACCCAGGGTGACGAATAGACAATCCCTATTTTATATTTATATTTATATTTATATTTATATATATATATATATATATATATATATATATATATTTATTTATTTATTTATATTTATATTTATATTTATATAGAGAGGAAAATCCATCCTACCACCCGTGGTAGTTACCCCACATATCTCATATACTACCATGTGCTACTATATATACTATTTTATTATTTTAAATATATTCAGTATACTATATCTAAGATATTTCAAAGCAAGTTACATGAAAAAAATTGCATACGAACCCATAGTTTTTTTATATTTGTGAAATGCGTACATATTTGTACGTAAAAAAGAGCATACTCAAAATATGGTACATACTACCTAAAAATTAGTATATATACTACCTAATCATTCTTATATACTACATACTACACGTACATACTCTCGGTTTCGACAGATACTACATACAACATACAAAATGCAAGTGGTGGTAACTACCACTGCTTGTAGGAAACATTTGTCCTAGAGAGCCCGTCTATTCTGATAATATTATCAGAAAAGTTATTCTGATAACACTTCCGCACTGCATGCTCAACGCGAGGGCACTACACTTTCTTTAGCAAGAGCACTGCATTACAGAGACTGGTGAACTTCGTGTCGGAAAAAACTACGCGTAGTGTTTTCTTGTACTATTTTCGCCCTAATTTTTTAACCGTTTATCGGAACGAGGCGTGTAATATACCATTGGAAAGCTACGGATTAGGCACAACTTCGCCATGTTGAACACTTTTTCAGATTCCCCGCGGTTTAAGAGCAGTTTCAAAAACTGTGTGGCCCACAAAGAATGGCAGCAAGCTTTTTCACGTTTTTTTCTAAACCGCTCGTCGGAATGAGGCAAATGATACACTATTGGATAGATATTGTCGAGGCGCATCTTTTACATATATATTGTTTTCTTTAATTCGTTACGGTTTAAGAGCAGTTTTAAATTTACTAAATCGCAGAATTCTGTTTTTCAAATTTTTTCAAATTTTTGGTAATGTTTTTGCTCCAGTATTCTAACCGTTTGTCAAAACGAGGCGTGTAATATACCGTTGAAAAGCTATGGACGAGGTGCAACTTTCATATGTTGAAATGTTTTTGAGATTCCTTACGGTTTTAAGTTAATTTTGAAAATCGTGCGGTGGACGACGAGTGGCAGCGTTCGTTTTTCGTGAAATTTTTACAAACCGCTGGTCGGAATGATTCAAACGACACGCCGTTGGAAATATATCAACGAGGCGCAACTTTTTTCATGTAGAACACTCTCTCTAATTCTTTACGGTTTAATAGAAATTTTGAATTTACCGAAATGTGGACACTTCATTTTTCGCGACACCCAAATCGACGTGGGTACTTCATCCAACTGAAAACCGCACTGCATCAGACGGGTAACAGAACTGCATTGTTTCTTTTATTCAAACATAATTTGTTCAAGGACGAGAAAGTAGAGTGCACTTCACATTCGGTGTAAATGAACCACAACACTACCAAGAAGTAAACCGCATTACTTTTTTTCGCTTCTGTAACAATTTTTTTGCACTTACGGGATGAACAACATCACACGGCCGACCGCACTGCTTCAGAACAAAAATCGCACTGCATCGAACGGGCAAGCGGGCTGCATAATTTCTTTTTGGCGGACGTAATTTTTCTCAGATGAGTTTTTGTTGTCTTTTTTTAACATTTTTATGAACGAGAGTCGACCGCAACACCTCCGAAAGTGAACCGCAATACTACCAAAAGTGAACCTCATGAGTTTTTGTTGTCTTTTTCATACTTATGTTAGGCGTGTATTCTAGGCAAGTGGACCGCAGGAACTGAGGTGTGAACTTCATCTAATAAGAAGCTAGCTTCTTTTGGAGATGTTTTTTTTCTATTTACTCAGTGAAGAGAACTGCATGCTGGGATTTTTCTATACTTTTCTCACCTTCTCAGAGAGCGAACCTCTCTTTAGAAAATATAAAACTTCACTAGATACTATAGTGAACTTCAGACATAAACTTAAACATTCGAATCACACATTTTTTCTCCTTCTCGGAGAGTGAACCTCTCTTCAGAAAATATAGAACTTCACAAATACATACATCCAGCCAACTAAAAAGAGTATAAAAAAATTGGTGTCGGAACTGCGCACCCGCACTGAACATGCACAGCTAGCGCACTACATGCATGAGCCGTCCGCACCGCCGGGAGGATGCGGAGGCCACAGCCGCAGAGAGGCCACACCGACCTCAATTCAGTTGGAAGTCAAAAGGACGAGGGAGGGGAACGTCGTCGTCGTGCCGACCTCCCCCGGATCGGCCGCCATAGATCTCACCGACGGCGGTGGCTCGAGCTCGCCGACCTCCTTTTCCCCTCGGCCCGATGGAGCCTGACCGGCGATCCGGCGCTAGTGCAGCAAGGAGTCCGAATTCTCCGGATCAGGTCACGCTAGGGTGCCTCGGGTGCTCGCCGGAAGGTGGCCGCCCTGGATTTAGCCGGCGATGTAGGAGGTAGGGGATGGAAACAGAGGGGAGCTTGTAGGGAGCTGGCAGTGGTGGATCTGGGCCTCCTCGATGCATTCATCGCCGGCACCACCGCACGACCAGATGGCCGTAGTTGATGTGGGGCTCAATCCTGATCCGCAGGATGACACAAACTGCAGAAGAGAGGCTCGATCTGGTGGGGATGGGGTGTGGTTGCAGGCGGAGAGCAGAGCATCGCCGGCCATGGCGACGTCCAGCTGAGGAAGACGGGGAGGGAGGTGGCGGGGAGGGCTTGTTGTGGCGGCGCATCATCGGGCCTCTGGAAGAAGGCCGGCCAGGGGGCGACGTGTGGCCGAGCGGCGAGTGGCAGTGCCGTCCCCGATCCAGCGGCGAGGCGTCGCGGCGGACTGGATCTGGTTGCCCACGGGCCAGCTGTAGGATCGAAAGTATGTCTAGAGGGGGTGATTAGACTACTTGACCAAATAAAAATCTAGCCTTTTCCCAATTTTAGTTCTTGGCAGATTTTAACAACTTAGAACAAGTCAAGCAATCTTAACACAATTCAAGCAAGCATGCAAAGAGTATATGAGCAGCGGAAAGTAAAGCATGCAACTTGCAAGAATGTAAAGGGAAGGGTTTGGAGGATTCAAACGCAATTGGAGACACGGATGTTTTTGTCGTGGTTACGATAGGTGGTGCTATCGTACATCCACATTGATGGAGACTTCAACCCACGAAGGGTAACGGTTCTTGCTGAGTCCACGAGAGGCTCCACCCACGAAGGGTCCACGAAGAAGCAACCTTTTCTATCCCACCATGGCCGTCGCCCACGAAGGACTTGCCTCACTAGCGGTAGATCTTCACGAAGTAGGCGATCTCCTTGCCCTTACAAACTCCTTGGTTCAACTCCACAATCTTGTCGGAGGCTCCCAAGTGACACCTAGCCAATCTAGGAGACACCACTCTCCAAGAAGTAACAAATGGTGTGTTGATGATGAACTCCTTGCTCTTGTGCTTCAAACGATAGTCTCCCCAACACTCAACTCTCTCACACAGGATTTGGATTGGGTGGAAAGAAGATTTGAGTGGAAAGCAACTTGGGGAAGGCTAGAGATCAAGATTCATATGGTAGGAATGGAATATCTTGGCCTCAACACAAATGTTGGTGGTTCTCTCTCAGAAAATGTAGGTTGGAAGTGTAGGTTCGTTCTGATGGCTCTCTCCACGAATGAAGAGGAGGTGGAGGGGTATTTATAGCCTCCACACAAAATCTAACCGTTACACACAACTTGCCAAACTCGGTGAGACCGAATTGATAAACTCGGTCGGATCGATTCAGCAAATCTAGTGACCGTTAGGATTTTCGGTGGAATCGACATGCAACTCGGTAGGACCGATATGGTTAGGGTTAGGGCATAATGTAATCTCGGTGAGACCGATTACACAAACTCGGTGAGACCGATTTTGGTAATAAGCTAACCAGAGAGTTGGTCAGGTAAACTCGGTGGGACCGATTCGCTCATTTCGGTGACATCGAAATGTTACAAAAGGGAAACAGAGAGTTTACATTGCAATCTCGGTGGGAACGATCGCTCATCTCGGTGGGACCGAAACGTTACGAAGGGAAACAGAGAGATTACAATCCCATCTCGGTGAGAACGAGATCCCTACCGGTGAGACCGATTTGCCTAGGGTTTGTGGCAGTGGCTATGACATCTGAACTCGGTGGCGCCGGATAGAAAGAACCGGTGGGGCCGAGTTTGACTTTTGGTTTAGGTCATATGTGGATGTGAGAAAGTAGTTGAGGGCTTTGGAGCATATCACTAAGCACTTTGAGCAAGAGCCTCATTAAGCAACACCTCATCCCTCCTTGATAGTATTGGCTTTTCCTATAGACTCAATGTGATTTTGGATCACTAAAATAGAAAATGTAGAGTCTTGAGCTTTGAGCTTGAGCCAATCCATTTGACGTTAGCATTTTGAGGGGTCCACTTTTCTCATCCATGCCATGCCAATCATTGAGCTTTCCTGAAATATTAGTCTTGAAATAGCATTAGCTCAATGAACTATATGTTGTTAGGAATTACCAAAACCACCTAGGGATAGTTGCACTTTCAATCTCCCCCTTTTTGGTAATTGATGACAACATATAGATCAAAGCTTCGACAAATGATAATAAGAGTGAAAAACATTGTCGCTTTGAGAAGTATGTGAAAAGCAAGAGCTCCCCCTAAATTTGTGCATAGTTTTAGATTTGCTTTGGACTGCAAATGCACAATGAGTTAGGATCATGGGTTACACTTCCATGTCACATACATCTTGGTGGAGCGCTCAAAATGATAATAATTAAAATACATGCACTCATCACCAAGCAAAGTGAGTGATCATATGGAGTATAAAAGGATAATGTCATCCAACAAGCATAAAGGTAGCATATGATCAAACACATGATCATCCAAGTATCACACACAAGCATAAAGTATCTCAAACAAGCGAATAACAAAGTTCAACCACCAAAGAGAAACGCAAGAGAGAACAAAAGCAACACTCTCTCTCGAAGCCTATGATCTATAAATTTTCTTCCCCTTTGGCAACAAGTTACCAAAAAGTTCATAGAAAAATGCATAGTGCTAGATCGACACTCAGGCTTGGTCTTCTGGTGGTGGTGTAGACAGAACTCCAAGAACGAAGGCATCAGTCGATGTAGATGGTCCTGGAAGAGTAGGTGCTGGAGCTGGTGGCACTGAAGCTGTAGCTGGTGCAGATGAAGTTGCTCTGGTGTCTGTGACAGGCATAGCAGCAGACCTCTGTCCTCGGGGCACTCTAGCAAAAGCATCAGTGGTTGTCTTGCCCTTCTTCTCCTGCACTTCTTCCTGAAGTTGCTCAACAACAGACTGTATCTCAGTGACCTTCACATCTAAGTCATAGAACTTCTGCTCCATGATCCTCTTCAAGGTCTCCTGGTTTTGAGTCAGGGTGGCCAGTCCCTTCTCAACCTCGGAGTGGAGGCAATCACGTAGCCAAGCTGATCTTGCTTGCTCTTCAGAAGATACTGAGATGCCTCATCCATGGTTGTTGATACGTCTCCAGCGTATCTATAATTTTTGATTGCTCCATGCTATATTATCTACTGTTTTGGACAATATTGGGCTTTATTATCCACTTCTATATTATTTTTTGGGACTAACCTATTAACCGGAGGCCCAGCCCAGAATTGCTATTTTTTGCCTATTTCAGTGTTTAGAATAAAAGGAATATCAAACGGAGTCCAAATGACCTGAAACTCCACGGAACTTATTTTTGGACCAGAAGAAGCCCACGGAGTACCGGAAGCTCACCAGGGGAGTCCCGGGCTGCCCACGAGGGTGGGGGGGCGCCCACCCCCCCTAGGGCATGCCCCATGCCTCGTGGACAGCCCGGAGGTCCACCGACGTACTTCTTTCACCCATATATACCCACGTACCCTAAAACTTCCGAAGACGAGAATAGATCGGGAGTTCCACCGTCGCAAACCTCCAGAGCCACCAAAAACCAATCTAGACCCGTTCCGGCACCCTGCCAGAGGGGGGATCCCTCACCGGTGGCCATCTTCATCATCCCGGCGCTCTCCATGACGGGGAGGGAGTAGTTCACCCTCGGGGCTGAGGGTATGTACCAGTAGCTATGTGTTTGATCTCTCTCTCTCTCTCTCTCGTGTTCTTGATTTGGCATGATCTTGATGTATCGCGAGCTTTGCTATTATAGTTGGATCTTATGTTTCTTCTCCCCCTCTACTCTCTTGTAATGAATTGAGTTTTACCCTTGAAGTAATCTTATCGTATTGAGTCTTTAAAGATTTGAGAACACTTGATGTATGTCTTGCCGTGCGTATCTGTGGTGACAATGGGATATCACGTGATTCACTTAATGTATGTTTTGGTGATCAACTTGTGGGTTCCGCCCATGAACTTATGCATAGGGGTTGGCACACGTTTTCGTCTTGATTCTCCGGTAGAAACTTTGGGGCACTCTTTGAGGTTCTATGTGTTGGTTGAATAGATGAATCTGAGATTGTGTGATGCATATCGTATAATCATGCCCACGGATACTTGAGGTGACATTGGAGTATCTAAGTGACAATAGGGTTTTGGTTGATTTGTGTCTTAAGGTGTTATTCTAGTACGAACTCTAGGGCTGTTTGTGACACTTATAGGAATAGCCCAACGGATTGATTGGAAAGAAATAACTTTGAGGTGGTTTCGTACCCTACCATAATCTCTTCGTTTGTTCTCCGCTATTAGTGACTTTGGAGTGAATCTTTGTTGCATGTTGAGGGATAGTTATATGATCCAATTATGTTATTATTGTTGAGAGAACTTGCACTAGTGAAAGTATGAACCCTAGGCCTTGTTTCCTATCATTGCAATACCGTTTACGCTCACTTTTATCATTAGTTACCTTGCTATTTTTATATTTTCAAATTACAAAAACCTATATCTACCATCCATATTGCACTTGTATCACCATCTCTTCGCCGAACTAGTGCACCTATACAATTTACCATTGTATTTGGTGTGTTGGGGACACAAGAGACTCTTTGTTATTTGGTTGCAGGGTTGCTTGAGAGAGACCATCTTCATCCCTCGCCTCCACGGATTGATAAACCTTAGGTCATCCACTTGAGGGAAATTTGCTACTGTCCTACAAACCTCTGCACTTGGAGGCCCAACAACGTCTACAAGAAGAAGGTTGCGTAGTATACATCAAGCTCTTTTCTGGAGCCGTTGCCGGGGAGGTGAGTGCTTGAAGGTATATCTTTAGATCTTGCAATCGAATCTTTTTTTTCTTGTTTTAGCACTAGTTTAGTTTATAAAAGAAAACTACAAAAAATGGAATTGAGTTTATCTCACACGCTTCATCTTTTTAATATCTTTCGTGAGTATGATGGGAAGGAAAATTGTGCTCAAGTACTAGAAGAAAATTACATAGAATTCTTGGCATAAAATATGTGAATGATGAGCATGATTGCAATGTTGTTAGTTGATAACCAACAAGTATAGGGGATCAATTGTAGCCTCTTTCAATAAGTAAGAGTGTCGAACCCAACGAGGAGCTAAAGGTAGAACAAATATTCCCTCAAGTTCTATCGACCACCGATACAACTCTATGCACGCTTGACGTTCGCTTTACCTAGAACAAGTATGAAACTAGAAGTACTTTGTAGGTGTTTTTTGATAGGCTTGCAAGAAAGTAAAGAGCGAGTAAATAAAAGCTAGGGGCTGTTTAGATAAAGACACAACTAAATTAGTAAAGAGCTTTTTGTTATGAGAAAGTTATTTGTCCCTAGGCAATTGATACCTAGACCGGTAATCATTATAGCAATTTTATTTGAGGGAGAGGCATAAGCTAACATACTTTCTCTACTTGGATCATATGCACTTATGATTGGAACTTTAGCAAGCATCCGCAACTACTAAAGATCATTAAGGTAAAACCCAACCATAGCATTAAAGTATCAAGTACCCTTTATCCCATACGCAAACAACCTACTTACTCGAGTCTGTGCCTCTACCACTCACGCCACCCACCATAAGCAAATCATGAACATATTGCAAACCCTACAGCAGGAATCCCTCACGCTTGCGCGACACAGAGAGCACCATAGGACAACACCAATAATAAAACATGCAACTCAAACCAATCCTGATCATCAAATAGCCATTAGGACAAAACGGATCTACTCAAACATCATAGGATAGCCATACATCATTGGGAAATAATATATAGCGCTGAGCACCATGTTTAAGTAGAGATTACAGTGGGTAAGAGAGAGGTTACACCGCTGCATAGAGGGGGGAAGAGTTGGTGATGATGGCGGTGAAGTTGTTGGTGAAGATTGCGGTGATGATGATTGCCCCCGGTGGTACTCCAGTGCCACCGGATGCAAGGGGGAGAGCCCCCCCTTCTTCTTCTTCTTCTTCTTCCTTGACCTCCTCCCTAGATGGGAGAAGGGTTTCCCGTCTGGTCCTTGGCTCCCATTGCGTGGGAGGGGCAAGAGCCCCTGCAAGATTGGGTCTATCTCTCTGTTTCTGCGTTCTGTTCTGCTGCCTTTTCACCGTTTCTTTTATATCCGGAGATCCGTAACTCCGATTGGACTGAAACCTTCGCCTTGATTTTTTTTCCAAAAATTAGCTTTCTTGCGGCCGAAGAAGGGCATCAACCGCCTTACGGGTGGCCCATGAAGGTGGGGGCACGCCCTCCTGGTACGGGCGTGGGCCCCTGCCTCGTGGCCACCTCGGACACTGTTTCGCGTTGATCTTTCTCCCAGATTTTCCAAATATTACAAAAATAAGCTCCATCCGTTTTTATCCCCTTTGGACTCTGTTTGATATGGATATTCTGCGAAACCAAAAACATGCAACTGACAGGAACTGGCACTGGGCACTGGATCAATATGTTAGTCCCAAAAATAGTATAAAAAGTTGCCAAAAAGTATATGGAAGTTGTAGAATATTGGCATGGAACAATCAAAAATTATAGATACGACGGAGACGTATTAGCATCCCCAAGCTTAATTCTTGCTCGTCCTCGAGTAGGTAAATGATAAAAAAAGATAATTTTTGATGTGGAATGCTACCTAGCATAATCTTGATCATATGTCTAATCATGGCATGAATATTAAGACACGAGTGATTCAAAGCAATAGTCTATCCTTTGACATAAAAACAATAATACTTTAAGCATACCAACCAAGCAATTATGTCTTATTGAAATAACATAGCCAAAGAAAGCTCATCCCTACAAAATCATATAGTGCGGCTATGCTCCATCTTCACCACACAAAATATTCACATCATGCACAACCCGATGACAAGCCAAGCAATTGTTTCATACTTTTGACGTTTCTCAAACCTTTTCAACTTTCACGCAATACATGAGCGTGAGCCATGGACATAGCACTATAGGTGGAATAGAATATGATGATAGGGATTATGTGGAGAAGACAAAAAAGGAGAAAGTCTCACATCAACTAGGCGTATCAACGGGCTATGGAGATGCCCATTAATTGATATCAATGTGAGGAGTAGGGATTGCCATGCAACGGATGGACTAAGAGCTATAAGTGTATGAAAGCTCAAACTGAAACTAAGTGGGTGTGCATCCAACTTGCTTGCTCATGAAGACCTATGGCATTTGAGGAAGCCCATCGTTGGAATATACAAGCCAAGTTCTATAATGAAAATTCTCACTAGTATATGAAAGTGATAACTCAAGAGACTCTCTATATGAAGAACATGGTGCTACTTTGAAGCACAAGTGTGGTAAAAGGATAGTAACATTGCACCTTCTCTCTTTTTCTCTCATTTTTTCTTCTTCTTTTTTTGGGGCCTTCTCTTTTTTTGGCCTTTCTCTTTTTTTTTCGTCCGGAGTCTCATCCCGACTTGTGGGGGAATCATAGTCTCCATCATCCTTTCCTCACTGGGGCAATGCTCTAATACTGATGATCATCACACTTTTATATACTTACAACTCAATATTACAACTCGATATCTAGAACAAAGATATGACTCTATATGAATGCCTCTGGCGGTGTACCGGATGTGCAATGATCTAGCATAGCAATGACATCAAAAAACGGACAAGCCATGAAAACATCATGCTAGCTATCTTACGATCATGCAAAGCAATATGACAATAAATGCTCAAGTCATGTATATGATGATGATGGAAGTTACATGGCAATATATCTCGGAATGGCTATGGAAATTCTATAATAGGCAGGTATGGTGGCTGTTTTGAGGAAGATATAAGGAGGTTTATGTGTGATAGAGCGTATCGTATCACGGGATTTGGATGCACCGGCGAAGTTTGCACCAACCCTCAAGGTGAGAAAGGGCAATGCACGGTACCGAAGAGGCTAGCAATGATGGAAGGGTGAGAGTGCGTATAATCCACGAACTCAACATTAGTCATAAAGAACTCACATAATTATTGCAAAAATATATTAGTCATCGAAACAAATTACTACGCGCATGCTCCTAGGGGGATAGATTGGTAGGAAAAGACCATCGCTCGTCCCCGACCGCCACTCATAAGGAAGACAATCAATGAACACCTCATGCTCCGACTTTGTTACATAACGGTTCACCATACGTGCATGCTACGGGACTTGCAAACCTCAACACAAGTATTTATCAATTTCACAATTACTCAACTAGCACGACTGTAATATCACTACCTTTATATCGCAAAACTATTGCAAGGAATCAAACATATCATATTCAGCGATCTACAAGTTTTATGTAGGATTTTATGACTAACCATGTGAATGACCAGTTCCTGTCATCTCCCTAAATAGATATAAGTGAAGCAAGAGAGTTTAATTCTTTCTACAAAAAATATGCCCATGCTCTAACAAATATAAGTGAAGCAAAAGAGCATTCTACAAATGGCGGTTGTCTAAGTGAAGAGAAACAGGCAATCCAAACTTCAAATGATATAAGTGAAGCACATGAAGCATTCTATAAAGCCATACTCAAAAGATATAAGTGAAGTGCAAAGAGCATTCTATAAATAAACCAAGGACTATCTCATACCAGCATGGTGCATAAAATAAAAATGAAAACTAAATGCAAAAGACGCTCCAAGATTTGCACATATCACATGAATGAAACGAATCCTAAAACATATCGATATTTGTTGAAGAAAGAGGGGATGCCTTCCGGGGCATCCCCAAGCTTAGACGCTTGAGTCTCCTTGAATATTTACTTGGGGTGCCTCGGGCATCCCCAAGCTTGAGCTCTTGCCTCTCTTCCTTCTTCTCACATCGAGACCTTCTCGATCATCGAACACTTCATCCACACAAAACTCCAACAGAAAACTCGGTAAGATCCGTTAGTATAATAAAGCAAATCACTACTCTAAGTACTGTTGCAAACCAATTCATATTTTGTTTTTGCATTGTGTCTACTTTAATATAACTTTTTCATGGCTTAATCCACTGATATAAATCGATAGTTTTATTAAAACAAGCAAACTATGCATAAAAAATAGTCTGTCTAAAGCAGAACAGTCTGTAGCAATCTGAACATTCACCATACTTCTGTACTTGAAAAATTCTGCCAAAATTAGGAAATATAAACAATTTATACAGAAAGACAGTGCAAAAAGAATCAAAACAATTTGACATTCCAGTAAGAAATTAAAAATCGTGCACTACAGCCAAAGTTTTTGTCCTGCACCGCACAAACCAACAAGCATTGTAAACATCCTAAAGGCAAACCTTGGCACATTATTTTTATAATACAATGGAATTGTACAAGGGGATAATTATTTTTATTGAAAAGTTTCTGTGATTAAAATTCACAAAGTTCCCATGGGCATGAACAAAGTTCAAGGACGTCCCCCACTTTCACAATGCTCGTCTTTCTCACTTTCACTTTCCTTTTTGAAAATTTTTGGGTTCCCCTCTTTATTTTTGTTGTTTTTAAACTATATGAAAGCATGCAACAGAAATAAATGACTCTCTAAAACTTCCAGGTTGTCTCCCTGGCAGCGCTTTCTTTACAACCATTAAGCTAGGCATATAGTGCTCAAGTAGCGAATCCACCCGGATCCCAAGGTATATCAAAGCCAATTTTAATTAGAAATGATTTAGAATTTAGTAGTGAGTACAAAGAAACATATATCAAGCAATGACGAAGTCTAACTCTCTTCCTATGCATCGGCATGTCATAAAAGAACAATTCATGCACACCTGGTAAAGGCCAATGCATAGTATAAACAGTTTCTTGCAATTTTATCATGTTGGAAACATAGAGAGGTGGAGATATAGTTCCTCTCTCATAATAATTGCAAGTAGGAGCAGAAAGCACATGCATATTATATCTATCAAAATCATCATGTGCAACGGTAAAAGGCAACCCATCAATATAATCCTTAATAAGAGCAAACTTCTCCGATATAGTGTAGTCGGGAGAATTCAAAAGGATAATAGGACTATCATGCGTGGGTGCAATAGCAACAATTTCATGTTTAACATAAGGAACTATAGCAAGTTCATCTCCATAAGCATAATTCATATTGGCATCTTGGCCACAAGCATAGCAAGCATCATCAAAAAGGGATATTTCAAGAGAATCAACGGGATCATAATAGTCATCATAGCAATCATCCTTCGGTAAGCACGAAGGGGAATTAAACAATGTATGAGTTGAAGAGTTACTCTCATTAGAAGGTGGCCACGGGTGATCAATATGTTCTTCCTCCTTTTGTTCTTCGCTCTCCTCCTCATCTTTTTCATCCAATGAGCTCACAGTTTCATCAAATTCTTCTTCCATAGATTCCTGCAAAATATTAATCTCTTCTTGGACAGCGGAGACTTTCTCAATGAGTGCATTAATATCGGCATTTTATTCATAATTCTCATAACAATATTTGAGGATAGCTAAATTTTCAGTTCTATAAGCAGCATCATCAAAATCTTCAAACTCTTTAAACATAGATTCAATTTCATAAGCACCCATAAAAGCAACAAATTCTTCTATTTGCTCCACATCATAGTAATCATATATACCATTAGCATAAGAAGCTAAGGTTTTATTATCATTAAATTTGCATGAAAAGGGAAGGTGTGGAGCCTTCATCCTAGAGCAACAAGTATAATCATATTCCAAGCATAGTTGTCTAGCATACCACTTCAATATATGAATTTGATCCCATAATAGTTTCCCTTTTTGAGTCAAGCGATAATCCCTAAAGTATTCACGTTGATCCAACGTTACTCTCATTACACAGTTGAATGGGGTTTTCTCAGGATTATCAAAGTAGTACATAATATCTTTCACATAACCACCATCGAGGGTTTTAGGAGGTTCCTCATCTCCATGAGTAGCAAGTACACCTAATTTTTTTGGTATTTCGTGTTCCATATCCATAACTAAAGATACAGAACAACTAAGAACAGCAAATAAAAATTACTTAGTGATAAAGCAAACAAGCACACACGAGAATATTCACCCCACGCTATAACTCCCCGGCAACGGCGCCAGAAAAAGGTCTTGATAACCCACAAGTATAGGGGATCAATTGTAGCCTCTTTCGATAAATAAGAGTGTCGAACCCAACGAGGAGCTAAAGGTAGAACAAATATTCCCTCAAGTTCTATCGACCACCGATACAACACTACGCACGCTCGACGTTCGCTTTACCTAGAACAAGTATGAAACTAGAAGTACTTTGTAGGTGTTTTTCGATAGGCTTGCAAGAAAGTACAGAGCGAGTAAATAAAAGCTAGGGGCTGTTTAGATAAAGACACAACTAAATTAGTAAAGAGCTTTTTGTAACGAGAAAGTTATTTGTCCCTAGGCAATCGATAACTAGACCAGTAATCATTATTGCAATTTTATTTGAGGGAGAGGCATGTGACGCCCCCAATTCAATCGTACACTAATCATACACACAAACGTGTATGATCAAGATCAGGGACTCACAGGAAGATATCACAACACAACTCTAAAACATAAAATAAGTCATACAAGCATCATAATACAAGCCAGGGGCCTCGAGGGCTCGAATACAAGTGCTCGATCATAGACGAGTCAGCGGAAGCAACAATATCTGAGTATAGACATAAGTTAAACAAGTATGCCTTAAATCGGGATCAGATCGAAGAGGCGCAGGCCTCCTGCACGGGATCCTCCTAACTACTCCTGGTGGTCGTCGCCGGGCTGCACGTAGTAGTAGACACCTCCGGGGTAGTAGTCGTCATCGACGGTGGCGTCAGCTCCGGCTCCATCGTCTGTTGCAACAATCGGGTAAAGAAAGGGGAAAAGGGGAACAAGGCAACCGTGAGTACTCATCCAAAGTACTGCAAGGTGGAGCTACACTACATATGCATGGATATATGTGTAAAGGGCCATATCGGTGGACTGAATGCAGAATGCCGAATAAGAGGGGATAGCTAATCACGTCGAAGACTACGCTCGTAGCCTCCGTCTTGCAAGCATGTAGCGTAGAGTAGTCTGAAGTCCTCCAAGTAGTATCGCATAGCATAATCCTACCCGCGATCCTCCTCGTAACCACGAGAGAGCGACCACCGGGTTGTATCGGCACTTGGAGCAGTGTGTTTTATTAAGTATCCGGTTCTAGTTGTCATAAGGTCAAGGTACAACTCAAGTCGTCCTGTTACCGAAGATCACGGCTATTTGAATAGATTAACTTCCCTGCAGGGGTGCACCACATAACCCAACACGCTTGATCCCATTTGGCCAGACACACTTTTCGGGGTCATGCCAGGCCGCGGAAGATCAACACGTCGTAGCCCGACCTAGGCCAACAGAGCGGTCAGCACGCCCGTCTAAACCTAAGCGCCCGAAGTGCAGGCCCATCGCCTTAGCACACCACGCACGTTGCAAGCGCGCGGAAGCTGACCTAGCAACCTCCATTACAAAGGAAGTCACGTTCGCGGTCCAATCGGCGCGCTTCGCCGGGCCGACGTCCACGAAGGCTTCGGTGATACCACGACGCCGAGTGCCCATAACTGTTCCAGCGTAGCTGGTTAATGCGTATAGACCAAATGGCGGACTCGGATCAAATACCAAGATCTCGTTAATCGTGTTAAGTATCCGCGAACACCGAGCAGGTCGAGCCCACCTCTCTCCTAGGTGGTCTCAACCTGCCTGCTGCCCGCCACAAAGTAACAATCGGGGCCGTCGGGAACCCAGGCCCACCTCTACCGGGATGGAGCCACCGTCCTTTCAGCCCCATCTCCTAACAAGATCACGGTAATGTAACAATGTAAAGTATATAGTATATGCCCGTGGTCACCTCCGAAGTGATCACAGCCCAAGAGTATAGCATGGCGAGACGGACAAGAGTGTAGGGTCACCGATGGAACACTAGCATCCTATACTAAGGAGTAGGATAGCGGTAAAGGTAACAACGATAGTAGCAAGGACAGGATATGCAGCGAGATAGGATTAATCAAAGCGATAACATGCTACACTACTCTAATGCAAGCGATATAGTAGAATAGGCGATATCCGGTGATCAAGGGGGGGCTTGCCTGGTTGCTCTGGCAAGAGAGAGGGGTCGTCAACTCCGTAGTCGAACTTGGCAGCAGCAGCGTCGGTCTCGATTTCTAGCGGAAGAAGAGGGGGAAGAAACAATGAATATTTAAGCAAACAGATGCATGACGATGCATGACAAAGCAAAGCGTGATGCTAGGCGTGCCCTAACGCGGTATGTGATGATACCGGTGAAGGGGGGAAACATCCGGGAAAGTATCCCCGGGGTTCCGCGTTTTCGGGTAGAGGAGACGGAGGGGGAAAGTTGCTAGTTTGATATGTTAGGGGTGTGTGGCGGATGAACGGGCTGCGTATTCGGGTTCGTCTCGTCGTTCTGAGCAACTTTCATGTAGAAAGTATTTTCATCTGAGCTACGGTTTATTTTATATTAATTTTAAAAGATTTAAATCATTTTTAGGATTTATTTAACTATTTTATTCTAACATTATCCAGAATAGTGTTTGCTGATGTCATCATGACGTCAGCAGTCAACAGAGGTGTTGACTGGTCAACTGACGTGTGGGTCCCAGCTGTCATTGACTGTTTAATTAGCAGGTTTAACTGAACAAAGTTAATTAGGTTAGTTAGTGATTAGAATAATTTAATTATGATTAATTAACTTAATTAATTAATTATTTAATTAATTAATATTTCATTTATTTTTATTAGTTACTTAATTATTTTAATTCTTTAACTCTTTTTTTTCTAATGTTCTGGGGCGTGGGGCCCCAAGGTCGATGTTCGAGGGGAGCCCTAACAGGCGAATGGGCACGGGTCTCGGCGCGGCGCCCGTCAGGCGAACGAGGAGCGACAGGCAAGCACGGCGGAGCGCCGGGCGGGCGGGAGAGTCGCCGGCCTGCTGTGAGTGGGGAGGAGCGCCCGGTCGGGGTGAGGCGAAGCGGAGCGGGGAGCTGCGAGTGGCGGGGGACGCAAGGGCGGGGTCGGCCGAAGTGCAGCAGTAGCATCGCACGGGGCGAGGGAAAGAGAGGAGGGGCGCGGCTCACAGCGGGTTAGCAGGGACGGGGCAGCGTGTGTCGTGGAGGAGGACGGGGACGTCGTCGGCGTGGAGGAGGCAGGTCGTTGAGGTGGTCTGGCGAGGAAGCTCCGATGAGGTGGCCGCGAGGGAGAGGCGGCGGGGCGGCGACGGGGCGCAGCGTGGCTTGGGGAGGCCGTCGAGGGGGAGGTCGAGCAGGTGCCGGCGTGGGAAGGAGACGAGGAGGCGCCGGCGAACACGGGCGTAGGGACAAGGCGGCGAGGTCGGGCCCCCATGCCCCGATCTGGTCGAGCGGGGGTGCACCTAGGAGGAGGCAGGCGGCGGCGTTCGATGGGGTGGAGTCCGACAGCGGCGATGGACGATCCGGCCGGCGGCGTCGGCGGTCTCGAGGTCGGGCGGCGCCCGATCCAGATCGGGTCGTGGGGTGGGGAGAGGAGCGAGTGGGGGAGTGGTGTGCGTGGGGGCTAGGGTTCGGTTGCTCGAGTGGATAAGGGGAGTGGGGAGTGGGATTCAGCCGGCTGGGCCTGGTGGGTTGGCCTAGTTGTGCCACGGCCCAGGGGGGTTTCTCCTTTTTTTTTGTTTTCTGTTTGCTTTTCCCCTTTTGTATTTTCTTTCTTTTATTTATTTTCTTTTCTGTTTAAATAATCTAAAATTATTTTGACATTTTATAAAAATGTGTTTGCTTTATTATAATTACCACTGTAATATTCGGCGCCCACCGAACATTTTTGTTTCAACTTCCAAAAACTTTTATTGTTGTCATTAATTTAAATTTGAATTTGACGCGGTTCGAGCTAACGAAAGTTTAGCAACAATAATCGAGGTGACGTGGCATGATTAGCGTGGAATTACTGTAGCAAGATTATCCGGGCGTTACAAATCTCCTCCACTACAAGAAATCTCGTCCCGAGATTTAAGAGGGGGACTAAGGGGAAAAGGTATGGTTACGAAATTCTAACGAATCTTATCTGTCTTGGTTGCCCTTCTCGAAGAGGTCGATCCATTACATTGATGTCTTCAGTCCTCCGCTTCAAGTCATCATGATGAAGTTTGTCGTCCTTTCTACAGGATCTCCATCGTTCTTACGAAAGAATGAAGGGTGGTTATTCCGAAAGAGCAGACCTCTACAAGGTTGACTACCTGGTCGATAACATCGGGGGAGCTGGTAGAAAGTAACTCTCGAATAGAAACTGAAGAAAATATCGAGAGCAAGGTAAGAAAGTGCAACAAGAAGTTTCAAGTGGATAGGCAATCATTTGTTGCCTGATACGAAATGTGAAAGGGGTTCAGAGCAATGGGAATAAGTATTGCGTCTGATACCAGAATAGATCACTAGGCAGGTGGCCCGTGAATTACATACGAAGTCAAGCGTGGGGAATAACTTTGACAACAGGGTGTACAGGAGAGTTAGGTTTCGATCCTGTGGAACTGTGGGTTATGGGCCCACCATGTGGTTAAAGTAGGGGGCGGAGACGTCTTGCGTGATCATGCAAGCAAGGCATGTCAGGGGGTAGCCCGTCGATTATGTCGGTAACAACGTCGATACCCAGGGCGAGGGACGAAGAGAACTATTTTCCTGCTCGTTGAACGAGGCGGACCAATAGGCAAAGTTCTCATCCATCGGTGGCTACCGGAATGTCATCAACAGTAGAAACAGGGTCTTACTGACAGAGTTGTACACCGAGGTGTATACATAAGCAGGAGAACAATACTGCTTAAATTATATAGACCTCAAGAAAGGTTAAACCAACCAATGGAAAGGAAAATAAGATTATCAGATTAAACAGAACAATGGAAAGGAAAATGTGTTTAAACACATATTTCAAGGGTATATCCTTCCCAAGGACGAGCAAGATATCCATGACAGGATATAATGTAGTAAACTCTTTAGGTAGGGAGAGGAATTTCATGACATTACCCAAACAACGGTGTTTGGATAAGTTTGATAAGGGGGAATTTAGCATTGTGCTCCAAATGGTCTTATTGAAAATCGGAGTACCACGGGCATGCTTCGGGATAGCATGACATGGTCTTCAAGCAAAAATAAGACTTTGGATACACAAAGGATCCATCGGGATAAACTTATTAAACAAGGTATTCAATTTCCTCACGGAAAAATGATTAACCTTGTTAAAAAGGAAACTATAACAATAGGTCCTCTGGTCAAGCGTGCTAGGCATGACATCACCTTACCGGTGCATATAGGGACCAATGTTATAACTCTTGAAAATATGTACCAACCATCATATCTGACCAAGGTTCAGATCTGATCGGTGTCAGGATAACTCAGACTCAGGATACCTGAGAAGAAAAGATGCAACACAAATTGACGAGATGACCATGTAAGATTCTCAGGAAATGAACTATAGAAGCAAGTTCCAAAACAAAAGTTCATCATTAAACCAAGGAGAGGGTGAGGAGGTGGCTGAGGGACTCGGCGACATTCCATTGAGATTTCCAACAGATAATTATCCAAAATTATGTGAACAAGGAGATAACATTAGTCAGATCAAATGATATAATGAGGTATGCTTGAGGAAAACATACACAATTAAACATTGATTGAAAGGTGCACCCGAAATATGGGCTTAGGTAGTACGATCAATGTTAGAATGGTGATTTGATAATCAATGGCCTAAGGATGTACTGTTGACCATTAACTCCAAAGCAATAGGGTTGATAGAAGGGCGGAATCCAAACAGCACCGTTCACCTGTTGGTATCCCGGTTAGAAACAACTCAAGAAAGAATGGTGATGGTGAGAAGCATCATTGTATCACAAATCCTTAAGAGGTGGTGAAATTCTCACAACATTGATGACATAAGAGATGGTGTTGTTCCAAGGTAAATAAGAACAATTGCTGGATAGCAAGGAACTCAAGGTATAACACCAAACACGAACAAGCTTGTGTTGGTGGGAAGGCAATAAAGTGGTTAATGACAATAAAATTCATCGAGGGCAAGGATGGTATTTCTCATCATGAATTCAATTGATATCCTGGAAGAGCTCAGAATGCTGATGATGATCATGACACATTTGTCGCGAGATCTCATGAAGATGTAATCGATCGGCGATGACACCAAGTTGAAGGAATCTTTGAAGAGGAAGGTTCTTTGGAACCATGGTTACGACACAAACTCGAAATCAAGCTTGCGGTTCAAGGCGAAATGATATGTTGCGGAAAATCGACGTAAGCTTAGCTCACCATAAAAAAATTGTGCTCCAGGAAGAAGGACCAAGTAGCATGATTAAAATTTAGCATGATAAAGTTATAGCCAATTAGGCTAGGAATGACTTGAAGGATTATTAAACTCATAAGCAACAAAAGTTACTTAGAGTATTGAATCGGAGTATCGGTTTCTTGAGTGACTAATAAGTCAAAACTCGAGGGGGATTGGAATCGGCGAGAATAATAGTTTATGAAGAACTCATAAGAAATTATGTAGTTCCGTGATATTCTCGAGGTACCAGAGGGTATACTCGAAGGTAGAGCGGAATAGAGGTTGGATAGGTGTATTGTCCTGCAGAAGACAAGTACTTCAACTTGTCTGAGAATGGGATCAAAGAAGAACAATATGGTCGGAACCACGATTGCAAAAGGCCAGATCCCATATATAAGATGAACTTATACCAAGGGAATAATTAATTTGAGAGAAGCTTTAATGATAGGATCTACATCGTGTCCATGGGCATGAACACAAAGTTCAAGGTCGACTCCCACTTCTCCAAAGCATAACCTTACATTCACTTCTCGTTTCGATAATGGCATTAGTGTTGAAAGTTTTACCTAGTGAAATACCAGATGAGTATGACTCGTGAAAACTTCCGAGTTCACACATATTAAGGAAGGCATAGGTTCAACCCGTTAGGGTATCGTGGAAACATATACCACAAGCTTCAAGAGTACTAACACAAGCTCAAAAATAGAGCATGGTTGACCAAAGGAGAGGATACAATTTACCAAAGGCATTATGTATTAGAGAAAGAATTCACAAGGTGATTAATTATGAAGGACACGGTCGGATAATAATCCAACAATGGATCGGGCGATCCACAACGGAGCTGATGTGAGTATCGATACTCGATCAGAGGAAGAAAGAATGCACAGGCATCATATTATAGAACATCTGAATAATTAGATGCTTAGATATCAAAGGAATTATGATTTCCAAAACAAAGGATCAGAAGCAGACGCTCTGATCAAGGATGGATAAGTTGAATAGACTAGAGGCACAATCGACGACAATTTGATTGGTCGAGATCCAGCTCATGATTAAAACAACGTCTGAGCCGGAAGGATGAATTCTAGGATCTGTTTGAGGATTGCGAGCATCCGCAACAAATCGAATCAACGGACTCAAAATGACAATGACAATGGAGGTCATCAAGATTACTAGACTTGTGGGATTAACCATAATACAAGCAATCAATAATTTCAAGAGCAATAAGCTGCTAAGGATTTTCGGAACAACGGAGAGCAATTTAGGGCATCTTGTAATAACAAGAGCAACTAAGGATGAAGGAATGAACGACAATTGTAGGTAGTTATCCATAGGGATATTTTGGTGGTAGGGAATTGCAAAAGCAATGGGAACAAGGTCTGGAGAGAATATCGGAGATTGGTGCAGCCGGCAATCATCTGTAATAAGGGGCTCTCCGGGAGGAAGTAGTTACGAGAACCTAGAGTCAGATTTAGTAAAATCATTTAACCCGAATAGAAGAGAGATCAGAGTCCCAGAGTAAAGGTCGAGGAGTAAAAGATCCTAGTACCACCCGATGGCGACGTGGGCCCGTAAGGCACACAGCCATGTTAGTAAAAGTTTTGCAAGGTCTAGACTTGACTTCGGCCAAGGAGTGTGGAAGGGGGATTCCTACAGGCAGTCGGCTCTGATACCAACTTGTGATGCCCCCAATTCAATCGTACACTAATCATACACACAAACGTGTACGATCAAGATCAGGGACTCACAGGAAGATATCACAACACAACACTAAAACATAAAATAAGTCATACAAGCATCATAATACAAGCCAGGGGCCTCGAGGGCTCGAATACAAGTGCTCGATCATAGACGAGTCAGCGGAAGCAACAATATCTGAGTACGTACATAAGTTAAACAAGTATGCCTTAAGAAGGCTAGCACAAGCCGGATCAGATCGAAGAGGCGCAGCCTCCGCACAGGATCCTCCTAACTACTCACAGTGTCGTCGCCGGGCTGCTGCACGTAGCGATGAACACCTCCGGGGTAGTAGTCGTCATCGACGGTGGCGTCGCTCCTGGCTCCATCGTCTGCTGCAGACAATCGGGTAAAGAAAGGGGAAAGGGGAATAAGGCAACCGTGAGTACTCATCCAAAGTACTGCAAGCAAGGAGCTACACTACATATGCATGGATATATGTGTAAAGGGCCATATCGGTGGACCGAACTGCAGAATGCCGTAATAAGAGGGGATAGCTAATCCCGTCAAGACTACGCTCGCAGCCTCCGTCTTGCAAACATGTAGCGAGAGTAGTCTGAAGTCCTCCAAGTAGTATCGCATAGCATAATCCTACCCGCGATCCCTCCTCGTAACCACGAGAGAGAGCGACCACCGGGTTGTATCCGCACTTGGAACGGTGTGTTTTATTAAGTATCCGGTTCTAGTTGTCATAAGGTCAAGGTACAACTCCAAGTCGTCACATTATCAAGATCACAGCTATTCAATAGATTAACTTCCTGCGCAGGGTGCACCACATAACCCAACACGCTTGATCCCATTTGGCGGACACACTTTTCGGGTCATGCCCGCCGCGGAAGATCAACACGTCGCAGCCCGACCTAGGCCAACAGAGCGGTCAACCGCGCGGTCTAAACCTAAGCGCCAGTGCAGGCCCCATCGCCTTAGCACACACTCACGTTGTGAGAACGCGCCGAAGCGCACCTAGCAACCTCCATTACAAAGGAAGTCACGTTCGTGGTCCAATCTGCGGCGCGCCGCTCGCCGTTGACGTCACGAAGGCTTGGTGATACCACGACGCCGAGTGCCCATAACTGCTCCCGTAGCTGGTTAGTGCGTCTGAGACCAAATGGCGGACTCGGATCAAATACCAAGATCTCGTTAAGCGTGTTAAGTATCCATGAGCGCCGAGCAGGGCCAGCCCACCTCTCTCCTAGGTGGTCTCAACCTGCCTGCTGCGCCGCCACAAAGTAACAATCGGGTCCGTCGGAACCCAGCCCACCTCTACGGGATGGAGCCACCGTCCTTTCAGCCCCCATCTCCGAACAGTATCACGGGTAATGTAACAATGTAAAGTATATAGTATATGCCCGTGATCACCTCCCAAGTGATCACAGCCCGATAGTATAGCATGGCGATTTGACGGACAGAGTGTAGGGTCACCGATGGAACACTAGCATCCTATACTAAGCGAGAGGATAGTAGGTAAAGGTAACAACAGAGTAGCAAGGACAGCTATGCAGCGATATAGGATTAATCGAAAGCGATAACATGCTACACTACTCTAATGCAAGCAGTATAGAGTAGAATAGGCGATGTCCGGTGATCAAGGGGGCTTGCTGGTTGCTCGCAAGAGAGAGGGTCATCAACTCCGTGGTCGAACCGGGCAGCAGCAGCGTCGGTCTCGGTGTCTAGCGGAAGAAGAGGGGAAGAAACAATGAATATTTAAGCAAGCAGATGCATGACGATGCATGACAAAGCAAAGCGTGATGCTAGGCGTGCCCTAACGCGGTATGTGATGATACCGTGTGGGGAAACATCCGGAAAGTATCCCGGGGTTCCGCGTTTTGAGCGAGAGTGCCGAGGGGGAAAGTTGCGAGTTTGATATGTTAGGGGTGTGTGGCGGATGAACGGGCTGCGTATCCGGGTTCGTCTCGTCGTTCTGAGCAACTTTCATGTAGAAAGTATTTTCATCTGAGCTACGGTTTATTTTATATTAATTTTAAAAGATTTAAATCATTTTTAGGATTTATTTAACTATTTAATTCTAACATTATCTAGAATAGTGTTTGCTGACGTCATCATGACGTCGAGATGATGTCGGCGATCAACGAGGTGTTGATGGTCAACTCGATGTGGGTCCCAATCATTGATTTGTTTAATTAGCGAGTTTAACTAAACAAAGTTAATTAGGTTAGTTAGTGATTAGAATAATTTAATTATGATTAATTAACTTAATGAATTAATTATTTAATTAATTAATATTTTATTTATTTTTATTAGTTACTTAATTATTTTAATTCTTTAACTCTTTTTTCTAATGTTACAGGCGTGGGGCCCCAAGGTCAATGGTCGGGGAGCCCTAACAGCTGAAGGCACGGTCTCGGGCATAGGCGCCTGTCAGGCGACAGGAGCGACGGTGCAGCCACGGCGGGCGCCGGGCGGGCGGCGAGAGGTCACCGGCCTGGCCAGTGAGCGGGGAGGAGCGCCTGGTCGGGTGAGGCGGGCGGAGCGGGGAGCTGCAGTGGCGGGGGCGCTTAAGGCGGGGTCGGCCTTGATCAGCAGATAAGAGCATCGCACGGGCGAGGAAAGAGAGGAGGGCGCGACTCACAATGGGTTAGCGAGGACGGGACAGCGTGTGTCGTGGAGGAGGACGGGACGTCGTCGGCGTGAAGGAGGCAGGTCGTTGAGGTGGTCCGCGAGAAGCTCCGGTGAGGTGGCCGCGAGGAGAGGCGGCGGGCGGCGACGGGCGCAGCGTGGCTTGGGAGGCCGTCGGGGAGGTCGAGGAGGTGCCGCCGTCGGGAGGAGGAGGCGCCGGCGACGGGCGTGGGACAAGGCGGCGAGGTCGGGCCCCATGCCCGATCCGGTCGAGCGGGGGGTGCGCCTAGGAGGAGGCAGGGGGCGGCGTTCGATGGGGTGGAGTCCGGCGGCGGCGATGGACGATCCGGCCGGCAGCGTCGGCGGTCTCTAGGGTCGGGGGGGGGGGGCGAGCGCCCCCGATCCAGATCGGGTCGTGGGGTGGGGAGAGGAGCGAGTGGGGGAGTGGTGTGCATGGGGGCTAGGGTTCGGTTGCTCGAGTGGATAAGGGAGTGGGAGTGGGATTACCTCATGGTGGGCTCAGTGGGTTGGCCCAGTTGTGCCACGGCCTAGGGGGGGTTTCTCCTTTTTTTTGTTTTTTGTTTGCTTTTCCCCTTTTGTATTTTCTTTCTTTTATTTATTTTCTTTTCTATTTAAATAATCTAAAATTATTATGACATTTTATAAAAATGTGTTTGCTTTATTATAATTACCACTATAATATTCGCGCCACATTTAACATTTTTGTTTCAACTTTCGAAAACTTTTATTGTTGTCATTAATTTAAATTTGAATTTGACGCGGTTCGAACTAACGAAAGTTTAGCAACAGTAATCGAGGTGACGTGGCATGATTAGCGTGGAATTACTGTAGCAAGATTATCCGGGCGTTACAAGGCATAAGCTAACATACTTTCTCTACTTGGATCATATGCACTTACGATTGGAACTCTAGCAAGCATCCGCAACTACTAAAGATCATTAAGGTAAAACCCAACCATAGCATTAAAGAATCAAGTCCCCTTTATCCCATATGCAAACAACCTACTTACTCGAGTCTGTGCTTCTGTCACTCACGCCACCCACCATAAGCAAATCATGAACATATTGCAAACCCTACAGCGGGAATCCCTCACGCTTGCGCGACACGGAGAGCACCATAGGACAACACCAATAATAAAACATGCAACTCAAACTAATCTTGATCATCAAATAGCCATTAGGACAAAACGGATCTACTCAAACATCATGGGATAGCCATACATCATTGGGAAATAATATATAGTGTTGAGCACCATGTTTAAGTAGAGATTACAGCGGGTAAGAGAGAGGTTACACCGCTGCATAGAGGGGCGAAGAGTTGGTGATGATGGCGGTGAAGTTGTTGGTGAAGATTGCGGTGATGATGATGGCCCGCGGTGGCACTCCGGTTCCACCGGAAGCAAGGGGGAGAGGCCCCCCCTTCTTCTTCTTCTTCTTCTTCTTCTTCTTCTTCTTCTTCTTCTTCTTATTCTTCTTATTCTTCTTATTCTTCTTCCTTGACCTCCTCCCTAGATGAGAGAAGGGTTTCCCCTCTGGTCCTTGGCTCCCATTGCGTGGGAGGGGCGAGAGCCCCTCCGAGATTGGATCTATCTCTCTGTCTCTCTCTGTTTCTGCGTTCTATTCTGCTGCCTTTTCACCGTTTCTTTTATATCCGGAGATCCGTAACTCCGATTGGACTGAAACCTTCGCCGGATTTTTTTTCCAAAAATTAGCTTTCTTGCGGTCGAAGAAGGGCATCAACCGCCTTACAGGTGGCCCACGAGGGTGGGGGCGCGCTCTCCTGGTACGGGCATGGGCCCCTACCTCGTGGCCACCTCGGACACCGTTTCACGTTGATCTTTCTCCCAGATTTTCCAAATATTCCAAAAATAAGCTCCGTCCGTTTTTATCCCGTTTGTACTCTGTTTGATATGGATATTCTGCAAAACCAAAAACATGCAATGACGAGAACGGCACCGCAATCGGATCAATATGTTAGTCCCAAAAATAGTATAAAAAGTTGCCAAAAAGTATATGGAAGTTGTAGAATATTGGCACGGAACAATCAGAAATTATAGATACGACGGAGACGTTTCATTAGTACGAATTCTTTGAATATCCATGATACTAATAATGATTGCACTAGTTATGATGAAAATATCTCCTGTAAGCATGTCAATTTTTGTGGAGTGCATTGGGTTTGCAAATACACTCCAAATAGGGAAGATAAATATTGCAAGAGGCATAAGCACTTAGAAATTAAATTGTTGCAAGAAAGGCTAGATGTTTGTGCTGAAGATCTAAATTTTCTTGGCCGTACTTGTGGACTTTGCAATGAAAGTGGTCATTTAGCTATCCGATGCAAATTGTTTCACGATCTAATCGTGTCCAAAAATTGTGATGAGTTGATTTCCCTTGCACATTATAATGAACTTAGCTTGCTTGTGGGTTATGAAGAAATGAAACGTTTAACTAATTATCTTCCAGATTTTGCCCGTTACAAACTTCTTGGTTTTGATCTAGAGGAAATTTATATGTAGTGTGCGGTGAATTGCATTGAAAATCCTTATATTGCCAATTACATAAAGAAAATAAAACAAATAGAAGATGAAGAGAATGCTAACGAAAGGGAATAGACTTCCCAATATCCTCCTATTATTTCTTATGATGAATCAGGTAACGAGGAGGAGCCTTCTATTCAACCAATCTCATCAATAAGGAGTTCCAAAAGATGATTGAACCCACACATGATGTGGTGAAGAAGAAGAAAAGGAAAAGGAAGAGAGGTAAAAAGATATCTCTCCCAAACAATGTTGCTCCTATTATTATTGTGCCTCATGAAAATGAATCAAAAATAATTATGGATGATGATGCACTTGATGACGATCTCGTTATGCCTATTGCTTGTTGTGATGATTACGATTGGGAAGATAATGATACTTCTTATGATCTTGAAAATCTTTTTGGCACTTGCTTGGAAGAATATGATAAATGATATACTATTGGTGCTATCCATACTATTAATGATGAGAGTGATTATGCTTATGATATGAAAAGGCCCAAGCTTGGGGATGCTATGTTTGATGAGGATGATGTTTTTGAGAATATATTTGCTGCAATTAATGTTTGTCCCAAGCTTGGGGATGCTATGTTTAATAATGATGATATTTTTAGCCTCCCAAGTTTTGATATGCAAAGTTGTTATGATGATAGCATGCCTTCTACCTATGATGATTATACTGATGAAAGTGGGTTTGGAAGAGTGTCAACTTTAGGAAGTAGTGATCCCACTATTTTGGAGGATATTGAATCTTATAATATTTGTGAAAGTGGATTTGGAGAGTTCATGACTTTATTTAGTGATGTATCCACTATTTCGGAAGAGGTTTCAATCGATTATGATGAGAACAAAGTTGCTACTTATGATGATTATTGTGATGAAACTTATGCTATAAAAAGTAGCGATGATTATATTTATAAAACTTGTCATGATTGTGATTACCCTTTTTCTGAACATTACTCTTTTAATGTGGAAACAATTTATAGTATTCAAGTCTCTTATGATACTCCCACTATTCCGAATGAGAAGAATTTTGCTTATGTGGAGAGTAATAAAATTTCTATGCTTGTAGATCATGAAAAGAATGCTTTAGGTGCTGGTTATATTGTTGAATTCATTCATGATGCTACTGAAAATTATTATGAGAGAGGAACATATGCTTGTAGGAATTGCAATAGTATCAAGTTTCCTCTCTATGTGCTTAAAATCTTGAAGTTATGCTTGTTTTACCTTCCTATGCAAGTTGATTCTTGTTCCCATTAGTTGTTTGCTCACAAAATCACTATGCATAGGAAGTGGGTTAGACTTAAATGTTCCAGTCATATTCTTCATGATGCTCTCTTTATGTTTCAATTCTTATCTTTGTGTGAGCATCATTGAAATCATCATGCCTAGCTAGGGCGTTAAACGTTAGCGCTTGTTGGGAGCCAACCCAATTTTATTTTAGTTTCTTGATTTTTGGTTATGTTTAGTAATAAATAATCCATCTAGCTTCTGTTTAGATGTGGTCTTATGTTTTAATTAGTGTTTGTGCCAAGTAGAACCATTGGGAAGCCTTGGGTGAAGTCTTTATGATCATGCTGTAAAAAACAGAAACTTTAGCGCTCACGGAATTAGCTTCAACTTTTTACTGGAGAGTGCTATTTAGTTGACTCTTTTTGAAGATGATTACTAGACAAATTCCTCAGGTCCACCAATTTATTTTAGAATTTTTGGAGTCCCAGAAGTATACGTTTGATACAGATTACAACAGACTGTTTTGTTTTTGACAGATTCTGTTTTCATTGTCTTGCTTGCTTATTTTGCTGAATCTATGGCTAGTAAAATAGTTTATAAACCATAGAGAAGTTGGAATACAGTAGTTTTAACACCAATATAAATAAAGAATGAGTTAATTACAGTACCTTGAAGTGGTATTTTGTTTTCTTTCGCTAACGGAGCTTACGAGTTTTATGTTGAGTTTTGTGTTGTGAAGTTTTCAAGTTTTGGGTAAAGATTCGACGGACAATGGAAAAAGGAGTACGATGTTTATTACAAAATTAGGATTTTTTTTTCCGTTACAAATGAATAACACCAAGAATTACAAATTGAGAAAACCAAGAAGTTCAATTTTAAAAAATACAATATTTCAATGCATATAAAAATCAGATTTTCCTCGATACTAAATAATAAACCAAGAAGTTCAATTTCAAAAAATGGAGCAGTTCAATATTTATCATAAAACTTGAATTTTTCTTGTTGCTAACGAATAAACCAAGAAGTTCAGTTCGTAATAACAAAGAAGTTGTATAATGTTTATTACAAAACTAAGTTTTTTCCCGTATAAAAATTGAATACAATTCTTTCCTAAAAAAATGTGAAGTTCAAATTGAAATAACAGAGAAGTTCGGAGTTTATTAAAACCTAGGATTTACTGTTCAAAAAATAAAAAAACAACGCCATTTTTTGCACTTTTAAAAACAATCTCATAAACGAAAAAATGGTTGCTAGAAGTTCAAGTGCTCGGCGAGGAAAAGTTCAAAAATTCTTGTGAGAGAGGTTCACCATGTATTTAGATGTCTAAAATACATAAAAAATATGTTGTTTTTTGTGTTTTAAAATAACTCTCTCAAAGCAGAGAGAAGTTCAATGTAATAACAACCGGAAGTTCACGTACTACATGGTGTGTGTTTCATATAAGAAAAATACAATAAAGTGAAACAGAGTGAAGTTCAAACAGACTTGCCCTAGAAGTTCAACTACTTCACGTAGTGCAAAAAATAGCAGGTCAAAAACAGAGTGAAGTTCAATCAAACATGCCCCAGAAGTTCAACCACTTCACGTAGTGCATTTCCATTCGCGATGAAGGCAGAAATCATGATCTCGTCATTTTCTAATTTACTTCAAAACGGCAGGAATATTATTTGTGTAAATTCAAGTCCTCGGTCGGAGAAAGTTAAAAAAAATTATGAGAGGTTTGTACAAGAAGAATATCATTTGTGTAACACTGACGAAATGGATGAGAAAATTACAAACGAAAATACGTCACAGAAGTTCAACATGAAAACAGCAGGAAGTTCACCTACTACACTTAATGAATTTCAGATGAAAACTTTCAAAATTGTCGCGAGTATGAAAAAATGATCAACACGGGAAAGTTGCGTGTTTACAGCAGCTTTCCATCGGTATATCGCTTGCTCAATTCCCGTGAGTGGATGGAGAGCTACGAGCAGTGGATGGAGATCTACGAGCAAAAAAAGCTTGTGAAAAACAAAGTGAAGTTCAAGTAGGCATGCCGAGAAGTTCAGGTTCTTCACGTGGTGCATTTTCGAAGAATCTGTTTCGCGATAAAGGCAGAACGAATGATCTCTCCATTTTTGAGATTACTTGAAAACGGGTAGGAATCACAGAAAACCATCAACATGAAAAAGTTTCGCATTTTCCTTAGCTTTTTAACGGTATATTACTTGCCCATTCCGATAAAGTTTGTAGAAATTATGGCAAAATTATGTTTTTAGCCATTTTTAAAATTGACTTAAAAGAGTAAGGAATTGGGAGAAACAATATATACCAAAAAGTTTTGCATTTCCTCAGTTTTTCCAACGCCCTATCATTTGCTGCATTCGGACGTACGGTTAAAAAATAGATCGAAAATACGAACTTGGTGGAACTTGTACCGTTTTCTAAATTACTCTTAAACCGTTCAAAACTAGAAAAAACTTTCTACATAAAAAAGTAGCGCATTTTCATAAACTTTCCAACGCCATATAATTTGCCTCAATTGGATTAGATGTTTAGAAATAACATCGAAAATACGAACTCGGCTGTTTGGTTTACAAAATTTTACGATTTTCCAAATTACTCTTTAACCATAGGGGATTAGAGAAAACTTTCAACATGTGGAAGGAGCGGTTTTGCAGCAGTTTTCCAACGCCATATTATTTGCCTCATTCCGATAACCGGTTTAGAAATGCAATCGAAAATATGATTCACGTTTTTTGTATGTAGAAAAAACGGTTTTCAAAACTGCTCTTAAACCGCTTATATTTTGCCAAAAATTTAACTTGGGTCATGATACTGGTGTCAATAGCTTTCCAACAGTATATCGCAAGCCCCATTTGGGTAATGTTGGCGGAAGTTCAACCTAGCACTGGGAGAAGTTCAGGTCGAACAACTCAGGCAGTAAAATTGCAAAAAACGCAATTTCATCATGACCCAAGAGCAAAATACTCCAAGGAGCGAGATTCCTATTTAAAACCAGTATTTAGTTGCTAAAAAACGTTTCTAGATTATACTAACATCATATAGAACACGACTAACAAGAATATTCGCGAGGGAAGCCACGGTTGCGAAGATAGCCCGAAGGTCGGGTTCGTACAGAGAGAAATTCAGGCGCGTTAGTCAGACAGTTCAGGCAGTTAGGGTAACGCTATTCTAAGCGTGAGTGTAGAATAGCTTATTCTACACCCCTAGTAACGCTCTATACAAAATATATATAACGCTAAACTAAGCTTGAGCGTAGAATAGCTTATTCTACACCCCAGTAATAGTACATACAAAATATAGTAACACAGTATGTAAAATATAGTAATTTCCGTAAAAATAAAGTAAATTGCAAACTTAAGTAGTAAAAAATATATTTTCCTAATTATTATATTTTATACACTGTTTTACTAGATTTTGTATATAGCATTACTAGGGGGTGTAGAATAAAATGTCTGTGGCACCTAGGTGCCCAGGCACCTTGCTCAAGAATGGTAGGATTTTTCTTTCCATCCACATTAGTTAGATCACTTTCCAAAGTTTTTATGCATGCACGAGACCCTCCACCACAATTTATTGCTTGCCATAAACGTCACACGACATTTGCTCATTGTCAATTGATTCATTTCCAAAAGAAGATGCATGTTACATCATCCATGTGCGCATTCTTCTATAGGCTACTTTGAATCTCGGTAAACTGCCAACATAAATACACGAGCATTGTTATGTATATGACGTATTATTGTATGATTTTGGTATGACCGTTAAAATCAACCATCAATTTTTCTATTTCCAAGGTATTGAATACGCACAAATATATTTAAATACAGTGGATATGTCATATCCAAGGCATTTGAAACTACAAAATTAAGGAAATGTGACATACCCATATATCACATTACAAAAATCATATACCCATTTTTGTTAAAAACATATAGCCATGAAACGTGACATACTCAAGTCCCCACGAAAGAAGGATATTTTTTTTAAAAAGATATGCCAAATTTTACAGTAACCAACATAATACTGGTAAGTGCATACTCAAGTCCCGAAAAAAATGCATATACAAAAAAAATTGCTTGTTGTTTCCTCTATATAGTTTTGCACGCTATTTTAGGTTCGCTCAAAAACATTTTGAACACTTATACCTCCTGTTAACTCCCTCTATACAAAAATCGTGTCTACATATATACCCAAGAAATTTTTGACTACATATACATACCTAGTGATTAATTCAAGGTATCAGATCCGGTGAATTACATGACCCTAGGTGCCTAACCTCCATTGGCATACCCTATGTGCGTTCTTATGTAGTTTCTAATGATTTACTTTCCAAGGTATCTGAACATGTCACATTTTCCAAGACTAATTTCCTTTACAAATTAAGGTGACCAAATAATATGAAACATCAACCTAATATTATTTTTAGTTTTTGGGTATGTACGATGCATGCAGATATCCACAGTCGATATTTTTTACGTACATACACCTAAGATATCGTGCTCACACACTCTTTCTGAATACACATATATGCTTTGGAGAGATACCCATAAATGATATACTTTGAATTGGTACATGCCCAAAATAATTAAACTATTTTTTAATACAAGTATCTGCCTTAAACACATACCCGTAAACGATATTGGAGACATACCCAAAAATGATATACTTTAAATAAGGACACGCTCAAAATATACATGAGTATTTTCCATGAAACCATACCAATTGTAAACATACCTTTATATCCACAATTATGATATACCTAAGAGTACACTTTTCTCGCAAAAAAATGACTTTCTACTGTGTCTAAAAAAGTGCACACACCATGGGACGGCATGGCATTCAAAGCATTGAATATTAATGAATGATTTTCTCTATCATCTCTAATGTGAGCATTAAATGTCTAGCAATAATTATTTCCTACTAAAGGTGCGCCCATGTGTATGAACCACTAATTCTTTCTTAATAAAAAGTGTGGTCATAATAGGTAATAATCAGCTATTATTCTTTCCTAATAAAAAGGTAACAATTAATTCTAGCATTCTTTCACGAGCGCACATCTCATTGTAATCCAACGGTTTTTAGGCAAGGTGCCCAGGCACCTAGGTGTCCCAAATGGGTGTCCTATATATATTATAATATATACTAGAAGAACGCCCGTGCGTTGCAACAGGGCCACATTAACTTTAAGAGTTTAATATTACGACATTGGTGACCTTTTTTACCATCAAAATCTCTCACACACACTCTCCCTCCCTCTTCCTCACTCTCTCTCCCCCTCTCCCTCTCTCTAACACACACATATCCATCTTATTGGGTACGGGACCATAATCCATCTATTTCACACACACGCGCTAGTGCATAACAATATGGATTATGTGTATTATATTTGCCACCAGAACTGAGGGAATTAATTTCATGTAAATCGGCCAGCCACAGCTCCAAGAATACACGGAGGAGGTGGCCCGGGTCAGCGTCGACGCCGTCCGGCGACGGGCCCGCTTCCAAGTCCACGTGCAATGCACGTCTTCACAAATATTATAACAAGATGTGAGAAATCACATACTAACACGATGTTGCAATCAATTTGTAATTAAAGAAGTCAAAAGTCTTTTTTCTTAAACCAGAATTCCTTATGCTGGAGTTTAAACAAACCCCACAATAACATGATCAATTTTTTTTTGCTCTACTTATCACCTAATTAAGCAAATGCATGACTTATGAAGCGGATAAGAAATCATGTTAACTTGGAACTAAAATTCCAACAAAAGGGTGAGGAACATACCTTTTATCATTGCTCAAGTCTGAACCTCCCCCTATTTGTTAGTGAAATGTGAGTATGCTTGGAAGACAATAATTTCTTATGCAACATATGCTTTTACATCTGAAAGAGCTACAAAATATGTTGACCTACCTATGTGCACTACATTCGGCGTAGCTCGATGTGCACTGCCCTCGCTTTGATTAGTTGCCGCGCTTACGCATCTCGCGCAACAAGCTGGGAAACAAATGCAAATGTTACACCGAGTCAAAATCAACCATCCCACAATCGTAACAATAGAAAAGATAATAACCAAAATTTAACGGAAGAACTCTCGCTTGGCTCCCAGATCCATCTCGATAGCCCTTGATCCGGCTGCTTGAGCTTCTCCTAGCCGCCTCAACATCACGTCATTACCAAACATGTAGTGGATGCCTAGTGGGACAAGGATTAAGAAATAACATGAGGTGAAAAATACGATGGCTGTCAATTCCATAAGACGATCCAAGTAATTTGACAAAACAGATCGGGCATCTTGTATAATCTCAAAAAAGCAACTAAAAATATGAGAAATGAATTGATGAAAATCAGCCCCTGCTCTCATTCATGCTCGCTTTTGTAATGGGAGGCAAGGAATGGGGATACCGGAGAAGAAAGGATCACATGGACGGCAAGCCTCCACCACCGCAAGTGGGGTTGCTTCACATCCAATCTCCACGGCCCGCCTCCATGGGGACGAACTCCCATGTTCACAACCAGGCTCCCAATCGGCCGCTGCCTCGCCAACCTTGACGACGAAGTAGTCCTCCCTTCGATCCCATTCGCAACGGAGGCAACACCCATCCCAGTGAGACGGGTCCGCGATGAGATCCCTCTTCGATTGTGGTCGCGCCTCCCAAACCTCACCGTGGGACACATGAGAGGCGCCGTTGCCATGGTCAGCTTGGATGGGGAAAGGAGGCGACATAGCAACAACGGCGCCTTGGCCGGGATTGGTGGCGACGGCGGCGGCGAGCGGGAGGAGGACGGCGGCGAGAGAGAGTAGGAGGGTGGTGGCGGTAGTCCATCGGCCGCCGTGACGTGAGAGGAGGATGGGGATGGGGCCGCGATCTGGACGTATGGAGCGGTCGAAAGGAGGGGAAGCAGACGGTTGGGTTTTTCCATTGTGCAGGGTTTGGGGGAGGTCAAACGAGAGGGGGTTTTTGTTGGGGAACGTAGCAGAAATTCAAAATTTTCCTACGTGTCACCAAGATCTATCTATGGAGAAACTAGCAACGAGGGAAGGAGAGTGCATCTACATACCCTTGTAGATCGCTAAGCGGAAGCGTTCAAGAGAACGGGGTTGAAGGAGTCGTACTCGTCGTGATCCAAATCACCGGAGATCCTAGTGCCGAACGGACGACACCTCCGCGTTCAACACACGTACAGCCCGGTGGCGTCTCCCATGCCTTGGTCCAGCAAGGAGAGAGGAGAGGTTGAGGAAGACTCCATCCAGCAGCAGCACAACGGCATGGTGGTGATGGAGGAGCGTGGCAATCCCAGCAGGCTTCGCCAAGCACCAAGGGAGAGGAGGAGGAGGAGAGGCGGGGCTGCACCAAGAGGAGAGGTTCTCATGTGTGTTGGGCAGCCCAAAACCTCAAGTATATATAGGGGAAGGGGCTGCGCCCCTTTAGGGTTTCCACCCCAAGGGGTGCGGCCAGCCCTAGATGGGACTTGGGGGCGGCCAAGAGGGGAGGAGTGCCTCCCAAGTCAAGTGGAGGCCCTCCCCTTAGGGTTTCCCCTTCCCATGCGCATGGGCCTTGGGGGCTGGTGCCCCTGGCCCATTAAGGCTAGGGCGCCCCCTACAGCCCATGCTACTGTATTGGACGTGGTGGAACAATTTCCGGACCTCCGGACCCCTCCGAATCCTCCGAACCTTCCGAAGCTTCCGGTACAATCACCGAAAAACCGAACTTTTTCCTAACCCAACAACAACTTTCCATATATAAATCTTTACCTCCGGACCATTCCGAACTCCTCGTGACGTCCGGGATCTCATCCGGACTCAAACAACATTCGGTAACCACATACAAACTTCCTTTATAACCCTAGCGTCATCGAACCTTAAGTGTGTAGACCCTACGGGTTCGGGAGACATGTAGACATGACCGAGACGTTCTCCAGTCAATAACCAACAGCGGGATCTGGATACCCATGTTGGCTCCCACATGTTCCACGATGATCTCATCGGATGAACCACGATGTCAAGGACTCAATCAATCCCGTATTCAATTCCCTTTGTCTAGCGGTATTGTACTTGCCCGAGATTCGATCGTCGGTATCCCGATACCTTGTTCAATCTCGTTACCGGCAAGTCTCTTTACTCGTTCCGTAACACACCATCCCGTGATCAACCCCTTGGTCACATTGTGCACATTGTGATGATGTCCTACCGAGTGGGCCCAGAGATACCTCTCCGTTTACGGAGTGACAAATCCAGCTCGATTCGTACCAACCCAATGACACTTTCGGAGATACCTGTAATGCACCTTTATAGCCACCCGATTCGTTGTGGACGTTTGGTACACCCAAAGCATTCCTACGGTATCCGGAGTTGCACAATCTCATGGTCTAAGGAAAAGATACTTGACATTAGAAAAGCTTTAGCATACTGAACTACGATCTTTGTGCTAGGCTTAGTATTGGGTCTTGTCCATCACATCATTCTCCTAATGATGTGATCCGTTATCAATGACATCCAATGTCCATGGTTAGGAAACCGTAACCATCTATTGATCGACGAGCTAGCCAATAGAGGCTTGCTAGGGACATGGTGTTGTCTATGTATCCACACATGTATTTGAGTTTCCTATCAATACAATTATAGCATGGATAATAAACGATTATCATGAACAAGGAAATATAATAATAATAACTAATTTATTATTGCCTCTAGGGCATATTTCCAACAGTCTCCCACTTGCACTAGAGTCAATAATCTAGTTCACATCGTCATGTGATTAACACTGATAGGTCACATCGCCATGTGACCAACACCCAAAGAGTTTACTAGTGTCTGTAAACTAGTTCACATCATCATGTGATTTAGACTCAATGAGTTCTGAGGTTTGATCATGTTTTTCTTATGAGAGAGGTTTTAGTCAACGGGTTTTTAGTCAACGGGTCTGAACCTTTCAGATCCGTGTGTACTTCGCAATTCTCTATGTCATATTGTAAATGCTGCTTCCACGCTCCACTTGGATCTATTCCAAATGGTTGCTCCACTATACGTATCCGGTTTGCTACTCAGAGTCACTCGGATAGGTGTTAAAGCTTGCATCGACGTAACGCTTTACGCCGAACTCTTTATCACCTCCATAATCGAGAAACATGTCCTTATTTACTCCAAGGACAATTTTGACCGCTGTCCAATGATCCATTCCTGGATCATTCTTGTACCCCTTGACTGACTCATGGCAAGGCACACTTCCGTCGGTACACAAAGATAGCATACTTGTAGAGCCTATGTCTAAGGCATAGGGGACGATCTTCGTCCTTTTCTCTCTGTTCTGCCGTGGTCGAGCTTTAAGTCTTAACTTCATACCTTACAATTCAGCTAAGAACTCCTTCTTTGACTGATCCATCTTGAACACCTTCAAGATCATGTCAAGGTACATGCTCATTTGAAAGTATTATTAAACATTTTGATCTATCTTATAGATCTTGATGCTTATTGTTCAAGTAGCTTAATCCAGGTTTTCTATTGAAAAACATCTTTCAAATAACCCTATATGCTTTCCAGTAATTCTACATCATTTCTGATCATCAATATGTCAACAACATATACTCATCAAAATTCTATAGTGCTCCCACTCACTTCTTTGGAAATACAAGTTTCTCATAAACTTTGTATAAACCCAAAATCTTTGATCATCCTATCAAAGTGCATATTCCAACTCCGAGATGCTTACTCCAGTCCTTAGAAGGATTGCTGGAGCTAGCATACCTTTTAGCATCCTTAGGATTGACAAAACTATTCTGATTGTATCACATACAACCTTTCCTCAAGTATAACGTCGAGGAAACAATGTTTTGACATCCTATCTGCAAGATTTCATCAATCATGCAGTAATTGCTAATCCAATTCCAACAGACTCTTAGCATCGCTACGGTGAGAAAGCCTCATCGTAGTCAACTCCTTGAACTTGTGAAAACATCTTTAACGACAAGTCAAGCTTTCTTAATGGTGATACTTACCATCACCGTCTGCCTTCCTTTTAAAATCCATCTTTACCCAACGCCCTTACGACCATCAAGTATTTCTTCCAAAGTCATGGATCCTCTCTCGGATGTTATGGCCTTGAGCCATTCGTCGAATCCGGGCCCACCATCGCTTCTTCATAACTCGTAGGTTCATTGTTGTCTAGCAACATGACCTTCAAGACAGGATTACTTGTACCACTCAAGTGGTACGCGCATCCTTGTCACCCTACGAAATACGGTAGTGACTTGATCCAAAACTTCATGATCACTATCATAAGCTTCTACTTCAATTGGTGTAGGTGCCACAGGAACAACTTCCTGCATCCTGCTACACACTAGTTGAAGTGACGGTTCAATAACCTCATCAAGTCTCCACCATCCTCCCACTCAACTTTTCGAGACGAACTTTTCCTCGAGAAAGGACCCGATTCAAGAAACAATCCCTATTGCTTTCGGATCTGAATTAGGAGGTATACCCAACTGTTTTGGGTGTCCTATGAAGATGTATTTTATCCGCTTTGGGTTCGAGCTTATCAACCTGAAACTTTTTCACATAAGCGTCATAGCCCCAAACCTTTAAGAAATGACAACTTAGGTTTCTCTAAACCATAGTTCATACGGTGTCATCTCAACGGATAACGTGGTGCCCTATTAAAGTGAGTGCGGTTGTCTCTAATGCCTAACCCATGAACGATAGTGGTAATTTGATAAGAGACATCATGGTACGCACCATATCCAATAGGGTGCAACTATGATATTCGGACACACCATCACACTATGGTGTTCCAGTGGTGTTAATTGTGAAACAATTTGCACAATGTCTTAATTGTGTGCCAAAACTCAGAACTCAGATATTCATCTCTATGATCATATCATAGACATTCTATCCTCTTGTCACGAAGATCTTAAACTTCACTCTGAAATTACTTGAACCATTCAATAATTCAGACTTGTGTTTCATCAAGTAAATATACTCAACATCTACTCGAATCATCTGTGAAGTAAGAACATAACGATATTCATCAGCATGCCTCAAAGACTCATTGGACTGCACATATCAAAATGTGTTACTTCCAACAAGTTGCTATCTTGTTCCATCTTATCAAAACCGAGGCTTTTCACTCATCTTGCCCATGTGGTATGTTTTGCATATCTCAAGTGATTCAAAATCAAGTGAGTCCAAACGATCCATCTGCATGGAGTTTCTTCATGCGATACACCAATAGACATGGTTCACATGTCTCAAACTTTTCAAAATGAGTGAGTCCAAAGATCCATCAACATGGAGCTTCTTCATGCGTTCTATACCAATATGACTTACATGGCAAAGCCACAAGTAAGTGGTACTATCATTACTATCTTATACCTTTTGGCATGGAAATGTGTATCACTACGATCGAGATTCAATAAACCATTCCTTTAGGTGCAAGACCATTGAAGGTATTATTCAAATAAATAGAGTAACCATTATTCTCCTTAAATGAATAATCAGATTGCGATAGACATAATCCAATCATGTCTATGCTCAACGCAAACACCAAATAACAATTATTTAGGTTTAACACCAATCTCGATGGTAGAGGGAGCGTGCGATGCTTGATCACATCAACCTTGGAAACACTTCCAACACATATCGTCAGCTCACCTTTAGCTAGTCTCCGTTTATTCCGTAGCTTTTATTTTGAGTTACTAACACTTAGCAACCGAACCGGTATCTAATACCCTGGTGCTACTAGGAGTACTAGTAAAGTACACATTAACATAACGTATATCCAATATACTTCTATCGACCTTGCCAGCCTTCTCATCTACCAAGTATCTAGGGTAGTTCTGCTTCAGTGTCCGTTCCCTCATTACAGAAGCACTTAGTCTCGGGTTTGGGTTCAACCTTGGGTTTCTTCACTAGAGCAGCAACTGTTTTGCTGTTTCATGAAGTATCCTTGTTGCCCTTGCCCTTCTTGAAACTAGTGGTTTCACCAACCATCAACAATTGATGCTCCTTCTTGATTTCTACTTTCGCGGTGTCAAACATCGCGAACACTTCAAGGATCATCATATCTATCCCTGATATGTTATAGTTCATCACGAAGCTCTAGTAGCTTGGTGGCAATGACTTTGGAGAAACATCACTATCTCATCTGGAAGATCAACTCCCACTCGATTCAAGTGATTGTTGCACTTCAGACAATCTGAGCACAAGCTCAACGATTGAGCTTTCTCCCTTAGTTTGCAGGCTAAGAAAATCGTCGGAGGTCTCATACCTCTTGACGTGGGCACGAGCTAGAAATCCCAATTTCAGCCCTCGAAACATCTCACATGTTCCGCGACGTTTCGAAAAAGTCTTTGGTGCCTCAACTCTAAACCGTTTAACTGAACTATCACGTAGTTATCAAAACGTGTACGTCCGATGTTCGCAACATCCACAAACGACGTTTGGGGTTCAAAGACACCGAAGCGGTGCATTAAGGACATAAGCTTTCTCTGTCCGCATAATCGCCATCATCAACTTTCAACTATATTTTCTCTAGGAACATATCTAAACAGTGGAACTAAAGCGCGAGCTTCGACATAATTTGCAAAAGGTCTTTTGACTATGTTCAAGATAATTAAGTTCATCTTATGAACTCCCACTCGAGATAGACATCCCTCTGGTCATCTAAGTGATTACATGATCCGAGTCAACTAGGCCGTGTCCGATCATCACGTGAGACGGACTAGTCATCATCGGTGAACATCTTCATGTTGATCGTATCTACCATACGACTCATGCTCGACCTTTCAGTCTCTGTGTTCCGAGGCCATGTCTGTACATGCTAGGCTCGTCAAGTTAACCCCAGGTGTTTTTGCTGTGTAAATCTGTCTTACACCTGTTGTATGTGAACGTAAGAATCCATCACACCCGATCATCACGTGGTGCTTAGAAGCGACGAACTGTAGCAACGGTGCACAGTCAGGGGAGAACACTTCTTGAAATTTGTGTAAGGGATCATCTTATTTACTACCGTCGTTCTAAGTAAACAAGATGCATAAACATAATAAACATCACATGCAATTATACAGTGACATGGTATGGCCAATATCATTTTGCTCCTTTTGATCTCCATCTTCAGGGCTCCATGATCATCATCGTCACCGGCATGACACCATGATCTCCATCATCGTGTCCTCATGAAGTTGTCTCGCCAACTATTACTTCTACTACTATGGCTACCGGTTAGCAATAACGTAAAGTAATTACATGGCGTTGTTCAATGACACGCAGGTCATACAATAAATAAAGACAACTCCTATGGCTCCTGCCGGTTGTCATACTCATCGACATGCAAGTCGTGAATCATATTACAAGAACATGATCAATCTCATACATCACATATCATTCATCACATTCTTCTTGGCCATATCACATCACATAGCATACCCTGCAAAAACAAGTTAGACGCCCTCTAATTGTTGTTTGCATGTTTTACGTGGCTGCTATGGGTTTCTAGCAAGAACGTTTCTTACCTCGCAAAACCACAACGTGATATGCCAATTGCTATTTACCCTTCATAAGGACCCTTTTCATCGAATCCGTTCCGACTAAAGTGGGAGACGGCACCCGCTAGCCACCTTATGCACCAAGTGCATGTCGGTCGGTGGAACTTGTCTCACGTGAAGTACGTGTAAGGTCGGTCCGGCCGCTTCATCCCACAATACCGTCAAACAAGATTGGACTAGTAACGGTAAGCATATTGAACAAAATCAACGCCCACAACTACTTTGTGTTCTACTCGTGCAAAGAATCTACGCAATAGACCTAGCTCATGATGCCATTGTTGGGGAGCGTGGCGAAATTCAAAATTTTCCTCGTGTCACCAAGATCTATCTATGGAGAAACTAGCAACGAGGGAAGGAGAGTGTATCTACATACCCTTGTAGATCGCTAAGCGGAAGCGTTCAAGAGAACGGGGTTGAAGGAGTCGTGCTGTCGTGATCCAAATCACCGGAGATCCTAGTGCCGAACGGACGGCACCTCCGCTCAACACACGTACAGCCGGTGGCGTCTCCCATGCCTTGGTCCAGCAAGGAGAGAGGGAGAGGTTGAGGAAGACTCCATCCAGCAGCAGCACAACAGCATGGTGGTGATGGAGGAGCGTGGCAATCCCGCAGGGCTTCGCCAAGCACCAAGGGAGAGGAGGAGGAGGAGAGGCAGGGCTGCACCAAGAGGAGAGGTTCTCATGTGTGTTGGGCAGCCCAAAACCTCAAGTATATATAGGGAAAGGGGCTGCGCCCCTTTAGGGTTTCCCACCCCAGGGGTGCGGCCAGCCCTAGATGGGACTTGGGGCGGCCAGAGGGGGAGGAGTGCCTCCCAAGTCAAGTGGAGGCCCTCCCCAGGGTTTCCCCCTTCCCATGCGCATGGGCCTTGGGGGCTGGTGCCCCTGGCCCATTAAGGCTAGGGCGCCCCACAGCCCATGCTACTGTATTGGACGTGGTGGAACAATTTCAGGACCTCCGGACCCTCCGAATCCTCCGAACCTTCAGAAGCTTCCGGTACAATCCGAAAAACCCGAACTTTTCCTAACCCAACAACAACTTTCCATATATAAATCTTTACCTCCGGACCATTCCGAACTCCTCGTGACGTCCGGGATCTCATCCGGACTCAACAACATTCGGTAACCACATACAAACTTCCTTTATAACCCTAGCGTCATCGAACCTTAAGTGTGTAGACCCTACGGGTTCGGGAGACATGTAGACATGACCGAGACGTTCTCCGGTCAATAACCAACAGCGGGATCTGGATACCCATGTTGGCTCCCACATGTTCCACGATGATCTCATCGGATGAACCACGATGTCAAGGACTCAATCAATCCCGTATTCAATTCCCTTTGTCTAACGGTATTGTACTTGCCCGAGATTCGATCGTCGGTATCCCGATACCTTGTTCAATCTCGTTACGCAAGTCTCTTTACTCGTTCCGTAACACACCATCCCGTGATCAACCCCTTGGTCACATTGTGCACATTGTGATGATGTCCTACCGAGTGGGCCCAGAGATACCTCTCCGTTTACGGAGTGACAAATCCCATCTCGATTCGTACCAACCCAATGACACTTTCGGAGATACCGTAATGCACCTTTATAGCCACCCGATTCGTTGTGACGCTTTGGTACACCCAAAGCATTCCTACGGTATCCGGGAGTTGCACAATCTCATGGTCTAAGGAAAAGATACTTGACATTAGAAAAGCTTTAGCATACGAACTACGATCTTTGTGCTAGGCTTAGTATTGGGTCTTGTCCATCACATCATTCTCCTAATGATGTGATCCCGTTATCAATGACATCCAATGTCCATGGTTAGGAAACCGTAACCATCTATTGATCGACGAGCTAGCCAATAGAGGCTTGCTAGGGACATGGTGTTGTCTATGTATCCACACATGTATTTGAGTTTCCTATCAATACAATTATAGCATGGATAATAAACGATTATCATGAACAAGGAAATATAATAATAATAACTAATTTATTATTGCCTCTAGGGCATATTTCCAACAGTTTTTTTAAATGGAAGGCGAGCAACGAGGCGGATGTAGGGAGGCGGACGCGGTCGGTTGGCGGGAAAAGGAAAGCTACGATTTTTTAGGCGATAGAGATGATTGATGATAAGAAAGGGAAAATCACATCAATATAAGGAAATATCCCATCAATACTTGATTGATTGCGATTTGTTTTTTATATGGTAACTAATCTGATCATCAATACTTGATTGATTGTGATTTATTTTTATATGGTAACTAATCTGATGGGTTTATGTGGGTGGTGAAGCGAAAAGGCAGGTGGGAGGGAGACGAAATAAAACCAGCGAAATAAAACCAACGAAAGTGGTGAGGCGAAATAAAACCAATGGATGTAGGGAGACGGGAAGCAGTCGGTTGGCAGGAAAAGGAAAGCTACGCATTTTTTAGGTAGTAGAGATGATTGATGATAAGAAATGGAAAATCACATCAATATAAGAAAATATCTCATCAATACTTGATTGATTGCGATTTATTTTTTATATGGTAACTAATCTGATCATCAATACTTGATTGATTGTGATTTATTTTTATATGGTAACTAATCTGATGGGTTTATGTGGGTGGTGAAGCGAAAAGGCAGGTGGGAGGGAGACGAAATAAAACCAGCGAAATAAAACCAATGAAAGTGATGAGGCAAAATAAAACCAACGAAAAATAACCGGCGGACTATTCACCAACTGCTATACTAGGGAGATATATATATATATATATATATATATATATATATATATTTGATTGACGTTCCCCGAGAAAGGGATGGCAAACGCCCCGTTTTAGTTGCAACACGGTATCAAGTGATGACAATTTCTGCTCGTTTTTGCCTCAAAATTTCCATCTTCTCAGATGCTGCCATGCTTCTCCGAAGAAAATGCAAGGGGTTCTAAAGAAACTGCAAGCAAAAATGTTGCGAACTATCGGGTCCTTAAAAGAAGACAATTTTTTAGGTTTTCTAAGTATGTCACATTTAGATGACATCAATATCCATGTCCTTGACTCCTCAAGATCCATTTTGTATGTTTTTTTCTGAGAGAGAAAGTTCCATTTTGTACGTTGAGCCGACTCAGTACCCCGACATTGGCGGGAATCCGCATCCCAAACTACTTTTATCCGATATAACAACCCTATCCGGTTTGTTTGACTCATCACCCGCAATTACCGACGAAGACCCCGAAAATAACACCACACCTCCCATTTTATCCACTCCCACTCTATCCATTTCCTAATCCCGGACGGCTAAAAACTGCGTCGGCTACGCTGGACCGCAGGAGCCGAGCCGACCGCGCAAGGCGGAGCCCGGAAACAGAAAGATGGGCGATCCCAGAGTTGCGTACGCCCCCCAAATATCTCGCCTACGTCCCCTCCCCACCGCCCCTCGGCCTCGTCTATAAAACTCCACCCGCTCCCTCCCTCCAACAAAGAAGGAAGGAACGAAGGAGGATCCACTGCGCCACGCCTGCGCCACACACACCCCTCGACACCGAAGGTAATAATCAGCTCCATCCCCTCCCTCTCGCCTCTCTCTCTCTCTCTCTCTCGGCCAAGAACACGCGAAGCAAGAACAGATTCACCAGAGGAAGAGGGGATGATGATGATTGTGTGAACGTGGCTCCTGATCTACCACGTACGTGCAACGCGCAGGTTTGATCGGATCGCCGTGCTCCATGGGGCTTCTTGACCAGCTGTGGGACGACACGGTGGCCGGGCCGCGGCCGGACCACGGCCTCGGCAGGCTCCGCAAGTACGCCTCCTTCTCCCCGTCCTCCGCGGCGGCCGGCACGACCGCTGCCGTGCCGTCGGCCGACGTGGCGGCGCCGGCGGTGACGCGGAGCATCACCATCCTCCGCCCGCCGGCTCTGTCCGTGACGTCGCCGCGCAGCGAGTCCGGCTCCGGCTCCGCGCCCTCGTCCCCAGCCAGCGTCCCGGACTCCCCCTTCGGCACAGGTGCCTTATCCTTGCCTCCAGTTTTTATCTCGTACGACGAGGCCGGCGTGATGTTGCTGACATGCTTGGCTTGCGGTTTCAGCAACGACACCCAGGGGAGAGAGCGGTTGGAGCAAGCTCCGCCGCAAAGGCAGGATGGCCGCCGACGGCATGGAGGCCAGCCCCGGCACCCCCAGGAGCCCCACCGTCTACGACTGGTGCGTTGGCTTCATCTCCACTCTTGTTTTTTAAATGATGAAACTAGTAGATCCAACCAACATGCATGACTCTGGTAGCCACAAATCTGATACTTCGGAACCGTGTATCTGGCAGGGTGGTGATAAGTTCGCTCGACCGCTAACCGTGAAAAAAAGAAGCAGATCCACCAAGACGGAGCTGCACGAGCACAACAAGAGTAGCTGCAAACTTGACCGGAAGATGGAACCCTGTCCCAGTATTATGTTACTGTATCAGTTATGTACTACTACTAGTACTACTTCCGTTGTAAACATCCACTCCACGTGAGATGATGCGAGTTTTCGTAGCAAAGGATGTGCTAGATGGATCCGAGTGGTAGCTGAAGGAAAACTTGGTAGTAGGCAACCGGCGACGTGCAACGACATGAGGCGAATGAGACCGATGTGAAGTGTGTGTGTGTGTGTGTGTAAATCCTACCAGTAGATGTACTAGATCAGAGGGGATGTTGAGCTCTAGCTGCTCTGTACAAGGCCCGCGGGCAGCATGTGCTAATGCATGCAGTGTAAAATATGTCTGCAATAATGCATGGCGAAGTGAGCCTCCACTCCTGTGATTACTGTCAGGCATCCTCCCTGGTTGGTCGGGCTAGTTGAAGAAATGGCACCAATAATTTGCTCGATTTGATTCGGGTTCGAGGGTGGTGTCAGATCGATGTGAAGGTTATCTGGTTCACTGTGCTCAGTCTTCTCTGTACGGTTAGGGTCAAAAGGATGGGCCTCTTGACGTTTGACAGATCGGAGGGCGTACTTGCTCGTGACACTGACGGCACGGCACCTCATTTGCCGATGAGAGCTAGGATATTTATCCATCGTTGAGCGCTTTGGTGAAGGTTTTCAAGGAAGGCCGGTCATGACGGAGCTTGGCGAGTTTGATGCTTGGCTAAGGCCTAGTTTAGCAGCATGGTCTTTCTAAAACCATAGTGAATCTCTAGTGAGACACTGCTCTAATATCCATCCTCTTCTTGCTTAGGGCTGGTTCAGAGAAACCGGCACGGCACCAATAATTTGCTTCGACGGATTCCTGGTGTCAGATCGACGGGACGGGAGACTTGTCTGAATTTCCCAATGTCGCCGTCCTCCGTTGTATAGCGTCAAACTGATGGGGCTGTCGATGCCTGACAGGTCATCAATGTGTGTGGTGATCGACGTTGACGACGCCGTGGCACGACTCTTCGTCAAGGTTGGGATATTTATCTTCCGTTGCCTACGCGGGTGAAATCTCTCAAGGAAGGCGACGGTGGATTTGCGCGCGGTGCACCATGATTTGCCGCACCCACTCGAGGCATGGCAACGGCGCGTCAGGGCATTTCCAACGGAACCTGTAAAAAACCTTCCACGTCCGTTCGCAAATAAGGAGATCAGTTCATGGATATGAATGCGAGAGGCATGCTAGCCGCATACATTTTCATAGTAACTTAAATCAATCGAACGAAATTCGTGCAAATAAGTGGGGATTTCATGCGAACATGACGAATTTCATGCAAAAAAGACGGATTTTCATATGAACATGGCGAATTTCAGAAATTCACATCAATGGTGCTAGTCCGGCTCTAAAGGTATAAATTAATACCTAATCACTGTCTGCGGATCCCTTTGTCTTCCTCATGTCCGGCAGCCCGATCACCGGACTGCCAGGAGCTCCGGAGGTATATGATTCAGCCCAAAGGACGGTTCGCTTCCCCACCACTCATCGGAGTGGAACCTCCGACTGATGCTTCAGCAGGAGGGGAAGGCGGCGCTACCGCTTCTGTGAAGCTCATGTGGGATCAACGAAGGTCCTTGAAAGAGAAGAACCGGGCAAGACACCGGTTGTGTACGCAGGTGTCGCGTAGGCGGTGGCCTTCGTGGGACCCAAGCGACGGCGACTCCTGTGTTCTACTTCTCCTCGATGATGGACGCAGACGCGGAGGCGCCGACCACCAACTCGTCGCTTTCGACGCACCCGGCTTCTGCCTCTGCCTGCATGGCACGGCCGCAGGCACGTGAGGCGCGGGTGCATGCACGAGAGGCGCGGGCGCGGGCACGGGTGGCACGGCCGCAAACATGGGGGGTTGTCGACGGCAGCGATGACGCCCGTGCTGTTGTGCTCCCCGCCGTGCCGGCATGGAGCAACTGGCCACTCCTCATCGAGTGGGCCTGGAGCGGCGAGTTGCTGAACCACACGACAACTCGGAGCGGCAACTTGCTCCGTCGGGTGAGGCGCGGGAGGTGGAGCAGCGAGCTGCCTCACTCGTAGGGCTCGGCGGGCCACCCAGCCAGCTTGTATGCCGGAGAACTGCTCTTCGGAAGCCATCGGAAGAGTGGTGGATGAGGGGATTGGGGGAGCGACGGAGGGGTGTGGTTCTTGCCCAGTGTCTGCCCTCGTTTAAATAGACGGCAGACGGTAGGAGCTCGATCGGCATTGCGTTTAATGCCGGCCCGCTCAAGAATGGATGCGTGGCCGTAGTAGGTTTCTCGGCTTCCACACGGGGTTAATAGGGGCGTATGAATGCGACGAGGAGGCGTGTTCAGCCCGACGTGCAGTGGGCGACGCCCCGGCCAGCGTGCCACTTCAATGATGGAGGTAGTGAGAGGTCGTGTCTGCCCTGAGCCGTCTTCAATGCGGAACGGCGCGCTCTCAATGCCGCATGAATGCAGTAGGTGACGCCAAGGCGGGACCGCGGGGGGGAGGTTTTTTATGGGTCGTATGGTCGGGCCAACTCCATCATGTGACCCCAAACGGACGTCCGCTTTGCCCGGATTCGGTCCGTTTGGGTAGGGAAATGGGGTTGTGTGCGGGCCTGTCCTGGTATGCGGTGGCAGTGCGCCCAACGCGCGGCCGCATCCTTTGGCCCCATTCTGTCCGCCACGGCCAAAAATGTCCATATATGCATATGAAAACAAGTTTGCACGTCCAAATATTAATTGTCTGAAATAAAAATAGTTTTACAACCCAATCGAAATTGTCTCTAATAAAATAGTTTTACAACCAAATCAAAATTGTCTTGAATGAACATCTATTGGTTGCCAATGTGACTCCAGACGTGCTCAACCAAGTCATTTTGAAGATCCAAATGAGTGTGCCAATCACGCAGCTCATGATGGAATTGGACAAATTGTTCGAACGTGGCCGTTTCTTAGTGCAGGGGCTCAACATTTTCACCTTGATAATCAAATTCTTGGTCGAAGATGTTGTCATCACGCTCGTCCTCGACAATCATGTTGTGCATGATCACACAAGCAGTCATCACCTTCCAAAGCTTCCCTTCATCCCATGACAGTGCAGGGTTCCGAACGATACCCCATCGGGATTGAAGCACACCAAAAGCACGTTCCACATCCTTTCTAGCACTCTCTTGCATTTGGGCAAATCTCTTCCTCTTCTCACCTTGGGGGTTCGAGATTGTCTTCACAAAAGTTGACCGCTGAGGATATATACCATCAGCTAGATAGTATCCCTTGTTGTACTGGTGGACGTTGATCTCAAAGTTGACAGGTGGGGAGTGGCCTTCTACAAGCCTTGCGAAGACTGGAGAACGCTGCAGCACGTTGATATCATTGTGAGAACCTGCCATGCCAAAGAAAGAATGTCATATCCAAAGATCTTGCGAAGCCACCACTTCTAATATGACAGTGCACGCTTTAACATGCCACTTGTACTGGCCCTGCCAAGCAAATGGATAGTTCTTCCTGTGACGCTCTCGATTCAATCGTACACTAATCATGCACGCAAATGTGTACGATCAAGATCAAGGACTCACGGGAAGATATCACAACACAACCCTAAAACATAAATAAGTCATACAAGCATTATAATACAAGCCAGGGGCCTCGAGGGCTCGAATACAAGTGCTCGATCATATACGAGTCAGTGAAGCAACAATATCTCGAGTACGGACATAAGTTAAACAAGTTTGCCTTAAGAAGGCTAGCACAAATCGGGATACAGATCGAAAGAGGCGCAAGCCTCCCGCTCGATCCTCCTAACTACTCCCGGTCGCCGTCCATGGGCTGCACGTAGTAGTAGGCGCCTCGGGTAGTAGTCGTCATCGACGGTGGCGTCGCTCTGGGCTCCATCGTGCAGTCGCAGCAATCGAGTAGAGATAGGGAAAAGGGGAACAAGGCAACCGTGAGTACTCATCCAAAGTACTCGCAAGCAAGGAGCTACACTACATATGAATGGATATATGTGTAAAGGGCCATACCAAAGGACTGAATGCAGAATGCCGAAATAAGAGGGGATAGCTAATCACGTCAAGACTACGCTCGCGACCTCCGCCTTGCAACATGTAGAATTGCATAGCAGAGTAGCAACAATGCAGACGGACAAGAATGTAGGGCCACAGATGGAATACTAGCATCCTATACTAAGCATGTAGGATTGCGGTAAAAGGTAACAACAGTAGTAGCAAGGACAGGCTATGCATCGGGATAGGTATAATGTAGCAAGAACATGCTACACTACTCTAATGCAAGCAAGATAGAGTAGAATAGGCGATATCTGGTGATCAAGGGGGGCTTGCTGGTTGCTCGGCAAGAGAGAGGGTCGTCAACTCCGTGAGTCGTCTTGGGCAGCAGCAGCGTCGGTCTCGTAGTCTACCGAGAGAAGAGGGGAAGAAACAATGAATACCATGCAAACAGATGCATATCGATGCATGACATGACAAGTAACGGTGCTAGGGGTGCCCTAACGCGGTATGAGGTGATACCGGTGAAGGAGGAAAGCATCCGGGAAAGTATTCCCGGTGTTTCGCGTTTTCGGGCAGAGGAGACGGAGGGGGAAAGTTGCGAGTTTGATATGTTAGGGGTGTGTGGTGGACGAACGGGCTGCGTATCCGGGATCGTCTTGTGTTCTGAGCAACTTTCATGTTGAAAATAATTTAATCCGAGTTACGGATTAAAAGATATGATTTCTAAAGATTTTATTAAATTTTAGAATTTAATTAATTATTTAATTTAATTAGAAAATGGAATTATGACATCAGCATGATGTCATGCTGACGTCAGCAGTCAATAGGGGTTGACTGGATCAATCTGATGGTGGGACCCGGTTGTCATTGTCTAAGACTAATTAATCAGGTTTAGTTAGTCTAACTAAAATGATTAGGTTTATTAACTACAATTAATTAGGTTAACTAATCAGGATTAATTGAGTTAATTAATTCCTTAATTAATTAATTAATATTTATTTATTTACTCTTTTTTTAAATCTTTTTTTCTTTAATTTTCGTTCTGGGGTGGGGCCTGCTTGTCATCGGGCCAATGGCCTTAGTGGGTTAGCGGCAGGGGCGTGCGGGTGGCTGGCGCCGCCCGTGCTGAGGCCGAGCCCAACCGGGGGGCAAGGCAAGGCAAGGCCGGAGTGGGCGTGGCCGGCGTGGGCGGCGCACCGTGGCGGCGTCGAGGCGGAGCCGGGCGTGGAGGCACCGGCGAGCTGCCCACGCCAGGCGCTGCCGAGGGTGAACGGAGGCCGCGGATTGCGATAGATGGACGACGTCGTCGCCGTTCGAGGAGGTAGCGGGCGGTGGCAGCCGCTAGCACAGGGTGCAGCGAACGGCGTGGGGTGCGGCGAGCCGCCGCGGCGCAGGCGAGGCACGCCCCGGCGTCGCGAAATGGAGGAAGGCAGCAGTGGCGGCGACGGAGGCGGCGAGGGAGGTGGGCGCGGTGATCCCGGTTGGCCCCTGCACCGGTCAAGCGGAGGAGAGCGCCGCCAAGGCGGTCGAGGAGTGGGAAGGGGAAGAGGGAGCGCAGCGCTTGTGCGAGCACGCATCGGGCGTGGCTGGCGGTGATCATGGCGGGGACGGAGAGGGACAGAGAGAGGAGGAGGGCTCGCAAGGGGAGTAGGGAGCGGGGCAACGTGCTCGGTGGAGGTCGGGGAGGACGACGGGGACGAGCGACGGAGTGGAAGGAGTCCGGTGAGGTGGCGACGAGCTCCGGGCGGCGTCGGTGATGGCGCCCTCCTCCTCGATCCCGATCCAATCGGGGAGGGGAGGGAGGAGATATTTTGGGACCGGGGTGTCGGTGGCGGTTGGTGGACTGGGTGAGAGGAGGGGTTAAGGGAGTGGAGCGCGGGGTGGGCCGGCCGGGCCTGGTGGTGGCCCAGTTGGGCCTGTGGTCAGCTGGGCCGAAGCCCGGGGGGTTTCTCTCCTATTTTTTTTGTCTTTTGTTTTTCTGTTTTATGTCTTTCCTTTTATTTATTTTCTTTCACTATTTTTATTCAACTCAGGGCATTTAAGTATTTTATAAATTTGTGTTTTCTTTACTATAATTACCCTGGCATTTAACTGCAAACTCCGAACATTTTAGTTTAATATTTTGAAACTTTTGCCGTTTGACAATAATTTGAATCTGAATTTCGAACGGTTTCGAATTATTGCGAGGATAGCAACAGTAACCGAGGTGTCATGGCACGATTAGCGTGGGATTACTGTAGCACGATTCTCCGGGCGTTACACTTCCACTCCCAGTGCATACAACCTATGCTGCCAAGCATGCCTGGCAAGCCTCTAGCTGCGTTGGTCGCCAACAATCTCTCTGTATCAGCGGCAGTTGGCTGCCTCAAGTACTTAGGGCCAAACACTACCACCACGGCCTGGCAGAACTTGTACATTGACATCAGACATGTGGTCTCACTCATACGCACATACTCATCCACCAGATCGCCTGGAATTCCATATGCAAGTATGCGGATGGCCGCGGTGCATTTCTGGTAAGAGGAGAATCCAAACTTGCCAAGGGCATCCGTTTTGCACTCGAAGTATGGGTCATAAGCAACCACTCCCTCTCGGATATGATTGAACAGATGCCTTGCCATACGAAAACGCTGACGGAATTTATCCGGCTTGAAGAGCGGGGTGTTCGCAAAGTAATCGGCATAGAGAAGGGTGTGGCCTCTCTCCCTGTTGCGGTTCAGGTTGGGAGCACGGCCAGGGAGTGACCTCCTGTACCAAGGAAGCTGCCGCTCAATGTGGTCATGAACGACCAGTGCAGCCACCACAAGATCATCATCATCCGATGATGAATTTTCCGATGAATAAATGAAGTGGTGGAAGAAAAATTCATCTCCACTGTCTATACTTTTGTGGGCAAAGTGTCGAACACCTTGTGGTCGTGGTGGCAAAGAGGTCACATTGATCACCTCGATGCAGCAGGGGTGGTTGGCGGCCGGCTATACTGGCCGCTCTGGAGCACTCGTCGGAAGCTACCGTGGCCGTCGTGGTACGTCGCCGGCGGTCGTATCCCCTCTGCCACCGGCTACGACGGCGATGCCCAAATCTCCTCCAATCGACGGCCAAAACTACGGCGAAAGCGTGGGCGTGGTGGCGGCCATGTCGAGACGTGGTTTGGTATGTACGGCCGGGGAGGGGGCGAAGTGAGGAGGCGGCCGTAGAATAGTGTCGGCGCCGACGGTGGGGTGGGGCGGGGAGAAGGGGTGGAGGCGTTGGAAGCCAAGGGACTGCTAGTGTCCCCGACAGGCGGGCCACGGGGGGACAAGGGCGTGCGGCGAGCCCGTTCGCGTGATGTTCGTTTCACCCCAAACTCGGCGCAAGTTTGGGCCGGGATGGGTCGAAAATAGACGGAATCCGGACATTTGTCCGTTTGGGGCCGCGCGTTGGGCCGCGCTATTCGTTCGTTTCACCCCAAACTCCAGCGAATAGCTCACACACCCGGACAGGATGGGGGCGCGCGGTGAAGTTGGCCTCAGAAGCGGGCCGGAGAGCGATCCGGACTCCCGCAAATCTTTCTATTTTTGTTTTCGGTTTGCGAAAGAAATTAAAGCAACTCCAATGGGGCGACCCATTTCGTCCGCCTGCGTTCGTTTGGGTCGGCGCGGACAAAAGTGGCGGCCCAACGTGCCGACCCAAACTCAAATCGTGTCCGCCCGGTGTCCGCGCCGACCCATTTCCGGCCTAAAATTGCGCCTGGAATGCATCAGCGCGGACGCGAAGCGGACGCGCCGCGAGTCTCCTCGCCGTCCGTCGCGTCCCCATCTGGCGGCCACCCAACCGCCACCGGTCGTCTTATTTATGACGACCACCGACAGTGGGCCCACGCGTCAGCCAGTGCGCGCGTCCTTTTTTAACCATGCGTGCAGTGGGGTCGGCCTCATCCACTTCTCCCGTCCACATCTGGCCCCCCACCACTCCCTTTGGTTCCTCGTAGGCGACCGCAAACCCTAGCGCGCGCCATGGGCCTCCTCGGCAGCAGCAATGGCAAGGGCAAGGGCACCCCCGACGCCTCGTCATCCCGTGCTCCCCCCTCCACCGCCGGCGCGTTCCGCCTGAACGCGGCGCTGACATCCGGTGCACCAAGCGTGGTGGCACTGGGAGTACAGCAACCCTCCCTACCCCGACGTGGCGCTGCCGCTGGTTGGCATTTGGATCAAACCGGATCCCGGTGCAGCGGTTCCATGCGGACCAATGAGCGCCACGACGACGAGTGCGCGCGGGCGCGCCAGCGCTGCTCACGCCAGAGCAGCGTCGGCTGCCCGAGTACGCCGCCGACTCTTCTAACTGGGAGGCTTGGTTCTGTAAGTTTTGCAGAAGCGTCTTACCTCCCGTAGGAGGCCGCGTGGTCTTTATTAATAGAGCGGGGCTTATCCCGGATATGCATACAGGAGTTTGTTACAATCGTGGCTTGCAAGCAAAGAAAGAAAGTAAAGATAAATACATAATATGCTAACAACTCCTATCTATCTTGTTGCTCAAGCTAACTTTCAATATCTTCATCTGACGCATATCTCCGGAACTCTTCAAACGCTAACAGCCTCCCTTAATCACAACTTTATTAAGTTGAGATTACGTTTGAATTCTTCCAACATTTTCACAGGGAGAGCTTTAGTGAAACCATCTGCAACCTGATCTTTTGAATGCACAAATCGAATATCTAATAATTTGTTTGCAACTCTTTCTCTAACAAAATGAAAGTCAATTTCGATGTGCTTTGTCCTAGCATGAAAAACTGGATTAGCTGATAAATAGGTAGCACCTAGATTATCACACCACAAACAAGGAGTTTGTCTTTGATCCACTCCAAGTTCAGTGAGCAAAGACTGAACCCAAATAATTTCAGTTGTTGCATTTGCTAGAGCTTTGTATTCTGCTTCAGTGCTTGACCTTGATACAGTGGCTTGTTTCTTTGCACACCATGAAATGAGATTGGGTCCAAAGAACACAGCAAAGCCACCAGTGGATCTTCTGTCATCAAGACAACCTGCCCAATCTGCATCAGAAAAGGCACTCACCAAAGTGGAGGATGATCGTGTAAAAGCCAGTCCAACACTCTGTGTGTTTTTAACATATCTGAGTATGCGCTTTGCTGCTGTCCAATGTACAGTGGTAGGTGCATGAAGATACTGACATATTTTATTTACTGAGAAAGCAATATCAGGTCTAGTAAGAGTCAAATATTGAAGAGCACCTACTATACTTCTGTACCTTGTACTGTCCTCACCTCCCAATGGGTCTCCATCATGAGCAGATATTTTTTCAGTGTTGGAGAGAGGTGTAGGTGCTGATTTACAAGTTTGCAATCCAACTCGAGTCAAAAGATCAGATGCATATTTTTCTTGTGTCAAGACTATACCATCTCTAGTTTTCTTCACTTCAATTCCTAGAAAGAAGTGCAAATCTCCCAGATCCTTGAGTGCAAAGCTTTTGCTTAGGTCCTTTAACAGTGCTGCAATTGCTTCATTTGAAGAACTGGTGACAATTATATCATCAACATATACAAGCATATATATTGTCAATCCAGACTTATGATAAATAAACAGAGATGTGTCAGACTTGGAAGCCACAAACCCCAAGTCTTGCAACCTTGAGCATAAACGAGAGTACCATGCCCTTGGGGCTTGCTTTAATCCATAGATGGCCTTGTCAAGCCTGCAAACATGAAACGGTGCACTTGGATTTTCAAAGCCTGGGGGTTGCCTCATATAAACCTCCTCTTCCAGAACACCATGAAGAAACGCGTTCTGTACGTCTAGTTGTCGAAGACTCCATCCCCTGGAAACAGCAATAGCCAAAACAAGACGGATAGTAGCAGCTTTAACTACTGGGCTAAAGGTGTCCTCGTAGTCTATTCCGTATCGTTGTTTAAATCCCTTGGCAACTAGTCTAGCTTTGTAACGATCTATAGTACCATCAGCTTTTCTTTTTATCCTATAGACCCACTTACAATCAATCAAATTTTTGCCTTCTTGTTTAGGTACTAAGTGCCACGTTTTATTTTTTTTGAGTGCACTATATTCTTCTTCCATAGCTCTTTTCCACTTAGCATCTTCCAGTGCTTTTTCTACCGTGTCAGGTTCATTTGTACTGCTCAGCATGCTGTATTTAACCATACCTTTATAGTTGACCGGCTGTACTTTACCACTTTGAAGTCGTGTAACAGGGCGTGTTATTGTTGTAGGCTGAAGGTGAGCTGCAGCGTTGCGTGATGCAGGAGATCCAGCAGTCTGCGCAGTGGATCTGGACTGCACCGCACCAAAGGACCCTCGAGGAGACAACGACTCGCTGTCGCTTGCTGAGTGGCTGCTGTGGCCATGCAACCCACATGAACCAGCCTCTGGATCTGAGACGGCCGGGTCAACTGCTGTTGCTGTGCCTCCTGATGGAGACTTGTCGCCAGACGTGCCGCTCGGGTCGGCTCCAGAATTTTTCACGCCAGGTTCCGAGGCCGGACGGGCTGATGCAGTTGGCAGAGCCGACGCAGGTGGATCTGTCCTGGGTCGAACTCCGCGCCTGACGTACGTGCGCAGGGGAGGCGCAGGTGGATCCTCCTGAGATCGCTCGCCATGGGATCGCTCGCCATGCAAAGGGATATCTCCCTCAAGTCCCGTGCAGTTTGGCTCTTGCTCGTCATCATTTTGTCCTGTATTTTCTGCAACATGCTCAGTAGACACGGGGTTAAAAGTATGAGGATTAACAACATTTGAATCATCGCAGTCATTATGCCCCCCATGATCAAATGGTGATGTGGGACGAAGATGCTCCGGAAGGAGCAAAATTTCTTGACGAAGACGAGCACCGGCATTAGAATGAAGTGATGCAAAGGGAAACACTGTTTCATCAAACACAACATCACGAGAAATATAGACACGACCGGTTTCCACATCTAAGCATTTGACCCCTTTATGAAGCGCACTATAGCCAAGGAAAACACATTGTTTGGATCGAAACGAAAGTTTTCGAGAGTTGTATGGTCGAAGGTTAGGCCAACATGCACATCCAAACACACGAAGGGAATTGTAGTCTGGCTTGGTATTGGTGAGGCGTTCTAAAGGTGTTTGAAAGTTGATGACCTTGCTAGGCAACATGTTGATAAGATGTGTGGCTGTTAAGAAGGCCTCATCCCAAAATTTAAGAGGCATGGAAGCATTAGCAAGGAGAGCAAGACCAACTTCAACAATATGGCGGTGTTTTCTTTCGGCCGAACCGTTTTGTTGATGTGCGTGGGGACATGAGACATGATGGGAAATGCCAATTTTCTGAAAGAATGGGTTTAATTTTTCGTATTCACCACCCCAATCCGATTGGACGACAATAATTTTTCTGTCAAACTTTCGTTCTACAAGTGCTTGGAAATTATGGAAGACTTCAAAGACATCAGATTTTTTCTTAATGAGGTAGATCCATGTAAATTTACTGAAGTCATCAATAAAACTTACATAATAAAAATGTCTACCAACAGATTCAGGAGCTTTCCCCCATACATCGGAAAAAACAAGTTGTAGTGGAGCAGTGGATATACTAGTTGACACAGGATATGGTAATTGATGACTCTTTGCTCTTTGGCATGAATCACACACTGACTCTGGCTCATTATGATAGGCGAGCTTATTATTCCTAAGCACTCGAAGAACAATGGAAAAAGAAGGATGACCAAGCCGGCTATGCCATCGAGTAGACGACAATTTTTCCGCACCAAAAGCTTGCTTATTTGATGTCCTAGCGTATGGAATCAAGGGGTAAAGACCTCCTTCACATCTGCCTTGGTATATTATTCTCCTCGTGACCTGGTCCTTGATCAAAAAGAATGTTGGCCAAAATTCAATATAAGCATGATTGTCAATGGTAAGGCGATGAACAGATAGAAGATTTTTGGAGGCACTAGGAACATGTAAGATTTTTTGAAGACGAATTTTATGTGATGGGGTTTTAATGACTGAATGACCAACATGTGCAATTCTCATACCTGTACCTCCGGCAGTGTGTACTTGTTCCTGTCCACGATACTTGTCGTGGTACGTCAGCCTCTCTAGCTCGCTGGTGATGTGGTCGGTGGCTCCACTATCAGCATACCAGTTGGTGTCGATCCCGTAGGAGTTGGTGTTGGTGGAGCCAGCCATGTGTTCGCCTTGTTGATGGTTGTCGTCATCTTCGTAACGCCACCAACACTCGCTGGCAATGTGCTTGCCATACTTCTTGCAGATTTGACATTGTTGGATTCTCTGATCCTCACCATTGGTGCCTTGGGTGCCGCCTCCATTGCCGCGTGCAGCACCTTGGCCACCACGTGCAGCACCTTGGCCTCCCTGCCGCTGAGCGCCCCTAGGGTTGTTGTAGAAGGGGCGTCCACCACGACCTTGGCCGCCTCGGCCTCCATTGCCTCGACCGCGAGGCATGCCTCGCCCGCGTGAAGGATGGCCACCGTGCCCGCGTGCTGCTGCGTTTGCGGACGACCGAAAGCCGTTCGAGCCTGCTCCTTGAAGACGCTCGAGCCGCTGGTCGAAGTTGGATAGTTGTCCAAAGAGTTCATCGGGAGTAATGGGCTCCGTCCTGTTATCCAGTGCCGACACAAGAGGGTTGTACTCCATGTCAAGGCCTGATGTGATGAACGAGACGAGTTCATCATCAGTCACCGGTTTTCCCGCCATAGCGAGTTCATCGGCATAGGAGCGCATGCGGATGAAGAAGGCTGCTGCAGTTTGGCTCCCCTTCTGGGCGTTGACGAGGGAGCTTCTTAGGTTGTTGATGCGAGCTCGTGAAGCAGAGGCGAACATGTTGCCAAGCGCCTTCCACACCTCCTGTGCAGATTCGAGCGCGTCAACAGGGATCAGCGCCTCCTTGCTTAGCGAGTTCAGGAGATAGCCCAGCACGACCTGGTCCTGGGACAGCCAGATCGCATATGCAGGGTTGGGGACGGCCACCTCCTTTCCTTCTTTGTTGGTGGAGACGAGCTTCTCATCTGGCTTGGCGATGGATCCATCAAGGTAGCCAAAGTACCCAGCGCCCCTAATCTGTGGCAGCACCTGTGCACGCCAGAGGATGAAATTGTCCCGAGTTAATTTCTCGGTGACTTGGGTGTTGAGGCTGGGTGCGGTGGTGGAGCTGGATGATGCCATGGGGACGAAGAGGGAGGTCGATCTAGACTAGATGGAAGAGGATGCTCTGATACCATGTAAGTTTTGCAGAAGCGTCTTACCTCCCGTAGGAGGCCGCCTGGTCTTTATTAATAGAGCGGGGCTTATCCCGGATATGCATACAGGAGTTTGTTACAATCGTGGCTTGCAAGCAAAGAAAGAAAGTAAAGATAAATACATAATATGCTAACAACTCCTATCTATCTTGCTGCTCAAGCTAACTTTCAATATCTTCATCTGACGCATATCTCCGGAACTCTTCAAACGCTAACAGGTTCGCCCTCGAACACGAGGAGCAACGGCGCTCGGGTGTCGACGCCGTCCCGCCGCCGTTCCCACCGCCGCCCCCGGAGGTAGAGCTGGAGGACATGGAGGCGGAGGCGGAGTACCAAGCCGCCCTCGAGGAGGCCCTGCAGCACGCGCTGGAGGCTAGCCACATCGAGGAGGACGCGCACTGGGATGGGCTGGAGCAAGCCCTTGCCCTGTCGGCGGCGGGGGACTCCGTCCACACCCCGCTCTTCGTGCCGCCGCCTCCACCGTCGCCGCCCGTACAACCCAAGCCGGAGCCGGAGCCGTCGCGTAAGCGCTCCTCGCCTCCACCCACTTGCCCGGAGGAGGCCTACTCGTGGGCGAGCGATCTGCAGTGGGTGAGCGCCTCCGTCCACTTCGCCGCGACGGGAGGAGGAGGCCCCACCTCGGCGATGGAAGGAGCACTGGCTCCGCCAGAGCAGCCGACGGCGAGGAGCAAATGCGCTTCTGAGAGGCATGCTCCAACGCGACGCGGTGGCGCTCCGGCTCGAGGAGGAGGAGGAGGCGCTTGCTTGCCGCAATGCCGCCGCCCCAGCAGACGCCGGAGGAGGCATGCCCTGGCAGCGTTCCAGGCGGCGTTCGGGTGGGCTGGCCCTGCTCCGGTCTTCATTGACCTCACCGACGACGGCGGCGTCGAGGACAAGGGCAAGGGCAAGGCCATCGACGTCTAGGGCAGCGTGCGGGGCGGCAGCAGGCGGGCGCATACTTTTTTTTAATGTTTTATTTAATGTTTATTAGATTTAGGTGGACTTTGGCCGGCGTTTGACCGACCACTTTATGTTTAATTATGTTTATTTCGTGCAACTTATTTTTTTTCACGCCGACACATTTGGGTCGGCCTCCCGTTGGACGGTCAAGCCGACCCATTTTAAAATACGGATGCGCATGTCTGTCCGACCCAAACGAACAAAAAGCAGACAAAGCGCACATCCGTTTGGGTCGTCCTGTTGAAATTGCTCTTACATCTGAACCATCCCGTGAACCGATACAGGTCGGTGTTGTGATGCCCTACCATTTCCGTTGGCAACAAATGTTGGTGCGCCGGGGGTTGACTGATCTGCTGTCCCCTGGATGGACCAGTGCACGGCTGTCTTGTGCTGCGCGGATGGCTCAACCGTCCGCCACGGCCACGCCTCCTATCGGGCGTTTCTCGAACCTGTCCCCTGCCTGCCATAGAGGGGCACGTCGTGTCCGCCTCCCGGGCCCGGCAGCCTCGCCTTCCCTGCTGCCCTGCATGTGAGGGAATGGAATCGGCCGATCTGTCCGGGCGATTTAATTAGTCAGAAATGGAAATGGACCGGTGCTGCTCTGTTCTGCTGCTGATGGAGTGATGGTGCTTTGCTCCACGACCAAAGCTCGATCTAACCGTAGCAATTGATGATCACGCGATGCTGGCCCTACAAGGCGCTAGTAGAACTGTCTAGAAAAGCTCGAGGAGCAGCTACTGGTTGGACATTTCTCCCCACCCGCGTGGGTGTAGTCGAGTCGACGCGAGGATGCATGGTCATTCATATTCGAGTGACGGCTAGTAATTTTATCTGCCTCCTTGCCTGCATTTTTTTTCTACCGCGCGCTCTTTTTGTGCACAGGTTATCAGTCGTTGCTCGTTCGAAGATGGTTATTGCCTACTGCAGTAGTCAAAATTGACCTAACCTTTCAGTTCTTAATTGAAACGAATATTAAGATTTAGATCACTGGCTCATCAGATTGGGGACGTAGCTCATATGGTAGAGCGCTCGCTTCGCATGCGAGAGGCACGGGGTTCGATTCCCCGCGTCTCCATTTTCCAATTTTTTTTTCTGTCTGCTTTTTGTCATTACATTTTACTGAAACCAGATCGCTGTATTTTGAGGATCAGTTTCACATTCCAGCAGCGTGGCTTTTTGTCGAGAGTTTGGGTCGATAAACTCGAGAAATGGCCCAACTACAAGATTCGCGGCCGTCTCTATAGTTGGGCTACCCTCCCGGCCCAGCTGCTCGGCCCGCGCTCTCTACTTCCTTGTCAAGCGAAGCCGAACCCCTCTTCCTCCTCCGCTGATCCTCCCAAACCCGCGCCCCGAATCTGCTGCCGCCGCTGCGTCCGTGTCGGCTTTGTCCCGCCGGTGAAGATGTTGTCGAGGATCTCCCGCCTCGGCGTCCACGCCCTGAGCCGGGCGAGGCTAGGTAAGCTCTCCTCCCTCTCCACCGTCGCCCCTCGAATACGCGATTTCATTTACCTCTGCTGCGTTGCTGTCTTATTTGGATGTCTCGGTTAGGATTAGAAGGCGTCAAGTGCGTGATTCTGATTCCTGAGTTGCTCGGAAGTACTCCGTGGGTTTTCCTGGTGGTCACCTGGGGGTGGCCTGCCAAATTTGTGCTCAGCCCAGCGTGCTACTGCCCCGGGTGTTAATTCCATGCCATTCGGATGCCATAACGTGCCTAGTTTCGAGTTTGTGGATGTGGACAGGCTGATGATTAGTTGATTGATATCTGGAAACAAATGCGAGGTGCTTTGATGAAGTAGCAGCAGCAGCAGTATCGAGGGGATACACCTGTTGGTTGTGGCCACACTGATTTCCTGCTATTTGGTCACACAGAAGACAGAACTAATCCTACATCTGGTAGTTGGCAATGATGCACTAGTTATGCTCAGTTTCTCATAGCTTAAACGTTATTAACATGTACAGTAATGTTTATTTATGTGTTTTTTTAAGATGATCCATGCTATTCATTATTCAAGCTGTTCCCCTTTTATGTCTAGATCCACATTTGGGAAGAAATGTATGTTTAGTTATTCTTGCTATGCGTGAGTCTAATGTCTGATAACTCCGGTGCACCGTACAATAGTAAGGTTGTGGTTGTTTGAACTAGACACTCTGGTATCTAAGCTCATTAGGATAATTTTCTGGAAGTTCTGGCCAAGTCATCCCTTGATGAGTTAAATACCCTTCACCCCCTTGATATTTTTTACTAGGGCTTTAAGTAAGTTTTAGGAGAATGCATTCTCTAGACTGGCATGCTTGTCAATTTGTTGTGATCATCTTCCATTTCTCTATGTTCACTGAATTATTCTGACATTTATCAGGTCAAAAGTCAGTACCATCAAGGAATCAGGAAGAACCCATTAGAGCTTGTATGAACTATGTGGTCAGCTCTCTCTCTCTCTCTCTCTCTCTCTCTCTCTCAAATGTTGCATTGTTAACTTGTCTACATGTACTGCCAACTTATACAAAAGAGTTTCCCTGGTTGCTGGAGTTGTCGATTTGCTAGGCCTCCAAGCATTTTTTTACGGGGAATTTCTTCGAGCAATCCTAACTGTACCGTTAATCTGCAGAACTTGTTAATGTTTGCTTCGGTACACTCCCCTTAAAAGTTTGCACAAATCTTAAAGTTACTTAAAAAGGCTATCATCATATTAGTTTCGTAGTTTGCAGATCAAACGTATTGAATACAAAAGGTACCTTCTAATCTCCACCTTTAATCTGCATCGAAATCCATAAACTTTTCTAGGGGGGTGTACCGAAGCAAAGTTGACTCTATATAGTTTTCATACTTATCAGATATCGATGTTTGAAAAGATGTGCAGATATACAGATCTCATGTCTGTGCTTAACTTTTTCTTAATTTATTTAAAATGAAAAAATATAATGTAGAAAAACTGGAATAACTTAGTTGAAAGATGGAATAACAATGGAACTCTTTTCAGGGTAATCGTTCTCTATGTTCCGCCACAGAAGCTAAAGTCAATGACAGGAGCGAACAGCCGAAAGCTAAGTAAGTCTTTTTACTGTTGATGCCTAGCCAGTCAGCTTTTACTTACTTACTGTTGGGTGTAGCATAAATACTAAAATGTTTTCATGTATGCTCAATATTTTCAGATCAGCAGTACAGACTATTGTGTCACACTAATATTAATATTTACTGATCTATCTCTGCATCAGCAAGGATTCAGAATAATAACCAAAGCTCATGGAAGCAACCCTATGGTCCTTGGATGAATTTCTTAGCTGTTTATAAAAGCTTCTAATGGCTCATTGGCTCTGTGAGACCAACACAATAAACCTTACTTACCAATTTTGACGACTAACTAAATACAGCCAGTTCAACAATGATACAGTTAGACTGTAACTGTTGGAGCACTAGGACGGACTAGGATTACATGAATATAAGTACGCCCACCAAAATAGATGGGCATAAGGAGTCTAATTAAAAAAGATTACCAATTTAAGCTATGCATGGAAAATTATTATTTTGTAAAGGATTAGAGAGAACACATTAGGTTGGTGAATTAAGCCTTCATAGTGATGTTTGCCCTTGATGCTAAACCATTTGATGGTTGAAACTTTGGCAAATAATTTGGCAACGGACTTCTGTCGCCATTTCACTTTGTGGCAGGTTGATGTGGACTCATGCCGTTATCCCTTTGGAGGCATGACATTTGTATATTTTCTAAAATAGAACGTTCAGATGTTATAAAAATGTTTCTTCACTTGTGCCCCTTCTGCACTTGGGTAGCCATAGTCTCTGCGAGACAGCTGATTAGAGAAGCAAATAAAACTAGTGAAATGCCCCCGTATCATTAGGGAAGTAATAATAATAAAATAAATTGAATCATGTAAAACTAGCTAAATGCGCCGGTATTGCTACAGTAGTAGTAATAATCAAATCATATCATATGTGGCACATCAATCTCCAAATAGATACCCCACTTGTCTGGAGGGAAAGTGGAATGGCAGGCGGGCCATCATCACCAACTCCAAAATGTGTAGGAGTAAGGTAAAGATAGATATGGCAGGTCGTCCAAACTGCTCCATTTCAGGTAAAACATACAACAGAATATAGGTAGGAAAACACGATGTACATGATCCAACAGCCAACAACATGTCCGGCACACAGGCTGACTACAAGATGGAGCAAAAAAAGGAATTGGTAGATCCACTCATTGAATTATTATGAATAGTAAAGAGGCCTTTAAGTTCAATTCCTGTTCCGAAAATGATTTTGGAAATTCCTGGAGTACTTAACTGGCGTAACATTTGTCCACCTAGAAGCCATCCACCTGACTTAACATGGTTGTCTTCCACTGTTCTTAAAAGCAGCATTCCTACAAGCTGCAGTTTGTCCATTCCTGTATTCCATAGCTTTTACTATGTGGGTGTAATTGATCCTCGCTAAATCAAGCTGCTCTCGTGCGCATGGGGGAGTGGGGGGTGTCGGGGGAGGAGGTGGCCCTACATTTTGTGGCATAAGACCACTTGTGGAGGAACTGTCAGATTGGTAAGAAAAGTTCCAGATGTTATGTAGCCTGCTTACAACACCACCCTTGAAGGGACTAGTATGCTACATAGGCACTGCTTACAATTGTGGGAGAGGTAATTGGGTTAAGTTCTTGTTTGATTGGTACGAAATGGGCTAGGATTATATAGCCCGCTTACAAACCCAAGTATGGAAAGTAACAACCTTGGGAACCCTTAAGAGATTTGAATCCGAACTTAAAGATAGCCGGGAAATCCAAACTCAAAGATAACTGAGATCCTTATCCGTTAATTAGGCAATCGTTAGAGGTAATTGGAAGAATATCTTGCTTGGTTTGTAAGAATAGGGCTAGGCATTATAGAGCCGGCTTACGAACCTAAGGTTGGAAAGTGACAACCTTGGTACTCTTAAGAATTCAATATCCCAACTTACAGATATGTGGGACACTCATCCCTTAGTTAGGAACAGCTCCACCCGTGAGCAAGTGCTCCTTCCTCCTGGGATGCCCTCCTGTTGTGGCCAACTGGCCATAGTTCTGGGCCAAGTATGCTTTGCGAGCAATATTTTGTCCTTTGGTTTTTAACACAATCAGGCCTCATGCAGGTGTCTATTTCATATTTTGTCTGTATGGAACCTATGCAGCATTTAGGGCATGAAATTAATTTAGCAACAAACGGCGATATCCAGACATGCGAGAACTTCTGTCAATTTTACCAGTTCTGCCTCTATTTTGATGCATAGGGTCTTTATGAGGTCTATCTGCTTTACTTTACAGCTTATTTAAGTTTTTTATTTTCTCGAACACGCCTGGGAGTGTGTCCTTTTTCAATACTTTTTGTATTTTAAAGCCTTTTCTTCTGTCATTTTCTTGTTTTGCGTGTAGAATATGTTACATGTTCCATTGATTAATTAGGAACTTAATCTTGAAGTTAGGATTCCATCCCCTTCCCTTTTAGCTGATTTGTTGCTTAATATCTGATGGGTTGCGCATGCTTTTGGTTCTTAATTTTTTACCATTTTGTCCTACCCTTGGCAATCAGTATCAATGATTGGAATTTTCTTTGCAGGATATCTGTGACATTTGTTGATAAGGATGGTGATGAAACGGTTATCAATGTTCCTATTGGGATGTCAATGCTGGAAGCTGCTCATGAGAATGACATAGAACTTGAAGGTCCCCTTTAGTACTCCTTTTTACTAATTTTGGTTTGAATCTTGAACATCCTGCAGTAATACCACACCTGTACTTGACTTCATGTGCTTCTTTGGACTTGATATCACCTGTATTTTTATTAGCTAAAGGAGCTTACATTGATATGTAAGTTCAAAATAAGGTATAGATATATCATGATACCTTTCTGTCATTGTATGCCTCCTTTGATTCTGCATCTGTTAGAATTTTCATTTAAATTCTGTTGCATGTTGACTTACAGTACTCCCTAACCTTTTTTGCCATATATATCTGAATTGCTTGTTCTGCCATGATCACCAGGAGCATGTGAGGGCTCTCTTGCATGTTCTACCTGCCATGTGATTGTAACGGTACGAAGTTCTACATACATTCTTTCTAAGTTTTCAGTGTGTTGAGACAGTTCAAAGTGCAGTTTGATGAGAAAGCTCTATTCAGGACGTAGACTACTATAACAAATTGGAAGATCCTGAAGATGAGGAAAACGATATGCTGGACCTTGCTTTTGGGCTTACAGAAACGTATGCTTATTTTTATTTTTTTGTGAATTGTAAGTACAAAATGTATTACTCCAGTTAAACTAACCTGGTCCTATTGTTTTAGATCTCGCCTTGGTTGCCAAGTAATTGCAAGCCCTGAACTTGATGGCATAAGATTAGCACTGCCAGCAGCTACCAGAAATTTTGCTGTTGATGGGCATGTCCCGAAACCACACTGACTAAGCACTGGGTATGTTGCATACCTGCTCAGTTTTGCAGAATATGAGATATAGTTACTTTTATTTTTCATCTTGTTGTATCTGTATCCTCAACATTTAAATTCTGTAGTCCTTGGCAAGATAGCGATTAATGTCAACTTGCTTCGTCAAATAACACTTGTAAAATTCATTGGAAAATGCATTGTCATTGCAATGCTAGCAAACCTTGCACTTGGAAAATCTACCATCAGTTTGTCCATCACTCCATGTTTATTTTTCGCTATATATTATGCTATACTGTAGATCTTCCTTGTAAGCTAATGCTTGTGTGTATCAAAGTGGTATCAGCTGTTATATTTACCTACAGTTCTGACCTTATTTTTGTCGCGTTCTCCTTTAATTTTCCTTTTGTTACCTTGTAGTTATGTTTTGTATGCTGTAATAATGTAGTTATCAATCATACTTAGCAATGCTACCGCATACTCTTAAGTAGTACTATGAAGCCCGGAAAAACTATAAATTTTGCCAGTCTACTTTCATACTCCATTTTCTAACATTTAGAAAACATTGCACAAAAATAATGCAAATATCGCTTGCATATAACAGAGCCAGACATAACTGAACTTTAAGTCCAAGCAACTATAACAAAAGAGAGCTACCGTAGGCTCACTAAAGGCATCACAACAGAGTTTAATCTGGCTAGCGATTTACTCTATAGTTAACTGATAAAATCCTTAATACTTAACTTCTATGGCCGACCAATTTACTAATCATGGTAGGGCTTCTAACCTGTCGTCAATGGCAAAGTTCCAAGAAAAATGATATGTGTGAGATATTGTATAAACATGAGCTGGCGAAGATGAGGGTGTTACCGCCTTTATCTTCAGCATGTTGTCCTTAGGAGTTACCTAAACACATAGAAATAACAAAAGGTGAGTACAAAAATTAAGAAGTATGCATAAACCACAACACTGAATATTTATAAATAGTATCCTATCACCAACACAAATAATGATGATCATATGTGTCCACATGCTCATTGCATCTCACTGCATTTCGTATACCGGTATCGCTTGAGTAGACATCCATCGGCCTCTACTTGTTGAGCATTGAAAGTTTCAAGGTGCCGAGCAAAGTAGCTCTTCGTATTTTTGTCACTATGATGATGTGGAAAATATGAAATGCGAGTAGAGTGTTTGCAGTATACAAACTTCTCCATTAACATATAATTATGACCATGGAAAATATCATGAACATAAAGAACAAGTACTAAGAAATAAATTTTATGCAAAAATAGCCAGAAAAAGGTTATTATACCATCATGGACTAATGTCCATTGCATTGGAACTCCTCAGACCTGTGGAGCAAACCTCACTAAAGAAACTATTTGAAGATCATCACACAAGCATATTCTACTATCTCCATACTCAACAGTAACAATAACAAAGCCTTTAGTCCCAAACAAGTTGGGGTAGGCTAGAGCTGATACCCATCAGATCTCGCAAGCTAGCTTCCATGCACCCCTGTCCATGGCTAATTCTTTGGTGATATTCCAGTCCTTAAGATCTCTCTTTACGGACTCCTCCCATGGCAAGTTTGGTCTACCCCGACCTCTTTTGGCATTATCAGCACACTTTAGCCGTCCGCTATGCACCGGAGCTTCTGGAGGCCTGCGCTGAATATGCCCAAACCATCTTAGACGATGTTGGACAAGCTTATTCTACTATCTCTATACTCGACGCTCGACAAAATTTGTAAAACCCAACTTTGCTCCTTACATCAAAACGCGGTTTAATTCTCTATTTCCATTCTATTTTCTCCTTAATTATTAGTATGTTTATCCAGACAGCACAAAAGATACCAGCTTAGATGTCTACAACTTTCATGTTACCTTAATAGTGATAACATCTGAAATAGAAAATTGTTTCAGTTAAAAACCGGCTCAGGAGCATGGTTTTTACTCGAGTTTTCAAACCTTTAGAAAGACAAGTACAAACTTCTCCTTTTCTGACTAACTTCATACTGTAAAGGCTTTGACCTCAATTTTCGAATTAGTATCCCAGATCAGCAATTCAACTATCAACATCTTGAGGCCCTTGTGAGAGGGTCGCTCCATGTCATTGTTTCTGAGAGAAGATTTCAGATTAAGGGCCTGTTCTGAAACACGCTAGCTTCAGCAAAACTTCTCGTATCCAGCTTCTGCGCCGACTTCTCGCTTCAGGTGGAGCTACGCAAACCGTTCTGGAGGCGAGGCAGCTTCTCCTAGCGCCTGGGTGAGTTGGCAGCCCAGCTGGGGCGTTGAAGCCCACCTTCTTGCCACCTTGGGCCGGCTGGAAGCAGCCCATTTCGGGCCAAACTGCACACAGGCTAATAAAAAAGAGAGAAACAAGCTGGGCCTACTTCCGGGGTGAATGGCTGGCCTTTTTTTTCACACGAGATAATTTGTGTGATTTCTTCAGTACAGAGAGGTGTACAGAGAGGTAGAAGTGTACAGAGAGCTGGGCCTGCAGCCGCCATATATTTTTGAACTACACATAGCCGGCATGTATTTTTGAACTTGCCACAAATATTCCTAGTTAAGACAAGTTATAATAAAGACGGATAACCAACTTTGTTATATGTCATACAACAAAAGTTTCATTTGCATATATTTGCAAATCAAAATCTTCGATGTCATCAACATTGATGGCGGCTTTCACCGCTGCACTAGAGGGGGGAGGTATGCCGGAAGAGGGATTCCAATGGTCTGTACCATCAGTTGTGATATCTCCAAATATAATCCGCAAGTTTTGCTCATTAGCAAGACCTTTCTTCTTGAACTTGCCACAACCTTTAATGTCCTGTAATACAACATAGGAAACACATTATTAGTAATCAAAGTGATATGGATGAATTAAGATATGCAATACATTAGCGAAAGAACTCACAATTTTGGCCTTTTTCCACCACTCATCATCTTGTGACACGGTGTTGTTCACATAGTCCCATCCGGCTCCGGTCTCCCGGAACTTGAGTTTCTTGAACAAACTGAAATCACCTTTAAGCTTGTCCCATTTGTTTTTCAGTTGTGTATATGTGTAGTCTAGCCCAGTTCTCATCTTAAATTGCCTTCCTACCTCATCAAATGCATTTGGTGTCAAGTAATTGCCTGGCCTATTTCCGGCTTTCACTTGCTCAGCAAACAACTCGCAGATAATCTGAGTGTTTTCAACGCTCCATTCAGCAGCCCCAGACATACTTGAAACTTCTCTAAAAAATGCATGTCACTTTGATAAACACAAAAATTATACTTTTCTGCACAGCCAAGGGCATGTAATATCTGAACTAGCAGTACATTTGCACACATACACCACTAGACTTATGATAATAAATTGCAAATAGCAGTACATTTTCTGAATAGCCAAAATTGTATTTCACTTTTCTGAAAATTATAACACATTAGCACTCATGGCATTACCCACATAGCAATATGCATTAACTTATGCACACATATAATCCAGAGTAGCAGTACATTTTCTGCACACCCAAAACTGTATTTCACTTTTCTGAATGCTGCAACAGGTTAGCACTCATGGCAGTACCCACATAGCAATATGCATTAAAGCTTATGATTCCAGAATTGCACACATATATTCCAGATTTGCACAACAAACAATAGGTTCCAGTGTAGGAATTTGCACACAACAAATACAACTCTGAAAATAAATTGCACAGATGTACAGAACAGAGGACATGCGCGAGGACAGCAATCCATAGGGAAGAAGAGAAGGGGACGAGCTCACCTTGCAGTTTATGCTTGGAGGCGCGGTCGTCCTGGTGCCACTCCTGGCTTGCGAGCGTCTCTTGGGCGTCAATGGCGTTGGGGACAGCTCCTCCGGGCCATGGGGTCGCAGCTCCTTGCACCAGGCGCGACGGACGGCGAAGACGATGGGATCCGGCGGGAAATAGACTGGGGCGGCCGGATCTGTAGTCTGAGTCAACGATTTGGCCGGCGACGGGGGCTGCCGGGCGTGGCGGCGGCAACGGCGGCGGTAGGGCTACAGAGGAGAAGTGAGGGGAAGGGAGTTGTGTGCGACCAGGTTGACCTGCGGGATCGAGCGAGGGGGAGTTGAGCGAAACGTTTTTCTTGGCGGTGGCAATTCGGCCGTAAATAACGAGCAGCTTCAGATTCACGAAAACGGGAAGCTGGGATTCTGTCGCTTCGAAAAAATGAACTACAGCCCATCGCGGCTTCCTGAATTTTAGCTTCGTGAAGCTAATCCGTTCGGGCTGGCTTCGGGCAGAAGTTTTTAGAAGTATGGAGTGGGAGGAGATCAGAACAGGCCCTAAATCATCTCTTCCATGAGTGCGCTGTTTACTTTCCTGGTGCTGACATCTAAAGTTCTCACCTACCCTCTGTAGTCTTGTTCGTGATGCCAATTTGTTGTTGTCATGTTTTGCATCTCTGATGGCTACTATGGGAGCCTCCTTTTGATCGTTCAGATACGTCACATGGTCAAAGTTTCAATTACTGGCATATGCAAGATTTCACCATTCTATGTGAATGTTGATCATAGTGGTATGGCTACTACTACTGCAATTGTGGATGGAGATGCTTGCTTTTATTTGTGTGTACGAGTTAAGTTCAGTGATGCCTTGTTTTGTTACTTCAAGAATTTTTGTTTTCATCATTGGCTTGACCAGCTTTATTCTGACAGTCCATGCCAATCTCATCTAGAAGATTCCTTTGTCCGGTCTTTTCCTGCATGTTACAGAATTAGTTACAAATAAATAGGTTTGGCCCCGAGTAAGTTGCAAGGTTTTCATGAAAATTTGTCAGTGTTCCAGTGTGATGATTATTTCTTTTAAAACTGGAGATATTTCGAAGTACATCAAACAATTTTGCTTCTGTTACAGCTCAGGTGCTGGTGTTACAGTTCAGGTGTGCACAGTACCAACAGTTTGGTTCCTTGCTAGTTTTGTTCTTTCATTTCAAACAGCTAAAATTTTGGGGGTTTCTTGCGTTTCTTGTGTTTGCATATGATCCATCTGCTTCTTCTTGTACTCTCCCCTGTAGTTGTTTCATAACCCCTGTTTCGTCGAGTGTTAAAAGTTGGGTAGGGACAGGAGAACCACCGCTGCGTACTTTTTTGCGACCGTAATGTCAGCTCACCATAATGTAATTTGAGGAGGAATACCATCCGTGAGCGTTCTGTCATTACCAACTGGTGGAGAGTTACCATCAGTCTGGTTTGCCTATTTATGGTGGCTGCATGATATGCTAGCGCACCATCAGTGATGTGCCAAAAGGGTAAGATCAGAAATTTGGGTTTTCTTTTCTGTATATGAAAGAGTAGAGTATTCCCTTCCTTCCATGTTATAAGCGGCTCTTCGTATAAGATTTAAGACGTGTTTTTGAGTTTTCTTCACCTAGGTCTTCTTATATACACTGAATCCCTCTGGTATTTAAACTCCGTAGTACTACATTTGGAATTTTTTGCTTCACTCGAATGAATTTGCTTGCAATTATTCATCTATACATGAAGATCCATTTATGCGCGTCAACGTGATGACCGTTATTGGAATCGTAGTTCACGGTTTGGTCCCATTGCGTTGTGCACTTGCGTTCTCCCCTGGTTCGAGCCTCCAGAATTTGACGGCATCTTGCCTAAATACTCGTGAATATGTTACTTCCTCAGTATTACTGTAACGATTGTTTGTTCTATTAATTTGAGGTTGGTGGCAGTAGTACTGTTTTCTTCTCTCACAAGCAGTTAATTTTTCTCTCTTTGACATTTCCACTGTCACAGATGCTGAAACGTTGTTTTTGCCCCCCACTGCATCCGAGAAGGAACGAAAGTGACCGATGATTCTTACTGGTTAAGAGGCATCGGTTGAAGCTGCTAGATTAATTGCTACGTAATCGGCGGTTGGTAAACCTTCAATTCGTGGCAGCATAGTTTACATCGTTCCGAGGCCCGTTCGCTGCTGGGCAGATGAACCGATCAGCTCCGCCGCCCAAGTCGCATTCGGATCGTGATCGTACCACTTGTGAAGCTGATTAAAGCGCCGACGCCACGTGACTACAGTAGGTCGTATGTATCAATGTATGTCGTGAGACGCCGTGCTCCCATGACCGTAACGTGTCTGCCTCCCGTGGCGCATGTCGGGATGGAAAGGCTCGTTCAGGCGATGATGCCGCCGCACTGTATCGCGTACCGTCGAACCCCCATGTGTCGCCGGCCTGTGGCTGCTGCCCTGATGCCATCACAGATTTCCGCTGTTGCTAGGCAGTGCTACGGAGTACCATCTTTTTGGCTGTGTGTGACACCCGTCTTGGTTCATCGGATTACGTTTTTGCTCTCATCTGCTGCCACTGTAGGTGTAGAGCAACCAATCGTAGCACACGACCGGCACGGCCGGCGCACGCCCGACCAATATTGCTTTTAAAACATAATAGCATTTACTTTAAAATGCGATTGGCAATGGTCATGGATCAACACATTGAAGAGATTGGCTTTTGGATGAGTTGAACCTTAGCATATTTTATCTCCTGGGATGATTCAGCAACGAACTGCTTTGCAACCGCCCCGGTGCTCCGTCACCGGATGGCTTCGACCGGTGTTGCCTCCCGAGAAAAACATACTGTGGATGGCGATCTTCGAAAGGAAAGACAAAAAGGAGAGAGCGACAGACCTCCTTCGTGGGGGGCAAAGGCAGGCTCATGATCGTCGCCCTACCAAGTCCCCGGATGGTGTGGGAATCCCCAAAGCAGACACGCACTTATCTTTCTCTTGCTCAACAAAGGTGAACAAAGGGAGAGAGAAAAGCACCAGATTCTGCCACTCACACACCAACAATGTGCATATCACAGATTAACCAAAAGATGTTTGGCACTAATGGTGTGCTGAAAAAGAATAGTTTTTCAAAAAAGAGTTTGGTGTTAACTCACTCGTACCAAAGGTTTGCAAACTAGATGTGTTTTTGATTGATATATAGGGCAGGTGCTTCTTTATTTGGCTTATTATCTTGTGAATGAACTCTAACTTGGCATATATACCCTATGCGGTGAATAAAACTCCTGACATGCTTTGGTACTGAACATTCTTGTCAGAAGTTTATGAAGTGCATATAAGTACTCAAACGCAGGATCGATCTACGAACTTCTTTCTCTCCTATTCCCAAGGCATTGTTGACATGATCATTTCTCTCTAGCTAGTATTCTTTCTGAACGGAACTAATCGTGTGTGCAACTTGTGCACCATCTTCTCCTATTCCTGCAAGTGGGAGGAGGTGCAGGTAGAAGATGCTGACCGTTAGTGCTAATTAACCAGGCTTGACAGCAACAAATCAAAGGCCAGCATCTCAAAATCATGGGGGCTGTCTAGGTCACAGGAGGTCATAACGAAAATCAAGCTGTTGGTGTTTCCCTTTCAATCCATTTCCCTCGTCAGATTACACCGTCGAACTATCATAGACCCTGCCCTGTATTGACTGCAAATTTTGTTTACTTTCCGGTATTTAGTTCAAGCTTGTGCTAAATACCGGAGAGCAGACCAAAGTTACTATCAATCCAAGCAGGGCCTAAGTATGTTGAAAACGAAATAAATCACGTGTGATGTATATCACTCTTGGTTGTTACTACTGTACTTGCTAGTACTACAATTTAGTTGGCCAGTAATAAGACAACAAAAGTACAAAACACTAGCTAGGTGAACCTCTAATAGGAGTTCTTGCTTTCTAACTAGCCTGATAGATGACCTAGCTTGACATGACATGCAAGGATCAGCAGTAGCGATCTTTTCTGATGGAGATTCAGATACCGGCCTTCAACTAGCTTGATGAAACACTGTCCTTTTTTCGTCCTAATAAAAGCACCAGTGGTGATATATTACGGGACAGGGATGGATTATCGCGGAGTATGCTTGCTCGCGCGTGGTTGATGCGTATGCTGTCCAACTACCCATTTGGCTTGTGTGTATATACAATCTAAGCGCTTCTTCAAAGAAGCAACATATGGTAATGACAGTTATGCAGTTTAATGATTCTGGTACATAAGGACAGTCTAATAGTTTGGTTTCTCTAGAGACAATTTTGTAGATTTTTGTACCTAGACACGCATAAATGGATAAAGATAAATCAAGGAAATATCCATCATTTTTTTGAGAAACCTCGTGCGAGGATAGAGGGTTCTTGCATTTCATTAAGAAAGAAGAGAGTTGATCCTGTTTTTAAGGAAAACCGGACCCAAAAATCTAATATTCTCGGTTAATCAAGGAAAACCTTACCCGAGTGAAAACCCAAAAACGAAAAGAGAAAAAATATATGAAAAAAGGCACTAGAGCTTGGGGATCGGGACAAGACAAATGCAGCATCAAGGGACATCGTAGAGCAAGACACCAGAGCGCCTAGGCCCAAAACAATTTGCCGAGGCTCAAGTATAACCAAACTGGCCATCACTCGCCGAAGAGAAACCGTCCATATTGAATGACTTTTCTGTCTCGGCCTCAAAGCATCATGTGCTAACACTATCGTGTGGAAAACATCCTGAAAGGTCCAACTTTGATTTCCCTGCTATCCTTGCCAAAGAGCTCAACGCCTCGATCAGTTGTGGTCAAAGCGGTTTTTGGTACATGTCCAGGTATGCTTGCATCTTTTGCTCAGGACCCTCCGCTTTGCTGTCCTCCGGTAGCTCACTAAAAGCCTCCAACAAACTATGCTCCGCGCGCTTGGATGTCAGGATGTTGCACGCCTTATTATGATTTTCCAGACGCCCGCTCCGTAGCCTGTCATCCTCCTCCCCGTGCAAAGTCACCGGCTCTCAAACAGATGTTATGGGAGCGGACAAGTAACCTTGCTGAGAAAATTCTTCAGAGATAATGGTGTTACTTTATTTTGCGCCACCTTCGCAACAACATTGCACACCTCAGCCACAAGCTCAACCAGAACGTTGGGCGTGTTGAAACCAAGTGATCGGATGTGCAAAGGACTGCACAACGAAAAAAGAAATATCTATCATTTTGGTTGCGGATATCAATATATTGTTTTCTCCGGGAGTAGGGCGTTTCGATGCCCAGACTCATCTGCACCTTGTTAGAAAAAAATCATAAATAATTCAAAAAAATTCAAACTTTTTTTGTGTGGTAGACAATTTGATGCGTGAGATCCACTTCAAATTTCAAGTCATCTGTTCATCTGATCAGCTCTCAGCAAAAAACACAAATCGGGCCAAAACAGTATATGAACGGTAAACAATTTTACAGACTCCTAATTTGTTTTTTTGCTGAGAGCTCCTCAGATGTCCAAATGATATGAAAATTGGAACGCACCTCACGCATCAAATTATCTATCCCACAAAAAAATTTGGAATTTTTTAAATTTTTCTAATATTTGTTTTGATTTTTTCGTCAGCGAGGGTGCAGAGATGGATTTTCGTTTCTCCGGGGCATTTAGGACCACACCTCTTCTCAATCTTTTTCCAATTCTTACAAAAAATAATTATACAGAGCAAGGACAAATATGGACAATCCCTTTCGAGCTGGTGCTCAACCTAGATACCGATCCTCTGACAAATGAAAATGTTAACCAAAGAATGGAAAGCGATCCAAGAGATTAGCTTATCTAGGAAGTCCTACACGTATGAGTTCACCTACTGCCACTGGCTTATATACGCATGTAGGTGGCTTCCCCTACCTACCTACCACCTTTGTACCGAACCGAAGACATTAGCCTAAGCATAAACTACGGGTGCGTCGGGTAATATATACAAAAACAAAAAAGAAAGATTCATGGCCATGGATTGATGCGTATACACTGCATAGTATATGGTGCTTAGGCTTTCTTCATACGCCATGCCATCGGCGTTTCTTCCTGGCCAAGGAAGAACCTCGTCTACCTCTCGCCCTCCGCGTCCGGTGCGTGCACAGATGGATGATTTGTTGAACTGATGCAGATCGCCTTAATGGCAAGAGGGAAGCAAAACCGAGGAGAAACCGGTGGCATCTCCCCATCTTGGATATCACGCTCCAATTCGATATGTTTCCAAGGGTATCCAGAGGAGGCCCGTCGATTTGTCACTCTCAGTTTGCAGTTGATGTCGCGCATTATTTCTCTGTAGCTCACAGTCTTACCACGTTTATATTAATTATCAGTACTGGTCGGTTTAGTGCGAGAGCGGCTAATCTGAGCCAGGCTCGTATACACCCGCATGTGAACAGAAAATATGCAAAACAATTAAGACTAATCACAATAAATAGTAACATAGACTAGTAACATGGGCTACCTCTATAGTGGGGAGTAATATATGTGTTGTAACATCAACACTTTATTTCTTAGGCTATAGATGATATGTGTGATGTTACTCATACTAGTAATAACTAGCTATGTTACCACATGCCTCTCTTTCTTCATTTATTGCTTGCCATATCATCTATTTTTTCTAGGTATGTGTGATGTTACTATTTATGTCACTCTCATTGTGGGTAATCTAAGAAAAATCCGATTTTTTGAAAAAAAATTTGGCAAGGTGCCTGTAAAATTTTGTGGTGCCAAGGAATTTGAGAAGGTCATGCCAAAACAAAACAAAAATTGGTTTTCAAAGAAACATTGAAACACTAGACTGTTTAGACCTGTTTTTCTTCTTTTGCATGAGCTCGTCAAATGTCAATCGAGTACAAAATTTTGCACCTTTCTCGAAAACTGGAGTATCTTGGATGTCAATTTTTTTTACAATTTTTAAAATCTGGTTGCAATTTTTTTTTTCAAATTTATTGTTCATTGAGAGCATATGGGCCTAGACACCGTTGTGGATTACCGGTTCAGTGCTCACTTGTTTGTTTTGGGACCACGCCATCACCTGTAATAAGATTACTTTCTTCCTGACCTTTATCCCCGCCGATTTGGCACAGTGCCACCTTGTTTACGTCTAGAAAATGGCAGATCACGCTCTGAACGATTTGGTACGGCGATTTCCTCCGTCGCAGGTCATTGCACGATGACTACTCATGCACTGAACAAGCGAAAATGTAATTAAAAATGACGAACCTTTCCCCTCTAAAGCTTGCGCTGCATTTTAGGCTACGAGATGCGCGTGACTTTTATTTAAATCGGCCGCGCCTTTGGATTTTTTGATAAACATGCGGTAGTAAGTAATGTAAAGGCAATGGAAGGAGGGCAACGGCAAATGCAGTTGTACACCGTCGTCCATCGGCCATTCCGTTTGCCCAATGAAAAGAGACCATTTGGGCTTTGATGCCGTCCAAGCTTTTCGGCCGTCCTCCACCGGCCACCCAACACATGTATGCCATGTACTAGTGAAGTACTCCTTCGTCCGGTGAAAAGTGTACGTTTGATTTTAAAATGTGTTCACAAAAAAGTGTACATATATCTTTCTAATGCACATTAAAGTAGAAAAAAAATGTTTCTCTCTCATCACACGGTAATCAAGACCAATAGCATTCTACACATGGTCTCCTTAATTTTTACATGCACTTCGGTCATTAGGGGTAGGATAATTAAAGAGGAGAGAGGTGATGGTTTGCACCTTTCCAATGCATTTTTTACTTCACTTCATAATTTGTCCTAAAATTTCTATATGTACACTTTTCACCGGACGGAGGAAGTATAGCCATAGAGGGAACACTAGGAGTTGCAAGCTGAGTTTAGGCTATCTCTTTTTTGTTCTGGAACGCATATCATTCATTAATAGAGGAGAGGGAAAAGAATCCCAAGGTCCACAAAGTTACATAGCAGTGCATCCACATGTTGGATCAACCGTCCATGAGCACCTAAAACATATAGCGACTACTCCTGAACTACCCGCCTTGACAAGCCCGCAAAGAATCCCTGAAGGTCTCCTTTGAGCAATCCTGCATCCAGCCAAACTCGTCCCACGGTGTTGATCCGCTCAATTAATGTCAGTGTTGACGGCATGACCCCATCAAAGACGATGCTGCTGCGGTGCTTCCACAGCTCCCATAGGACTAGCAAGCTAATGGCGCGAGTGGTTCTCCTATGGTCTTGTACTTGCTCTTGCTAGATGCACCAACTCTGTAGAGTCTCACTATCCGTGGGCACCACGGTCTGCCTGCTGGCAGCGGTGAGTACCCAATGCCAAATCGCGCGCACAAAACGCAGGTCGCCAGGAGGTGGTCCATGGTCTCGTCATGTTGATCGCAGAATGGGCATGCTGCCTGATAGGGTAGGTCGCGCCGGGCCAGCATGTCCAACAATGGTTCCTGATCGCTAGCCAGTTGAAGAAGCGACAATGCAGTGGGGCTCTTGATTTCCACGTGAATGATGTTGTTGGAGACACCTCCAGACCTGCAAATTTGGCCGCGTACGCCGAGCATGCCGAGAAGGCATCGTCTTTCTCCCAAGACCAGTTGATGGAGTCCTCTACGGTGGGGTCGAGCTGAACTTCTGCCACTCTTGGCCATAAGCTCATAAACTGTTGTATCTCATCGGCCGTGAGATTCGAGCCAAGTGCCCAAGAGTCATGCAGCAACGCCTCCGCAACCGTCCTCGTCGACTTGACCCGCATCGCCACCTTACAATATACGAGGGGTGCCAACTATCAAACACGGAACACATTGATCCATCTATCCTCCCAAAATAGAGTTGTACATCCATTGCCAACAGTAGCCCTTGCCGCCGCATTGAAAATTGCCCTAGAATCGGATGGAACTAGATTTCAAACTCAGACCAAGGCTTCGATATGTTTGCTCTCTGTAACCATGGCAACGCGCTTGCGGCGCCGAATTTAACCAACGCAGATCAGGAATGCCCAATCATTCTGCCCACTTCAGCCTGCAGACCGTGTCCCAGGCAACCGCACAATTACCACCGTTCTCCTCTGATGTGCCGCACCATAGGAACCCATGACAAATTTTGATCAGGGCCTTTAGGGTCTTCGCAGGTATGTCCATAGCCAGCATTGCATGTATCGGAATCGCGCACAGGACCGACGTTATGAGTATGAGACGACCACTCTTCGGTAGCACAACCACCCTCCAGTTGGGTAGGCATCCGGCAAGCTGGTCCACTAGCCCTTGCAATTGTGTGGTCGTTTGCTTGCGTAGAGTCAACGGTAAGCCCAGATACTTGCACAGAAAGGATGAGCTCACACATCCGAGTGAGGAACAGACCAGCGCGACGTCTTACTGGGAACACTTGATTGGTACAGTCGCGCTCTTCATCATATTCACCGAGAGCCCTGAGGAATGGCCGAAGGCTTGCAAGATCGTACCACATACGTTTACCTCCGTCTTGCTAGGCCGGAAGAATACCATAACATCATCCGCAAACATGGATACCATTTGATGCATAACGGTGCGAGCTAGAGGTACAAGCGGTCCCCTTTGTGCGGTTAGATTGAAGAGTCCTTGCAGCGGTCCCATGCAAAGTATGAAAATCATCGGAGATAGCGGGCATCCTTTCCATATTCCTTGACAGTTCAAATTCTTCCTCATCCTTATTTTTAGGTGATTTAGTAGGAAAATGCATGGTTTTCTGAACCCACAGTTCTCTTTCCTTACCAATTTTATAGCAATGAAATCTCCTTTGTCATATCTTTTATTTTTAGGAGGTGAGTTATCAAGATCAACATCACATTCTATTTCCACATCGTTATCAGGTTCTTTATCATTATCTGGGTGAGCATCAACTTGAACATCATCATTATCATTATCACTAGGTGGATGTTCATTACCAGATTGTGTCTCAGCATCAAAAATAGAAACATCAATCATTGTAATCTCAGAAGGTTTTTCTATCTCAGGTTCACTATAGGCATGCAAAGTTCTATCGTTTTTCTTTTTCTTTTTTCTTCTTCTTAGATGAACTAGGCACATATGTATAAATTCTCTGAGAATCTTTGCTCAATTCTTTTTGGGTGACCTTCAGGATATAATGGCTCCTGAGTCATTCTACCTCCTCTAGTCATTACTCTAACAGCACAATCATTCATTTTATTATCCATCTCATTAAGTAAATCATTTTGTGACTTAGCAACTTGTTCTAGTAGAGTATGAACCATGGATGCATGTTTACCCAGACCTTTAACATCATTAGCAATCCTAAACATCAAGTCACTCAAACGATCAATCATGACAGCATTACGTTTCAATTGCTTGATAACATACATATTGAAGTGTTCTTGCTTAACAATGTAATTGTCAAATTCATCCAGACATTGACTAGTAGATTTATTATAAGGAATATCACCTTCATCAAATCTAATAAGAGAATTTACCTTTACTACTTGTGTCGGGGTGTCGAGCCCATGTATTTCTTCAATAGGTGGTAAATTCTTAACATCTTCAGCTTTAATACCCTTTTCTTTCATAGATTTCTTTGCCTCTTGCATATCTTCTGGACTAAGGAATAGAATAACTCTCTTCTTCGGAGTTGGTTTAGGTGCTGGTTCAGGAAGTGTCCAACCATTATCATTTCTCAATATATTATTTAATAGTTCTTCAGCCTATTCAATAGTTCGATCCCTAAAAACACAACTAGCACAACTATCTAGGTAGTCCCTAGAAGCGTCGGTTAGTCCATTATAAAAGATATCAAGTATTTTATTTCTCTTAAGAGGATAATCAGCCAAAGCATTAAGTAATTGGAGAAGCCTCTCCCAAGCTTGATGGAGATTCTCTTATTCAATTTGCACAAAGTTAAATATTTTCTATAAGGCAGCTTGTTTCCCCCAAGCGGCCTTACAGGAAATATATTGAGAAATGATAATGATAGGACACTTCCTAAACCACCACCCAAACCAACTCCAAAGAAGAGAGGTATTATATTCCTCAGTCCAGAAGATATGCAAGAAGCAAAGAAATCTATGAAAGAAAAGGGTATTAAATCTGAAGATTTTAAGAATTTGCCACCTAGTGAAGAAATACATGGACTTGATATACAGACACAGTAGTGGAGGTAAATGCTCTTTATAAATTTGATGAATGTGATATTCCATATAATAAATCACCTAGTCAGTGTTTGGATGAATTTGATAACTTTGTAGTGAAGCAAGAAAACTTTAATATATATGTAAGCAATCAACTGAAACGTAATGCTATCATGATTGAACGCTTGGGTGATTTAATGTTTATGATTGCTAATGATATTAGAGGTTTATATAAACATGAATCCATGGTTCACATTCAGTTGGAACAAGTCTCTAAGTCACATAATTTTCTTAATGAGATGAATAATAAAATGAATGATCGGGTTGTTAGAGTAGTGACTAGAGGAGGTAGAATGACTCGGGATCATCTATATTCTGAAGTTTATCCTAAAAGAATTGAGTAAGATTCTCACAGATTAATATTGATGCACCTAGTTCATCTAACAAAAAAAAAAGAAAAAGAAAAATGATAGATTGTTGTAGAGAAACCTTCTGAGAATAATAATGATGTTTCTATTTCTGATGCTGAGACACAGTCTGGTAATAAACATTTTCCTAGTGATAAGGATGATGATGATGCTACCGATGATCATGTTGATGCTTCACCAGACAATAATAAAGAATCTGATAATGATGTAGAAATAGAACCTGGAGTTGATATTGATAACCCACCTCCTAAGAATAAAAGATATGACAAAGGGATTTCATCGCTAGAAAACATGGTAAAGAAAGAGAACCATGGGTTAAAAACCCATGCCATTTCCTAGTAAGGTTCCAAAAAATAGTGATGAAGAGGCTTTTAATCGCTTTGTTGAAATGCTTAGACCCATCTTTTTGCCAACACGTTTGACTCATATTTTGAAAATGCCTTCATATGCTAAATACATGAAAGATATTGTCACTAATAAAAGAAAGATACCTGAAGCTGAAATTTCCACCATGCTTACAAATTATTCATTTGATGGAAAAGTACCTAAGAAGTTAGGAGATCCAGGAATACCTACTATACCATGCTCCGCCGAAAGTAATTATGTTGAAACTGCTTTATGTGATTTAGGAGCCGGTGTCAGTGTTATGCCTTTCTCTTTATATAGAAGACTTGATATGAGTAAATTGACACCTACTGAAATATCTTTGCAAATGGCTAATAAATCAACTGCTATACCTATTGAAATTTGTGAGGATGTTCCCGTTGTAGTTGCAAATGTTACTATCTTAACAGACTTTGTTATTCTTGATATGCCTGAGGACGGCAGCATGTAGATTATCCTTCATAGACCCTTTTTGAACACTGGAGGGGTTTTTATTGATTGCAACAAAAGCAAGGTTACTTTTCATGTCAATGGTAATGACCATACAATATATTTCCCGAAGAAACAAATTTCAATAAATAGCATCAACTCTATTGAAAGAATTATGACAATCACTATTGGATGTTTCAAATTTCCCCTTACGCTACCCAAAAAGAAATATCAAAATCTTATTGTTGGGGAAATGTATATCCCCGTTGAGGTAACTTAGTGTTATATCAAAATTCTTCGGTTTCATGTTACTCGGAAATAGTTTGTTAATAAGACTTGATCAACCTTATTAATGGATTCTTTTTGAGGGGCATGTGGTCGATGAATTCCGTAAGCACAAATTTCTGTAATCCTAGTTTGCTCTCTGTTATTTATATTTAATAAAGTAAAATGCCATGAATATCCTATTTTCTGAATTATCCATGCAATAAAAAATGACCCAAAAATAGAAGTGCTCAGAATGCCATAAAAAGTTAACATGATTCTTTCTGGAATATTTAAGAATTTTCGGCACTGAATACACTCGAGGGGAGGTACCCCTGTTGCTCACAAGGCAGCAGGGCGCACCTACCCCCTAGCGTGCCATTTTGCCTTATGGGGTCCACAGGACCCCACTCACTTAGTGCTTCAGCCCACTTCATCTCCTTCCTCCGAAAAAAATCATGGTAGCTCTCTCTCTCTCTCTCTCTCTCTCTCTCTCTCTCTCTCTCTCTCTGTGTTCTTGCTCCCAAACCTGAGATTTTCGATCTCTTTGCTCGGACCTCCGTTTGCAAAACTGTTTTGGGGGATTGCTCCTTGGTATGTGACTCCTCCATTGCTTCAATTAGTTTTTGTTTTTGTGGATTATATTTTGCTTAGTTTGCTACTGTCGGTGCCACTAAAAATGAGCTTGCATGTTGAATTCTTTGGGTTCTAAGTAGTTTGAATGCTTGATATAGCCTCTACACACTTGTATGAGTAGTTGCAATCAATATTGTGAAGTTTTGTTAACATCTTTTTGTGGTCCAATTTTTTTAGAAATGCTCTCTTAAGAAAATGAACTTTTCCGGGGAGGTTCATCGAGCCGGAGTCCCAAGGGAGTCATCGGAGGTGGCCCGGACCTTCACCTTCCTCATAGAGTGGACGCAAGGATACACCATTCTACCGTCGGATATCATTGCTTACAAGAACAAGTTGGCTACAGTGGAGAACGGCGCCCAACCTTGGTACACTCGAGTGCTTTCACCCCACCACTTTCCTACTAGACCTGATGGATAGTACGGGTGCTGATTACGATGTTAGGCCAAAAGCTTAAGCTTGGGGGAGTACGTTTTCTCATCGACATTACATTCATACATCACACACCCATTCCAGTTGTCGGTGTTCATCGTTTCATTATATATCCATGCTTACATTTATTTTGTTTTCTTTGTGTGTTTGAAATCTTTTGAAAATCCAAAAAATATATTTCTCGCGTCTTTTTGGTTTTTCTTTCTTAGTTAGTTAGTTCGTAATATTGAAAGAAATCCCAAAAAGATTTCCCGTTTATTCTTTTGTAATTTGTTAGGAGTTCTTCGGTGTAAATAATTTTCTCGCTTTTCATTTTTTTTCTTTACTTTGCTCTTTTCAGAAAAACTAAAAACTCCAAATATATTTCAGTGTGTTTCTATGAATTTCTTTTCTTTGATTCGCCGTATGGAGAATACTATGCTAGAATCATTGAGAGGCTATCATAAGCTTTGTTATTGATCTAACGAAATTACCTTGTCTTCTCCTTTGAATAAATTGTTTGCAGATTCCAGCTTAGTCCACGACACACTTGCACTATTACGATTTTCACATCATTCGATCGTGCAAGCGAAAGGCAATAATGGCGATGATTTGATGAAGTGAATGTGGCAAGGAAAAGTTGGTATGAACTCTTCTTATTTATTTTTTGTAAATATGTTTAACTCAGTATCCATGATTCAACATATTATGAGTAAACAAGTTTGTGATGACAATTAGAGATTACAGTTTCTCATGCCATGCTTAAGTAGCTAGGAGTGGATAATGATTTATCTTAAATGTCAACATGCATTAAAATGGTTATGATGTAGTATGTTAGTATGGTATCCTCCTCTGAATAATTCGAGTGGCTTGACTTGGCACATGTTCACACATGTAGTTGATTGAAAACAAATGCACCCTTTGTGATATTTATGTTTAGGGTGTTTGTATCCTACTCATGCTCGTAGTCAATGTTAGATATTCGCAATGCATGATTATGACTATTGTCTCTCTCTAGTTGGTCGCTTCTTAATCTATTTGCTAGCCTTCGCCTGTACTAAGCGGAAATACTACCTGTGCATCCAAAATCCTGAAACCAAAAGTTGTTCCAGATGAGTCCACCATACCTACCTATATACAGTATTACCCTGCCGATCCAAGTAAATTTGCATGTGCCATCTCTAATCAAATAATCATCTGTTTTGTGCGCCCATACCGTTCATGGAGTGACGGGGTGGTCATTATCTTCCATGCTAAGCGGGTTATTCTTATGATGGTTGTTTATTCACTTGTCATTGCACTAGAGAGGCTGGTAATTGGGATGGCCATTCCTGTAATCAAAATAAAGAAGAATATAATAAAACAAACCCCCTAGAAAGTTGATTGTTTGGAGGGCACCCGAGGATTCAGCTAGCCATGACTTGTGTTTGTATGGTTGTGGGGGAGTAAACTTTTCATTTCTGCTTGGGAACCGCTGATAATATGTTTAGCATGGAAGATATTGAAATCCCTTGTTGCGATGTTCACAAGAAAAGCACATCACTCAAAATTGTATTCATCTCTGATTTGCGCATCGAGCTCTGGCACCTCTGCAAATCTCTGCTTCCCTCTGTGAAGGGTCTATCTATTTACTTGCATGTTATCTACTTTTATTTTTTTTGAAACCTGTGACAGTGGGAGAGGCTCCCACTGTGATATATTACCTTTCAAATGTTACATTGTACATTGTACAAGGGCTATACAGAATGCATCCCTGGCCACTTTGTGGCTCAGGTGGTGTGAAGACTAGAAGTGGGAGCCTCATGTTATTTACTTTTATTGTTGAGTCATCACCTTCTCATGTGAATTAAAGCACCAATCCTGAGAGCGCTATTATCATTCTTAGTTTAATATGCATTGAATCTAGTTAATGTTGGATATGAGGATGACTAGATCTCTTCTACCCTGGATTACAATGTTTAGTCGCTGCTCGAACTTCAGAGGTGCTCTGCATTTATGTTTTGCGGTCCCAGAAAGGGCTAGCGAGATACCATGTTATCATATTATATCATGATTGTTTTGACAAATTGTTGGCATTGGAGATATGTTATTATTGCTCGCTAGTTGATTATGCCATTGATATGAGTAAATATGAATTCTAAGTGTTATCATTCACATGGTTAGTTCATGATCTTTGCTGAAAACTTGGTTACTATTTGAGCTTGTATACGGATACAAGAACAAAAGAGTTCTTAAAAGTTTTTCTTTATCACTTTCAGTTTATCAACTGAATTGCTTGAGGACAAGCAATGAGTTAAGCTTGGTTAGTTGATACGTCTCCATTGTATCTACTTTTCCAAACACTTTGCTCTTGTTTTGGACTCTAATTTCCATTATTTGAATGAAACTAACCCAGACTGACGATGTTTTTAGCAGAACTGCCCTGGTGTTGTTTTTGTGCAGAAATAAAAGTTCTCAGAATCGGAAAAAACTTTTTGGAGCTTTTTATTGAATAAATAAACAATACTGGAACGAAGATCCACCAGTTGCTCACAAGGCAACAGGGTGCACCTACCCCCGAGGGCGCGCCCTGATGCCTTGTGGGTCCCACAGGCGGCCATCAGACCTAATTCCAAGCCCATAAATTACGTTTCCCCGTGAAAAAATAGGAGAATAAGTTTCATTGCATTTTACAATATGGAGCCACCGCCACCTCCTATTCTTCATCGGCAGGGCTGTTCTGGAGTCCGTTCGTGGCTCCAGAGAGGGGGATTCGTTGCCATCATCATCACTAACCCTTCTTCATTAACAAATTCATGATGCTCACTGTTGGGAGTGAGTAATTCCTTCAGAGGCTTGCTGGACGGTGATGGACTTGGATGAGATTTGTCATGTAATCGAGTCAATTTGTTAGGTCTTGATCCCTAGTATCCACTATGTTCTAAGATTGAAGTTGATATGACATTACTATGATTTATGCTTGTTACTAGGGCCCGAGTGCCATGATTTCAGATATGAACCTATTATGTTTTCATGAATATAAGTGTGTTTTGGATCCTATCTTGCAAGTTGTATGCACCTATTACGTGTTATGATCCGCGGACCCCAAGGTGACAAAAATTGGGATTCACTCTGGTGATGGTATGAGGAGTTCATGTATTCACTGTGTGTTAATGTTTTGTTCTGGTTCTCTATTAAAAGAAGGCGTTAATATCCCTTACATTTCCTTATGGACCCTGCTGCCACGGGAGGGTAGGACAAAAGATGCCATGCACGTTCTTATTATAAGCATGTATGCCTATATATGGAATACATGCCTACATTACATTGATGAATTGGAGCTATTGTGTGTCGCTCTAGGCTGTGACTATTATATGATGAATGTCATCCAACACAAATACCCATCGCTGATCCAATGCCTACGCTTTTCTCATATTGATCTTTGCTAAGTTACTACAGTTGCAGTTGCTATTACAATCACTACAAAACTGCTATTGTTATTGTCCGTTACTATTGCTACTGTTACCACTGCTATCAAACTATTATACTACCGTGCTGCTAAACACTTTGCTATCGATATTTAGTTCTCCATGTGTGATTGAATTGACAACTCAATAGCTAAGCTCGTAAATATTCTTTGTCTCCCTGAGGGAGTCCTGGATTAGGGGGTATCCGGATGGCCGGACTATAGCCTTTGGCCGGACTCCTGGACTATGAAGATACAAGATTGAAGACTTCGTCCCGTGTCCGGATGGGACTTTCCTTGGCATGGAAGGCAAGCTTGGCGATACGGATATGTAGATCTCCTCCCATTGTAACCGACTCTGTGTAACCCTAGTCCTCACCGGTGTCTATATAAACCGGAGGGTTTTAGTCCGTAGGACGAACAACAATCATACCATAGGGTAGCTTCTAGGGTTTAGCCTCTCTGATCTCGTGGTAGATCTACTCTTGTACTACCCATATCATCAATATTGATCAAGCAGGAGTAGGGTTTTACCTCCATCGAGAGGGCCCGAACCTGGGTAAAACATCGTGTCCCTTGTCTCCTGTTACCATCCGCCTAGACGTCATAGTTCGGGACCCCTACCGAGATCCGCCGGTTTGACACCGACATTGGTGCTTTCATTGAGAGTTCCTCGTGTCGTCATCTTTAGGCCCGATGGCTCCTCCGATCATCAACAACGATGCGGTCCAGGTGAGACTTTTCTCCCGGGCAGATCTTCGATTCGGCGGCTTTGCATTCGGGACAATTAAGCAGGCCATCTTGAGCAGATCGAAAGCTACGCCCTTGGCCATCAGGTCAGATTTGGAAGTTTGAACTACACGGCCGACATCCGTGGAGACTTGATCTTCGACGGGTTCGAGCCACAGCCAAGCGCGCTGCACTGTTTCGATGGGCACGATCTAGCTCTGCCGCCGAACAGTGCCCTGGGGGCCGCACCAGTGTCCGCTCCGACCCTTAGCTCGGAGCCGACTGCGCCAATCGAGGACGGGTGGCTGGACACCGCCTCCGGGGCTGCAATCTCTACGGCGATCGAGCCGAACACCATACTTGTCCTTTACGAAGCTCGTGGCTCCAAGGTGCCGGACTCCTCTCTGGACTCCGAACCTTCCGCGCGCCTGCCAATCGAATCCGATTGGGCGCCTATCATGGAGTTCACCGCCGCGGACATCTTTCAGCACTCTCCTTTCGGCGACATTCTGAATTCACTAAAGTCTCTCTCTTTATCAGGAGAGCCCTGGCCGAACTATGGTCAGCAAGGTTGGGATGTGGACGACGAAGAATATCAAAGCCCACCCACCCCCCTCTTTGTAGCCATTGTCGATGATTTAACCGACATGCTCAACTTCGACCCCGAAGACATCGACGGTATGGACAACGATGTAGGAGACGAACAGGAACCAGCGCCTATAGGGCACTGGAAGGCCACCTCGTCGTATGACATATACATGGTGGACACCCCAAAAGAAGGGAACGGCGTTGGAACAACGGAGGATGACCCCTCCAAGAAACAACCTAAGCGTCGGCGTCAGCGGTGCCGCTCTAAATCCCGCCACAGCAAAAACGGCGATTCCGGCACGGGAGATAATAACACCCTGAACAGTGCCGAAGACAATCCCCTCCGGCAGGATTCGGCACAGGAGGATGGAGAAGCTAGCCCTCATAAGAGAGCGGCAGACAGAGAGGTAGAGGACGATAATTACATGCCTCCCTCCGAAGACGAGGCAAGCCTTGACAACGACGAATTCGTCGTGCCTGAGGATCCCGTCGAACAAGAGCGTTTTAAACGCAGGCTTATGGCCACGGCAAGCAGCCTCAAGAAAAAACAGCAACAGCTTAGAGCTGACCAAGACTTGCTAGCCGACAGATGGACTGATGTCCTTGCGGCTGAAGAGTACGAACTCGAACGCCCCTCCAAGAGATATCCAAAACGCAGGCTGCTACCCCGATTAGAGGAGGAAGCACAAAGACCTACATCACCAGTGCATGATGCGGCCGATCGGCCACCTCGTGGCCGCGACAGAGAGGCCTCTCGGCCTTCCACTCAAGCCGCACCCCGGCGTCGCTCAAAGAATACCAAGACACGGGGAAATGCGCCAGACCTGCGAGATATATTGGAGGACAGGGCAAGGAAAACAAGATCGATCTATGGATCGCGCGAGCGCCCTACGACACGTGAAGATAACCGTCACACCGGATATGGTAAATCCGGCCGGGTTGAACACAGTAGACAAAGCTCATTTGAGCTACGTCGTGACATAGCCCAATACAGAGGCGCTGCACACCCACTATGCTTCACAGATGAAGTAATGGATCATCAAATCCCTGAGGGTTTCAAACCCGTAAACATCGAATCATACGATGGCACAACAGACCTTGCAGTATGGATCGAGGACTACCTCCTTCATATCCACATGGCCCGCGGTGATGATCTACACGCCATCAAATACCTCCCACTAAAGCTTAAAGGACCAGCTCGGCATTGGCTTAACAGCTTGCCAGCAGAGTCAACTGGCTGTTGGGAGGACCTGGAAGCCGCATTCCTCGACAATTTCCAGGGCACTTATGTGCGACCACCAGACGTCGATGACCTAAGCCACATAATTCAGCAGCCAGAGGAATCGGCCAGACAATTCTAGACAAGGTTCCTAACGAAGAAAAATCAAATAGTCGACTGTCCGGATGCAGAGGCCCTTGCAGCCTTCAAGCATAACATCCGTGACGAGTGGCTCGCCCGACACCTAGGACAGGAAAAGCCGAAATCCATGGCAGCCCTCACGACACTCATGACCCGCTTTTGCGCGGGAGAAGACAGCTGGCTAGCTCGTAGTAATAACATGACCAAGATCCCTGGTAATTCGGATACCAAGGACAGCATTGGCAGGTCGCGTTGCAACAAGCAAAAGCGCTGCATTAACGGCGACAATGCTGAGGATACGGTAGTTAATGCCGGATTCAGAGGCTCTAAACCCGGTCAGCGGAAAAAGCCATTCAAAAGAAATACTCTGGGACCATCCAATTTGGACCGAATACTCGATCGCTCGTGCCAGATACACGGCACCCCCAAAAAAACCAGCCAACCACACCAACAGGGATTGTTGGGTGTTCAAGCAGGCAGGCAAGTTAAACGCTGAAAACAATGACAAGGGGCTGCATAGCGATGACGAGGAGGAGCCTCGGCCGCCGAACAATAGGGGACAGAAGGGTTTCCCCCCACAAGTGCGGACAGTGAGCATGATATACGCAACCCACATCCCCAAAAGGGAACGGAAGCGTGCACTCATATGTGTTGGAGCCAGTCGCCCCAAAGTTCAACCCATGGTCCTCCTGCCCGATCACTTTTGATCGATGGGACCACCCCACTAGCATCCGCCATGGCGGATTCGCCGCATTGGTTCTAGACCCAATCATTTACGGATTTCACCTCACTAGAGTCCTTATGGACGGCGGCAGCAGCCTGAACCTGCTTTATCGGGATACGATGTGAAAAATGGGCATAGATCCTCAAGGATTAAACCCACAAAGACGACCTTTAAAGGCGCCATACCGGTGTAGAGGCCAACTGCAGGCTCGATTACACTTGAGGTGGTCTTCGGATCCCGGATAATTTCCGAAGCGAGGAGTTAATCTTCGACATAGTCCCGTTCCGCAGTGGCATTCATGCACTGCTCAGACGAACCGCATTTGCAAAGTTCAATGCGGTGCGGCACTATGCATACCTCAAGCTCAAGATGCCAGGCCCTCGAGGAGTCATTACGGTCAATGGAAACACCGAACGCTCTCTCTGAACAGAGGAGCATACGGCGGCCCTCGCGGCGGAAGTACAAAGTAGCCTCTCAAGGCAATTCTCCAGTCCGGCCATTAAACGACCGAACACCGTCAAGCGCGCCCGGAGTAACCTACAGCAAGACCGTCTGACACATTCCGAGCACGCGTAGCAATGCGGCCCCAACCCCGACCCTCGCGAAACTGCAAAACCAGTACCACGCGCACATAACTACGCTCTGTAAATACCATGGGCATAGGGGGAAGGGGCACGACCACGGCAGCCCAAAATGCGGCTCAACCGCACCAGGGGCTCCGGATTTTGTCATTCTTTTTCTTACTTTCAGGACTCCACTTTACGGAAGCCCTGTCCGGCAATACAATCGCCGAGCACACGATGCAACAGCCAGAGGAGCAGAAAGCTACGTCGAGTGTCCAGGTGGTCTCTATAACGAGCAGTATACTTGTTTCACATATCATCCCGCAGCTCGCCCCTGGAGGGGGACATGTTAAATCGTCCCATCTCTTGCTTATCGCACTATCTGTATCGTTCTGCTTTTACCGCAGATTTTTTTCGAATAAACAATACATAGCTTTTGTCTATTATTGCATTCCTTTTTTTCTAAAAATATGTTCAGTTATGACATTATGCAACCGTACACTTTGGTACGACCAATACACCAGGGGCTTGCGTACCCCAGAATATGGTGTGAGAAGTCCGAACACTCTCATGAGTGCGTCACCCCGAACTTATAGCATTATATGCATCGGCTCCGAATCATGTCTTGGGTCAATAGTTGGGTTTGCCCGGCTCCCATGTTTTGGTGCCTTACGGTCCGTTATATCGGCTAAGGTAGCACTGGGAGAACCACTGCGATTGTGCCCCGGTTGAGCCGGGCTAAGCACCTCAGTGGAGAAAGCTAAAACTGACCGTCATGATAGGGCGAGAGCTGGTCCCTGTTCGAGAGGTTTTCGAGTCCCTAAATACTTATGCCGCTTAGAGCGAGGAGTCGGTTTTGTCCGGCCAAGGCGTGGATAGCGCCCCGAACTCGGTCTTCCGAATACTAGGGGCTTCGCCGAAATTTAAAATTATAGAATTCTATGGCTAAGTGAGAGTGTTCAAGCATTATAGTCCGATTGCCTTGTTCGTTGTGTTGAGCGCCTCCTCAAGGACCCAATAATGGGAAAAAGCGCTCAAGTTTATCCCAACACCCCAAAGACTGCAAAGATGGGGGCGCGGCCGACGACTCGCCATCTCTCAAATTTTAATAAACGGCCACACAGAAGGTAATATTTTAAATTCAAAAGCGTTGCTTAGCGCATATGAACAAGTTTTCAGCATACATGATTACAAATGCGAGTTTACTCAAAAATTACATCTTTGGAGCACTCATCCGCTATACGGCGGGCACCCTTCAGGACACCCTCATAATACATCTCGGGCTTGCGGTGCTCCTTGCCCGGCGGTGGTCGGTCCGTCACAAGCTTCTCAGCGTCCATCTTGCCCCAGTGCACTTTAGCACGGGCAAGGGCCCTACGGGCACCTTCGATGCATATGGAGCGCTTGATGGCTTCAAGCCTTGGACAAGCATCCACCAGCCGCCTTACCAGCCCGAAGTAGCTCCTGTGCATGGCGTCCCTGTGCCACACCGGACTGCGAGACCCTTCATGGCCTGTTCGCCACCTTATGGAGCTCGACCAACTGCTTCACTGGTCGCTCAAAGGGTACTGGTGTCCGCCTCAACATATCGAGACTGAACACCTTCTCCGTCGAGCTTCCCTCTTCGGCTTGGTAGAATGCGGCAACGTCGGACACACTCCGGGGAAGATCTGCAAATGCTCCTAGACAGCTCCGGACTCGGGTAAGTAACAAGTAATTCACTTTCGTGTGCTTGCTTTGCATAAAGAATGCCTTACCCGCCGCTATCTTCTTCATCGCCTCAATTTCCTAGAGGGCTTTTTGGGCTTCGGCTTTGGCAGATTTGGCGCTCTCAACCGCCGAGGCGAGTTCGGACTCTCGAGTCTTTGAGTCACGCTCCAAACTCTCGTGTTTTTCCACGAGAGCCTGGAGCTCTTGCTGCACAGCCGCCACTCGCGCCTCCTGCTTCTCTCGCTTGGTACGCTCCACGGTCGCATTGTTTTCGGCCTTGGACAGCGCTTCCTTCAGGGTCGCCACCTCGTTCGTGGCCCCTGCATACCCACGTTGATCCTGTCATTTTTTGCAATCACATCTTTTTTTACTTATATAAGGTATTACTTACCTTGCTTGTCCTCGAGCAGCTTCTTGGCAAGGCCGAGCTCGTCCTTGGACCGCTCGAGGCTCTGCTTCAATGCATTGACATCCGCAGGTCAAGGCAGAGGTCAAGAAAGACAACCTGCATTCCCATATTGACATACTTATGTTAGACTCTGCAGATATCTTTTTGATCCTCGGTTCGGCTTTTCTTTTTGAACACCAAACTGAGCATCGGGGCTACTATCTATGCGTAATATTTTCACATATCTTAAATACATACCTCAAAGCTCGTTAGAAGGTGGCACGAGCTTCGGTCACTGCTTTGGCGGATCGAACCTTCTAGATCACCGCACTCATAATAGTGTGGTGCTCTAGTCGATGGAGGCGCCGTTAAGCACCTACAGAGATTATCCGGTGCCTCCGGTTGGACGGAGGTCACCGGCGTCGCAGGCTTGCCCTTCTTAGTAGGGGGCCGCTGCGGATGCCGGAACCGCTGAAGGTTCAGTGCGGTGTCCACCTAGGGCGGACTTAGAGCCCTTAGGGTTTTATCCCTTTTACTTTGAGTCCGGAGGTCGCCTTGCGGCGCCTCCAGGACCACCTCCTATTGGCCTGGCCCCTTCGGGGACGCCACCTCGGCATCATCCGCAGCACGAGAAGAGGAGGCGGCCGGAAGTGAAGTGCTGTTCACATCCGACAAACCCAGGGTACCGCTCAACGAAGCGTCGAGCCTGGCCTTGGGCGGACTGCATGATTATATTCGGCGTCAGAAGGTATTGTGCAATGAAAAAGCGCCATGAGTTACTCTGGTATCCGGATACTTATGATTTTGCCAGGGGCTTGGCCCTGGATGGCCACTCCTCTTCGCCGTCGTCGGCGTTGGTGGAGTAGTCCGGAGGAAGGGTCCTTCCCTTCTTGGACCCTCCGCCCCCCCCCCCCCCCAGTTGGGGCGGCCTTCCTTTTTATTCCTCCCCCCGCTGGAGGGGGAGAGGCTTCTTCTTCCTCCTCCTCGTCTTCACGGGAAGAGTTCGCCTCGGAGTCATCGGACGATGAGTCCGACACCACCTGGCGCCGGGAACTCCTTTGAGTTCCCGTGGCCTTCTTCTCCGGCACCACGTAAGGTGCCGGAACCAGCAGCCCCGTCAAGCGGGCATCCGCTGGGTCTTCTGGCTAGGGAGCCGGACAGTCGATCTACCCGGACGTTCTCTGCCAATCCAGTCAAAGGTAAGGGAGTTTAGATCCCGCATAGAGTTGAACTATGAAAACAAGTGTCCCGTAAAGGGCAAAATAGCTTACCGCACTGGCTTGATGCTGCGCGCTGAATCCGCGATCCTCGGTAGCGGATGCGAGAGCCTCGGCGCCCTTGAACAACACCTTCCAGGCATCTTCGTACGTAGTGTCAAGAGCCTGCTTTCGGGTTTGTGCTGTGCGGATCAAACTCCCACAAGCGAAAGCCCGTCGTTGGCACGGGAGGATCCGGCGGATGAGCATGACCTGGACTACGTCGATGAGTTTGAGCTTCTTGCTCACCAGATTTTGGACGCGGGTTTGGAGTCCGGACAGCTCCTCCGAATTACCCCACGACAAGCCCGTCTCTTTCCAGGAGGTGAGCCGTGTAGGGAAACCAGATCGGAATTCGGGGCCGCTGCCCATTTAGGGTCACGCGGGTCGGTGATGTAGAACCACCCCGATTGCCACCCCTTTATGGTCTCCACGAAGGAGCCCTCGAGCCATGTGACATTGGGCATCTCGCCCACCATGGCGCCTCCGCACTCCGCTTGGCAGCCGCCCACAACCTTCGGTTTGACATTGAAGGTCTTCAGCCATAAGCCGAAGTGGGGCTGGATGCAGAAGAAGGCCTCGCACACGACGATGAACGTCGAGATATTGAGGATGAAGTTCGGGGCCAAATCGTGGAAATCCAGGACGTAGTAGAACATGAGTCCCCGGACAAATGGGTGAAGTGGGAAACCTAGTCCGCGGAGGAAGTGGGTGAGGAACACCACCCTCTCATGGGGCCTGGGAGTGGGGATAAGCTGTCCTTGTCGGGAAGCCGGTGCGCGATGTCACTGGACAAGTATTCGGCCTTCCTCAGCTTCTTGATGTGTCCCTCCGTAACGGAGGAGGCCATCCACTTGCCTCCCGCTCCGGACATGGCTGGAGAAGGTTGAGGTGGGGAGAGCGGACTTGGGCGCTGGAGCTCGAGTGCGCGAAAATGGATAGGCAGAGGAGGAAGAAGGCGTAGATGGAAAAGGTGGATTCTTATCCCCTTATAAGGGCGGACGGAACTATGTTCCCCCACCAGCCTGGTAAAACTCGCTTATCTCCCAAGCGCCGTAAATTAATGGCACGGTTGGGTTACCCACGCCCGTATTGATGAGAATCCCGGAATAAGGGGACACGATCTCTGCTTCAACAAGACGTGCCAAGGAAAACGCCTCGCTAAGTGCGCTGAGGTGGGACAGTAAAAACGATTCGAATAAAGGCTTGGTCGTGGTGTGATGTCACGCTACGGAATGCGTCAGCAGGTTGAATTTGTGTGAATATTATACTCTCTACGGTGGTATGTGGAAATTATTTTGCAGAGCCGGACACTATCCTTGTGTTCAAAACCTTCTATGAAGTATTCGGAGGAAGAACCCGCCTTGCAATGTCAAGACAATCTGCGCCACGGACTCATCGTTATTGAAGCCTGGTTCGGTGGCTCTTGAGGGAGTCCTGGATTAGGGGTGTCCGGATGGCGGACTATAGCCTTTGGCGGACTCTGGACTATGAAGATACAAGATTGAAGACTTCGTCCCGTGTCCGGATGGGACTTTCCTTGGCGTGGAAGGCAAGCTTGGCGATCGGATATGTAGATCTCCTACCATTGTAACCGACTGTAACCCTAGCCCTCTCCGGTGTCTATATAAACCGGAGGGTTTTAGTCCGTGGGGATCTAACAACAATCATACCATAGGCTAGCTTCTAGGGTTTAGCCTCTCGATCTCGTGGTAGATCTACTTTTGTACTACCCATATCATCAATATTAATCAAGCAGGAGTAGGGTTTTACCTCCATCGAGAGGGCCCGAACCTGGGTAAAAACATCGTGTCCCTTGTCTCCTGTTACCATCCGCCTAGACGCACTGTTCGGGACCCCCTACCCGAGATCCGCCGGTTTTGACACCGACACTCCCCTTGTGTCAAATCAATAAATTTGGGCGAAATACTGATACGTCTCCAACGTATCTATAATTTTTGATTGCTCCATGCTACATTATCTATTGTTTTGGACTATAATGGGCTTTATTTTCCACTTTTATATTACTTTTGGGACTAACCTATTAACCGGAGGCCCAGCCCTGCATTGCTGTTTTTTCCTTTTTCAAGATTTCTAAGAAATGAATATCAAATGGAGTCCAAACGGAATGAAACCTCATGAAACGTGATTTTCTCACCGAACGTGATCCGGAGACTTGGACCCTCGCCAAGGAACATCGGAGGCGGTCACGAGGTGGGGGCGCCCAGGGCGCCCCCACCTCGTGGGCCCCGATGCTCCACCGATGTACTCCTTCCTCCTATATATACCTCGCACTTCCCAAACGATCGTAGCAGAGCCAAAACCTAATTCCACCGCCGCAACTTCCTCAGATCCACGAGATCCCATCTTGGGGCCTGTTAGGAGCTCCACGGAGGGGGAATCCACCACGAAGGGCTTCTACATCAACACCATAGCCTCTCCGATGAAGTGTGAGTAGTTTACTTCAGACCTTCGGGTCCATAGCTAGTAGCTAGATGGCTTCTTCTCTCTTTTTGGATCTCAATACAATGTTCTTCCTGTAGCGACCCGACCCAAATGGATCAAGTCTCTGTGCTCAGGTGTCATCCCTGGATCAGTAATGCTGACACCACACAGTACTTCGAAGGATTTATAACAGAGTAGCAATCACACACTTATTACATCGTTGCCCAAAAGATGACTTATTACAATAATATGGCTTAAGGCCATCTAATAACGATAACAGCGGAAGACTTGGAAGATAAGTGAGTCCATCAACTCCAGCGGCATCACTGAGTATAGAACCACGACCTAAAGCATCTTACTCGTCGTCTGAAAAGTCTGCAACATGAAAGTTGCAGCCCGAGAACGGGTCAGCACATGGAATATGCTGGCAATGTAACACATAGAGAATAATGGATGATAAGCCTGTACTACAGGCATATGTGGTTGGTGGTAAAGCTCTCTGTTACAGCTTTGCATAAAGCCGCTTTTCCCTACGCAAAGGAATAAATTTGTTTAACTATCATGGTGGTTGTTAAACATTGAGAATGGTTGACAACATCCTCAATCCCAATTAAAAGTACTCATTAAAAACCCAACAATATTAATTAGAGTAACATGTTGAGATTCACATGATATTCAAGTACTAGATACTCAAGATGTCCATAACCGGGACACGGCTAATCATGATTAGTTTATACACTCTGCAGAGGTTTATGACTTTTCCCCACAAGACTCGATCGCCTCCGTTTGGTTTCTCGCACTACATGGTGTTTGAGAGACGGATGACCGAGACATAGTCTTTCAGAAGCATTCGCACCTTACGATGGGTAGACCGTACCACCTACAACCCCTACATCAGCTAGTCTACCACTGTAAGAGTTCACACGACTTAATCAACTATGCCAGAGCCCATAATGGCTTGTGGCTGCACACGGAAGTTACTAGCATGAATGATCTTATGATCCCTTTGAGCCTGGGTGGCGGTCCGAAGAAAAACAGGCAAGTCTGATAGAAACCAGTGCCTCAATCCACCCGGATGTGTGTTTAAGTTGCCACCTTAAATAAACCATTAATTTAACAATCTCACATCTGTCATGGAATACACTCACCCAATCCACGTCTACTAGCATAGCATAGCATAATAAGCAAACGTAGAAGTAACTCCCAAGGTTTCATAAGTAAAACAGGTAATAGGTACTACCTCAATCTACTTCCCATCCCACAATTTATTTAGATCCTAATCATGCAAGTGTTTGAGGATTGATCTAATGCATAAAACTGGGTGGTAGTAAAGGTATGATCAAGTGTTACTTGCCTTGCTGACGATCCATGAAACCTAGAGACTCAAGTAACAAGCGGCGCCTCCGGTGATCTATCGCAGACAAACAACAAGCATACAATAAGTACTCATCTAATGCACGGGTAAATCTCGAATAAAAGATTTGACCAGAAAATTCAACTTAAGAACCCTGGTTGCAAAAGAAAACGAATCAAACAAAACAACGGAAAACATCCGGCGGAAGAAAACAGCTCGGTTCTAGCAAGTTGAAACTAGGTCAAATTTTTACAGTAGCAAAACTTTGTTTAAGTTGATTAGTCGGAACGGCGGTTTCGAAACGAAACTCCAGGCGCTTGAATCACCTGCGAGTCCAAGGAAACTCCGGATCTCTCCAACTGTCGTTGGTGCTTCACATTTGGTTACGGTCTCAACCTTTGTGGGGTCAACCGCTATCCCTTCTCCGGATATAACATGTCCAAGAAATCCAACTTCCTTTAGCCAAAACTCACATTTGCTGAACTTGGCATATAACTGATGTTCCCTCAGTTTCTCTAAAACCAATCGCAAATGTTCCTTATGTTCTTCTTCATTCTTCGAGAAAACCAAAATATCATCTATGAACACCACGATTTAACTTATCCAAAACTCCATAAACACTTTGTTCATCAGGTTCATGAAATAGATCATGCGCGTTAGTCAGTCCAAATGACATAACGGTATATTCATACAGTCCATATCTCGTGGTAAATGCTGTCTTAGGTATGTCCTGCTCCCGAATCTTCAACTGATGGTACCCTGATCGCAAATCGATCTTGGAAAACACTTTAGCTCCTTGCAAACGATCAAACAGATCATTTATCATAGGTAGTGGGTACTTGTTCTTGATTGTTACTTCATTTAACCCACGATAGTCAACAACCATCCTTAACGATCCGTCCTTCTTCTCTACTAAAAGTACGGGTGATCCCCAAGGCGAAGAACTTGGGCGTATGTAACCTTTATCCAATAGCTCCTTAATCTGCTTCTTGATTTCCGCCAAATCCTGTGCGGGCATCCTGTATGGTTGCTTCGATATCGGGCCTGTTCCTGGCAACAACTCAATCAAAAACTCAATGTCTCTATCCGGTGGCATTCCTGGCAATTCCTCAGGAAATACATCAGGGAAATCCCTTACCACTGGTACTTCTTCCTGCACAACTCCTGATAAGGAATTTATTCGTGCTCTCCTCGGCTCATGCCGTGATACATACTTGATTCTCCTCCCTTCTGGGGTGGTAAGCAAAATTGACTTAGTGGCGCAATCTATGTTCCCTCCATACTTCGATAACCAATCCATGCCTAATATCACATCCAATCCTTGGGATTCCAGAACTATTAGGTCCGAGGGAAAAACATAGTGTCCAATCCTTAATGGCAGTCGATCACACCATATACTAGCCATGTATTCTGCTCCGGGTGAGGTTACTAGCATGGGTGACCTAAGGGCTTGGGTTTGTAATTTGTACTTATCCACAAATCCCCTTGATATGTATGAATGCGATGCACCAGTATCGAAAAGAACAACTGCAGTGAATGACTTAACCAGAAACTTACCTATTACTGCATCGGGCTGATCTTCAACCTCCTCCACGGTAACGTGGTTCACTTGTCCTTTATTGAATGGGTTTGGCTTCTTTCCAGAGCTTCCATTTCCACCTTGGCCTTCGGGACATTCATTTGCATAATGTCCGGTCTTGGAACACTTGTAACAGGTGACATGACTCAAGTCTTTCTTGGTTGGGGTTGATGGTGTGGTCCGGTTCTGGCCGTTGCTTCCTCCATTCCCATTTCCATTTTTGTGGCCATTATGGTTGTGCGAACTACCTCCTCCATGGGTATGCTGAAACTGAACTCCCTGTTTAGAGGTATAACGAGGCTTCTGCTGGGCTCCAGAGTTATACTTCCCCTGCCCATACTTCCTCTTGCGGTTCTCAATTTGCTGTTGCTTTCCTTCAATCATGAGAGCATGGTCTACCAACTCCTGGTAGTTATTGAAACTTGCTACCATCAACTGCATGCTTAACTCATCATTCAGTCCTTCCAGAAACTTCTCCCGCTTAGCAGCATCCGTAGCAACGCTATCCGGGGCATAACGTGCTAACTTACTAAAATCATCCACATCTTGCCAACATCCTTCCTCCTTGGCGAAATTGCGAAACTCACGCTTCTTCATGGCCATAGCTCCTGCCGAGACATGGGCGGTGCGGAAAGCTTGTCAAACCGATCCCATGTGATGGTGTCTCACAGGTAAGTGGCTGTAAAATTTTCCCACCATGCTGCTGCTGGGGTCCTTCAAGCTGGTGTGCAGCAAACTTCACCTTTTCTCCATCTGTACATCCTGCAGTGGTCAACTCCCTCCCTATCTTACGGAGCCAATCATCTGCTACAATCGGCTCGGTGCTACTGGAAAACACCGGCGGATTCAGCCTAAGGAAACGAGTCAAGTGATCCGCAGGTGGTGGTGGTGGTGGTGGGTTGTTGTTGTTGTTGTTGTTGTTGCCTTGGTTCTGTACCAATGTTTGGATCAAAGTGTTCTGCTGCTGAATCAATTGGGTGATCTCTCAAGGGAAAACAAACCCGGGTCGCGTCTCGGAGGCATCTCAAGGGTTTAGAAAAGACGAGAAATTAAGAATAGAGTGAGGTCTAAGGAGAAACACTACCCAAATGCACATGAGCAAATACACACAAAATCACTTCATTCAATTCAAACAAAGGGCTTACAACGGTCTAACTATCGCAAAAGTGCTTGAACTATAATGTTTACATGGAGGTAATACTACTAATATGTGGGGTCATCTACTAATTTGAACCGTGGAAGACTCCATGATGTCTGCTCCACCGTCTTCAAAGTCGGGTTCACTTGGATCCGAATCGTGTCGCCGATGATGATGTAGTTGCTCGGACAGCCGACGTACTTGTCTTCATTCTTGAGCGCCAATTTCTTCTTGAGTTCTTCAATCTCATACTTAAGATCGTTATTGTGTCTTGCTACAGCTACGATCTCGCCCATGTAGTCCTTACGTAGACTTTAGTTCTTCTTCAAGTTCGATGATCCTTCCTTCGCATCCTTCAATTCGATCATATCATTGCACATCTGGTTCTCCCGGCGTCGAATGTGCTGGTTTAACTCTGGATGAAAGCTGCAATGGATCTATCCTTCTTGGTGCCGACTATCTCCCATTGTTCATCTCGGCGTCCGCAAATCTGATAGATGGTGTCCTTGAGGTCTTCTTGGTAAACTTCTCCAATGCGTCCCATGGTGATATGAGCTGCCATGCTCTTTCCCAGACTCCAGGTTGGTGCACTGAAAACACTATCTATAGGCTTGGTGATTGGGGCGAATGTCCTTCCTTAACGTGAGCTTGAATCTTCCAGCTTCTTCTTGCAGAGTGGCGTTGAAAGTCCCGGTGAAACTTGGTAGTCCAATGTTCAGGTACTTGGTGACTTCCTTCAAGTGAAATCCAAAAGGTGTGCCTTCATCTAGTTGGGCGTACTTGATCTTCGCGTCCTTCATCCTAAAAGAGTAGAAAAGATGAGGAGTTAGAAAATGGAAGAGAGTAGTGATCTATGGCTTTAACTTAGTGGTCGTGTCCTACAGTCAGCGTGTGCTCTGATACCATCTCTGTAGCGACCCGACCCAAATGGATCAAGTCTCTGTGCTCGGTGTCATCCTGGATCAAGAATCTTGACACCACACAAGATTCAAGGATTTATAACAGAGTAGCAATCACACACTTATTACATCGCTGCCCAAAAGATGACTTATTACAATAATATGGCTTAAGGCCATCTAATAACGATAACAGCGGAAGACTTGGAAGATAAGTGAGTCCATCAACTCCAATGCATCACCGAGTATAGAACCACGACCTAAAGCACCTTACTGTCGTTCGAAAAGTCTGCAACATGAAAGTTGCAGCCCGAGAACGGGTCAACACATGGAATATGCCGCAATGTAACACATAGAGAATAATGGATGATAAGCCTGTACTACATGCATATGTGGCTGGTGGTAAAGCTCTCTGATTACTGATTTGCATAAAGCCGTTTTTCCCTCTGCAAAGGAATAAATTTGTTTAACTATCATGGTGGTTGTTAAACATTGAGAATGGTTGATAGCATCCTCAATCCCAATTAAAAGTACTCATTAAAACCCAACAATATTAATTAGAGTAACATGTTGAGATTCACATGATATTCAAGTACTAGATACTCAAGATGTCCATAACCGGGGACACGGCTAATCATGATTAGTTTATACACTCTGCAGAGGTTTGCGCACTTTTCCCCACAAGACTCGATCGCCTCCGCTTGGTTTCTCGCACTACATGGTGTTTGAGAGACGGATGACCGAGACATAGTCTTTCGAAGCATTTGCACCTTACGATGGGTAGACCGTACCACCTACAACCCCTACATCAGCTAGTCTACCACTGTAAGAGTTCACACGACTTAATCAACTATGCCAGAGCCCATAATGGCTTGTGGCTGCACACGGAAGTTACTAGCATGAATGATCTTATGATCCCTTTGAGCCTGGGTGGCGGTCCGAAGAAAAACAGGCAAGTCCTGATAGAAACCAGGTGCCTCAATCCACCCAGATGTGTGTTTAAGTTGCCACCTTAAATAAACCATTAATTTAACAATCTCACATCTGTCATGGAATACACTCACCCAATCCACGTCTACTAGCATAGCATAGCATAATAAGCAAACGTAGAAGTAACTCCCAAGGTTTCATAAGTAAAACAGGTAATAGGTACTACCTCAATCTACTTCCCATCCCACAATTTATTTAGATCCTAATCATGCAAGTGTTTGAGGATTGATCTAATGCATAAAACTGGGTGGTAGTAAAGGTATGATCAAGTGTTACTTGCCTTGCTGATGATCCGCGAAACCTAGAGACTCGAAGTAACAAGCGGCGCACTCCGGGTGATCTATCGCAGACAAACAACAAGCATACAATAAGTACTCATCTAATGCACGGGTAAATCTCGAATAAAAGATTTGACCAGAAAATTCAACTTAAGAACCCTGGTTGCAAAAGAAAACGAATCAAACAAAACAACGGAAAACATCCGCGAAGAAAACAGCTCGGTTCTAGCAAGTTGAAACTAGGTCAAATTTTTACAGTAGCAAAACTTTGTTTAAGTTGATTAGTCGGAACGGCGGTTTCGAAACGAAACTCCAGGCGCTTGAATCACCTGATTCCGATAAACGAGCGAGAAGATAAACTAGAACGAAGATCGGATCTGAAATCGCGATCGGAAAAATAGCGAAATAAATCCGTTTAAAGAAAATGACGAACGGTCAAACGAACGGACGCTCGTTAACCGAATAACCGGTGATCGCGTTCGTTAAAACGAACGGTCCGATTAACGCCGCTAAACAACAAAACCGAAGAATAAAACCGATCTAGGGTTTCAAAAGAAAACCAAACGAAAACCGATCTAGAAAACTGAACGAAACCGAACGATTTATGAAAAACCGAACCGAGGAAAAGAAAAGGTGACGCGCGCTGGGCTAGTACCTCAAGAGGCGGTGCTCGGCGGGCGGCTAGAAGGGACAATGGCGCAAGGCGGCGGTGTAGGGCGGCGGCGGTGTAGGGCGGCGACGCTGGTGAGGGCGGCGGGCTGGTGGCGGCATGCTGCTGCTGAGGAGGAGAGGAGAGGAGAGGTGTTGGTTTGATGTGTTAGAGGGGGGTGCTTGGGTATTTATATTGGGGAGGGAGGGTTTTGCTTGGAGTAGGGGACAAGAATTAGAGTAGGATTAGGAATCCTAGGAATAAAAACGGAATAATGAAACGGGTCCAAATCCTACTAGGATTTGTAAAAGAAAAGGAAACCGGCGGGCTCCTGGCTCCTGGCGGCGCAAGCGCTAGCGATGGCCTTGGCCTCCTCGCCGCCGGCTGGCTTACGGTTTGGGCCTTTGGCCCAAGGCGCTCATGACTCTTTTTTTTTAAATCGGTTTCGAACGCAGAAAAATACAGAAAAAAAATCTAAACGAACTCCAAAATTAATAAAGTAAACTTTCCCCGACTCCTAAAAATGAGTCGAACAAAATGAACTTTTACTCGGGCCTAAAATGCAATTTTTAAAAACACGAATTTTTCCCTAAGGCAAATAAACTCCGAGAAAATCCAAAATTTGATTTATTTATTAAATCTTCATTTTTCCTAAATTTTGGGAAAGTCATATTATTCCCTCTTCTATTTTTGATATTGGAAAAATATTTGAAGATAAAATAAATAAATCCAATGATCCTCTTTTCATAGTTTTGAGAGAACTCAAATACGAAAATTTCGAAATCTACAACTCTCTCGAGGGTCCTTGAGTTGTGTGAAATTTCTAGGATCAACAAAATGCAAGAAATTATGATATGCATGATGATCTAATGTATAACATTCCAAATTGAAAATTTGGGATGTTACAAACCTACCCCCCTTAAGATGAATCTCGCCTCGAGATTCGGGTTGGCTAGAAAATAGGTGAGGGTGGTCCTTGAGAAAATCTTCTTCTCGTTCCCAGGTGGCTTCATCCTCAGTGTGGTGGCTCCACTGAACCTTGCAAAACTTGAAAACCTTGCTGCGAGTAACTCTGCTGGCATATTCGAGAATCCTGACTGGTTTCTCCTCATATGTCAAATCATCCTTCAACCGAATTGCTTCAAGTGGTATCAGTATCTCTTAACGGTATCTCCGCTATCTCGGAGTGACATTTCTTCACCGAGAAACATGGAATACATCATGAACTCCTGACAGTCCCTCCGCAATTCCAGCTTATAAGCAACTTCTCCCATGCGTTGCAAGATCCTATACGGTCCAACGAACGTGGTGCTAACTTTCCTTTAACTCCAAATCGCTTAACTCCTCGTAGTGGGGATACTCTAAGATAAACTCTGCTCCAACTTCATATTCTATCGCCTTGCTTTTGAATCCGCATAGCTTTTACGTGCGGACTGGGCTACCTTGAGCCTATCGCGAATCAACTTAACCTTCTGTTCGCACTCCTTAATCAAATCTGGTCCAAACAATCGACGGTCTCCAACTTCGTCCCATGATAACGGTGTCCTACACCTCCTTCCGCATAAAGCCTCGAAGGTGCCATCTTCAAGCTGGTTTGGTAACTGTTGTTATAAGAAAACTCTGCATACGGCAAGTTATCATCCCAACTAGATCCATAATCTAGTGCACAAGCTCTCGAAGATATCCTCCAAAATCTGATTGACTCTCTCGGTCTGTCCATCGGTTCAGGGTGGAAAGTGTCTTGAATTCCAGCCTGGTTCCCAATGTTTCGTGCAACCGATTCCAAAACTTTGAGGTAAATTGGGTTCCTCTATCGATCGATACTCCTCGGAACTCCGTGCAAACACACAATTCTGGTCATGTATATCTTTGCCAACTTAGCACTGCTATAGGTAGTCTTGACTGGAATGAAATGAGCTACCTTCGTCAAGCGGTCGACTATAACCCAAATCGAGTCATAGCCTGAACGAGTCTTTGGCAAACCTGTGATGAAATCCATGCCTAGTTTATCCCACTTCCATTCGGGTATCGGTAATGGTTGCAACAATTCTGCTGGCTTCTGATGTTCTGCCTTCACCCTTTGACATACATCACAAACGGCTACATACTCTGCAGTATCCTTCTTCATTCCGGTCCACCAGAACGTTTCCTTCAAATATAAATACATCTTGGTATTTCCTGGGTGAATCGAGTAGGGTGAATCATGTGCTTCTTGCAAAATCAGCTTCCTGATCTCTGGGTCATTTGGCACGTAAACACGGTCCTCAAACCATAGGGTATCGTGCTCATCCTCACGAAATCCCTTTGCTTTTCCTTCGCTCATTTTCTCCTTTATAGAGGCAACTTCCTTATCTGCCTTTTGAGCTTCTCGATTTTGTCCATCAACGTAGATTGAATCTCCAATGCTGCTACATAGCCTCTCGGAACTATTTCCAAACATAGCTCTCGAAGGTCTTCGGCTAACTCCTTGGGTATTCCTCCCACCATTAGTGTATTGACGTGGCTCTTACGGCTCAATGCGTCTGCTACAACGTTAGCCTTCCCGGGGTGATAATGCAATCTCATATCATAATCCTTAATAAGCTCCAACCATCTCCTCTGTCTTGAGATTTAATTCCTTCTGCGTGAAGATGTACTTCAAACTCTTGTGATCCGTGTACACCTCACAATGATTTCCAATGAGAAAATGTCTCCATGTCTTCAATGCATGCACAACGGCTGCTAACTCCAAATCATGTGTGGCATAATTCAACTCATGAGGCTTAAGCTGTCGTGAAGCATACGAAACAACTCTTCCTTCCTGCATAAGCACTGCTCCAAGTCCTCGACGTGAAGCGTCGCAATACACCTCATAATCCTTGGTCTGATCTGGCAAAATTAACACTGGTGAGGTAACCAATCTTTTCTTCAACTCCTGAAAACTTGCCTCACAATCCTCAGTCCATATGAACTTGGTATCCTTTTTCAGCAATTCCATCATAGGCTTTGCAATCCTTGAGAAATTCTCAATGAATCTTCGGTAGTATCCTGCGAGTCCAAGGAAACTCCGGATCTCTCCAACTGTCGTTGGTGCTTCCCATTTGGTTACGGTCTCAACCTTTGTGGGGTCAACCGCTATCCCTTCTCCGGATATAACATGTCCAAGAAATCCAACTTCCTTTAGCCAAAACTCACATTTGCTGAACTTGGCATATAACTGATGTTCCCTCAGTTTCTCTAAAACCAATCGCAAATGTTCCTTATGTTCTTCTTCATTCTTCGAGAAAACCAAAATATCATCTATGAACACCACGATTTAACTTATCCAAAACTCCATAAACACTTTGTTCATCAGGTTCATGAAATAGGCTGGCGCGTTAGTCAGTCCAAATGACATAACGGTATATTCATACAGTCCATATCTCGTGGTAAATGCTGTCTTAGGTATGTCCTGCTCCCGAATCTTCAACTGATGGTACCCTGATCGCAAATCGATCTTGGAAAACACTTTAGCTCCTTGCAAACGATCAAACAGATCATTTATCATAGGTAGTGGGTACTTGTTCTTGATTGTTACTTCATTTAACCCACGATAGTCAACAACCATCCTTAACGATCCGTCCTTCTTCTCTACTAAAAGTACGGGTGATCCCCAAGGCGAAGAACTTGGGCGTATATAACCTTTATCCAATAGCTCCTTAATCTGCTTCTTGATTTCCGCCAAATCCTGTGCGGGCATCCTGTATGGTTGCTTCGATATCGGGCCTGTTCCTGGCAACAACTCAATCAAAACTCAATGTCTCTATCCGTGGCATTCTGGCAATTCCTCGGAAATACATCGGGAAATCCTTACCACCGGTACTTCTTCCTGCACAACTCCCGATAAGGAATTTATTCGTGCTCTCCTCGGCTCATGCCGTGATACATACTTGATTCTCCTCCCTTCGGGTGGTAAGCAAAATTGACTTAGTGGCGCAATCTATGTTCCCTCCATACTTGATAACCAATCCATGCCTAATATCACATCCAATCCTTGGGATTCCGAACTATTAGGTCCGAGGAAAAACATAGTGTCCAATCCTTAATGGCAATCGATCACACCATATACTAGCCATGTATTCTGCTCGGGTGAGGTTACTAGCATGGGTGACCTAAGGGCTTGGGTTTGTAATTTGTACTTATCCACAAATCCCCTTGATATGTATGAATGCGATGCACCAGTATCGAAAAGAACAACTGCAGTGAATGACTTAACCAGAAACTTACCTATTACTGCATCGGGCTGATCTTCAACCTCCTCCACATAACGTGGTTCACTTGTCCTTTATTGAAAGGGTTTGGCTTCTTTCCAGAGCTTCCATTTCCACCTTGGCCTTCGGGACATTCATTTGCATAATGTCCGGTCTTGGAACACTTGTAACAGGTGACATGACTCAAGTCTTTCTTGGTTGGGGTTGATGGTGTGGTCCGGTTCTGGCCGTTGCTTCCTCCATTCCCATTTCCATTTTTGTGGCCATTATGGTTGTGCGAACTACCTCCTCCATGGGTATGCTGAAACTGAACTCCCTGTTTAGAGGTATAACGAGGCTTCTGCTGGGCTCCAGAGTTATACTTCCCCTGCCCATACTTCCTCTTGCGGTTCTCAATTTGCTGCTGCTTTCCTTCAATCATGAGGGCACGGTCTACCAACTCCTGGTAGTTATTGAAACTTGCTACCATCAACTGCATGCTTAACTCATCATTCAGTCCTTCCAAACTTCTCCCGCTTAGTCAGCATCAGTAGTAACGCTCATCCGGGGCATAACGTGCTAACTTACTAAAATCATCCACATCTCGCCAACAGTCCTTCCTCCTTGGCGTAAATTGCGAAACTCACGCTTCTTCATGGCCATAGCTCCTGCCGAGACATGGGCGGTCTGAAAGCTTGTTGAAACTGATCCCATGTGACAGTGTCTACAGGGTAAGTGGCTGTAAAATTTTCCCACCATGCTGCTGCGGGTCCTTCAAGCTGGTGTGCAGCAAACTTCACCTTTTCTCCATCTGTACATCCTGCAGTGGTCAACTCCCTCCCTATCTTACGGAGCCAATCATCTGCTACAATCGGCTCGGTGCTACTGGAAAACACCGGCGGATTCAGCCTAAGGAAACGAGTCAAGTGATCCGCAGGTGGTGGTGGTGGTGGTGGGTTGTTGTTGTTGTTGTTGTTGTTGCCTTGGTTCTGTACCAATGTTTGGATCAAAGTGTTCTGCTGCTGAATCAATTGGGTGATCTCTGGCGGGAAAACAAACCCGGGGTCGCGTCTCGGAGGCATCTGAAGGGTTTAGAAAAGACGAGAAATTAAGAATAGAGTGAGGTCTAAGGAGAAACACTACCCAAATGCACATGAGCAAATACACACAAAATCACTTCATTCAATTCAAACAAAGGGCTTACAACGGTCTAACTATCGCAAAAGTGCTTGAACTATAATGTTTACATGGAGGTAATACTACTAATATGTGGGGGTCATCTACTAATTTGAACCGGTGGAAGACTCCATGATGTCTGCTCCAGCTTCGTCTTCAAAGTCGGGTTCACTTGGATCCGAATCAGTGTCGTCGATGATGATGTAGTTGCTCGGACAGCCAACGTACTTGTCTTCATTCTTGAGCGCCAATTTCTTCTTGAGTTCTTCAATCTCATACTTAAGATCGTTATTGTGTCTTGCTACAGCTACGATCTCGTCCATGTAGTCCTTACGTGTAGACTTTAGTTCTTCTTCAAGTTCGATGATCCTTCCCTTCGCATCCTTCAATTCGATCATATCATTGCACATCTGGTTCTCTGGCGTCGAATGTGCTGGTTTAACTCTGGATGAAAGCTGCAATGGATCTATCCTTCTTGGTGCTGACTATCTCCCATTGTTCATCTCGGCGTCCGCAAATCTGATAGATGGTGTCCTTGAGGTCTTCTTGGTAAACTTCTCCAATCGTCCCATGGTGATATGAGCTGCCATGCTCTTTCCTGACTCCAGGTTGGTGCAATCAAAACACTATCTATAGGCTTGGTGATTGGGGCGAATGTCCTTCCCGAACGTGAGCTTGAATCTTCCAACTCTTCTTGAGCAGAGTGGCGTTGAAAGTCCCGTGAAACTTGGTAGTCCAATGTTCGGTACTTGGTGACTTCCTTCAAGTGAAATCCAAAAGGTGTGCCTTCATCTAGTTGGGCGTACTTGATCTTCGGCGTCCTTCATCCTAAAAGAGTAGAAAAGATTAGGAGTTAGAAAATGGAAGAGAGTAGTGATCTATGGCTTTAACTTAGTGGTCGTGTCCTACGATCAGCGTGTGCTCGATACCATCTCTGAGCGACCGACCCAAATGGATCAAGTCTCGTGCTCGGTGTCATCCTGGATCGAATGTCTTGACACCACACAAGATTTGAAGGATTTATAATAGAGTAGCAATCACACACTTATTACATCGTTGCCCAAAAGATGACTTATTACAATAATATGGCTTAAGGCCATCTAATAACGATAACAGCGGAAGACTTGGAAGATAAGTGAGTCCATCAACTCCAGTAACATCACCGAGTATAGAACCACGACCTAAAGCACCTTACTGTCGTTCGAAAAGTCTGCAACATGAAAGTTGCAGCCGAGAACGGGTCAACACATGGAATATCTTGGCAATGTAACACATAGAGAATAATGGATGATAAGCCTGTACTACATGCATATGTGGCTGGTGGTAAAGCTCTCTGATTACAGCTTTTGCATAAAGCCGTTTTCCCTCATGCAAAGGAATAAATTTGTTTAACTATCATGGTGGTTGTTAAACATTGAGAATGGTTGACAGATCCTCAATCCCAATTAAAAGTACTCATTAAAAACCCAACAATATTAATTAGAGTAACATGTTGAGATTCACATGATATTCAAGTACTAGATACTCAAGATGTCCATAACCGGGGACACGGCTAATCATGATTAGTTTATACACTCTGCAGAGGTTTGCGCACTTTTCCCCACAAGACTCGATCGCCTCCGTTTGGTTTCTCGCACTACATGGTGTTTGAGAGACGGATGACCGAGACATAGTCTTTCAGAAGCATTCGCACCTTACGATGGGTAGACCGTACCACCTACAACCCCTACATCAGCTAGTCTACCACTGTAAGAGTTCACACGACTTAATCAACTATGCCAGAGCCCATAATGGCTTGTGGCTGCACACGGAAGTTACTAGCATGAATGATCTTATGATCCCTTTGAGCACGGGTGGCGGTCCAAGAAAAACAGGCAAGTCTGATAGAAACCAGTGCCTCAATCCACCCGGATGTGTGTTTAAGTTGCCACCTTAAATAAACCATTAATTTAACAATCTCACATCCGTCATGGAATACACTCACCCAATCCACGTCTACTAGCATAGCATAGCATAATAAGCAAACGAGAAGTAACTCCCAAGGTTTCATAAGTAAAACAGGTAATAGGTACTACCTCAATCTACTTCCCATCCCACAATTTATTTATATCCTAATCATGCAAGTGTTTGAGGATTGATCTAATGCATAAAACTGGGTGGTAGTAAAGGTATGATCAAGTGTTACTTGCCTTGCTGACGATCCGCGAAACCTAGAGACTCGAAGTAACAAGCGGCGCACTCCGGGTGATCTATCGCAGACAAACAACAAGCATACAATAAGTACTCATCTAATGCACGGGTAAATCTCGAATAAAAGATTTGACCAGAAAATTCAACTTAAGAACCCTGGTTGCAAAAGAAAACGAATCAAACAAAACAACGGAAAACATCCGGCGGAAGAAAACAGCTCGGTTCTAGCAAGTTGAAACTAGGTCAAATTTTTACAGTAGCAAAACTTTGTTTAAGTTGATTAGTCGGAACGGCGGTTTCGAAACGAAACTCCAGGCGCTTGAATCACCTGATTCCGATAAACGAGCGAGAAGATAAACTAGAACGAAGATCGGATCTGAAATCGCGATCGGAAAAATAGCAAAATAAATCCGTTTAAAGAAAATGACGAACGGTCAAACGAACGTACGTTCGTTAACCGGGAATAACCGGTGATCGCGTTCGTTAAAACGAACGGTCCGACGAACGCTCGCTAAACAACAAAACCGGAAGAATAAAACCGATCTAGGGTTTCGAAAAGAAAACCGAAACGAAAAACCGATCTAGAAAACCGGAACGGAAACCGGAACGATTTATGAAAAACCGAACCGAGGAAAAGAAAAGGTGACGCGGCGCGGGGCTAGTACCTCGAAGAGGCGGTGCTCCGGCGGGGCGGCGGCTAGGGGCGACGGCGGCGCAAGGGGCGGCGGTGTAGGGCGGCGGCGCCGGTGAGGGCGGCGGCTGCTCTGCTTTGCTGGAGGAGAGGAGAGGGAGGTGTTGGTTTGATGTGTTAGAGGGGGGGTGCTTGGGTATTTATATTGGGGAGGGAGGGTTTTGCTTGGAGTAGGGACAAGAATTAGAGTAGGATTAGGAATCCTAGGAATAAAAACGGAATAACGAACGGGTCCAAATCCTACTAGGATTTGTAAAAGAAAAGAAACCGGGCGGCTCCTGGCTCCTCAGGTGCGGCCTGCCTAGCTAGCGATGGCCTTGGCCTCTGGCGGCCGGTGGCTTAGCGGTTTGGGCCTTTGGCCCAAGCGCTATGACTCTCTTTTTTTAAATCGGTTTCAGCGTCAGAAAAATACAGAAAAAGAAATCTAAACGAACTCCAAAATTAATAAAGTAAACTTTCCCTGACTCCTAAAAATGAGTCGAACAAAATGAACTTTTACTCGGGGCCTAAAATGCAATTTTTGAAAACACGCATTTTTCCCTAAGGCAAATAAACTCCGAGAAAAATCCAAAATTTGATTTATTTATTAAATCTTCATTTTTCCTAAATTTTGGGAAAGTCATATTGTTCCCTCTCTTATTTTTGATATTGGAAAAATATTTGAAGATAAAATAAATAAATCCAATGATCCTCTTTTCATAGTTTTGAGAGAACTCAAATACAAAAATTTCGAAATCTACAACTCTCTCTGAGGGTCCTTGAGTTGCGTGAAATTTCTAGGATCAACAAAATGCAAGAAAATATGATATGCATGATGATCTAATGTATAACATTCCAAATTGAAAATTTGGGATGTTACACTTCCCCTCTCTCGTGGAGATCTATTCGATGTAATCTTGTTTTTACGGTGTGTTTGTTGAGACCGATGAATTGTGGGTTTATGATCCAACTTATCTATGAATAATATTTGAATCTTCTCTGAATTCTCGTATAGAATTTGCAATGCTCAAAATAGGATCTACCAGGAAGCAATCTACTTCAGTTCTTCTTCGTAATTTTTACGTAGGTGCTAGTCCTTGGTATAGATATATCCTTGATACCATTACCGGAGGGAATTCTTGGGTAGCCATACTTTTGATTCTTATAATGCTTTAATAGATTTATTTGGCTCACCTCCTCTTTTGGTTAATGGAACTATGTTAACTTTGGAGCATGTTATGCAAAGGCTTGAAATTATTGAAAACAAAGTTGCTACCATTGAATGCATTGAAAATCTAGATAAAAAGATCCATAATAAAATTACTCAATATGGATCTAAGGTAGGAATGACTTTGAAAAATATTAAGGAGAAGGAACCTATGGTTAATGAGAAAATAAATCTAGATTCCACTCGAATCGATAAACTTGAGGGTATCATTACCAACTTGGGAACCGCTTTTTCTTCCGTGAAGAATACTCCTAGTACTCCCACTAAAATTGCCAAGCTTATGTATGTTCCTAAAAATAAGGGTGAATCATCTAGTAAGGAAACTGCGGATCTTAAATCTATAAGTATTCATCCCGATCTTTTTACTATCATTAAGGAACCATTTGCTACAAATGAATTTTTTGATCTTATGCCTAAAAGTTTGATAATTACTAGTAAAAAATAAATCTATAATAAAGATAGATGCCTCATTGAATAATTGCCTACCAAAGACGGCACTACCTAGATCTATCCTTGCTTTTATGCCTAGCTATAGGGGCGTTAAACGATAGCGCTTGTTGGGAGGCAACCCAATTTTATTTTTAGTTTTTCAGTTTTTGCTTCTGTTTAGGAATAAATAATCCATCTAGCCTATGTTTAGATGTAATTTTATCTTTTAATTAGTGTTTGTGCCAAGTTAAACCTATTGGATCTTCTTGGATGATAGTTATTTGATCTTGCTGTAATTTCCAGAAACTTTGCGCTCAGTGACCGAATTGTTAAAAATCAATATAACGTGATAAAATACTGATCCCAATTGCTGATGATCAATAAACAAATTTTCCAGGTCTTCTAATTTTGGTAGAATGTTTTGAGTTCCAGAAGTTTGCGTTAGTTATAGATTACTACAGACTGTTCTGTTTTTGACAGATTCTGTTTTGCGTGTGTTGTTTGCTTATTTTGATGAATCTATGGCTAGTAAAATAGTTTATGATCCATAGAGAAGTTGGAATACAGTAGATTTAACACCAATATGAATAAAGAATGAGTTCATTACAGTACCTTAAAGTAGTCTTTTGTTTTATTTCTCTAACGGAGCTCACGAGATTTCTATTGAGTTTTGTGTTGTGAAGTTTTCAAGTTTTGGGTGAATTCTTTTGATGGATTATGGAACAGGAGTGGCAAGAGCCTAAGCTTGGTGATGCCCGTGGCACCCCCAAGATAATCCAAGGACACCAAAAAGTCAAAGCTTGGGGATGCCCCGGAAGGCATCCCCTCTTTCGTCCACTTCCATCGGTAATTTACTTGGAGCTATATTTTTATTCACCACATGATATGTGTTTTGCTTGGAGCGTCTTGTATTATTTACGTCTTTGCTTGTTAGTTTACCACAATCATCCTTGCTGTACACACCTTTTGAGATAACCATACATAAATTGGAATTTGATAGAATACTCTATGTGCTTCACTTATATCTTTTGAGCTTGATAGTTTTGCTCATAGTGCTTAACTTATATCTTTTGAGCGTGATAATTTTTGCTCTAGTGCTTCACTTAGATCTTTTAGAGCACGGTGGTGGATTTGTTTTAAAGAAACTTGATCTCTCATGCTTCACTTAGATTATTTTGAGAGTCGTTAATAGCATGGTAATTTGCTTAATGTTAATATACTTGGTATTCAAGATATGTGAAACTTTCTTTTGAGTGCGTTGAATACTAAGATAAGTTTGATGCTTGATAATTGTTTTTGAGATATGAAGATGGTGATATTAGAGTCATGCTAGTTGAGTAGTTGTGAATTTAAAGAATACTTGTGTTGAAGTTTGTGATTCCCGTAGCATGCACGTATGGTGAACTGTTATGTGATGAACTCGGGGCATGATTTATTTATTGATTGTCTTCCTTATGAGTGGCGGCCGGGGACGAGCGATGGTCTTTTCCTACAAATCTATCCCCTAGGATCATGCGCGTAATACTTTGCTTTGATAACTTCTAGATTTTTGCAATAATTATATGAGTTCCTTATGACTAATGTTGAGTCCATGGATTATACACACTTTTTCCCATCCTTCCACCATTGCTAGCCTCTCTAATACCGCGCACCTTTCACCGGTATCATACACCCACCATATACCTTCCTCAAAATAGCCACCATACCTACCTATCATGGAATTTCCATAGCCATTCCGAGATATATTGCCATGCAACTTTCCACCGTTCCGTTTATTATGACACGCTCCATCATTGTCATATTGCTAGCATGATCATGTAGTTGACATCGTATTTGTGGCAAAGCCACCGTTCATAATTTTTACATACATGTCACTCATGTTTCATTGCATATCCTGGTACACCGCCGGAGGCATTCATATAGAGTCATATTTTGTTCTAAGTATCGAATTGTAATTGTTGAGTTGTAAGAAAAATAAAAGTGTGATGATCATCATTATTAGAGCATTGTCCCAAGTGAGGAAAGGATGATGGAGACTATGATTCCCCCACAAGTCGGGATGAGACTCCGGACGAAAAAAAAGAGGCCATAAAAAATAGAGAAAAGGCCCAAATAAAAAAAATAAAAAAAATGAGAGAAAAAGAGAGAAGGGACAATGTTACTATCCTTTTACCACACTTGTGCTTCAAAGTAGCACCATGATCTTCATGATAGAGAGTCTCTCATTTTGTCACTTTCTTATACTAGTGGGAATCTTTCATTATAGAACTTGGCTTGTATATTCCAATGATGGGCTTCCTCAATTGCCGTAGGTCTTCGTGAGCAAGCGAGTTGGATGCACACCCACTTAGTTTCTTTTGTTGAGCTTTCATATACTTATAGCTCTAGTGCATCCGTTGCATGGCAATACCTACTCACTCACATTGATATCTATTTATGGGCATCTCCATAGCCCGTTGATACGCCTAGTTGATGTGAGACTATCTTCCCTCTTTTTTGTCTTCTCCACAACCACCATTCTATTCAACCTATAGTGCTATATCCATGGCTCACGCTCATGTATTGCGTGAAGATTGAAAAGTTTTGAAAATGTTAAAGTATGAAACAATTGCATGGCTTGTCATCGGGGTTGTGCATGATGTAAATACTTTGTGTGGGGAAGATGGAGCATAGCCAGACTATATGATTTTGTAGGGATAACTTTCTTTGGCCATGTTATTTTGAGAAGACATAATTGCTTAGTTAGTATGCTTGAAGTATTATTATTTTTATGTCAATATGAACTTTTGTATTGAATCTTTCGGATATGAATATTCATACCATGATTAAGAAGATTTACATTGAAATTATGCCAAAGTATCACGCCGCATCAAAAATTCTCTTTTTATCATTTACCTACTCGAGGACGAGCAGGAATTAAGCTTGGGGATGCCTGATACGTCTCCAACATATCTATATTTTTGATTGCTCCATGCTACTTTATCTATTGTTTTGGACTATAATGGGCTTTATTTTCCACTTTTATATTACTTTTGGGACTAACCTATTAACCGGAGGCCCACCCCAGAATTGCTGTTTTTTTGCCTTTTACAGTATTTCGAAGAAACAGAATATCAAACGGAGTACAAACGGAATGAAACCTTCGGAAACGTGATTTTCTCACCGAACGTGATCCAGAGACTTGGACCCTCGCGCAAGGAACATAGGAGGCGGTCACGAGGGTGGGGCGCGCCCCCGCCTCGTGGGCCCCGATGCTCCACCGACGCACTCCTTCCTCCTATATATACCTCGTAACCCCAAATGATCGAACAAGAGCCAAAACCTAATTCCACCGCCGCAACTTCCTGTATCCACGAGATCCCATCTTGGGGCCTGTTAGAAGCTCACCGAGGGGGCATCCAGCACGGAGGGCTTCTACATCAACACCATAGCCTCTCCGATGAAGTGTGAGTAGTTTACTTGAGACCTTGGGTCCATAGCTAGTAGCTAGATGGCTTCTTCTCTCTTTTTGGATCTCAATACAATGTTCTCCCCCTCTCTCGTGGAGATCTATTCGATGTAATCTTCTTTTTGCGGTGTGTTTGTTGAGACCGATGAATTGTGGGTTTATGATCCAGCTTATCTATGAATAATATTTGAATCTTCTCTGAATTCTTTTATGTATGATTGAGTTATCTTTGCAAGTCTCTTTGAATTATCCGTTTGGTTTGGCCAACTAGATTGGTAGTTCTTGCAATGGGAGAAGTGCATGGCTTTGGGTTCAATCTTGCGGTGTCCTTACCAAGTGACAGAAAGGGTTGCAAGGCACGTATTTTATTGTTGCCATCGAGGATAACAAGATGGGGTATTTATCATATTGCATGAATTTATTCCTCTAGATCATGTCATCTTGCTTAAGGCGTTACTCTGTTTTTAACTTAATACTCTAGATGCATGCTAGATAGCGGTCGATGAGTGAAGTAATAGTAGTAGATGCAGAATCGTTTCGGTCTACTTGTCAAGGACGTGATGCCTATATACATGATCATACCTAGATATACTCATAACTATGCTCAATTCTGTCAATTGCTCAACAGTAATTTGTTCACCCACCGTAGAAACTTATGCTCTTGAGAGAAGCCACTAGTGAAACCTATGGCCCCCGGGTCTATTCTCATCATATCAATCTCCATCACTTTTATACTTGCCTTGTTTTTACTTTTCACTTTGCATCTATATACCAAAAATACCAAAAATATTATCTCTATCATATCTCACTCTCGTAAGTGACAGTCAAGGGATTGACAACCCCTAATCGCGTTGGTTGCGAGTAGCTATCGTTTTGTGCAGGTACGAGGGACTTGTGCGTGGCCTCCTACTGGATTGATACCTTGGTTCTAAAAAACTGAGGGAAATACTTACACTACTGTGTTGCATCATCCTCTCCTCTTCGGGGAAAACCAACGCAAGCTCAAGACGTAGCAAATACTACCCTCGAAGACTGTTGAGATCCCCTATACACTTGGGTTATCAGGTTTTTCTACTACAAGTTCACTAGAAGCACACACAACTCTATCATTATTATTTTTATTATTCCTAGGTGAGCTGGGTGCATTATTATTAATTATCTGAGAATCTTTCTCAATTCTTTTATGATGACCTTCAGGATATAGAGGATCCTGGGTCATTTTACCTTCCCTAGTCAATATATTAACAGTATGAACATTCATTTTATTGTTCATCTCATTAAGCAAGTCATTTTGTGATTTAGAAACTTGTTCTAGTTGACTCTGAACCATAGATGCATGTTTACATAAGCCTTTAACATCATTAGCAAATCTAAACATCATATCACTTAAACATTCAATCATGATAGCATTACATTTCAATTGATCACTAATTTTCATATTGAAGTTTTCTTGCTTAACAATAGAATTATCAAATTCATCCAAACACTGACTACAAGACTTATTATAAGGAATATCACCTTCATCTAATCTATAGAGAGAATTTACTTCCACTAAGTCCATGTATTTCTTCAATTGGTGGTAAATTCTTAACGTCTTCAGCTTTAATACCCGTTTCTTTCATAGATTTCTTTGCTTCTCCCATATCTTCTGGATTGAGGAATAGAATACCTCTCTTCTTTGGAGTTGTTTTAGGTGGTGATTCGGGAAGTGTCCAATCATCGGTGTTTCTCAATATGTTATTCAATAATTCCTAGGCATGTTCAACAGTTTGTTCCCTGAAAACACAACCAACACAACTATCTCGATAGTCCCTAGAAGCATCGGTTAGTCCATTATAAAAGATATCAAGTATTTCATTATTCTTAAGAGGATGATCGGGCAAAACATTTAGTAATTGGAGAAACCTCCCCAAAGATTGAGGGTGGTGCTGTTTCTCATATTACACAAAGTTATATATTTCCCATAAGGCAGCTTGTTTCTTATGAGCAGTAAAATATATTTAGTGAAGTAATATATCATATCCTGGGGATTACGCACACAACCAGGACCAAGAGTATTAAACCATTCTTTAGCATCTCCCTTTAATGAGAAAGGAAATAACTTAAGAATACAGTAGTAGCAAATTTTTTCCTCTAGAGCAAATAGGGTGGCAATGTCATTTAATTTAGTATGATGTGCCATAACAGTTTTAGATTCATAGCCATGAAATGGATTAGATTCTACCAAAGTAATAAGTTCAGGATCAACAGAGAATTCATAGTCCTTATCACTAACAAAGATAAGAGAGGTTGCAAACTTAAGATCACATTTTATACTTTCTATAATAGCCTTTTCTTTCAGCTTACTCAGTAATTTCTTAAGATCCTCTCTATCATTACAAGCAAGAAATTCTCTAGCAATCTCCCCCTCCATAACATAACCCCAGGGTATGATATGTCCATTTTGCAGCATGCTTTTATATCGTTATTTATTGCATTATGGGCTGTTATTACACACTATGTCACAATACTTATGCCTATTCTCTCTTATTTTACAAGGTTTACATAAATAGGGAGAATGCCGGCAGCTGGAATTCTGGGCTGGAAAAGGAGCAAATATTAGAGACCTATTCTGCACAACTTCAAAAGTCTTGAAACTCCACGAAAGTTATTTTTGGAAATAATAAAAAATACTGAGCGAAGAAAATACCAGAGGGGGCCCACACCACAGCCACAAGGGTGGGGCGCGCCTACTAGGCGCGCCCCCCCCGTGGGCCCCTGGTGGCCCCCCGGTGCCCATCTTCTGCTATATGAAGTCTTTCGTCCGAGGAAAAATCATAAGCAAGCTTTCGGGATGAGACTCCGCCGCCACGAGGCGGAACCTTGGCGGAACCAATCTAGGGCTCTGGCGGAGCTGTTCTGCCGGGGACACTTCCCTCCGGAAGGGGGAAATCATCGCCATCGTCATCACCAACGCTCCTCTCATCGGGAGGGGGCCAATCTCCATCAACATCTTCACCAGCACCATCTCCTCTCAAACCCTAGTTCATCTCTTATATCCATTCTTGTCTCTAAGTCTGAGATTGGTACCTGTAGGTAGCTAGTAGTACTGATTACTCCTTGTAGTTGATGCTAGTTGGTTTATTTGGTGGAAGATCATATGTTCAGATCCATTATGCATATTAATACTCCTCTGATTATGAACATGAATATGCTTTGTGAGTAGTTACGTTTGTTCCTGAGGACATGGGAGAAGTCTTGCTATCAGTAGTCATGTGAATTTGGTATTCGTTCGATATTCTGATGAGATGTATGTTGTCTCTCCTCTAGTGGTGTCATGTGAACGTCGACTACATGACACTTCACCATTATTTGGGCCTAGAGGAAGGCATTGGGAAGTAATAAGTAGATGATGGGTTGCTAGAGTGACAGAAGCTTAAACCCTAGTTTATGCGTTGCTTCATAAGGGGCTGATTTGGATCCATATGTTTCATGCTATGGTTAGGTTTACCTTAATACTTCTTTTGTAGTTGCGGATGCTTGCAATAGGAGTTAATCATAAGTGGGATGCTTTCCAAGTAAGGGCAGCACCCAAGCACCGGTCTACCCACATATCAAATTATCAAAGTACCGAACGCGAATCATATGAACCTGATGAAAACTAGCTTGATGATAATTCCCATGTGTCCTCGGGAGCGCTTTTCTCTATATAAGAGTTTGTCCAGGCTTGTCCTTTGCTACAAAATGGATTGGGCCACTTTGCTTCACTTTATTTACTTTTGTTACTTGTTGCTCGTTACAAATTATCTTATCACAAAACTATATGTTACCTATAATTTCAGTGCTTGTAGAGAATACCTTGCTGAAAATCGCTTATCATTTCCTTCTGCTCCTCGTTGGGTTCGACACTCTTACTTATCAAAAGGACTAGGATAGATCCCCTATACTTGTGGGTCATCAAGACTCTTTTCTGGCGCCGTTGCCGGGGAGTGAAGCGCCTTTGGTAGGTGGAATTTGGTAAGGAAAAATTTATATAGTGTGCTGAAATTTACTGTCACTTGTTACTATGGAAAGTAATCCTTTGAGGGGCTTGTTCGGGGTATCTTCACCTCGACCAGTAGATCAAAGAGTTGCTCTTCAACCTACTGAACCTACTGAAAATGAAAATGTTTACTTTGAAATTCCTTTGGGTATGATAGAGAAACTGCTAGCTAATCCTTTTGCAGGAGATGGAACATTGCATCCCGATTTACACCTAATCTATGTCGATGAAGTTTGTGGATTATTTAAGCTTGCAGGTATGCCCGATGATGTTATCAAGAAGAAGGTCTTCCCTTTATTTTTGAAGGGAGATGCATTGACATGGTATAGGCTATGTGATGATATGGGATCATGGGACTACAAACGGTTGAAATTGGAATTCCATCAGAAGTTTATCCTATGCATCTTGTTCATCGTGATCGTAATTATATATATAATTTTTGGCCTCGCGAAGGAGAAAGCATCACTCAAGCTTGGGGGAGGCTTAATCAATGTTATATTCATGCCCCAATCATGATCTCTCAAGAGAAATGATTATTCAAAAAAATTATGCTCGGCTTTCTGACAACAATCGCTCCATGCTCGATACTTCTTGTACTGGTTCCTTTATGATGAAGACTATTGAATTCAAATGGGATTTATTGGAAAGAATTAAACGCAACTCTCAAGATTGGGATCTCGACGAAGGTAAAGAGTCGGGTATAACACCTAAGTTTGATTGTGTTAAATCTTTTATGGATACCGATGTTTTCCGTAAATTTAGCACTAAATATGGACTTGACTCTGAGATAGTAGCTTATTTTTGTGAATCTTTTGCTGCTCACGTTGATCTCCCTAAGGAGAAGTGGTTTAAATATAATCCTCCTGTTGAAGTAAACGTAGTTGCACCTATTAAAGTTGAAGAAAAGACTATCACTTATAATGATCCTATTGTCCCTACTGCTTATGTTGAGAAACCACCTTTCCCTATTAGAATAAAGGATCATGCTAAAACTTCAACAATGGTTCGTAAAAGTAATGTTAGAACTTATACACCTCCTAAGCAAGTTAAAGTTGAACCTAATATTGTTATTGTTAAAGATCTCTTGCCTGATAATATCGATGGGCATGTTATTTATTTCTGTGATGAGACTGCTAGAATTGCTAAACCTGGTGCTAAAGATAAACATAGACCTGTGGTAGGCATGCCTGTTATCTCTGTTAAAATAGGAGATCATTGTTATCATGGCTTGTGCGATATGGGTGCTAGTGCTAGTGCAATACCTATTTCTTTATATCAAGAAATTATGCATGATATTGCACCCACTGAGTTAGAAGATATAGATGTTACCATTAAGCTTGCTAATAGAGATACTATCTCACCGATTGGGATTGTTAGAGATATTGAAGTCTTGTGTGGGAAAACTAAATATCCTGCTAATTTTCTTGTTCTTGGTTCCCCACAAGATAGCTTCTGTCCCATTATATTTGGTAGACCCTTCTTGAACACTGTAATGCTAAGATAGACTGCAAAAAGGATGTTGTTACTATTGGTTTGGGTATATGTCTCATGAGTTTAATTTTTCTAAATTTCGTAGACAACACCGTGAAGAGGAATTGCCTAGTAAGGATGAAATTATTGGTCTTGCTTCTATTGTTGTGCCTCCTAATGATCCTTCAGAACAATATTTGCTAGACCATGAAAATGATATGTTTATGAATGAAAGAAGGGAAATAGATGAAGTATTCTTTAAACAGGGACCTATTCTGAAACACAACTTGCCTGTTGAAATCCTAGGGGATCCTCCTCCACCCAAGGGTGATCCCGTGTTTGAGCTTAAACCTTTACCTGATAATCTTAAATATGCTTATCTTGATGAAAAGAAGATATATCCTGTTATTATTAGTGCTAACCTTTCAGAGAAGGAGGAAGAAAAATTATTGAAAACTCTGAAGAAGCACCGTGCTGCTATTGGATATACTCTTGATGATCTTAAGGGCATTAGTCCCACTCTATGTCAACACAAAATAAATCTGGAGAAAGACGCCAAACCAGTTATTGATCACCAACGACGGTTAAATCCTAAGATGAAAGAAGTGGTAAGAAAGGAAATATTAGAACTCCTTGAGGCAGGTATAATCTATCCCGTTGCTGATAGTCAGTGGGTAAGTCTTGTTCAATGTGTTCCTAAAAAGGGAGGTATTACTGTCGTTCCTAATGATAAAGATGAATTGATTCCGCAAAGAACTATTACGGGTTATAGGATGGTAATTGATTTCCGCAAATTAAATAAAGCAACTAAAAAAGATCATTACCCATTGCCTTTCATTGATCAAATGCTAGAAAGATTATCCAAACATACACATTTTTGCTTTCTAGATGGTTATTCTGGTTTCTCTCAAATACCTGTGTCAGCTGATGATCAAGCAAAGACCAGTTTTACTTGCCCTTTCGGTACTTTTGCTTATAGACGTATGCCTTTTGGTTTATGTAATGCACCTTCTACCTTTCAAAGATGCATGATGGCTATATTCTCTTACTTTTGTGAAAAGATTTTTGAGGTTTTCATGGACGATTTCTCCGTTTATGGATCCTCTTTTGATGATTGCTTGAGCAACCTTGTTCGAGTTTTGCAGAGATGTGAAGAAACTAATCTTGTCTTGAATTGGGAGAAGTGCCACTTTATGGTTAATGCAGGCATTGTCTTGGGGCATAAAATTTCTGAAAGAGGCATTGAAGTTGATAAAGCTAAAGTTGATGCTATTGAAAAGATGCCATGTCCCAAGGACATCAAAGATATAAGAAGTTTCCTTGGTCATGCCGGTTTTTATAGGAGGTTCATTAAGGACTTCTCAAAAATTTCTCGGCCTCTGACTAATCTCTTACAAAAAGATATACCATTTGTCTTTGATTATGATTGTGTAGAAGCATTTGAAATACTTAAGAAAGCGTTGATTTCTGCACCTATTGTTCAGCCACCTGATTGGAATTTACCCTTTGAAATTATGTGCAATGCTAGTGATTATGCTGTAGGTGCTGTTCTAGGGAAAAGAGTTGATAAGAAATTAAATGTTATTCAATATGCTACTAAAACTCTAGACAGTGCTTAGAGAAATTATGCTACTACTGAAAAAGAATTCTTAGCAGTTGTTTTTGCTTGTGATAAGTTCAGACCTTATATTGTTGATTCTAAAGTAACTATTCACACAGATCATGTTGTTATTAAATACCTTATGGAAAAGAAAGATGCTAAGCCTAGACTTATTAGATGGGTTCTTTTGCTACAAGAATTTGATTTGCATATTATTGATAGAAAGGGAGCTGAGAACCCCGTTGCAGACAACTTGTCTAGGTTAGAAAATGTTCTTCATGACCCACTACCTATTGATGATAGCTTTCCTGATGAACAATTAAATGTCATAAATGCTTCTCGAACTGCTCCATGGTATGCTGATTATGCTAATTACATTGTTGCTAAATTTATACCACCTAGTTTCACATACCAGCAAAAGAAGAAGTTTTTCTATGATTTGAGACATTACTTTTGGGATGACCCACATCTTTATAAAAAAGGAGTAGATGGTGTTATTAGGCGTTGTGTACCTGAGCATGAACAGGAACAGATCCTACGCAAGTGTCACTCCGAGGCTTATGGGGGACACCACGCTGGAGACAGAATTGCGCATAAGGTATTGCAATCCGGTTTTTATTGTTCTACTCTGTTCAAGGATGCTCGTAAGTTTGTCTTTCTTGTGATGAATGTCAAAGAATTGGTAATATTAGTAGACGTCAAGAAATTCCTATGAATTGTTCACTTGTTATTGAACCATTCGATGTTTGGGGCTTTGATTATATGGGACCTTTTCCTGCCTCTAATGGATATACACATATTTAGTTGCTGTTGATTACGTTACTAAGTGGGTAGAAGCTATTCCAACTAGTAGTGTTGATCACAACACTTCTATTAAGATGCTTAAAGAAGTTATTTTTCCAAGGTTTGGAGTCCCTAGATATTTAATGACTGATGGTGGTTCACATTTCATTCATGGTGCTTTTCGTAAAATGCTTGCTAAGTATGATGTTAATCATAGAATTGCATCTCCTTATTACCCACAGTCTAGTGGTCAAGTAGAATTGAGTAACGGGAGCTCAAATTAATTTTGCAAAAGACTGTTAATAGATCTAGAAAGAATTGGTCCAAGAAACTTGATGATGCATTATGGGCCTATGGAACTGCATATAAAAACCCTATGGGTATGTCTCAGTATAAAATGGTTTATGGAAAAGCATGTCATTTACCTCTCGAACTAGAACATAAGGCATATTGGGCTATTAAAGAGCTCAACTATGATTTCAAACTTGTCGGTGAGAAGAGGCTATTTGACATTACCTCACTTGATGAATGGAGAACCCAAGCCTATGAGAATGCCAAGTTGTTTAAAGAAAAAGTTAAAAGATGGCATGACAAAAGGATACAAAAGCGTGACTTTAATGTAGGTGACTATGTGTTGCTATTCAACTCTAGTTTAAGATTTTTTGCAGGAAAACTTCTCTCTAAATGGGAAGGTCGTTACGTTATCGAGGAGGTCTATCGTTCCGGTGCCATAAAAATCAACAACTTCGAAGGCACAAATCCGAAGGTGGTGAACGGTCAAAAAATCAAACATTATATCTCAAGTAATCCTATAAATGTTGAAACCAATGTTATTGAAACCGTAACCCCAGAGGAATACATAAGGGACACTTTCCAGAATGTTTCAGACTCCGAAAAGGAATAGGTATGTGGTAAGGTAAGTAAACTGACTCCAAAACAGTTCTAATGGCAATTTTTCTCCGTTTTGGAATATTTAAGAAAGTAAGAAGCAGTCCGGGAAGGACACGAGGCCTCCACGAGGGTGGAGGGCGCGCCCTACCCCCTGGGCGCGCCCCCTACCTCGTGGGCACCTTGTGTGCTCTCCGGACTCCGTTTTCTTGCACGATACTTCTTTCGGTCGGTAAAAATTCATTACATAATCTCCCGAAGGTTTTGACCACCGTATCATGCAAATATCCTCTGTTTTTGTTTCGAGCTGTTTTTCTGACAGATCTAGATCATCATGACGTCTCCAAGTGCCCCCAAGGACAAGTTCTTCGAGAAGGTCATCAACCCTTACCTCGCGGAGGTGTTGCAACACCCTCAAACCATTGAGATGCGTAATGGGTCGCTGCACATCCGTGATGTTGAGGGACCAAGGAGGACCGAAAGCGTGGAGACGAGGCTCGAAGCAATGGAGCAACAAGTTTTCAAGTGCCAGGGGATGGTGGAACGTGGACTCAATGCCAACCACATGATGATCGCAGAGTTCACCAACAACCACAAGTTGGATGCCAAGAACATTGGGGAGACCATCTTCAAGCTTCACGAGAAGATCGAGCACCTCCAAGCCCAAATTTATGACCTGCAAAACCAAAACTGTGAGTATGAATATAGATTTAAGAGGATGAGTTTGGCTGCAGATTTGAGGATCCCGGAGACTCGATCATCCTTCTATGATGGTGAGCCTATGCCTTGGAAGATGGTTGACAATCCCACATCATCAACAACTCAACCATCTTCTTCACCAGCAAAGGAGATATAATCATATGGGTATGGGCACTCCCCTTGGCAACTGCCAAGCTTGGGGGAGGTGCCCCGGTACCGTATCACCATCACATCTCTATCTTTACCATTTTTCTTAGTTTGATCCTTTAAGTAATATCTTGATCTAGTAGAATAAAGTTTTTGGTATGATCTATTTTTAAGTTTTGCTTTATGATCGTTCTATGTAATCGAGTCCGGGAGCTATATAATAAAGATTAGTGTTGAGTCAAGTGCTTGATTATTTCGCTATGATCTTGAGGGAATAAAAGAAAGAGAAAGAATAAAAAGAAATAAAGAGATCATCTTGATCTTATGGAGAGTAATGACTTCACATATAAAGAGTGTGATGATTAAAAATTGTTGAGATTTGACAAACGTAGTTTTGGTCATCGTTGCAGTTAATAGGAAGTAATAAAGAAAGAGAGGTTTCACATATAAATACACTATCTTGGACATCTTTTATGATTGTGAGCACTCATTAGAATATGACATGCTAAAGAGTTGAGGTTGGACAAGGAAGACAATGTAATGGGTTATGTTTTCTTAAATCCGAAATAAAGTATATTGTCATGGATCATCCAACATGTTGAGCTTGCCTTTCTCCCTCATGCTAGCCAAATTCTTTGCACCAAGTAGAGATACTACTTGTGCTTCCAAATATCCTTAAACCCAGTTTTTCCATGAGAGTCCACTATATCTACCTATGGATTGAGTAAGATCCTTCAAGTAAGTTGTCATCGGTGCAAGAAATAAAAATTGCTCTCTAAATATGTATGATTTATTAGTGTGGAGGAAATAAGCTTTATACGATCTTGTGATGTGGAAGAAATAAAAGCGACAGACTGCATAATAAAGGTCCATATCACAAGTGGCAATATAAAGTGACTTTCTTTCGCATTAAGATTTTGTGCATCCAACCCTGAAAGCGCATGACAACCTCTGCTTCCCTCTGCGAAGGGCCTATCTTTTACTTTTATCTTCTACCTTATGCAAGAGTCATGGTGATCTTCAAATTTTCCTTTTTACATTTTATCCTTTGGCAAGCACATTGTGTCGGAAAGATCCTGATATATATATATATATATATATATATATATATATATATATATATATATATATATATATATATATATATATATATATATATATATATCCAATTGGATGTAAGTTGGCATGAGTTATTGTTGTTGACATTACCCTCGAGGTAAAAGGTTGGGGGGCGAAACTATAAGCCCCTATCTTTCTCTGTGTCCGACTAAAACTCCATAACCACAAGTATTGCGTGAGTGTTAGCAATTGTGAAAGACTAAATGATAGTTGAGTATCTGGACTTGCTGAAAAGCTCTTACATAGACTCTTTCTGATGTTATGATAAATTGCAATTGCCTCAATGACTGAGATTATAGTTTGTTAGTTCTCAATGAAGTTTCTGATCCATACTTGACATTGTGAATAGTTTATTACTTGAGCATAAGAAATCATATGACAATATCCATATATGTTGCTGTTATAAGATTGATCATGATGCCCTCATGTCCGTATTTTATTTTGTCGACACCTCTACCTCTAAACATGTGGACATATTTATCGTTATCAGCTTCCGCTTGAGGACAAGCGAGGTCTAAGCTTGGGGGAGTCGATACGTCCATTTTGCATCACGCTTTTATACCGATATTTATTGCATTATGAGCTGTTATTACACATTATGTCACAATACTTATGCCTATTCTCTCTTATTTTACAAGGTTTACATAAAGAGGGAGAATGCTGACAGCTGGAATTCTGGGCTGGAAAAGGAGCAAATATTAGAGACCTATTCTGCACAACTCCAAAAGTCCTGAAGCTCCACGAAAGTTATTTTTGGAAATAATAAAAAATACTGAGCGAAGAAAATACCAGAGGGGGCCCACACCCTTGCCACAAGGGTGGGGGCGCGCCATACCACCTGGGCGCGCCCCCTGCCTCGTGGGCCACCTGGTGGCCCTCCGGTCCCCATCTTCTGCTATATGAAGTCTTTCGTCTGAGGAAAAAATCATAAGCAAGCTTTCGGGACGAGACTCCGCCGCCACGAGGCGGAACCTTGGTGGAACCAATCTAGGGCTTTGGCGGAGCTGTTCTGCCGGGGACACTTCCCTCCGGGAGGGGGAAATCATTGCCATCGTCATCACCAACGCTCCTCTCATCGGGAGGGGGCCAATCTCCATCAACATCTTCACTAGCACCATCTCCTCTCAAACCCTAGTTCATCTCTTGTATCCAATTCTTGTCTCTAAGTCTGAGATTGGTACCTGTAGGTTGCTAGTAGTGTTGATTACTCCTTGTAGTTGATGCTAGTTGGTTTATTTGGTGGAAGATCATATGTTCAGATCCATTATGCATATGAATACTCCTCTGATTATCAACATGAATATGCTTTGTGAGTAGTTACGTTTGTTCCCGAGGACATGGGAGAAGTCTTGCTATTAGTAGTCATGTGAATTTGGTATTCGTTCGATATTTTGATGAGATGTATGTTGTCTCTCCTCTAGTGGTGTCATGTGAACGTCAACTACATGACACTTCACCATTATTTGGGCCTAGAGGAAGGCATTGGGAAGTAATAAGTAGATGATGGGTTGCTAGAGTGACAGAAGCTTAAACCCTAGTTTATGCATTGCTTCGTAAGGGGCTGATTTGGATCCATATGTTTCATGCCATGGTTAGGTTTACCTTAATACTTCTTTTGTAGCTGCGGATGCTTGCAATAGGAGTTAATCATAAGTGGGATGCTTGTCCAAGTAAGGGCAGCACCCAAGCACCGGTCCACCCACATATCAAATTATCAAAGTACCGAACGCGAATCATATGAACGTGATGAAAACTAGCTTGACGATAATTCCCATGTGTCCTCGGGAGCGCTTTTCTCTATATAAGAGTTTGTCCAGGCTTGTCCTTTTCTACAAAATGGATTGGGCCACCTTGATGCACTTTATTTACTTTTGTTACTTGTTGCTCGTTACAAATTATCTTATCACAAAACTATCTGTTACCTATAATTTCAGTGCTTGCAGAGAATACTTTGCTGAAAACCGCTTACCATTTCCTTCTGCTCCTCGTTGGGTTCGACACTCTTACTTATCGAAAGGACTACGATAGATCCCCTATACTTGTGGGTCATCAGGTTACATTAGGCATTTTAATTATAGTAGTAGTGCTGGGCATATCAGGTGAATCATAATTTTCACCAGTTTCATCATTCTCAGGTTCTTTAGCTTTAGCAATTTGTTCATCAAGAAATTCACATGGTGGCGCAGTTTCATCAAGCAAGGTACTAGCATCATCACGGTTGTCATTCATAGTAGAAGCAGTATTAGCAATCACTTACGGCATATCAGATTGCATAGCCGGTGGTGGTGTCCTAGGCTGACTTAAAACATAAGGTGAATCAAGTGCAATGTTAGATGAAAGTTCCTTACGTCCCTTCATCTTGGAGGGTACGATCTTGGTCTCGGAGTGTTTTAGATTCTTCACAGTGATCAGCAGATATATAATTCCAAGTGAACTCAATAAATATAGCTATGCGCCCCGACAAGGGTGCAAGAAAATAGTCTTGATGACCCACAAGTATAGGGGATCGCAACAGCCTTCAAGGGCGGTATTTAACCCAAATTTATCAATTCGACACAAGGGGAGCCAAACAATATTTATGAGCCTTAGCAGTTGAGTTGTCAATTCAACCACACCTCAAAAGTTATTTCTCTTCAACAAAGTGTTTAGTAGCACACTAGTATGATAGTTTGATAGTAGCAGTAACAGTAGTAGTTTTGTAGTGATTGTGAGAGTAGCAACAAATATTGTAACTTAGCAAAGACAATATGACCAAAGTGTAGGCATTGGATAAGTGATGGATATTTGTATGGATGACATTCATCATGTAATAGTCACAACCTAGAGCGATACACAGTAACTCCAATTCATCAATTCAATGTAGGCATGTATTCCGTATATATTCATACATGCTTATAATAAGAACTTGCATGACATCTTTTGTCCTACCCTCTTATACGTCTCCAACGTATCTATAATTTTTTTATTGTTCTATGTTGTTATATTATCAATCTTGCATGTTTTATAATCATTTTATAGTAATTTTATATCATCTTTTGGTACTAACCTATTGACATAGTGCCAAGTGCCAGTTGCTGTTTTCTGCATGTTTTTTACATCACAGGAAATCAATATCAAACGGAGTCCAAACGCAACGAAACTTAACGGAGATTTTTTTGGACCAGAAGGAACATAATGGGCCCTGGCTGCGCATGGGGGTGCCTCGAGGAGGGCACAACCCACCAGGGCGCGCCAGGAGGCCCAGGCGCGCCATGGTGGGTTGTTTGCCCCCCGGACCGCCTCTTTGCTCTATAAGTAACCCACTATTCCCAAAACCCTAGGGGAGTCAACGAAATATTCATCCAGCCACCGCAGAGTCCAGAACCACCAGATCCAATCTAGACACCATCTCGGATGGGGTTCACCACCTCCATTGGTGCCTCTCCGATGATACGTGAGTAGTTTTTTGTAGACCTTCGGGTCCGTAGTTACTAGCTAGATGGCTTCATCTCTCTCTCTGAATTCTCAATACAATGGTCTCTTGGAGATCCATATGATGTAACTCTTTTGTGGTGTGTTTGTTGGGATCGATGAACTTTGAGTTTATGATCAGATCTCTCTTTTCATATCCATGAAAGTATTTGAGTTTCTTTGATCTCTTTTATGCATGATCACTTATAGCCTCGTATTTCTTCTCTGATATTTGGGTTTTGTTTGGCCAACTTGATCTATTTATCTTGCAATGGGAAGAGGTGCTTTGTAGTGGGTTCGATCTTACGGTGCTTGATCCCAGTGACAGAAAGGGAACCGACACGTATGTATCGTTGCTACTAAGGATAAAATGATGGGGTCTATCTCTACATATATAGATCTTCTCTACATCATATCATCGTTCTTATTGCATTACTCCGTTTTTCCATGAACTTAATACACTAGATGCATGCTGGATAGTAGTCGATGTGTGGAGTAATAGTAATAGATGCAGGCAGGAGTCGGTCTACTAATCTTGGACGTGATGCCTATATAATGATCATTGCCTGGATATCGTCATGAGTATTTGAAGTTCTATCAATTGCCCAACAGTAATTTGTTCACCCACCGTTTTCTATTTTTCTCAAGAGAAGCCACTAGTGAAACCTACAACCCCCGGGTCTCTTTCTCATATATTTGCCTTTGCGATCTACTTTTTCCTTGCATTTATTTTCAGATCTATTAAACAAAAAATACAAAAATACCTTGCTGCAATTTATTCTTATTTATTTTATTTTGCGTTCGATCTATCATTCTACTACAAATTTATCTCACGTCTGTTTGCCTACTTGAGGCGCCGTACCCTGGAAGGGATTAACAACCCCTTTAACACATTGGGTTGCGAGGGTTTGTTATCTATGTGCAAGGGCTGTTTACGTTGTGTTTCTTGGTTCACCTACTAGTTTGATAACCTTGGTTTCATATCTGAGGGAAATACCTACTGCCGTTGTGCTACATCATCCCTTCCTATTTGGGGAAATACCGACATAGCTTCAAGAAACATCAAAAGGAATTTCTGGTGCCGTTGTCGGGGAGGATCTTCAACATATACTAGGTTCCTAATCACAAATCTCATCTCCTCACAATTTACATTATTTTACATTTGCCTCTCATTTTCCTCTCCCCCACTTCACAAAAATTTGCCATTTTATTCGCCTTTCTTTTTTGTTCGCCATTTTCTTGCTTTCTAGTCTTGATGGCTAGCGTTCCTACTCCTCCTTTGTCACCCGATTTTGAAGTTCTTTACTTCAAGCAAAGACAAGGAGAAATTTTGAAAGATGCATGGTATAGGTTTATGAAATCATATCGTATTTCCAATTTAAAGGGGGACGCTAAAGTTTTGCTTTGTAATTTTTACATAGGATTGGCTTTGCATCATAGACAACTTCTATATATTTGCCGCTAATGGAAATTTCATTAAGCTTGATGCCAATGCTGCCTATGAAATTTTAGAAGGAATTTTGGGAATTCCACCTCAAAAGAAGGGGTTTCCTTTTACCCCTGAGGGAGCTCAAATGTTGGACAAACTTGGTGATTTGCATAAACATATGGTTAAAATACAGAAATATAATGAACCCCTCAAACACCTCAATGGTAGTATCAATCGCATGAATACCCCGATTACTCTTTGCCATAAGCGACTGGATATTCTGAATCTTATGATGGTTTCTTTCCCGGAGAATTTAGGGAAGCGTAAAGAGCCTCCCGCGTTTGAGAAAACCCTTACTAAAGTTGCCAAAACTTCGGAAGACAAAACTTAGATCCTTGCTTTATGCCTAGCTAAGGGCGTAAAACTATAGCGCTTGTTGGGAGGCAACCCAATGAATAAAATTTAGTTTTGCCTTTTGCTTTCTGTTCTTGAGTGTTTGCACAATTATGCTACTATTATGATTGTGTTTTTGTGTTTTAGTTAGTGTTTGTGCCAAATAGAACCGATAGGATCTTCTTGGGTGATAGTTGTTTGATCTTGCTGAAAAACAGAAACTTTTGCGCTCATGAAAACAATTCTCATTTTTTACTAGAGCGTGATAAAATACTAATTATTTTTTCAGAAGATTAATATACAAATTTCTCAGGTCATCCTATTTTTACAGAATTGTTGGAGTTCTAGAAGTTTTCGAAATAGTCAGATTGCTACAGACTGTTCTGTTTTGACAGATTCTGTTTTCTTTGTATTGTGTGCTTATTTTGATGGCTCTATGATTTTCTTTGATGAGTTTTTGCCATAGAAAAGTTGGAATACAGTAGATATAATGCAAAAAAAAAATATGAATTGGTTTGGTACAATACTTATAGTAGTGATTTGCTTTCTTTTACTAACGGATCTCACGAAGGTTTTGTTGAGTTTTGTGTGATTGAAGTTTTCAAATTTTGGGTTATCTTACGATGGATGAAGGAATAAAGGATAGAAGAGCCTAAGCTTGGGGATGCCCCGACATCCCAAGCTATTATCCAAAAATGAGCTACCAACTAAGCTTGGGGATGCCCCCGAGTGGCATCCCCTCTTTCTTCTAACGACCATCGGTATTTTAGTCGAAGCTATATTTTTATTCGTCACATGATATGTGTTTTGCTTGGAGCGTCTTGTATGATATGAGTCTTTGTTTATTTTATTTAGTGTTTTAAGTCTTGATCCCTTGCTGGATACACCTATTTGGAGAGCCAAAATTATGTCATGACTTGTTAGAATTGCTCTTGATGCTTCACTTAAATTTTTATGAGCTATGGACTTGCTCTAGTGCTTCACTTATATCTTTTTGAGCATGGTGTGCTTTAGTATTTTTGAAGAAATGGTCTCTTGCTTCACTTAGATTTATTTGAGAGTTAGTAAAAAATTTAAGAAATTCTCTCTTGCTTCACTTAAATTATTTTGAGAGAAAGAAAAAAAATTATGCTCATGATCTTCACTTATATTTGTTTGAGCTTATGAAAAGCAACACATGAAAAATAGTCCCAAAGTGATAGATATCCTAATAGAGACTTTCATGAAGATCATTGGACAAAATAAACTTGATTCTTAGTAATAGTTTTGAGATATGATGATGTGATATGTGAGTTATGTTGATGAGTAATTATGCTTTAATAAGAATATTGGTGTTAATGGTTGTGATTCCTTACACAAGCACGAAAGTTAATAGTCATGCAATGAAATTATATCCTACTTGTGGTGCATTATTTGGTGTTATTTATGATTAATGCTTGCTTATGAGATTATTCGTTTCTTGGTTGGTCGCTTCTCAATCTTTTGCTAGCCTTAATTTTGCACTAAGTATGATCTCTACTTGTGCATCCAAAATCCTTTTAAACCAGTTTTGCCACATGAGTTCACTATATCTACCTAAATGCGGTATTCTTTTGCCGTTCTAAGAAAATTTGTATGTGCCATCTCTAATTTTCAAAATAATACTTCTCTTTTGTGTGTTTGTTTCGCTCGCGGAGCGGTGAGGGGTGGCTAATATTTTCCATGCTAGATGTGTTACTCTCACGATGAGTGTTTATTCACTTGTCATTGCACTAGAGTAAGGCAAAGGTATTAGGGATGCCCTATCCTGAAATGAAAAATATGAATTTACTTTATGTTGTCAAATAATAAATTCCTTGGAAAGTGTTGGTATGGAGGGCAACTGTGGATACGGCTAGCCATGGAAAGTGAAAGTATGGTGGAAAAAGGAATAAACTTTATTTTCTGTCTGGGAACTGCCTATGATATATCTAGCATGGAAAGTGTTGGTAACTCTAAGTCGTTTTCGTTGGTGGGATGGATACACCTCCCAAAATGTTTTATCTCTAAGTTTTTCGCTTTGAGCTCTGGCACCTCTACAAATCCCTACTTCCCTCTGCGAAGGGCCTTTTTTTTACTTTATGCAATTTTTATTTTGAATTTGAGTCTCCATCTTCTCTTATAAAAGCACCAACTAGGAGATAATATGATCGTACTTAAGTATTGTGCGTAACTAATATGCGAGTGTGTTTCATGAATGGATCAATGGTTGACCATGATGGGCTAGGGATAACTTATTTTACCGTTGATATTTTGAAATACATGGTTGCTTGTTGATATGCTTGAGTATTTAAATTATCCTGTCAAAACTAGACTATTGCTTTGAATCACATAAAAGTCCAAACGTCCATGCTATAAAGAAAAAAATATGATATGACATGATAGGCAGCATTCCACATCAAAAATTCTATTTTTATCACTTACCTACTCGAGGACGAGTAGGAGTTAAGCTTGGGGATGCTGATACGTCTCCAACGTATCTATAATTTTTTATTGTTCCATGCTGTTATATTATCAATCTAGGATGTTTTATAATCATTTTATAGTCATTTTATATCATTTTTTGGTACTAACCTATTGACATAGTGGCAAGTGTCAGTTGCTGTTTTCTGCATGTTTTTTACATCACAGAAATCAATATCAAATGGAGTCCAAACGCATAGCGAAACTTTACGGAGATTCTTTTGGACCGAAGGAACGTAATGGTCCCTGGCTGCGCCTGGGGGTGCCCCGAGGAAGGCACAACCCACGGGGGCGCGCCAGGAGGCCCAGGATCGCCCTGTTGGGTTGTGCCCACCTCTGGTGCCCCCCGGACCGCCTCTTTGCTCTATAAATACCCCAGTATTCCCAAAACCCTAGGGAAGTCGACGAAATATTAATCCAGCCGCCGCAGAGTCCAGAACCACCAGATCCAATCTAGACACCATCTCGAATGGGGTTCACCACCTCCATTGGTGCCTCTCCGATGATGCATGAGTAGTTCTTTGTAAACCTTCGGGTTTTGGGAACTGCCTATGATATATCTAGCATGGAAAGTGTTGGTAACTCTAAGTCGTTTTCGTTGGTGGGATGGATACACCTCCCAAAATGTTTTATCTCTAAGTTTTTCGCTTTGAGCTCTGGCACCTCTACAAATCCCTACTTCCCTCTGCGAAGGGCCTTTTTTTTACTTTATGCAATTTTTATTTTGAATTTGAGTCTCCATCTTCTCTTATAAAAGCACCAACTAGGAGATAATATGATCGTACTTAAGTATTGTGCGTAACTAATATGCGAGTGTGTTTCATGAATGGATCAATGGTTGACCATGATGGGCTAGGGATAACTTATTTTACCGTTGATATTTTGAAATACATGGTTGCTTGTTGATATGCTTGAGTATTTAAATTATCCTGTCAAAACTAGACTATTGCTTTGAATCACATAAAAGTCCAAACGTCCATGCTATAAAGAAAAAAATATGATATGACATGATAGGCAGCATTCCACATCAAAAATTCTGTTTTTATCACTTACCTACTCGAGGACGAGTAGGAGTTAAGCTTGGGGATGCTGATACGTCTCCAACGTATCTATAATTTTTTATTGTTCCATGCTGTTATATTATCAATCTAGGATGTTTTATAATCATTTTATAGTCATTTTATATCATTTTTTGGTACTAACCTATTGACATAGTGGCAAGTGTCAGTTGCTGTTTTCTGCATGTTTTTTACATCACAGGAAATCAATATCAAATGGAGTCCAAACGCAACGAAACTTTACGGAGATTCTTTTTGGACCAGAAGGAACGTAATGGTCCCTGGCTGCGCCTGGGGGTGCCCCGAGGAAGGCACAACCCACGGGGGCGCGCCAGGAGGCCCAGGATCGCCCTGTTGGGTTGTGCCCACCTCTGGTGCCCCCCGGACCGCCTCTTTGCTCTATAAATACCCCAGTATTCCCAAAACCCTAGGGGAGTCGACGAAATATTAATCCAGCCGCCGCAGAGTCCAGAACCACCAGATCCAATCTAGACACCATCTCGAATGGGGTTCACCACCTCCATTGGTGCCTCTCCGATGATGCATGAGTAGTTCTTTGTAAACCTTCGGGTCCGTAGTTAGTAGCTAGATGGCTTCAATTCTCTCTCCCTAAATTCTCAATACAATGGTCTCTTGGAGATCCATATGATGTAACTCTTTTGCGGTGTGTTTGTTAGGATCGACGAACTATGAGTTTATGATCAGATCTATCTTTTTATATCCATGAAAGTATTTGATTTTATTTGATCTCTTTTATGCATGATCTCTTATAGCCTCGTATTTCTTCTCTGATATTTGGGTTTTGTTTGGCCAACTTGATCTATTTATCTTGCAATGGGAAGAGGTGCTTTAGTGGGTTCGATCTTACGGTGCTTGATCCCAGTGAAAGAAAGGGAACCGACACGTATGTATCGTTGCTATTAAGGATAAAACGATGGGGTCTATCTCTACATAGATAGATCTTGTCTACATCATGTCATCGTTCTTATTGCATTACTCCGTTTTTCCATGAACTTAATACACTAGATGCATGCTGGATAGCGGTCGATGTGTGGAGTAATAGTAGTAGATGCAGGTAGGAGTCGGTCTACTAATCTTGGACGTGATGCCTATATAATGATCATTGCCTGGATATCGTCATGAGTATTTGAAGTTCTATCAATTGCCCAACAATAATTTGTTCACCCACCGTTTGCTATTTTTCTCGAGAGAAGACACTAGTGAAACCTACGGCCCCCGGGTCTCGTTCTCATATATTTGCCTTTGCGATCTACTTCTTCCTTGCATTTATTTTCAGACCTATTAAACCAAAAATACAAAAATACCTTGCAGCAATTTATTCTTATTTATTTTATTTGGCGTTCGATCTATCATTCTACTACAAATTTATCTCATGTTTGTTTGCCTACTTGAGGCACCGTACCCCGGAAGGGATTGACAACCCATTTAACATGTCGGGTTGCGGGGATTTGTTATCTGTGTGCAGGGGCTGTTTACATTGTGTTGCTTGGTTCTCCTACTGGTTCGATAACCTTGGTTTCATATCTGAGGGAAATACCTACCGCCGCTGTGCTCCATCATCCCTTCCTCTTTGGGGAAATACCGACGTAGCTTCAAGCGACATTACCCTCCCATGGTAGCGGGGTCCGTAAGGAAATCTAAAGGATATTAAGGTATCCTTTTAATAGAAAAGCGGGACAAAGCATTAACACATGGTGAATACATGAACTCCTCATATTACAGTCATCCCTGGAGAGTATCCCAATTATTGTCTTCTTGGGGTCTACGGTTCAGAACAATAGCAAGTGCATACAAATAGCATATAGGATAAAGAACTCAAATATACTCATGAAAACATAAAGGGTTCAGATCTTAAATAATGGCACTCGGGCCCTAGTGACAAGCATTAAGCACAACAAAGTCATAGCAACATTAATCTCAGAACATAGTGGATACTAGGGATCAAGCCCTAATAAATTGAGTCGACTACATGACAAATCACATCCATCTCCATCACCATCCACCAAGCCTACAAAGGAATTACTCACTCCTGGTGGTGAGCATCACGGAACTGTTGATGAAGAAGGGTTGATGATGACGATAACGATGAATCCCCCTCTTTGAAGACCTGCGGACTCCAGAACGGCCCTCCCGATGATGAATAGGAGGTGGTGGCTGCTCCGTAGCATAAAACATGATGAAATTTCTTCTTTTATTTTTTTCTCAGGAAGAAGTAATTAATAGGCTTGAAATTAGGTGAGGCAAAGCCTCGTGGTCCCCACAAGACATCAGGGCGCTCCCTAGGGGGTAGGCGCGCCCTATTGCCTATTGGGCAACAAGTGGGTCCCGTCCAGTAGATCTTCATTATAGTATTTTTATTCAATAAAAAATCTTCGCAAAGTTTTGTTCGATTCAGACAACTTTTATTTCTGCGCAAAAACAACACCATGGTAGTTCTGCTGAAAACAGCGTCAGTCCGGATTAGTTTCATTCAAATCATGCAAATTAGAGTCCAAAACAATATAAAAGTGTTTGGAAAAGTATATACAATGGAGACGTATCGCCGACCCATAGCCAACACTTAGTCAAATAACATCACATAAAAAGGGGTTCAATATTTGTTACAACCCATCATGTAGACCATGATGGAGGAGGTAGAAGGGGTATTGATGGTGGTGATGGAGACGCGGCGACAGATGATGGTGGTGATGGAGCGGTGGTGGCGGCCATGGCCGCGCCCCACCGACGGCAGCTCCCTTTGGTCTCCCTATTGGTTGCAACAATGATGTTCCTGATGTGAACGATGGCTAGACATGGAGATGAATGTTGAATGATTGGTGACGACTAGGGTTGATGGTGTATATATAAGAGCTTTCATATATCCTCCTCTGTTGATGTACCATCTTGATACGTCTCTGACGTATCTATAATTTATGAAGTATTCATGCCATGTTTACAACAATTTTATATGGTTTTGGTATGATTTGATTAGAACTAACCCAGACTGACGTTGTTTTCAGCAGAACTACCGTGGTGTCGTTTTTTGTGCAGAAATAAATGTTCTCAGAATGGGCTGAAAATTTACGGTGATTTTTATGGACCAAAAGAGAACCCCGAAGCACAAGAGTTGGACCAGAAGAGTCCTGAGGCGATGACAAGGTAGGGGGCGCGTCCTACCCCCCGGGAGGGTGCTCCTACCTTGTCGCTGCCTCCTGGGCCCCCTTGGCGTGAGACCAATGCAAAAAAATCCTATAAATACCAAAACCCCCAGAAATAAACCTAGATCGGGAGTTCCGCCGCCGCAAGCCTCCATAGCCACGAAAAATCAATCTAGGCCCTCCCCGGCACCCTGCCGGAGGGGGCCATCATCATCGGAGGCCATGGAGGAGGATCCTGGAGGGGGCCATCATCACAATGGAGGCCAAGGACCAGAGGGAGAACCTCTCCCGTTCTAGGGGGAGGCCATGGAGGAGGAAGCACAAGGGGGAGACTTGAAGGAAATATGCCCTAGAGGCAATAATAAAGTTATTATTTATTTCCTCATATCATGATAAATGTTTATTATTCATGCTAGAATTGTATTAACCGAAACATAATACATGTGTGAATACATAGACAAACATACAAATCACTAGTATGCCTCTACTTGACTAGCTCATTAATCAAAGATGGTTATGTTTCCTAACCATAGACATGTGTTGTTATTTGATTAATGGGATCACATCATTAGGAGAATGATGTGATTGACATGACCCATTCCGTTAGCTTAGCACTTGATCGTTTAGTATATTGCTATTGCTTTCTTCATGACCTATACATGTTCCTGTAACTATGAGATTATGCAACTCCGTTTGGGAGGAACACTTTGGTGCTACCAAACGTCACAACGTAATCGGGTGATTATAAAGGAGTACTACAGGTGTCTCCAAAGGTACATGTTGGGTTGGCGTATTTGAGATTAGGTTTTGTCACTCCGATTGTCGGAGAGGTATCTCTAGGCCTTCTCGGTAATACACATCACATAAGCCTTGCAAGCATTACAACTAATAAGTTAGTTGTGAGATGATGTATTATGGAGCGAGTAAAGAGACTTGCGGTAATGAGATTGAACTAGGTATTGGATACCGACGATCGAATCTCGGGTAAGTAACATACCGATGACAAAGGGAAGAACGTATGTCGTTATGCGGTTTGACCGATAAAGATCTTCGAAGAATATGTAGGAACCAATATGGGCATCCAGGTTCTGCTATTGGTTATTGACCGAGAATAGTTCTAGGTCATGTCTACATAGTTCTCGAACCCATAGGGTCCGCACGCTTAACGTTACGATGACAGTTTATTATGAGTTTATAAGTTTTGATGTACCGAAGTTTGTTCGGAGTCCCGGATGTGATCACGGACATGACGAGGAGTCTCGAAATGTTCGAGACATAAAGATTGATATATTGGAAGCCTATATTTGGATATCGGAATGGTTCCGGATGAAATCGGGATTTTTCCGGAACACCGGGGGGGTTACCGGAACCCTCCCGGGGGATGTTGGGCCTTAGTGGGCCATAAGGGAGAAGAGGAGGGCAGGCCGCGCGCCCCCTCCCCCCTAGTCCGAATAGGACAAAGAGGGGGCGGCGCCTCTTCCTCTTTCCTCCCCTTTCCTTCTCCAACAAGGCAGAGGGGGAGTCCTACTCCCGATGGGAGTAGGACTCCTCGGCGCACCCTATGAGGGCCGGCCGCACCTCCCCTCCCTCCTTTATATCTGGGGCAGGGGCACCCCATGACACACAAGTTGATCTACGGATCGTTCCTTAGCTGTGCGGTGCCCCCTCCACCATATTCCACCTCGGTCATATCGTCGCGGAGTTTAGGCGAAGCCTGCGCCGAGAGCATCATCATCGTCACCACGCCGTCGTCTTGTGGAACTCATCCCGACACTTTGATGGATCGGAGTCGGGGATCGTCATCGAGCTGAACGTGTGCTGAACTCGGAGGTGCCGTACGTTCGGTACTTGGATCGGTCGGATCGTGATGACGTACGACTACATCAACCGCGTTGTCATAACGCTTCGCTTACGGTCTCACGAGGGTGCGTGGACAATACTCTCCCCTCTCGTTGCTATGCCATCACCATGATCTTGCGTGTGCGTGGAAATTTTTGAAATTACTCGTTCCCCAACAATGGCATCCGAGCCAGGTTTTATGCGTTGATGTCGTATGCACGAGTAGAACACAAGTGAGTTGTGGGCGATATAAGTCATCTTGCTTACCAAATGTGTCATACTTTGGTTCAGCGGTATTGTGAGATGAAGCGGCCGGACCGACATTACGCGTGACGCTTACGCGAGACTGGTTTCACCGCTTGAGCACTCGTTGCTTAAAGGTGACCGGCGGTGTCTGTCTCTCTCACTTTAGTTTAACCGAGTGTGGCTCGCCCGGTCCTTGCGAAGGTTAAAACAGCACCAACTTGACAAACTATCATTGTGGTTTTGATGCGTAGGTAAGAACGGTTCTTGCTCAGCCCGTAGCAGCCACGTAAAACTTGCAACAACAAAGTAGAGGACGTCTAACTTGTTTTTGCAGGGCATGTTGTGATGTGATATGGTCAAGACGTGATGCTATATTTTATTGTATGAGATGATCATGTTTTGTAACCGGTTATCGGCAATCGGCAGGAGCCATATGGTTGTCGCTTTATTGTATGAAATGCAAAAGCCATGTAATTGCTTTACTTTATCACTAAGCGGTAGCGATAGTCGAGAAGCAATAGTTGGCGAGGCGACAACGATGCTACGATGGAGATCAAGGTGTCGCGCGGTGACGATGGTGATCAAGACGGTGCTTGGAGATGGAGATCACAAACACAAGATGATGATGGCCATATCATATCACTTATATTAATTGCATGTGATGTTTATCCTTTATGCATCTTATCTTGCTTTGATTGCGGTAGCATTTTAAGATGATCTCTCACTAAAATTATCAAGAAGTGTTCTCCCGAGTATGCACCGTTGCGAAAGTTCTTTGTCTTTGAGACACCACGTGATGATCGGGTGTGATAGGCTCTACGTTCAAATACAACGGGTGCAAAACAGTTGCGCACGCGAATACTCAGTTAAACTTGACGAGCCTAGCATATAACAGATATGGCCTCGGAACACGGAGACCGAAAGGTCGGCGTGAGTCATATAGTAGATATGATCAACATATTGATGTTCACCGTTGAAACTACTCCATCTCACGTGACGATCGGACATGGTGTAGTTAATATGGATCACGTAATCACTTAGAAGATTAGAGGATGTCTATCTAAGTGGGAGTTCTATAGTAATATGATTAATTGAACTTAAATTTATCATGAACTTAGTACTGATAGTATTTTGCTTGTCTATGTTTATTTGTAGATAGATGGCTCGTCTTTGTTGTTCCGTTGAATTTTAATGTGTTCCTTGAGAAAGCAAAGTTGAAAGATGATGGTAGCAATTACACGGACTGGGTCCGTAACTTGAGGATTATCCTCATTGCTGCACGGAAGAATTACGCCCCGAAGCACCGCTGGGTGCGAACCTCTTCTGATGCAACCGACGACGTTAAGAACGTCTGGCGAGCAAAGCTGATGACTACTCGATAGTTCAGTGTGCCATGCTTTACGGCTTAGAACCGGGCCTTCAACGACGTTTTGAGCGTCATGGAGCATATGAGATGTTCCAGAGTTGAAGTTAATATTTCAAGCAAATGCCCGGATTGAGAGATATGAAGTCTCCAATAAGTTCTATAGCTGCAAGATGGAGGAAAATAGTTCGTCGGTGAACACATACTCAAAATGTCTGGGTATAATAATCACTTGATTCAACCGGGAGTTAATCTTCACGATGATAGTGTCATTGATGTAATTCTTCAATCACGCCACCAAGCTACAAGAGCTTCGTGATGAACTATAATATGCAAGGGATGGACAAGTCTATTCCGAGCTCTTCGCAATGCTAAAAGCAGCGAGGTAGAAATCAAAAGGAGCATCAAGTGTTGATGGTTAACAAGACCACCAGTTTCAAGAAAAGGGCAAAGGGAAGAAGAAGGAACTTCAAGAAGAACAGCAAACAAGTTGCTGCTCAAGAGAAGAAACCCAAGTCTGGACCTAAGCCTGAAACCGAGTGCTTCTCTTATGCAGCGAATGGACACCGAAGCGGAACTGCCCCAAGTATTTGGAGGATAAGAAGGATGGCAAGGTGAACAAAGGTATATGTGATATACATGTTATTGATGTGTACCTTACTAACACTCGCAGATAGTACACAGGTATTTGATATCGGTTACATTGCTAATATTTGCAACTCGAAACAGGAACTACGGATTAAGCGAAGATTGGCTAAGGACGAGGTGACGATGCGCGTGGGAAATGGTTCCAAAGTCGATGTGATCACGGTCGGCACGCTACCTCTACATCTACCATCGGGATTAGTTTTAGACCTAAATAATTGTTATTTGGTGCCAGCGTTAAGCATGAACATTATATCTGGATCTTGTTTGATGCGAGACGGTTATTCATTTAAGTCAGAGAATAATGGTTGTTCTATTTATATGAATAATATCTTTTATGGTCATGCACCCTTGAAGAGTGGTCTATTTTTATTGAATCTCGATAGTAGTAATACACATATTCATATTGTTGAAACCAAAATATGCAGAGTTGATAATGATAGTGCAACCTATTTGTGGCACTGCCGTTTGGGTCATATCGGAGTAAAACGCATGAAGAAACTCCATACTGATGGGCTTTTGGAATCACTTGATTATGAATCACTTGGTACTTGCGAACCGTGCCTCATGGGCAAGATGACTAAAACACCGTTCTCCGGAACTATGGAGCGAGCAACTGATTTGTTGGAAATCATACATACTGATGTTTGTGGTCCAATGAATGTTGAGGCACGCAGCAGGTATCGTTATTTTCTCACCTTCACAGATGATTTGAGCAGATATGGGTATATCTACTTAATGAAACACAAATCTGAAACATTTGAAAAGTTCAAAGAATTTCAGAGTGAAGTGGAAAATCATCGTAACAAGAAAATAAAATTTCTACGATCTGATCGTGGAGGAGAATATTTGAGTTACGAGTTTGGTTTACATTTGAAACAATGCGAATAGTTTAGCAACTCACGCCACCCGAACACCACAACGAAATGGTGTGTCCGAACGTCAGAATCGTACTTTACTAGATATGGTGCGATCTATGATGTCTCTTACTGATTTACCGCTATCGTTTTGGGGTTATGCGTTAGAGACGGCCGCATTCACGTTAAATAGGGCACCATCAAAATCCGTTGAGACGACACCTCATGAACTGTGGTTTGGCAAGAAACCAAAGTTGTCGTTTCTTAAAGTTTGGGGCTGCGATGCTTATGTGAAGAAACTTCAACCAGATAAGCTCGAACCCAAATCGGAGAAATGTGTCTTCATAGGATACCCAAAGGAGACTGTTGGGTACACCTTCTATCACAGATCTGAAGGCAAGATTTTCGTTGCTAAATTCGGATCCTTTCTAGAAAAGGAGTTTCTCTCGAAAGAAGTGAGTGGGAGGAAAGTAGAACTTGATGAGATAACTATATCTGCTCCCTTATTGGAAAGTAGTTCATCACAAGAAACGGTTCCTGTGACAACTACACCAATTAGTGAGGAAACTAATGATATTGATCATGAAACTTCAGATCAAGTTTCTCTTGAACCGTGGTCAACCAGAGTAAGATCCGCACTAGAGTGGTACAGTAATCCTATTCTGGAAGTCATGTTACTTGACCATGGCGAACCTACAAACTATGAAGAAGCGATGGTGAGCCCAGATTTCGCAAAATGGCTGGAAGCCATGAAATCTGAGATGGGATCCATGTATGAGAACAAAGTATGGACTTTGGTTGACTTGCCGATGATCGGCAAGCCGTTGAGAATAAATGGATCTTTAAGAAGAAGACCGACGCGATGGTAATGTAACTGTCTATAAAGCTCGACTTGTTGCGAAAGGTTTTCGACAAGTTCAAGGGGTTGACTACGATGAGACTTTCTCACCCGTAGCGATGCTTAAGTCTGTCCGAATCATGTTGGCAATTGCTGCATTTTATGATTATGAAATTTGGCAAATGGATGTAAAACTGCATTCTTGAATGGATTTCTAGAAGAAGAGTTGTATATGATGCAACCGAAGGTTTTTTGATCCAAAAGGTGCTAACAAAGTGTGCAAGCTCCAGCGATCAATTTATGGTCCAGTGCAAGCCTCTCGGAGTTGGAATAAACGCTTTGATAGTGTGATCAAAGCATATGGTTTTATACTGAGACTTTTGGAGAAGCCTGTATTTACAAGAAAGTGAGTGGGAGCTCTATAGCATTTCGATATTATATGTGGACGACATATTATTGATTGGAAATGATATAGAATTTCTGGATAGCATAAAAGGATACTTGAATAAAAGTTTTCAATGAAAGACCTCGGAGAAGCTGCTTACATATTGGGCATCAAGATCTATAGAGATAGATCAAGGCGCTTAATTGGACTTTCACAAAGCACATACCTTGATAAAGTTTTGAAAAAGTTCAAAATGGATCGAGCAAAGAAAGGATTTTTGCCTGTGTTACAAGATGTGAAATTGAGTCGGACTCAATGCCCGACCACAGCAGAAGATAGAGAGAAAATGAAAGATGTTCCTATGCTTCAGCCATAGGCTCTATCATGTATGCAATGCTGTGTACCGACTGACGTATGTTTAGCAATAAGCTTGGCAGGAAGGTACCAAAGTAATCCAGAGTGGATCATCGGACAGCGGTCAAGAACATCCCGAAATACCGAAAAGGACTAAGGATATGTTTCTCGTATATGGAGGTGATAAAGAGCTAGTCGTAAATGGTTACGTCGATGCAAGCTTTGACACCGATCCGGACGATTCTAAATCGCAAACCGGATCGTGTTTTTATTAAACAGTGGAGCTGTCGGTTGGTGCAGTTCTAAACAAAGCGTCGTGGCGGGATCTACATGTGAAGCGGAGTACATAGCTGCTTCGAAGCAGCAAATGAAGGAGTCTGGATGAAAGAGTTCATTTCGATCTAGGTGTCATACCTAGTGCATCGGGACCAATGAAGATCTTCTGTGACAATCTTGGTGCAATTGCCTTGGCAAAGGAATCCAGATTTCACAAGAGGACCAAGCATATCAAGAGACGCTTCAATTCCATTCGGGACCAAGTCCAAGTGGGAGACATAGAGATTTGCAAGATACATACGGATCTGAATATCGCAGGCCCGTTGACTAAGCCTCTTCCACGAGCAAAACATGATCAACACCAAGACTCCATGGGTGTTAGAATCATTCTTGTAATCTAGATTATTGACTCTAGTGCAAGTGGGAGATCAAGGAAATATGCCCTAGAGGCAATAATAAAGTTATTATTTATTTCCTCATATCATGATAAATGTTTGTTATTCATGCTAGAATTGTATTAACCGGAAACATAATACATGTGTGAATACATAGACAAACATACAGTCACTAGTATGCCTCTACTTGACTAGCTCATTAATCAAAGATGGTTATGTTTCCTAACCATAGACATGTGTTGTTATTTGATTAATGGGATCACATCATTAGGAGAATGATGTGATTGACATGACCCATTCCGTTAGCTTAGCACTTGATCGCTTAGTATATTGCTATTGCTTTATTCATGACCTATACATGTTCCTGTAACTATGAGATTATGCAACTCCGTTTACAGGAACACTTTGGGTGCTACCAAACGTCACAACGAATCGGGTGATTATAAAGGAGTACTACAGGTGTCTCCAAAGGTACATGTTGGGTTGGCGTATTTGAGATTAGGTTTTGTCACTCCGATTGTCTGGAGAGGTATCTCTAGGCCTTCTCGGTAATACACATCACATAAGCCTTGCAAGCATTACAACTAATAAGTTAGTTGTGAGATGATGTATTACGGAATGAGTAAAGAGACTTGCCGGTAACGAGATTGAACTAGGTATTGGATACCGACGATCGAATCTCGGGTAAGTAACATACCGATGACAAAGGGAACAACGTATGTCGTTATGCGGTTTGACCGATAAAGATCTTCGAAGAATATGTAGGAACCAATATGGGCATCCAGGTTCCGCTATTGGTTATTGACCGAGAATAGTTCTAGGTCATGTCTACATAGTTCTCGAACCCGTAGGGTCCGCACGCTTAACGTTATGATGACAGTTTTTTATGAGTTTATAAGTTTTGATGTACCGAAGTTTGTTCGGAGTCCCGGATGTGATCACGTACATGACGAGGAGTCTCGAAATGGTCGAGACATAAAGATTGATATATTAGAAGCCTATATTTGGATATCAGAATGGTTCCGGATGAAATCGGGATTTTCCCGGAACACCGGGGGGTTACCGGAACCCTCCCGGGGGATGTTGGGCCTTAGTGGGCCATAAGGGAGAAGAGGAGGGCGGCCGGGCAGGCCGCCCCTCCCCCCTAGTACGAATAGGACAAAGAGAGGGGGCGCCCTCTTCCTCTTTCCCTCCCTTTCCTTCTCCAACAAGGCAGAGGGGGAGTCCTACTCCGATGGGAGTAGGACTCCTCGGCGCACCCTATGAGGGCCGGCCGCACCTCCCCTCCCTCCTTTATATACGGGGCAGGGGGCACCCCATGACACACAAGTTGATCTACGGATCGTTCCTTAGCCGTGTCGGTGCCCCCTCCACCATATTCCACCTCGGTCATATCGTCATGAGTTTAGGCGAAGCCCTGCGCCGTAGAGCATCATCATCATCACCACGCCGTCGTGCTAACGGAACTCATCCCGACACTTTGCTGGATCGAGTCCGGGATCGCCATCGAGCTGAGCGTGTGCTGAACTCGGAGGTGCCGTCGTTCGGTACTTGGATCGGTCGGATCGTGAAGACGTACGACTACATCAACCGCGTTGTCATAACGCTTCCGCTTACGGTCTACGAGGGTACGTGGACAATACTCTCCCCTCTCGTTGCTATGCCATCACCATGATCTTGCGTGTGCGTAGGAATTTTTTTGAAATTACTACGTTCCCCAACAAGACTCCCTCCCCCTCTCTTTCGGTGGCGCCGGAGTGCCACCGGGGGAACCATCGCCGCAGTGACCGTCTTCATCAATATCACCATCTTCATCATCATCCTCATCTCTTTTACGAGGTCCACTCTCCTGCACCCGGCTGTAATCCCCTACTTGAACATGGTGTTGTATGCCACATATTATGATGCAATGATGTGTTGTCATCCTATGATGTTTTGAGTAGATTTATTTTGTCTTTTGGGTTGATTGATGATATAGATTGGTTTGAGTTGTATGTTTTATTTTGGTGCTGTCCTATGGTGCCTTCCGTGCCGCGCACACGTGAGGTATTCCCGTTGTAGGGTGTTGCAATATGTTTATGATTCTCTTATAGTGGGTTGCTTGAGTGACAGAAGCATAAACACTGATACGTCTCCAACGTATCTATAATTTTTGATTGCTCCATGCTGTTATATTATCCTCCTTGGATGTTTATAATCATCTTATATCATTTTTTGGTACTAACCTATTGACATAATGCCAAGTGGTAGTTGCTATTTTTGCTTGTTTTTTACATCGCAGGAAATCAATACCAAATGGAGTACAACTGCAGCAAAACGTTTTGTGGATATTTTATGGACCAGAAGACATCCAATGGACCGGAGAAGCACCTGGGGGTGCCTCGAGGGGGGCACAACCCTCCAGGGCATGCCTGGGCCCCCAGGCACCCTAGGTGGGTTGTGCCCACCTCAGTGGCCTCCCGCCCCGCCTCTTTGCTCTATAAATACCCCAATATTCCAAAAACCCTAGGGGAGTCGACGAAAATCAATTCCAACCGGCGCAAGTTCCAAAAACACCAGATCCAATCTAGACACCATCACAGAGGGGTTCATCATCCTCATTGGTGCCTCTCCGATGATGCGTGAGTAGTCTTTTGTAGACCTCCAGGTCCGTAGTTAGTAGCTAGATGGCTTCCTGTAGTGACCCGACCTCAGACGGTCAAGTCTCTGTGCTTAAGTGTCATCCCTGGATCGGTATGCTGACACACACAGTACTCGAGGATTTATAACAGAGGTAAATCACATGTATAAAGTAACGTAAATACTATTACCTCAATCCAAAATAGCGGAAGTAACAAGGTTGTGGATTCCCATCAACACCAACGGCAAAGTTGAGTGTAGAAATCGCAACCCTAACGTATCACTTACTCGTCGTCTGAAAAGTCTGCAACATGAAACGTTGCAGCCCGAAAACGGGTCAGCACATGGAATATGCTGGCAATGTAACACATAGAGAGTAATGAAAGAATAAGCTATACTACATGCATATATGGCTGGTGGAAAGCTCTATGGTTACAGTTTTTGCGAAAAGCCAATTTTTCCCTACTTCAAAGGAATAAATTTTACTTTAGCTATCATGGTGGTTGAAACATCATTGAGAAGGTATAACCCCAACTCAATCCCAATTAAAGTGATTAACAACCCAGCAATATTAATTTAGAGTGTTGAGATACATGTGAATACTCAAGTACTAGATACTCAGAATTGTCCATAACCGGGGACACGGCTAACCATGATTAGATTGTACACTCTGCAGAGGTTTGCGCACTTTTCCCCACAAGACTCGATCGCCTCCGTTGATTTCTCGCACTACATGGTGTTTGAGAAGCGGATGACCGAGACACGATCTTTCGAAACATTAACTCTCTACTCCGGGTAGACCATACCAAACCTACAAACCCACTACCTGCTGATCTACCTCTTCAAGAGCTTCACGTAACTTGCTCAAATATGCTAGAGCCCATAATAGCTTGTGGCTGCACACGGAAGTTTCTAGCATGAAAATATCTCAGTTCCCTTTGAGCCTGGGTGGCGGTCCATAAAGAAAACAGGCAATCTGGAATACCCAGTACCTAGACAGCAATCGCTGGAATACCCAGGTGCCTCAATCCACCCAGATGTGAGTTAAAGTTGCCACCTTAAGTAAACCATTAATTAACAATCTCACAACTGTCATGAATACTCTCAAAACCCAATCCACGTCTACGAGCATAGCATAGCAATATAAGCAACGTAATAGTAACTCCCAAGGTTTGAATGCAGGGAAATAGGTTCCTACCTCATCAACTACTTCCCAATACCCACATGTTATCAAACCTACTCATGCAATGTTCGAGGGTGAAACTAATGCATAAAAACTGGGTATGAAAGGAATATGATCAAAGTGTGAACTTGCCTGTACTGTTGATGAAGATGATTTGCACTCAAAACTCTTGATAGGTCTACTCGTCACACTCCGGTCAATCTATCATAGGCAAGCAATAGTAACCACACATAAGCAATCACTCAAAAGATCGGGAAGAACGAAGAAGACAATTCGGAAAACATCAAAACCAAGCAAATAACTCTTGCAACATAAAACAATTTCTAACAGTACCAAAATTATGTGAATTTGGCCTTATCAGAAAGGTTAGGTCAAGAGCTTCGAAATGCAAAAAGAATCAACTAAATCGGAGTTACGAAACTCAAGTTATGATCAAACGAAGTTCAAATTCAAATCTGATCTAATTCAAATTTTAATCTTTCAAAAACACGTTCGAGTTGGATTACTGGATAGAGGGGGTCATAACGAAGAAGTGGGCGTTGGTTTCGTTGAATTCCGACTTACGAGCAAAAAGTTGTAGTCGTTTGAAAACTAGGGGCTAATATGTAAAGAAACTAATTACATACGGGTCCCTGGCCGAAATAAATTAAAACGAAAAGGCTATTCGACGAACGCTCACTAACGAACGCTAACGAACAAACCTTTCGCTAGATCAGAAAAATAACGGATCTAATCTGTTAGATCTAAATCCAACGGACGAGAGGCGGCGGTTACCACGGCGATCGCCGGAGTCGGGGAGGACGACGGCGGCTTGGTCTTGGCCGGGGCGGCGGCTCCGGTGGCCGGCGGCATCGGGCGGAGGCACGGGTGAAGCGGCTCGCGAGGCGGATCCGAAGGTGGTGGCGGCGCTTCGAATTGGCGTCGAACAGCGGAGGCGGCAAGCGGATCTCGCGGCGGCCAGGGTTCCATGCGAGTCTTGGCGGCTGGCCAGCGATCTTGTGAGGAAGGAGAGAGAGGCGGCTTTATAGGGGAGGTGGCCTCGGGAGGCGTGGGAAGGGGTGGACGGTGGCGGGGCGGCGCCGGACTCCAGGAGGAGTCCCGGTCGGGGACGACGGGCGAGGCGGCGCGGAGCAGGGCCTTGGCCTGGCTTTGGCTGGGCCGGCCCAGTGGGTGGAGAGAAAGATTTTTTTCTAATATTTTACAGAGAAGAAAAATAAAATAAACTATACAAAATAAAATATACTATAGGCATATAATATATCAAAAATTTCAGAAAATTATTTCCTACAAGCGGAACATTTTTCTAGAGTCAAATAAAATACACGCAAATTCGAATAAAGCAAAGAGTGCTTCTGCTCTAATAAAATCCAACAAAATCATTTTAAAATATCAAAATTAATTCAAATTTATTTCTCTCAATTTTCTGATGTAGGAATCATGTTACCCTATTTTCCATATATTTAATTTTTGGAGAAAAATAATTTGAATAAAACTCAAATAACTCCAAATTGAAAATAAATTCAAAAGAACTTTGAATTTAATTGTTTGAAACACCCAACTCATATTTCATATGTTTTGAAGAAGTCATTTTATCTTCGCTCGTGAAAATCATTGAGTTGCATAAAGTTTCAGAATTGGAAATATTTTCCAAATGAAATTCAAATATTTTCAACACCCCTTGTCATTTAAACAAATGGAAGAAGTCATGTCATCTTCTCTCCAGGGTTTTGTGGTGAAAAGAATTTGAATTCACGGAGATCACGAATGCAAAATGAAAGTTTGGGAAAGTCCTTTTATTCCCTCTCATTTAACTTTCAAAAAGTTTCAAATTTCACTCAATTTCACACAATCAATCAAACAATCAACCAAATCTATCTATTTATTATAACATTCCAAAATTTAGAATTTTGGGATGTTAACAACCTACCACCCTTAAAATGAATCTCGTCCTCGAGATTTGGAGAGGCTAGAAAGAAATAGGTTAGGGTTTGGGGGTCTTCAAAATTCAACATTCGTCTCCGGGGTCTCGGGTGCTACCACCCTTAGAAGCATTGTTACGGTTCCATCAAAACTCATATACTCCATCCTTATTGTTGGCAGTGTCGATCTTCTCAGATCCTCTGAAAAATTTCCTTCTCTGGGCTCTTCCGGTAGTGGCATAACCTTTTCCTCAATTCTTTTGTCCTTTCCTCTTGGTAAGGTTATTCCGAGACTGGGTCTTCATAGCTGATAGGTCTGGCGCCAATACTAAACAACTATCGATATCTCATGGTGGTCAACAATTTATGGTTTGTCCTGCAGGAAATGGATCTGGGTTGAACCTTATCATATAACCTACGGTTGGCAACAACTGCCGTGTACAAGGGAAAATACTTATACCATTCTAAGGTTCAAACAAGGTTTTGATCGTCGTCTCTCTACTATAGGTAAGTCACTTAGATTTACCATCGCATATAGCAAGGCGAACAATAAGAGTAAGTCGGTATGGTGATCAATCCATCACGCACCCAAATCATTACCTTGTACATGGTTTAGCGAATCTCGCATTCTAACACTCGTTCATCCTCACAAGCATTGCAGAATTTCTCTTGTCGATGAACCAAGTTCGGATAAATCCATTGATTCTGCAAACCAAACAAACATCTATCGTTCCTTAACAACTCTCAGGTTTTGCGTAAACTCCTATAGAATCGTCGGTTGATAAATCGTAACTTCTTCCAGGGTTTTTCCTTCAGCAAGAATGTGCTTGCTTCTTGGCAGGTCCTGGGGCCTGTGGGTTATGGCCCATCTCATCACTTGTAGTCCTTGAACTTATCCTCGGGCTTCTGATCATTATTCCAACTTCCAACTTCCTAGTATTCTTAAATCCATCCAATTGTACTATCTTCCTCCCTTCTATTGGCACCAAACTAGGACATGATTACTCAGACTCATCATGGAATTTCCATTGATCCATATTTCCAACGTCATACCTCCTTTATATCCAATAGTAATTCATCTCTTCATCCTCGTGGGATATCCCACCTACCGAGATAAAAACTTATACTTATGAAGTCCATACTCCACTTCGTGGAACATCATTATCCTTTCCAGGGTGAAGCGTCCTTACAGGGGAATATTGGCCATCTCTGCATGGCACTTCTTCAACTGGGAAACGTGAAACACATCATGAACTCCTGACAGTCCTTCGGGTGAATCCAACTTGTTGGCCACTTCTCCCATACGCTCCAAAACTCGGTATGGTCCTACAAATCTCGGGGCTAACTTTCCCTTAACTCCAAATCATTTAACTCCTCGCTGAGGGGACACACGAAGACATGCTCTGTCTCCAATTTCATAGACTACCTCCTTGTTTTTTTAGTCTGCATAACTCTTCTGCCTGGACGGAGCTACCTTCAGTCTATCTCGAATTCACTTAACATTCTCTTCTGACTCCTTGATCATATTTAGTCCAAACAACTGACGGTCTCCAACTTCATCCCACATCAACGGTGTCTGGCTCCTTCTCCCATAGAAAGCTTTAAAAGGGGCCATCTTCAAACTGGCTTGGTAACTGTTGTTGTATGAGAACTCCGCGTAAGGTAGATTATCATCCCCACCAGATCCATACTCTAGCGCACAAGCTCTCAACATGTCCTCCGAATCTGATTTACTCTCTCGGTCCATCCATCATGCGGGTAAAAGCTGTCTTGAACTTTAGCCTTGGTTCCCAAAGTTTCACATGAATCGATTCCAAAACTTTGAAGTAAACTGGGTTCCTCTATCGATACAATGGTCCTCGGAACTCCATGCGACATACGATCCTGGTCAAATATATCTTGGCCAACTTCGCACTTGTATAGGTGGTTCTCACTGGGATAAAGTGAGGCACTTTGGTCAAGCGAATCAACTACTACCCAGATAGAATCATATCCCGACCAGCTTCTGGGAAATCCGGTAATGAAATCCATGCCAAGCTTATCCTGCTTCCATTCGGGTATCGGCATAGGCTGTAGTAATCCGGTAACTTCGATGCTCTGCCTTTACTCTCTGGCATACATCACCTACGACTACATACTCCGCAATTTCCTTCTTCATACCAGTCCACCAGAAACGCTCCTTCAAATCCAAATACATCTTGGTGTTTCCAGGGCGAATCAAGTATGGTGATTCATGAGCCTCCTGAAGTATTAACTTCCTGATCTTTGCATTATTAGGCACATACACACGATCCTCGAACCATAAGGTGTCGTGCTCATCCTTACGAAAACGTTTGGCCTTTCCTTTGCTCATCCTCATCAATCTCTTTGTCATCCTTCTAAGCTTCACGGATCTTTCCCAACAATGTAGACTGAACTTCCATTGCTGCAACAAAACCTTTGGGAACAATCTCCAACCGAAGTTCCCTGAGATCCTCGGCTAACTCCTTTGGTAATCCTCCGCTTATGAGGGTATTCGTCCTTATTTTCTTTATGGTCGTGTCCTATTTCTCCACAAAGCTTGTATGCACAAGGTTTCTTCACATTCTTTCCATAAGGCCTCAATTTCTGGGACACAAGCCAAGACTTTAACAAAGTCCACTTAAATTCCTTCCAAGTGGTTACTCCTTGCCATCCATTGATGGTTTGGTACATCTTCTACCAGGTAGTGGCACCTTTTACAAAGCACTGTAGAGCATGCTAGGCCATATTCTTTCCGGCTATCGGGTTATTCTCCATTTGATCCTCCATGTTCTGAATCCATCGGACTGTCTCCAATTGACTCATCGGTCCAGGAAACATGAGTTCATCTCCATTCATCCTTTATTGGGTCCATGGGTTTGGGGTGGGACAAGAGAGATAGAGAGGGATACACACAATACAAACAATAGTTTTGAAAAGACAGATTTTATTGTGGCTGTAGGAAAAACATCAAACAAATGAGAGCTCACAATCGTCGCATCTAACGTAAGTATATAACAGGGGTTTGGTCTTCTAACGGTCAATAAATGTTCAAAGTCGCAAACTCTTCAAGTCTTGTTCATGTCTCCGATGGCTTCTTCCGATCATGCTTGTCCTTCTCAAGCTCTTCTGCCAGATCATCTCCATTGACACGAAGTCTCTCATGACGTCCTTTAATATTCTGGAGTTGCGTTCCAAACTTCCGGGTTTCATCAACCTCGACATGAACCATGATCCTACTGTCCTTCAGTTCCTGACGAATCTTTCATGTCTCAAGGTTTGGCTCCTCTAGCTTGGCTACTTTCAGCTTCTGGGTTCTGAGTTCTTCATGAAACGCTTCCTTATCAAATACTACTTCTTGTAGGTCCATCTTAACTTCTTGATGTAACACTCCAGATCCTGGTGATACACCGTCTAAGGTTAAAACTTCATCTTGCTGATAGGTGCTCCATCAGCCTTCTACCATCCAATCCTTCCATGCATATGCATGCTTAACTCAGCACGGTGACAATAGCATAAACGGGCGATAACATCATGGATAGCCGTGTTTTTGCTCTTGTCATTTCCATGAGCTATCTCTCCATAGTTGATATCTCCTGCATTGGGGTTTCCTGACAAAACTTTGAGTTCTGATGCTCCATGTTCCGGTCTTTCTCTGATACACCTTGATCTCGGGTATTGACAGCTTCCATAGTCTGCCAAGTTCCATAAGGGGTGCCTTCCTAGGTCATACAAATCCAGAAATTCTTCAAAGCCTTCAAATTCTCGTAGTCTTCGGAGTCTTCACCGTTGTAGTTTCCGTCATTGTAATGCACGGTAAAAGTCCTCTTTATTCCAAAGCAGTCTTAGTTGTCCGATATCTTGTACTTCTTGGAGTGGTCTCATCAGCCGACTCTTCGTGGTCAAAAGGGAAAGGGGTATGGTCTCACTAAAAGGGAATATTTGAATAAACTCAGAAGAGAGGAGAGATAAAAGATTCTTTTGAAAAGAAGTTGTAGAGAAAAATCTTTCCTATGGGCTTGCCAGTTTCTAGGGTCACGTCCTACAGTCAACATGTGCTCTGATACCATCTTGTAGCAACCCGACCTCGAGACGGTCAAGTCTACGTGCTTAAGTGTCATCCACGGATCGGTATCTTTGACACACACATGACTCGAGGATTTATAACACGGTAAATCACATGTATAAAGTAACGTAAATACTATTTCCTCAATCCAAGATAGCGGAAGTAACAAGGTTGTGGATTCCCATCAACACCAACGGCAAAGTTGAGTGTAGAAATCGTAACCCTAACGTATCACTTACTCGTCGTAAGATCCTGTAACATGAGACGTTGCAGCCACAAAGGGTCAGTACATTGAATGTACTGGCAAATTCACACCATAGGATAATGATGAATAATAACTATCACTACATGCATATTTGGCTGGTGGAAAGCTCTATGGTTATAGTTTTTGCGAAAAGCCAATTTTCCCTACTACAAAGGAATATATTTTATTTAACTACAAAGTTGGTTGATAAAATATTGAGAAGGTAAACCCCCTCTCAACCCCAATTAAAAGTAATCATTAACCCAACAAACTAATTTAAGTAATATGATGAGATACTTAAGATACTCAAAGTACTAGATACTCAAGATTGTCCATAATCAGGGACACGGCTAAACATGATTAGATTGTACACTCTGCAGAGGTTTGCGCACTTTTCCCCACAAGACTCGATCGCCTCCGTTGGATTTCTCGCACTACATGGTGTTTGAGAAACGGATGACCGAGACACAGTCTTTCAGAAACATTAACTCTCTACTCCGGGTAGACCATACCAAACCTACAAACCCACTACCTGCTGATCTACCTCTTCAAGAGCTTCACGTAACTTGCTCAACTATGCTAGAGCCCATAATAGCTTGTGGCTGCACACGGAAGTTTCTAGCATGAAAATATCTCAGTTCCCTTTGAGCCTGGGTGGCGGTCCATAAAGAAAAACAGGCAATCCTGGAATACCCAGGTACCTAGACAGGCAATCGCTGGAATACCCAGGTGCCTCAATCCACCCAGATGTGAGTTAAAGTTGCCACCTTAAGTAAACCATTAATTAACAATCTCACAACTGTCATGAATACTCTCAAAACCCAATCCACGTCTACGAGCATAGCATAGCAATATAAGCAACGTAATAGTAACTCCCAAGGTTTGAATGCAGGGCAATAGGTTCCTACCTCATCAACTACTTCCCAATACCCACATGTTATCAAACCTACTCATGCAATGTTCGAGGGTGAAACTAATGCATAAAAACTGGGTATGAAAGGAATATGATCAAAGTGTGAACTTGCCTGTACTGTTGATGAAGATGATTTGCACTCAAAACTCTTGATAGGTCTACTCATCACACTCCGGTCAATCTATCGTAGGCAAGCAATAGTAACCACACATAAGCAATCACTCAAAAGATCGGGAAGAATGAAGAAGACAATTCGGAAAACATCAAAACCAAGCAAATAACTCTTGCAACATAAAACAATTTCTAACAGTACCAAATTATGTGAATTTGGCCTTATCAGAAAGTTTAGGTCAAGAGCTTCGAATTGCAAAAAGAATCAACTAAATCGTAGTTACGAAACTCAAGTTATGATCAAACGAAGTTCAAATTCAAATCTGATCTAATTCAAATTTTAATCTTTCAAAAACATGTTCGAGTTGGATTACTGGATAGAGGGGGTCATAACGAAGAAGTGGGCGTTGGTTTCGTTGAATTCTGACTTACGAGCAAAAAGTTGTAGTCGTTTGAAAACTAGGGGCTAATCTGTAAAGAAACTAATTACATACGGGTCCCTGGCCGAAATAAATTAAAACGAAAAGGCTATTAAATTTAACGCTCACTAACAAACGCTAACGAACAAACCTTTAGCTAGATTAGAAAAATAACGGATCTAATCTGTTAGATCTAAATCAAGCAGACGAGGCGGCGGTTACCACAGCGATCGCCGGAGTCGGGAGGACGACGGCAGCAGCTTGTCTTGGCAGGGCGGCGGCTCGGTGGCCGGCGGCATCGGGCGGAGGCACGGGGTGAAGCGGCTCGGCGAGGCGGATCTGAAGGTGGTGGCGGCGCTCGACTTCAGCGTCGGAACGACGCGGGAGCGGCAGCGGATCTCGCCCGTGGCGGGGTTCCAGCAGTCTTGGCCAGGGCTGCAAGCGATCTTGTGAGGAAGGAGAGAGGCGGCGGCTTTATAGGGGAGGGGTGGCCTCGGGAGGCGTGGGGAAGGGGGTGGCCGGTGGCAGGGCGGCGCCGGACTCGAGGAGGAGTCCCGGTCAGGGACGACGGGCGAGGCAGCGCGGAGCTGGGCCGGCCCAGTGGGCGGAGAGAAAGATTTTTTTCTAATATTTTACATAGAAGAAAAATAAAATAAACTATACAAAATAAAATATACTATAGGCATATAATATATCAAAAATTTCAGGAAATTATTTCCTACAAGCGAAACATTTTTCTGGAGTCAAATAAAATACACACAAATTCAAATAAAGCAAAGAGTGCTTCTGCTCTAATAAAATCCAACAAAAATCATTTTTAAAATACCAAAATTAATTCAAATTTATTTCTCTCCAATTTTCTAATGTAGGGAATCATGTTACCCTATTTTCCATATATTTAAATTTTTGGAGAAAAATAATTTGAATAAAACTCAAATAACTCCAAATTGAAAATAAATTTAAAAGAACTTTGAATTTAATTCTTTGAAACACCCAACTCATATTTCATATGTTTTGAAGAAGTCATTTTATCTTCGCTCGTGAAAATCATTGAGTTGCATAAAGTTTCAGAATTGGAAATATTTTCCAAATGAAATTCAAATATTTTCAACACCCCTTGTCATTTAAATAAATGGAAGAAGTCATGTCATCTTCTCTCCAGGGTTTTGTGGTGAAAAGAATTTGAATTCACGGAGATCACGAATGCGAAATGAAAGTTTGGGAAAGTCCTTTTATTCCCTCTCATTTAACTTTCAAAAAGTTTCGAATTTCACTCAGTTTCACACAATCAATCAAACAATCAATCAAATCTATCTATTTATTATAACATTCCAAAATTTAGAATTTTGGGATGTTACACTTCCTCTCTCTCGTTTGATTCTCATTACAATGGTCTCTTGGAGATCCATATGATGTAATGCTTTTTGCGGTGTGTTTGTTGGGATCCGATGAACTTTGAGTTTATGATCACATCTATGTTTTTATCCATGAAAGTTATTTGAGTCTTTTGATCTCTTATATGCATGATTGCTTATAGCCTCGTATTTCTTCTCTGATATTTGAGTTTTGTTTAGCCAACTTGATCTATTTATCTTGCAATGGGAAGAGGTGCTTTGTGATGGGTTTGATCTTACGGTGCTTGATCCTAGTGACAGAAGGGGAACCGACATGTATGTATCGTTGCTATTAAGGATAAAAAATGGGGTATATTTCTACATAAATATATCTTGTCTACATCATGTCATCGTTCTTATTGCATTACTCCGTTTCTCCATGAACTTAATACACTAGATGCATGCTGGATAGCGGTCGATGTGTGGAGTAATAGTAGTAGATGTAGGCAGGAGTCAGTCTACTAATGTTGGACGTGATGCCTATATAATGATCATTGCCTGGATATCATCATGATTATTTGAAGTTCTATCAATTTCCCAACAGTAATTTGTCTACCCACCATTCGCTATTTTTCTCGAGAGAAGCCACTAGTGAAACCTACTGCCACCGGGTCTCTTCTTTATTATATTTGCCTTCGCGATATATTTTTATTTGCTTTTATTTTCAGATCTATTAATCCAAAAACCCAAAAATACCTTGATGTATTTTATCTGCTTTTATTTGCATTTATCAATCACATTTTTTATCCCGTCTACTTGCCAATTTCTGGCGCCGTTACTCGAAAGGAATTGACAACCCCTTTAACACGTCGGGTTGCGAGTATTTGTTATTTGTGTGCAGGAGCTGTTTCCGTGGTGTTGCGTGGTTCTCCTACTGGTTCGATAATCTTGGTCTCATCACTGAGGGAAATACCTACCATAGATGTGCTGCATCATCCCTTCCTCTTTGGGGAAATACCGACGTAGTTCAAGCCGCTATCAACCCCGAGTATGGGGGTTGTTGCATATGGGATAAAGGGGACTTGATACTTTAATGCTATTGTTGGGTTTTACCTTAATGATCTTTAGTAGTTGCGGATGCTTGCTAGAGTTCCAATCATAAGTGCATATGATCCAAGGATAGAAAGTATGTTAGCTTATGCCTCTCCATCATATAAAATTGCAATGATGACCATTGATCTTGTTAACAATTGCCTAGGACAATTCTGCACACCGAACCATCATTATTCCACACTCGCTATTTATAATATATAGTAATATATTCTAAATTTATGTTAACATCACCTACTTTTATATTTTAGTTCTCCGATATCATGCAAATCTATCCTCTTCATACACACAACATAGTTTTATTTCTTGTTTCTAGATGGAAGCAAATGTTTGGTGTACGTAGAGTCGTATCAGTGGCAGATAGGACTTGAGAGAATATTGATCTTACCTTTAGCTCCTTGAGGGTTCGACACTCCATACTTATCACTTCCACCTTTGGAATTTTCTACGATGATTCCTTGCACTTGGGGATTATCAAGCTCTTTTCTGGCGCCGTTGCCGGGGAGCAATAGTGTGGGGTTGATATTCTCGTGTGTGATTGTTTGCTTTCTCCACTAAGTAGATTTTGGTTTTACTTTTGTTTTTTTCTTTAGTTGTGGCTGAAACAAACAAAAAAATTAAAAAAATGCAAAATACAAAATACAAAAAAATTACTGACCTCTTATGCCTAAAAACTTTTTCGAAAAGAGAAGTGATTGGAAGGTTGTGCATTGGAAAAGTGAGGGTCGACCTTGAATACTTGTGTTCATGATCATGGAAACAATGTAGAATTTTTCATGGAAGTTTCTCAAAAATAAGTATCCCCTTGTATATATTCATTGTATTATAAAAATAACGTGTCAAGGCTTGGCTTAAGAATGTTTAAATTGCTTGTTTGGTGTGTGCAGCAGAAAAAATAGAAACTTTTGCTGTAGTGATGGAATTTACATTTTTTACTGGAGCGTGATAAAATCTTAATTTTTATACGCACTATTGCTATGCAAAAATTTTAGGATTTTCTAATTTTGTAGAATTTTTTTGAGTTACAGAAGTATACGAAGTTTCCAGATTACTACAAACTGTCCTATTTTTGACAGATTCTATTTTCTATGTGTTGTTCACTTATTCTGATGAATCTATGGGTAGTATCGGGGGTATGAACCATGGTGAAGTTGGAATATATTAGATATAATTCTAATATGAAATTGGAATGATTTTACAATAGTAACTAAAGGTAGCGATTTGCTTTATTATACTAACGGATCTCACAAGGTTTTTGTTAAGTTTTGTGTGGATGAAGTGTTCGAAGATCGAGGAGTTATCGATATGAGAAGAATAAGGAGAAGCAAGATTTCAAGCTTGGGGATGCCCAAGGCACCCCAAGTAAATATTTCAAGGATACTCAAGCATGTAAGCTTGGGGATGCCCCGGTTGGCATCCCATCTTTCTTCTTCAACAATTAGCGGTATACCTCGGTTTTTGTTTTGTTCACATAATATGCGTCTTTTGTGTTTATTTTTATTTTCTTTTGCTTTATGACCCATGCTAGTATGCGATAGCCCTTCATTGATTTGTAGAATGCTCTTTGTACTTCACTTAAATCTTTTGAGTATGGCTTTATAGAATGCTCTTTGTGCTTCACTTAAATCTTTTGAGTATGGCTTTATAAAATGCTTCGTGTGCTTCACTTATGTATTTTGAGATTGGATGTTGGTAAATCTATATTAATTATAGAATGCTCCATGAACTTCACTTACATATTTTGGAGTATGAATAAGATTATCATCAGAATTGGGTTTGGTAGAGTATCATTAAAATATCATGCCTAGCTAAAAGGCATTAAAGAACAACGCTTTTTGGGAGACAACCCAATATTTATCCTTACTTTTTTGTGTGTTCACATGATTAATATACTGTAGTAATCATGTTTTATAGCTTTTGTTTCAATAAAGTGCCAAGTAAGACCTTTGGGATGGCTTACGGTGATAGTTGATTTGATTTTGCTGAAAATCAGAAACTTTTTCGCCCAGTAAAATAATTTTCATTTTTAACAGATGCGCGGTAAAATAATAATTCTTTTTGCACAAGATTAATATACAAATTGCCTCTGTTGTACTAATTTTTCAAATTTTTTGAAGTAACAGAAGTATGGTTGTTGTTCAAATCATTACAGACTTATCTGTTTCTGACAGATTCTGTTTTCAATGCATAGTTTGCTTGTTTTCTAGTTTCTATGCCTTATATTGCTCAAATATAAATTGTAGAAATGATATGGTACAGTAGGCATAGTATGATAACAATTATGAATCTTTTCTTCGACAGTACCAAAGTGAACGGTTTGCCCTTTATCATACTAGCCTATCTCACGAAGTTCCGCCAAGTTTTGTGTGATTGAAGTTTTCAAGTTTTGGGTGAGATATCAATATGAGGAGAATAAGGAGTGGAAAGACACTAAGATTGGGGATGCCCAAGGCACCCCAAGGTAATAATCATGGAAGAATCAAGCACCTAAACTTGGGGATGCCCCGGAAGGCATCCCCTGTTTCGTCTTCAAAACTATCCGTATACCTTACTCGGAGCTATATTTTTATTCGTCACATGATCTGTGTTTTGCTTGGAGTGTATTTTCATTTTACTTGCTGTTTGAATAAAATCATTGGATCTGAAATCTTGAATGAGAGAGAGTCCTCACATGGCTATTTAACTATTTGACTACTCATTGATCTTCACTTATATCTTTTTGGAGTGGTTTGTCATTTACTCACGTGCTTCACTTATATCCTATGAGTAAATGGTTGAATGAATTGAATATCATAAATCTGAAATTATATATGCTTCATATGCTTATCCCATGGGGAGTAATTACTTCACATATAAGAAGTATGGGTGGTGAATTTTTTTGAAAGTTAGCAAACACAACATTGGCCACTTGAACAATTCATGAAAGAATATTGAAGGAAAAGAGATTTCACATATAAATATACTATCTTGGACATCTTCTATGATTGTGAGCCCCATTTATTATTTTCAAACTTGAGCAAATTAGTTGAAGTTGGACAAGGAAGGCAACGTAATGAGTTATGCTTGGGCATATTTGTATAGAAGTTATATTGTTATGGATCCTCCAACATGTGGTGCTTTCTTAGGATATTTTTCTAGCCAAAATTTTGTACTAAGTGGAGATACTACTTGTGCATCCACAAACCTTAAACCCCGTTTCATGCCATGAGTGTCCACCATATCTACTTATGGATTGAATAAGATCCTTCAAGTAAGTTGTCATCGGTGCAAAAAGCAATAAAAAATGCTCCTAAATATGTGTGATCTTTTATTGCAATGGAAAATAAGTGTTGTACGAACTTGTGATGGTAAAGAAATAAAAGCGATGGACTACATAATAAAGGTTTCTATCACAAAGGGCAATACAACGCGACGTTCTTTTGCATTAAGAGTTTGCACATCCAAAATTAAAAAAAACGCATGACAACCTCTGCTTCCCTCTGCGAAGGGCCTATCTTTTACATTCTTGTATTTACTTTTATGTAAGAGTCAATAGTATTCCTTCTTATTTCAACCTCATTAATCCTTAGTTGGCAAGCATTACATGGTGGGGAAAGATCTAGGCACATATGGCCATTCAAATATATTTGATCATGAATTATTATTGTTGACAATTATCTATATGATAAATAAGTTGGGAGGCGAAACATTAAGCCCCTATCTTTCTCTGTGTTTGACAGATACTATTTGTTCTAAAAATATTCTTTGAGTGTTAGCAATCATGGAAGACTATATTATAGTTGAGTATGTGGAATTTGCTAAATCAAAGATCTTACATAGACCCTTCCTGAAAATAAGATGAATTGCAATTGTTTGGTGACTGAAAGCCTAGATTGTTAGTTCTTAAGAAACTTTATGGTCTATACTTTAACATGTGAATAGCTTGCTACTTGATCATGAAAAGTTTTATGAGATGAGCTACTATTTATGATAAAGAATAATGCTAGAAAAAGTGTTTGGAACTATCATTGATCAAATTTATGCACTATGCTAGCATTCACACTTCATTATTTATTTATTTTATAATTTACCTACTCGAGGACGAGCAAGAATTAAGCATGGGATGCTGATACGTCTCCGACGTATCTATAATTTATGAAGTATTCATGCCATGTTTACCAAAAAATTATATGGTTTTGGTATGATTTGATTAGAACTAACCCAGACTGACACTGTTTTCAGCAGAACTACCGTGGTGTCCTTTTTGTGCAGAAATAAAAGTTCTCGGAATGGGCTGAAAATTTACGGTGATTTTTTATGGACCAAAAGAGAACCCCGAAGCACAAGAGTTGGACCAGAAGAGTCCTGAGGCGACGACGAGGTAGGGGGTGCGTCCTAAATGTCTTCATCACTAATCTTTGCGTCCTCTGGTGCGGCGTCCTCCGGTGTGGCGTCCTCTGATGCGGCGCCTCCTCTTGCGGCTTCCTTCGGTGGAGCTCCCTTCATAATCCTGGTCATTGCTCACGAGAGGTCCGTCATCTCCACTCGGAAAAAGGTCTTCTCCGATGTCCATCTTCTCCTCTAATGCGGCAACATTCATCTTCAGGTTGTCGACTCTCTCCATGAAATCCGCGATTTCTTCCTCATGGTCAAGGAAGTCTGCGTGTGCCTTCTCCTCCAGTTCCAGTTCACGGAACAACAGCCTCCTGTGTACCTTGAGTTCTGACGAGTCTGGATCTCCGTTTCTGAGGAGACACTCCAAGTCTTGGACATATGAGAGAATGGAGTCGTCCTCTGATGCGGATGATATCTCCGTTCCTCGCTCTGCGAAAATCATGGCGAGATCGATGGGTCAAGCTCGGCCTGTACTCTTCTCGGAGATGTCCAAGTGCACGATAAATCGCCATGTCTCTTCCGAGGATCCGGTTGAAATCGGTAAACTCAAAGTCAATAGGCTCAGTATGTCCTCCGAAGGTTCTCCCTGGAATGCGCACCTCGATCCTGTAGCGGGTATCCGTCGGAAGCGCATTGGTAGGCTTCCCGGTGATCGAGGGCAGAGCAATCTTCAGCTTCTTCACGATCTAGACCAGCTTCTGCCGAAGGCATCGTCTCATCTGGTGGCAAAACTCCGTAGCAAAGCGGGGTGAACTTCGTGCCATCTAGAATGTTGAAAAATCGGAGAGAAGTCGAAATGAGCAGGGAGAATTACGAAATGATAAGGACAAAATAAGTAGTCTCTTCCTATGGCTTTCCGATCCTAGGGGTTCGTCCTACGGTCGGCGTGTGCTCGATACCATCTCTGTGAGCGACCCGACCCAAAATCGGTCAAGTCTACGTATGCATGCCATCCCAAGATCATCTTGGCACTCACGGTACATTGATGTAATAATCAAAGTTCAATCACACCTGAATTTATTACACGGTTCTCATATCGAGCCTTTATTACAATAGAATAAATTCGGCCGAAGGCCAACTCATGAGACATAAACTAAGTAAAGCTGCGGAAGCGTAGAAGAATAGCGAGTCCATCCGACTCCAAAGGGCAATCGCCAAGCGCAGATCGTAGCCTCAATCCTGATCGGAATACTCCTCTGCAACATAAGACGTTGCATCCGTGTAGGTCAGCATTTCGAATATGCCGGCAAGTCATGAAGAGAGAACAATAATAAAATTACTAACACTATATGCAATTTGGCTGTGGGGCTCTAAGTTTCATTGTTTTGCGAAAAGCCAGTTTTTCCCTGCAACAGTGGACTTGCTTGTAAATACTACAAAATGTTGGTAGTTATTGAGATGGTTCCACCAACCAATGTCTCATTCCCAATTATTAAATAATAACCCCTCAATTAATGTATAAATTTTAGTGTTGAGATTTCCGAAATACTTCCAAGTTCCAGAGGCTCAAATTGTCCGTAACCGGGGACACGGCTAATCGATTAGATCTTTTCTCTGCAGAGGTTTGCGCACTTTACCCGCTAGAATCGTTCCCTCCTTTTGAGTCTTCGCACTTCATGGTGTTTGAAGACGGGACGAACGAAACAGGGTCTTCCGAAGAGTTCCTCTGGCCACTGCCGTTCTTCTACATCTCGTAGCACCGTCCGGCCAGAGTCACAACTAGGGTTGACCAAGCCAGAGCCCATAATGGCTTGCGGCTGCACAGGTAAGCTTCCGGTCAATGGGGTATACATCCGTCTCTTCGTGGCTGGGTGAAGCTTTCCGCAAGATGTCATGGCGCTTCTCCATGCATCCCGCCAACCACTGGGTTCTCCAGGTGCCCGTCAACAAATCCTCCACCCAAGAGTGAATTTTGAAGTCCATCTTGATCTTGAAGTCATGGGGTTGTCATCATCTTTGACTCTCACATCTCCCTTATGATTCACTCAACCAACCCCGTCTATGAGCATAGCAAAAATAAACTACTTCGTCCCGGGCAATGGTAACAAGGGGGATTGGGTTCATCCTACCTCATGATACTACTCAAGAACATAACTTCAAATTCACCTACTGTATGCATGGTGGGGGAGGTTTAATTCTAATGCAATAAAATCATAGGCATAGTAAAGAAAATTTATGATCAATGACTTGCCTTGCTGACGATCTTCGAAAGCTAGGGACTCGTGGTAGCAAGCTTCGCACTCCGTAAATTCTACCGAGGCAAACAACAATCATAATAAGCATATAACATATGATCACTTACATAACAGCATAGTAACATAACACACACAACAATTGAATCAAAACCCACAGAAAAACTCAAAGAAATCCAACTCAAAGTTTTCACCATATCCAACAACAATCGAGAAATAGTTTTGTACTACAAAATTTTTCTTAACAGAACCTAAACATGGGTTTTTGCTAATTAACAGAAAAGAAATCATCAAGCAACTAGTAGCAAAAAGAATCACCTTAAAAGCTATTATAAAACTCCTATTAGGCCTAAAACAATTCTAGTAAGAGAAACTAAAAGAAAAGTTTTATTTATTATAAATAAAAGTTCATGCTCTAAAGTTACAAAAACTAACCTAGAATAAACTATCACATAGGAAAAATAAAATTATTTGCTAATTAAAACAATAGGAAAACAGTAGCTAGTTAAATAAATAGGAATAACATGATTCTGGTTAAAACTATTTTTTATTAATTTCTAAAATGCCCAAATAAATTCCTACGGTTAGGCAATGTCAAAACAAAGTTGTGACAAAAAGAAACACTGAAAATAATATTCCTAACTCATTTTATAGCAGAATTACTATTCTGTCTAAATCTAAAATAAAGCAATTTTAAATAATTTTAACATGACTAATTATATTTTCTACAGAAACTACAATAAATTTTTAAACCAACAAAAAAAGAATCACTTAAAAATATTAAGTAGATTAAAAGATATGAATTTTACAAAACTGAAACTATTCTGTTAAAACAGAAAACGAAAAATAAAACTAAAACGAAAAAACTGGCTAATGGGCCTATCTAACGCTTCGGCGTAATTTAACTAAAAAGCGCACATGGTTTTAAACAGAGTCGGCCGGTCCAACTAATCTAAATAAAACCGGAACTAAACCGGGACTAAAACCGGTTCACTAAACTAAACCCTAAAATAAAACGTACCCCTTCGGGCTTCTAATCTAAACCCTACGTTTAGATCTAACGGCGACGGGAGCTCCGGCGACTTACCGAGGCGGCGACGGCGACGGCAGCTCGGGCGGCGACGGTTCCGGTGGCTCCGACGGTCGGGGACGACGGCGGAGAGGTCCGGCGAGTCTTGGCGTGGCGAGGTTCGGTTGGTGGAGTCAGGCGAGCTCGAGGTGGCAGGCGGTCGGCGAGGCTAATGGCGGCGGCGGCGGGTGCTCCGCGGGCTTTTGCGGCGGGGAGGATTGAGCGAGGGGCGAGGGGAAAGCGGGGTCGAGGGGGAAGCGGGTCGAGGGGGTATATATAAGGGGAGCCGACTTGGGCGAGGGGCGAGCGCGGGAGAGGATCGGGATGAGATCCCGGGGATCTCGGGATCCCGGCGAGCGGCGGCGATCCGGTGCGTGTCTTGCGCAAGGGGGAAGACGACGGGGTGGGGCCCGTGTCGTGAGAGGAGAACGGGGAACAGGTCGGGCGACCGTCGGAAAGGGTTTCGCCGGGCGGGTCGGTCATTGGCGCGGGGCTGGGCAGGGCTGGGTGTCTTGGCTGGGCGGTCGGTCATTTCTGCTGGTGGGCCTCGGCTGGCTGGGCGAGGCTGGCTGGCTGGCGCCTGGGTCCTCCTTTTCTATTTTTTTTGAATTTAGAGGGAGAGAAAAAAACATAATAAATATAAATATTTTATATAGGACATATATATATCAAAATGATCAGGGGAATATTCCCTATAATTTGAACATTTTTCGAGGGCAAAATCCAAACTTTATAAAAAATCATTTTCTAAAATTCCAAATAAAAATCAAATTTGAATTCAAACTTTTGGCAATGTTTTTCCTCGATATTTTTGGAGTGTCATGTTTACTCCTCTCATACTTTTTCTCAAGTATTTATCAGGCATAGTTTTGAAATAATTTCCACTGCCAAAATTTGAATTCAAATTCCAACAACTCCAAAACTTCTGAAACTTCAAATGCCACTCAAATTCTAACAAAATGCATAGATGCTTAGCTATAATTGTAAAACATTCCAAATAGGAAATTTGGGATGTTACATCTGGATACCCATGTTGGCTCCCACATGTTCCACGATGATCTCATCGGATGAACCACGATGTCAAGGACTCAATCGATCCCGTATACAATTCCCTTTGTCTAGCGGTATTGCACTTGCCCGAGATTCGACCGTCGGTATCCCGATACCTTGTTCAATATCGTTACCGGCAAGTCTCTTTACTCGTTCCGTAACACATCATCCCGTGATCAACCCCTTGGTCACATTGTGCACATTATGATGATGTCCTACCGAGTGGGCCCAGAGATACCTCTCCGTTTACGGAGTGACAAATCCCATCTCGATTAGTACCAACCCAAGACACTTTCGGAGATACCAGTAGTGCACCTTTATAGCCACCCGATTCGTTGTGACGTTTGGTACACCCAAAGCATTCCTATGGTATCCGGGAGTTGCACAATCTCATGGTCTAAGGAAATGATACTTGACATTAGAAAAGCTTTAGCATACGAACTACGATCTTTGTGCTAGGCTTAGGATTGGGTCTTGTCCATCACATCATTCTCATAATGATGTGATCCCGTTATCAACGACATCCAATGTCCATGGTCAGGAAATCGTAACCATCTGTTGATCAACGAGCTAGTCAACTAGAGGCTTACTAGGGACATGGTGTTGTCTATGTACCCACACATGTATCTGAGTTTCCTATCAATACAATTATAGCATGGATAATAAACGATTATCATGAACAAGGAAATATAATAATAACTAATTTATTATTGCCTCTAGGGCATATTTCCAACAGTCTCCCACTTGCACTAGAGTCAATAATCTAGTTCACATCGTCATGTGATTAACAGCGATAGGTCACATCGCCATGTGACCAACATCCAAAGAGTTTACTAGTGTCTCGTAAACTAGTTCACATCATCATGTGATTAAGACTCAATGAGTTACGAGGTTTGATCATGTTTTGCTTGTGAGAGAGGTTTTAGTCAGCGGGTCGAACCTTTCAGATCCGTGTGTGCTTTGCAAATTTCTAGGTCATATTGTAAATGTGCTTCCACGCTCCACTTGGAGCTATTCCAAATGGTTGTTCCACTATCGTATCTTGTTTGCTACTTAGAGTCATTCGGATAGGTGTTAAAGCTTGCATCGGCGTAACCCTTTACGCCGAACTCTTTATCACCTCCATAATCGAAAACATGTCCTTATTTACTCCAAGGACAATTTTGACCGCTGTCCAATGATCCGTTCTGGATCATTCTTGTACCCCTTGACTGATTCATGGCAAGGCACACTTCCGGTGCGGCACAAAGATAGCATACTATAGAGCCTACGTCTAAAGCATAGGGGCGACCTTTGTCCTTTCTCTCTTTTACTGCCGTGGTCGATCTTTAAGTCTTAACTTCATACCTTACAACTCAGCAAGAACTCCTTCATTGGTGATCCATCTTGAACACCTTCAAGATCATGTCAAGGTATATGCTCATTTGAAAGTACCATTAAGCGGTTTTTGATCTATCTTCATAGATCTTGATGCTCAATGTTCAAGTAGCTTAATCCAGGTTTTCACTTGAAAAAACACTTTTCAAATAACCCTATATTCTTTAGAAAATTCTACATCATTTCGATCATCAATATGTCAACAACATATACTCATCGAAATTCTATAGTGCTCCCACTCACTTCTTTGGAAATACAAGTTTCTCATAAACTTTGTATAAACCCAAAATCTTTGATCATCTCATCAAAGCGCACATTCCAACTCCGAGATGCTTACTCCGGTCCTTAGAAAGGATCGCTGGAGCCAGCATACCTTTAGCATCCTTAGGATCGACAAAACTTTCGATTGTATCACATACAACCTTTCCGTCTGGCGGTAAGGAAACTCATTTTGACATCCATCTGCCAGATTTCATAAATCCAGCTTATGCTAACATGATTCCGACGGACTTAAGCATCGCTACGGATGAGAAAATCTCATCGTAGTCAACTCCTTGAACTTGTGAAAAACTCTTCGCCACAAGTCGAGCTTCATAGACGGTGATATTACCTGTCCACGTCCGTCTTATTCTCAAAGAACCATTCATCTCAATGGCTTGCCGATCATTGGGCAAGTCCACCAAAGTCCATGCTTTGTTCTGATACATGGATCCTATCTCGGATTTCATGGCTTCTAACCATTTGTCGGAATTTGGGCCCACCATTGCTTCTCCATAGCTCGTAGGTTCATTGTTGTCTAGCAACATGACCTTCAAGACAGGATTGCGTACCATTTTGAAGTAGTACGCCTCCTTGTCACCCTACGAGGTACGTTAGTGACTTGATCCGAAACTTCATGATCACTATCATAAGCTTCTACTTCAATTGGTGTAGGTGCCACGGGAACAACTTCCTGTGCCCTGCTACACACTAGTTGAAGTGACGGTTCAATAACCTCATCAAGTCTCCACCATCCTCCCACTCAATCCTTTCGAGAGAAACTTTTCCTCGAGAAAGGACCCGTTTGTAGAAACAATTACTTTTGCTTCCGGATCTGAGATAGGAGGTATACCCAACTGTTTTTGGGTGTCCTATGAAGATGCATTTTATCCGCTTTGGGTTCGAGCTTATCACTATGAAACTTTTTCACATAAGCGTCGCAGCCCCAAACTTTCAAGAAATGACAGCTTAGGTTTCTCTAAACCATAGTTCTCACGGTGTCATCTCAACGGAATTACGTGGTGCCCTATTAAAGTGAGTGCGGTTGTCTCTAATGCCTAACCCATGAACGATAGTGGTAATTCGATAAGAGACATCATGGTACGCACCATATCTAATAGGGTGCAACTATGATGTTCGGAAGCACCATCGCACTATGGTGTTCCAGGCGGTATTAGTTGTGAAACAATTTCCACTATGTCTTAATAGCGTGCCAAAGCTCGTAACTCAGATACTCATCTCTATGATCATATCATAGACATTTTATCCTCTTGTCACGATGATCTTTAACTTCACTCTGAAATTACTTGAACCATTCAATAATTCAGACTTGTGTTTCATCAAGTAAATATACTCAACATCTACTCGAACCATCTGTGAAGTAAGAACATAACGATATTCATTGCATGCCTCAGCATTCATTGGACTGCACACATCAAGATGTATTACATCCAACAAGTTGCTTTCTTGTTCCATTTCACTGAAAAACGAGGCTTTCAGTCATCTTGCCCATGTGGTATGATTTGCATATCTCAAGTGATTCAAAATCAAGTGAGTCCAAACGATCCATCTGCATGGATTTTCTTCATGCGTATACACCAATAGACATGGTTCGCATGTCTCAAACTTTTCAAAAACGAGTGAGTCCAAAGATCCATCAACATGGAGCTTCTTCATGCGTTCTATACCAATATGACTCAAATGGCAGTGCCACAAGCAGGTGGTACTATCATTACTATCTTATATCTTTTGGCATGAAAATGTGTATCACTACGATCGAGATTCAATAAACCATTCCTTTAGGTGCAAGACCATTGAAGGTTTTATTCAAATAAATAGAGTAACCCTTATTCTCCTTAAATGAATAACCGTATTGCGATAGACATAATCCAATCATGTCTATGCTCAACGCAAACACCAAATGACAATTATTCTGGTTTAATACTAATCTTGATGGTAGAGGGAGCGTGCGATGCTTGATCACATCAACCTTGGAAACAATTCCAACACGTATCGTCAGCTCACCTTTAGCTAGTTTCCGTTTATTCCGTAGCTTTTATTTCGAGTTACTAACACTTAGCAACCGAACCGGTATCTAATACCCTGGTGCTACTAGGAGTACTAGTAAAGTACACATTAACATAATGTATATCAAATATACTTCTATCGACCTTTCCTGCCTTCTTATCTACCAAGTATCTAGGGTAGTTCTGCTTCAGTGTCCGTTCCCTCATTACAGAAGCACTTAGTCTCGGGTTTGGGTTCAACCTTGGGTTTCTTCACTAGAGCAGCAACTGTTTTGTTGTTTCATGAAGTATCCCTTGTTGCCCTTGCCCTTCTTGAAACTAGTGGTTTTACCAACCATCAACAATTGATGCTCCTACTTGACTTCTACTTTCGCGGTGTCAAACATCGTGAATACCTCAAGGATCATCATATCTATCCCTGACATGTTATAGTTCATCACGAAGCTCTAGCAGCTTGGTGGCAATGACTTTGGAGAAACATCACTATCTCATCTGGAAGATCAACTCCCACTTGATTCAAGTGATTGTTGCACTCAGACAATCTGAGCACAAGCTCATCGATTGAGATTTTCCTCCCTTAGTTTGCAGGCTAAGAGAATTGTCGGAGGTCTTATACCTCTTGACGTGGGCACGAGCCTGAAATCCCAATTTCAGCCCTCGAAACATCTCATATGTTCATGACGTTTGAAAATGTCTTTGGTGCCTCAACTCTAAACCGTTTAACCGAACTATCACGTAGTTATCAAAGCGTGTATGTACGATGTTCGCAACATCCACAAACAACGTTTGGGGTTCAACCACCGGCGGTGCATTAAGGACATAAGCTTTCTCTTGTCGCATAATCGCTAGTTTTAACTTTCAACTATATTTTCTCTAGGAACATATCTAAGCAGTGGAACTAAAGCGCGAGCTTACGACATAATTTGCAAAGATCTTTTGACTATGTTCAGGATAATTAAGTTCATCTTATGAACTCCCACTCGAGATAGACATCCTCTAGTCATCCAAGTGATTACATGATCCGAGTCAACTAGGCCGTGTCCGATCATCACGTGAGACGGACTAGTCATCATCGATGAACATCTTCATGTTGATCGTATCTACTATCGACTCATGCTCGACCTTTCGGTCTCGTGTTCCGAGGCCATGTCTGTACATGCTAGGCTCGTCAAGTTAACCCTAAGTGTTTCGGCGTGTGTAAATCTGTCTTACACCCGTTGTATGTGAACGTAAGAATCCATCACACCCGATCATCACGTGGTGCTTAGAAGCGACGAACTTTAGCAACGGTGCACGTTAGGGAGAACACTTCTTGAAATTGTTGTAAGGATCATCTTATTTACTACCGTCGTTCTAAGTAAACAAGATGCATAAACATAATAAACATCACATGCAATTATATAGAAGTGACATGATATGGCCAATATCATATAGCTCCATTGATCTCCATCTTGAGGGCTCCATGATCATCATCGTCACCGGCATGACACCATGATCTCCATCATCATGATCTCCATCATCGTGTCTTCATGAAGTTGTCTAGCCAACTATTACTTCTACTACTATGGCTACGGTTAGCAATAAAGTAAAGTAATTACATGGCGTTGTTTAATGACACGCAGGTCATACAATAAATAAAGACAACTCCTATGGCTCCTGCCGGTTGTCATACTCATCGACATGCAAGTCGTGAATCCTATTACAAGAACATGATCAATCTCATACATCACATATCATTCATCACATTCTTCTTGGCCATATCACATCACATAGCAAACCACTGCAAAAACAAGTTAGGCGTCCTCTAATTGTTGTTTGCATGTTTTACGTGGCTGCTATGGGTTTCTAGCAAGAACGTTTCTTACCTCGCAAAACCACAACGTGATATGCCAATTGCTATTTACCCTTCATAAGGACCCTTTTCATCGAATCCATTCCGACTAAAGTGGGAGATCGGCACCGCTAGCCACCTTATGCACCAAGTGCATGTCGATCGGTGGAACCTGCCTCACGTGAAGTGCGTGTAAGGTCGGTCCGGCCGCTTCATCCCACAATACCGTCGAAACAAGATTGGACTAGTAACGGTAAGAATATTGAACAACATCAACGCCCACAACTACTTTGTGTTCTACTCGTGCAAAGAATCTACGCAATAGACCGAGCTCATGATGCCCTTTGTTGGGGAGCGAAAGAAAATTCAAAATTTTCCTCGTGTCACCAAGATCTATCTATGGAGAAACCAGCAACGAGGGAAGGAGAGTGCATCTACATACCCTTGTAGATCGCTAAGCGGAAGCGTTCAAGAGAACGGGGTTGAAGGAGTCGTGCTCGTCGTGATCCAAATCACGGAGATCCTGGTGCGAGCAGACGGCACCTCCGCGTTCAACACACGTGCAGCCGGTGGCGTCTCCCACGCCTTGATCCAGCAAGGAGAGAGGGAGAGGTTGAGGAAGACTCCATCCAGCAGCAGCACAACAGGCGTGGTGGTGGTGGAGGAGCGTGGCAATCCTCGAGGCTTCGCCAAGCACCGCAAGAGAGGAGAAGGGAGAGAGGTAGGGCTGCGCCAAGAGGAGAAGTTCTCATGTCTATGGCAGCCCCAAAACCTCAAGTATACATAGGGGGGAAGGGGGCTGCGCCCCCTTTAGGGTTTTCCCACCCCAGGGGTGCGGCCAGCCCTAGATCCCATCTAGGGGCGGACCAAGGGGAGGAGTGCCTCCCAAGTCAAGTGGAGGTCCTCCCCCTTAGGGTTTTCCCCTTCCCATGCGCATGGGCCTTGGGGGCTGGTGCCCTGGCCCATTAAGGATAGGGCGCCCTACAGCCCATGCTAGTGTATTGGACGTGGTGGAACTATTTCCGACCTCCGAATCCTCCGAACCTTCAGAAGCTTCCGGTACAATACCAAAAACCCGAACTTTTTCGGAACCCGAACAACAACTTTCCATATATAAATCTTTACCTCCGGACCATTCCGAACTCCTCGTGACGTCTGGGATCTCATCCGGGACTCAAACAACATTCGGTAACCACATACAAACTTCCTTTATAACCCTAGCGTCCATCGAACCTTAAGTGTGTAGACCCTACGGGTTCGGAGACATGTAGACATGACCGAGGCGTTCTCCGTCAATAACCAACAGCGGGATCTGGATACCCATGTTGGCTCCCACATGTTCCACGATGATCTCATCGGATGAACCACGATGTCAAGGACTCAATCGATCCGTATACAATTCCCTTTGTCTAGCGGTATTGCACTTGCCCGAGATTCGATCGTCGGTATCCCGATACCTTGTTCAATCTCGTTACCGCAAGTCTCTTCACTCGTTCCGTAACACATCATCCCATGATCAACCCCTTGGTCACATTGTGCACATTATGATGATGTCCTCTTGAGTGGGCCCAGATACCTCTCCTTTTACGGGAGTGACAAATCCCAGCCTCGATTCGTACCAACCCAATGACACTTTCGGAGATACCTGTAGTGCACCTTTATAGCCACCCGTTACATTGTGACGTTTGGTACACCCAAAGCATTCCTACAGATCCGGAGTTGCACAATCTCATGGTCTAAGGAAATGATACTTGACATTAGAAAAGCTTTAGCATACTGAACTACGATCTTTGTGCTAGGCTTAGGATTGGGTCTTGTCCATCACATCATTCTCCTAATGATGTGATCCCGTATCAACGACATCCAATGTCAATGGTCGAAACCGTAACCATCTGCTGATCAACGAGCTAGTCAACTAGAGGCTTACTAGGGACATGGTGTTGTCTATGTACCCACACATGTATCTGAGTTTCCTATCAATACAATTATAGCATGGATAATAAACGATTATCATGAACAAGGAAATATAATAATAACTAATTTATTATTGCCTCTAGGGCATATTTCCAACATGTATGACTTATTTATGTTTTAGAGTTGTGTTGTGATATCTTCCCGTGAGTCCCTGATCTTAATCATACACGTTTGCGTGCATGATTAGTGTATGATTGAATCGGGGGCATCACAAGTTGGTATCAGAGCCGACTGCCTATAGGAATCCCCCTTCCACACTCCTTGGCTGAAGTCGAGTCTAGTCATTGGAAAACTTTTACTAACATGGCTGTGCGGCTTACGGGTGCACGTCGCCATTGGGTGGTATTAGGATCTTTTATTCCTCGTCTATATTTTGGGATTCTAATCTCTCTTCTATTCGGGTTAAATGATTTTCTAAAAATCTAACTTTAGGTTCTCGAAAACACTTTCTCCCGAGGAGCCCCTTCAGTCGAGATGGTCGCCGGCTGCAACAGAAGATTTCGAAGTTACTCTCCGATACTCTTTTGAGACTTTGTGCCCGTTGCTTTTGCAATTCCCTACCACTGTTATATCATTATGGATAACTACACAAACTTGCGTTTTCCATCCCATGGATCTTTTTACTACAAGATACCCTGAAATTTCTCTCTATTGTTCCGAGAATACTTTGTGCCTACTGCCTTGCAGTTCATTACCCACAGGAACACCCCTACGGATAATTCCTCGCACATACCGAGTATCCACCCATCCCCGGTTGTTTATGTGTTTCACTAAGGTCTTCGAAATAATATTCGATCTTCCGAAAATCCTTAGCAGCTTATTGCTTTTGAAATTCTTGCTTGCTTGCATTATGGTTAATCCCATAAGTGTAGAATCTTATTGGCAGCTTTTGTCACTATCATTTTGTCAGGACCCCAATTCCAAGTCATATTGACCTAGCCGGTAACACCTCATATCACTTTGCGGCCTCACGCACGGTATTCCCACGGGTGTCGCCTTACCATGGCCCGGGACCGTTTGCGCCTTTTGGCTCACGTATATGATAGTGTCGCTAGCATCCACATGACAAAGAACCCGGGCCGACATGGCTAGTCGTGAACCCAAAGCGGCGCTAACCTATGGGGACAGGCATACATGAATCACATCGAGCATGTCGGTCATCAACGTATGAATTCGGGCTGTAGCACTGGCTAACAGGACTCCGGTATCCCGGCTGTAGCAGCTAGGCAGACTCCGAATATCACCGCGTGACATTTCCCGAAGGGACGGACATAGGAACGAAGTGAAACACATGCCGCCATCAAGTGTCCAAGCAGTAGTCTTTGGGCTAGCGAGGACTCGGTGAACCGGGCTGTAGCGGACTACTATCGCTCAGAAGCACAAGACTACATTTCCCCATATGAGAGGCTGCCAAGGATAAACAACTAGTTTGTCGGATCCCACTCATACCAAGCATTTCAATCATACACACAATATGCCCGATATGAGTTAATACAACAAGGCATCACAACAAAACTCTACAACTCAAAGTACTTTATTTAAGAGGCTCCGAGGAGCCATACATAACATATCCATACAGGTAGGGTCACATGACCCAACACTCAAGTCATACAACATACAAGCACATGCGGAAGCAAACTAGTCTGAGTACAGACTCTAGAAAGAAAGAAAGCTTGTTGAAGCCTTTCTATCTACAGTGGCCCTTCACAAGCCTTGGATCACCACCTGGGTGGCTAGTTCACTCGTCGATGTCAAGGTCTACATAAAACCCATCGGAGGGGGCAGGGTTGTCGTCTGAAAAACATTAATTAAGCAAACATGAGTACGGAGGTACTCAGCAAGTCTTACCACAGAATCCTATCATACATGCACATTCTCAAGAAGGTGGTGGAGTTATTGCAACAAGCCAGCTTTGACTCTTGGCTAAGCTATCATCGTGACACAACTTGTAAAGCATTTGTCGCTTTGCAGTCCACTAATCACCATCACAATACTCCATCGTGGATCCTCTCTCGTCATCCCATGAGAGGGCCATCCGCGGTACTCACACTTATCTTGAGGCTTTTAGTAGTATCCTTTCACTTGTCTATGAACTGATATAGGCAACCCAGAAATCCTTCTCCGTGGACACGGCTATTCGAATAAATCATATTAAACCCTGCAGGGGTGTACTTCTTCACACACGCTCTCACCACTTACCGCCGTTTACACATGTACTCGGCAACCTTCAAGCGGAAGCCCAACGTGGGTGTCGGCCACAGCCTACCTAAACACTCGAGTCCTGAGTCCAGGTTTATCGCCTATTCGGGTTCCATCCGCAGGGAGTCCGGCCGAGGTTTCCCATACAGCCCCGAACGATGTGTGCAGGGTTCCCGAGATACCAAACGGGCACTCGGTACACCGGGCCACGTGCCTACCGCAACACAACCCACCCCTAAGGTCAGCGTTGCGTGCGGCCCCCAGCATGCTACAAACACCAGAAACTACTTGCAACTCCCGGACTAAGAACAAGGGTGGTTAAGAAGCCGAGAGGGTCCATTGGTTTCGGGCCCAATGCGTGGTAGTAACTATTTCATGGATCACAAACACAGATCTCAGTTCTTAGGGACGGCTTCAATGAAACAACCCACCATGTACTCCTACATGGCCTCTCATCGATACCTTTACCAAAACGTGTTCAACACTTTCACTCTCGAACCAACACAACCTTTCACTCCAGTTCATCATCCCGATGAGCCAGACCTGACACAACTCTAAGCATAGCAAGCATAGCATGGTAGGAATCACAAACATGGCTCAATCAACTCCTACACATACTAGTGGGTTTCATCTAATTATTGTGGCAATGACAGTCATGCAAAGGAAGTGGGTTCAACTACCGCAGCACACAACAGTTTGAATCGCGTTGTCTTAATGCATAAAACAAGAGCGAAGCGAGAACATGGGTTTGTATCGAATGATCAATGGGTTGCTTGCCTGATGGAGTGGTGGTAGGATACTGCCCTTCAGACGGATATTCGAGATTATCCTCGAGGCGTAACCTATCACGAAAAGCATACCGAAAGTAAACACACATGGCAATATGCAACAATATGATGCATGCTATGACATGGCAATATGTATGTGTGTTGGCCTAATGCAAGCTGAAACAAAAAGGGATGAACTCATTTGAATCAAAGATTCAAATGCTAGCTCATTTAAAATAGTCCTAAAGGTGCATTTTCTTATTCTGCTTAAACAGCAAGGTTAGATTGTTTTACCATGCATGAAACCTGTACCAATGGATAGAATGGATTTTTCTGATCATTTTTCATATATAATTCTTTGCATTTGGATTTACAGATTAAAAGTTATGAATTCTTGAAGTTTGAACTATATTCTGGAATTTCCTATATTAGAATAAATCCAGAAATTAATTTATTGCGTCAGCCATGCGTCAGAATGACGTCAGGGTCAACGGAGACGTCCAGGTCAAACCTGACTAGTGGGTCCAGGGTGTCAGGGTAATTAGCTTAACTAAACTTTAATTAAAACTAAACCTAATTAGTTAATAGGGCTGGGCCCCACTTGTCATTGACTCATCAGAGTCAACCAGGGCCCACCGTGGTCAAGGTCAACGTCGGCTGCACCGGCGTCTAGCCAGCGAGCGAGCCCAGCCTTGGCGGAAGTGAGTTTGGCCATTTCGGCAACCAAACGAGCCGCGGAGGGTTGCTATGGGTAGCTGGGGTCATGCCGCAGCTTCTGGTGGAGTCGGTTGGGGTCGGGGCGGCCGGAGTCGGCGCCGCGACGACCTAGGCGGCCGGAGTTCGGCCAAGGCAAACTTGAGGCTAGAGGGGTCGGTGAGGTGCGGGAGTGCATGGTTAGACCCTATGCGGCGTGGTGAGTCGATGGACACCAAGAGGTGGCGGAGAGTGACCGGGAGCACGTCGGCGACGAGCTCATGGCGATGGGTGCGGTTGAGCTCCGGGAGGTCACTACACAGCTCGAGAGCGAGAGAGAAAGGGAAGGGGAGATAGATGGGCTCACGGGCAACTCGGGAAACGCTTGAGGTCGGGACGGGCGGAGCGACAACGGTGTTGAAGGGATCTCCGGCGGACGGCGGACTCGGTCGAGTCGGTGTGGTGGACTCGGGGCACTAGAGCATACGGGGCTCGGCTAGCTCGGGGTAGTTGAGGGCGGCGGAGCTACTAGACAAGACGGGGAGGAGCACGGACGGCGGGGAACGCGTCTACGTCGACGGCGTGGCTGCGATGGCGTCGGCCATGGCGGGGAGCACGAGAGAGGAGCCGGGAGGAGAGGAGGTGTCCAGGGGTTCGGGGAGAGAGGGAGGCGAACAGCGTCATGGCTGGGCGAGGAGCGGCGAGGCGGCGACCAGGTCGCGTGGCACCCATGCGGTGCTTTCGCCGAAAGCACTGGCTGCTGCTGGCCGAGCCAAGCAGCTATTGGCCTGCTCTTGGGCTGGGCAGCAGTGGGCCGGTAGGTGGCGCCAGTAAGGTTTTCTTCCTGTTTTTCTTTTTCTATTATTCTGCAACTTTGTGGAGTTTAAAAAAAATACTAAAACAGTTTCAAAAATCACCAAACTGGACCTGGTCCATATTTGGATTATTTCCAACATGAAACATTTCTGTTTGGAAATATTTGGGCATTTGCAATATTTTATATAATTTGAAATGCCCAAATTCAAATAGCTATGATTTAATTCAAAGACCTTTGGATGACCTAGAAAATGGTGCACCACCTTTGGCAGAGGCTCTGAACCAAAGCAAAGATGATGAGCATTTTTGAAGGGCATTTCAGGTTCATTGAAATAATTTTTAGTAAACCCTAGTTGGGTTAGAAGGGGTTCTGGGGGTTATGTCTTCCCCATTTCAAATTCAAATGAATTTAAAACATGATGCACAGGCTATTGCATGGTCTAACTAGGATGTGACAACTCACCCCCACTCAAAAGAATCTCGTCCCGAGATTTAGGATCCGTTGTGAAAATGGTGGGATACTCAAGTCGAAGACGATCCTCCCTTTCCCAATTTGCTTCTTGCTCGGAATGGTTTGACCATTGAACCTTTAGAAACTTGATATTCTGACGTCGAGTGGTACGCTCGGCTTGATCAAGAATACGAACGGGATATTCTCGGTAGGTAAGGTTATCTTGGAGATCAAGCGTTTCGTGGCCCACTCCACGGATAGGATCCGAGAAGCAACGCCTGAGTTGGGAAACGTGGAAGACATCATGAACTTTGGAAAGATGCGGAGGTAGTTCCAATTGGTAGGCAACTTATCCTCGTTTGGCAAGAATGTGAAAGGGTCCAATGTAACGAGGAGCCAACTTGCCTTTGATACCGAATCGATGGGTTCCCTTCAAAGGAGTAACCCGAAGGTAAGCCTTCTCGCCAATTTCATAAGCCATAGGCTTATGCTTGCGGTCATATTGGCTCTTTTGACGGGATTGGGCTGTTTTCAATTTCTCACGAACAACGCGAACCTGCTCTTCTGCTTCCTGAATCATATCCGGGCCAAAGAGTTGGCTTTCCCCGGTTTCTGACCAGTTAAGAGGCGTTCGACATTTCCATCCATAAAGAACTTCGAAAGGAGCTTTGCCTAAGCTAGCTTGATATCTATTGTTATAAGCGAACTCGGCGAATGGAAGGCATTTCTCCCAATTCATGCCTAAAGAGATGACAGAAGCTCGAAGCATATCCTCTAGGATTTGATTGACTCGTTCTACTTGACCACTTGATTGAGGATGGAATGCAGTGCTAAAGGAGAGACGAGTTCCCAAAGCATTTTGGAAACTTTCCCAAAATCGAGAGGTGAAGAGACTTCCACGGTCTGAGTTACTCTCCAATGGAACACCATGAAGAGACACTATTCGAGAGATGTACAAATCAGCTAGCTGGCTAGCGGTTATACTCTCACGAACGGGTAGGAAGTGGGCTACTTTGGAAAGACGATCGACGACAACGAAGATAGCATTATTCCCTCTCTTGGTCCTGGGAAACCCGGTAATAAAATCCATACCGATTTTATCCCATTTCCATTCAGGAATTTCCAAAGGTTGAAGGGTACCAGCAGGCCGTTGATGTTCTGCTTTGACTCGACGACAGACGTCGCAATTAGCAATGTATTAAGCAATTTCTCTCTTCATCCTAGTCCACCAAAACCTCTGGCGTAGGTCTTGATACATTTTAGTACTACCGGGATGAATGGTGAGAGGAGAGTCATGAGCTTCCTTAAGGATCAATCGCCTCAGGTTGCGCACCTTGGGAACCACTAGACGGTCTCCAAAGAACACGACACCTTGTTCATCAATGGAGAAACAATCTGCGACTCCTTTCTTGATGTTTCTCCTGATACGGAGATTCCGGATCTACCTTCGTGCTTTGATGATCTGATCCGTAAGGGTAGGTTTCGCCACCGTGGTGGAAAGGAATCCTCGAGGAACAATGTGAAGATTAAGCTTACGAAATTCCTCGTGGAGAAATGGTTGACTTTGTTGTAACATCAGGTTGTTACAATAAGATTTGCGACTTAGTTAAATCGGCCATGACATTGGCTTTGCACAGGGTGTAAGATATTCCTAAGTCGTAATCTGTAATCAACTCGACCCAACGTCTTTGCACGAGGTTCAAATCCGGTTGGGTGAAGATGTATTTCAGACTTTGGTGATCGGTGTAGATTTCGCAGCGATTACCAAGAAGGTAATGTCGCCAGGTTTTGAGTGCATGAACCATCGCTGCAAGCTCTAGATCGTGTGGGATAGTTATCCTCATGTGGGCGAATCGCCGAGAAGCGTAGGCAATCACATGACGATCTTGCATGAGTATGCAACCTAGTCCTTGTCGCGAGGCGTCGCAATAGATAATAAAGTCCTTAGAAAAATCTGGTGGAACAAGTACGAGAGCAGATGTCAGGCGTCTTTTCAGTTCCTGAAAGCTGAACTCGCACTGTGGCGTCCATTCGAACTTCTTATCTTTCTTGAGGAGTTCGGTTAGAGGTTTAGCAACTTTAGAGAAGTTCTCGACGAAGCGGCGGCAGTAGCTCGCTAAACCGAGGAAACTCCGAACTTGCTTGACCGATTCAGGTGGAGTCTAGTCAAGGACGGCTTGAACTCGCTCGGGATTGACAGCAATGCCCTTACCAGAGATTACATGGCCTAGGTAGGTCACTTCTGGTAACCAGAATTCACACTTAGAGAATTTGGCGTAAAGGCGGTGCTCTCGAAGTTTCATCAATACTAGCCGTAGATGTTCGGCATGTTCTTCCTCATTCTTGGAGTAGATGAGTATATCATCGAGGTATACCACGACGAATTTATCCAAATACTCCATGAAGATTGAGTTCATTAACGAGAGAAAGTGGCTGGAGCATTGGTTAATCCAAAGGACATGACGGTGTACTCGTCTTGGCCATAACGAGTAACAAAGGCCGTTTAGGAATGTCCCGTTCTTGATTTTGATTTGATGGTAGCCCAACCTCAAATCCATCTTGAAAAGATCGAGGATCCAGCGAGCTGATCATACGGATCGTTGATCCCGGGAGCGGATACTTGTTCTTGATAGTGACCAAATTGACAGGTCGGTAATCCACAACCATCCGATCCGTACCATCCTTCTTCTTGACGAAGAGGACGGGGCAAGCCCACGGAGATGAACTAGGACGGATGAAACCCTTTTGCAAGGACTCATCGAGTTGTTTCTTAAGTTCGGCTAGTTCTAGGGGTGCCATCTTATAAGGTCTTCTAAAAATTGGGACGGTTCCGGGAACAAGATCTATCACAAACTCGACATCCCTGTCAGGTGGAACACCTGGCAATTCTTCTGGAAAGACATCCGGAAAATCACGGACTACCGGAATATCTTCGAGGTCTGGAAGGGGGTTGGCATTTAAGGAGTAAAGCTGGTGCTTAGACACTCGGGTTAAAACATTAACTGTCTTGCCCGAAGGATGGGTGAGATGAACAGTTCTAGTAGAGCAATCAATCTTAGCGTAATGGGCTGACATCCAGTCCATACCCAAGATGATGTTTATGTCCGAGGACTTGAGAGCTATTAAAGAGGCAAGAAAGACTAATCTATCGACCAGAATTTCATTCCCATGACTTATTCTAGAGGTTTGCCATCTAGAACCAGGGGTCTGAATTCCCATGGAGGTATGCATGTCACAGAATGTGGTGTTGTGCAATCGAGCGAGCTCTCGAAATAAATGAATGAGATGCTCCAAGATCAAAAAACAGATTGCGGATGGCAATTAACAAGAAGCGCATCGAGAACGACATTGGGATCCTCATAAGTTTCCTCACTGAAACATAGTTGACGTGGCCACGGCGAAGGCAGCTGGTTTAGCATAGAGCACCTTTCCTGCTGGCTTGCCACGGCCAATGAGACTTTCCAACTTGATCGGGTTGTTTTGGGGACACTCACGGATGTAGTGGCCGTCTCTCCACACTTGAAGCAAGTTATCATATTGGGGCGTGGGCAGCATTAGCAGCGGGCCTCCATAAGTCTTAGGCGGAACATACCGCTGGTTGGGGCGAGGCGCCTCAAAGGATGGCCTCGGGGTGAACTGGGTGGCGAGCGATGTTTGGAATCCAGACCGGCGCTTCGAGATCGAGCGGATGAAGATCCGAGTCACGGACGTGCTTATGTGAAGCCTCAAAATCAGACCGCCTTGCCAAAGACCGATAGCCTTATTGACTAGCTTCGAAAAGAAGTGCACTCATGCGAGACGAAGGTCACGCGAAGCTCGTGGCTAAGTCCTTGCGGAACCTTGCCTGCTTCTTGGCGTCGGTAGAAACTTCTTCGGAGCATAACGTGCTAAGTTCCCAAACTCACGGTGTAAGCATCCACCGTCACCTACCTTGGGTGAAACTGCAGAATTCCTCCTTTTTCGATCCATGAGACCTTCGGGATGTGATGCTCACGGAAGGCGGCACCGAATTCAGCCCAAGTTGTAATTTGTCCAACCGGACGCATAGCCTCATAATTCTCCCACCAGAGGCTAGAAGGGCCTTCTAGATGATAGGCGGCAAAAGTAACCTTATCAGCCTCAGCCACGTTGGCAGAACGCAGCTTGTGGTTGATGTTGCGAAGCCAATCATCGGCGTCGAGAGGCTCAACGGAATATTTGAACTTCGGCGGATACAGCTTGACGAAGTCATTGAGTGAAACCAAATCATTTCTTGGCTGGCGTGCGGTGTTTTGCTCAATCCGCTCCAGTAAGCGATTGGTCTCACGCTTATTACGTTCTGCTTCCAGCATAACCTCGGCCAAAGATGGCGGTTGAGGCAGATTCACATTCCTGGCTGCACTAGCTTCTCCCTGCTCCGGAGCAGCAGGATTGTTGCGGGTGTTGACCATCCTAGGAAACAAAACAACGGTTTAAACCAGGATGGCAGAAATTAGCAAGGAAGTGCGGAATGTAATGGATAACACGGAATGCAAAGATGTTCATCCGTATGACATGGTAATATAAAACTGCCATATATATACCAACGGTCATACACACCATTCATAGTTTAGTACAAGCCCGGCGGAATACAACTATAAGGAAAGGCGTTACATCTCATCGGAAGCATTCCAACTCCTATACATTATTTTTCTACACTTCCGGAATGATACACACTAAGTCATATTCCACAAGTCACGCAGGACGGTGGAAATACAACTATTACAATACTAGGGATATTACTACTAACTCAGACAGCTCTGTAGTAGTCCTCATAGAAGTCACCACCCAAGCCTAGAAGTGGAACATGATCATCCGGAAACAGACGATCCTGTGGAGCTTGCGGACCATAGGGACTCGGATGTGGCCGTGGTCCAACAAATGGCGGCAGACGAGGTCCACGAGGAGGGGTGATGCCTCCAACCTCACGCCACTCCATAAAGTCCGCAGACCAGCCCGCACAGGTACAAGTCCCTCATGTCCATGAATCCGCTTGCACGGCAGTGCAAACCGAGTCGAGTAGCCAAAGGATCGAACGGGCATTAAAGAGCTCCATACGCAAGGCCCGGTTTTCACGGTCCTTGTCTTCCAACATCTGGGTAGTAGTGCGAAGGAGTGAGTCCTCATGGGATGCATCGCTGTACATACCCTGAAGGTAGCCATGCGCCCAGTGGAGGATCTTGGCATGTAGCGGAAATCGGTGTTGCCCAGCAAGGCAGTTCTGGCTCGAATAATTGTCATCATTGAATAGGCTGCATCTTGCACGAACATTCCAAAGGTGATCCCAAGTCCATAAGAACAGTGGAGCGGTTCAGTAGCTCCGGGATAGGATGGATAAATCCTGACCGTGCACATATATTGGCTTTGATTAAAATCCCTAAACTGCTCCTCGACGGTATATTCAGGATACCAGCGGTAACCGGTCTCGATCATCACCCGAACCAACATTGCCGTGTGACTACACACATCAATGCAACGGGTCAGACGAACCACTTGGTTCTGGGGACGGGTGGCCATCTGAAAGCACAACCACAATGCAAAGACATTAGAATTTCTAGGGAAAATCGGGCAGCATAACATCTGTAAATGCTCAAAATCAGATTTGAGACATTCAAACACAGATTGCAAAACCACTCAACAACATTATATCAAGGTTCCGTTCAACTGATAGCATACTAAAATTAGTAGAACTGAATCGAGGATGTAACCGACAATCCTATAAGTTACTACGGATTAGTAACACGTGAACCCGATAGAGAGAGAGAGCCTAGTCCTATACCCACGTAGAATGAGAAGAGGATGACTCAGATCAGAGGGCATAAGGTAAAGGAGTAAAAAGAGCCTTACGTTCCCTCCCACAATCAATTCCCCTACATATAACTAAAGCATTTCTAGACTCAACATCGACCAGTTTGGCTTAGCGAACCTACAGGCAGCCCTGCTCTGATGCCAACTCTGTCAGGACCCCGATTCCAAGTCATGTCGACCTAGCCGGTAACACCTCATATCACTTTGCGGCCTCACGCACGGTATTCCCACGGATGTCGCCTTACCATGGCCCGGGACCGTTTGCGCCTTTTGGCTCACGTATATGATAGTGTCGCTAGCATCCACATGATAAAGAACCCGGGCCGACATGGCTAGTCGTGAACCCAAAGCGGCGCTAACCTATGGGGACAGGCATACATGAATCACATCGAGCATGTCGGTCATCAACGTATGAATTCGGGCTGTAGCACTGGGCTAACAGACTCCGGTATCCCGGCTGTAGCAGGCTAAGGCAGACTCGAATATCACCGCGTGACATTTCAGCCAAGGGATGTATATAGGAACGAAGTGAAACACATGCCGCCACCAAGTGTCCAAGCAGTAGTCTTTGGGCTAGCGAGACTCCGTGAACCGGGCTGTAGCGGACTACTATCGCCGTAAGCACAAGACTACATTTCCCCATATGAGAGGCTTCCAAGGATAAACAACTAGTTTGTCGGATACCACTCATACCAAGCATTTCAATCATACACACAATATGCCCGATATGAGTTAATACAACAAGGCATCACAACAAAACTCTACAACTCAAAGTACTTTATTTAAGAGGCTCCGAGGAGCCATACATAACATATCCATACAGGTAGGGTCACATGACCCAACACTCAAGTCATACAACATACAAGCACATGCGGAAGCAAACTAGTCTGAGTACAGACTCTAGAAAGAAAGAAAGCTTGTTGAAGCCTTTCTATCTACAGTGGCCCTTCACAAGCCTTGGATCACCACCTGGGTGGCTAGTTCACTCGTCGATGTCAAGGTCTACATAAAACCCATCGGAGGGGGCAGGGTTGTCGTCTGAAAAACATTAATTAAGCAAACATGAGTACGGAGGTACTCAGCAAGTCTTACCACATAATCCTATCATACATGCACATTCTCAAGAAGGTGGTGGAGTTATTGCAGCAAGCCAGCTTTGACTCTTGGCTAAGCTATCATACGTGACACCACTTGTAAAGCATTTGTCGCACACGAGTCCACTAATCACCATCACAATACTCCACCGTGGATCCTCTCTCGTCATCCCATGAGAGGGCCATCCGCGGTACTCACACTTATCTTGAGGCTTTTAGTAGTATCCTTTCACTTGTCTATGAACTGATATAGGCAACCCAGAAATCCTTCTCCGTGGACACGGCTATTCGAATAGATCATATTAAACCCTGCAGGGGTGTACTTCTTCACACACGCTCTCACCACTTACCGCCGTTTACACATGTACTCGGCAACCTTCAGCGGAAGCCCAACGTGGGTGTCGGCCACAGCCTACCTAAACACTCGAGTCCCGAGTCCGTGTTTATCGCCTATTCGGGTTCCATCCGCAGGAGTCCGCCGAGGTTTCCCATACAGCCCCGAACGATGTGTGCAGGTTCCCGAGATACCAAACGGGCACTTTCGGTACACGAACCACGTGCCTACCGCAACACAACCCACCCCTAAGGTCAGCGCTATGCGTGCGGCCCCGACATGCTACAAACACGAAACTACTTGCAACTCCCGACTAAGAACAAGGGTGGTTAAGAAGAGAGGGTCCATTGGTTTCGGGCCCAATGCGTGGTAGTAACTATTTCATGGATCACAAACACAGATCTCAGTTCTTAGGGACGGCTTCAATGAAACAACCCACCATGTACTCCTACATGGCCTCTCATCGATACCTTTACCAAAACGTGTTCAACACTTTCACTCTCGAACCAACACAACCTTTCACTCCAGTTCATCATCCCGATGAGCGGACTGACACAACTCTAAGCATAGCAAGCATAGCATGGTAGGAATCACAAACATGGCTCAATCAACTCCTACACATACTAGTGGGTTTCATCTAGTTACTGTGGCAATGACAGGTCATGCAAAGGAAGTGGGTTCAACTACCGCAGCACACAACAGTTTGAATCGCGTTGTCTTAATGCGATAAAACAAGAGCGAAGCGAGAACATGGGTTTGTATCGAATGATCAATGGGTTGCTTGCACGATGGAGTGGTGGTAGGATACGCCTTCGACGGATATTCGAGATTATCCTCGAGGCGTAACCTATCACGAAAAGCATACCGAAAGTAAACACACATGGCAATATGCAACAATATGATGCATGCTATGACATGGCAATATGTATGTGTGTTGGCCTAATGCAAGCTGAAACAAAAAGGGATGAACTCATTTGAATCAAAGATTCAAATGCTAGCTCATTTAAAATAGTCCTAAAGGTGCATTTTCTTATTCTGCTTAAACAGCAAGGTTAGATTGTTTTAACATGCATGAAACCTGTACCAATGGATAGAATGGATTTTTCGATCATTTTCATATATAATTCTTTGCATTTGGAGTTACTGATTAAAAGTTATGAATTCTTGAAGTTTGAACTATATTCTGAATTTCCTATATTAGAATAAATCTAGAAATTAATTTATTAAATCCACCATGCGTCGTAATGACGTCAGGGTCAACGAGACGTCCAGTCAAACCCGACTAGTGGGTCCAGGTGTCGGGGTAATTAGCTTAACTAAACTTTAATTAAAACTAAACCTAATTAGTTAATAGGGCTGGGCCCCACCTGTCATTGACTCATCAGAGTCAACCAGGGCCCACAGTGGTCAAGGTCAACGTCGGCTGCACCGGCGTCTAGCCGCCGGCGAGCCCGACGCGGCGGCGGAAGTGAGTTTGGCCGTTTCGGCAACCAAACGAGCCGCGGAGGGTGGCTATGGGTAGCTGGGGTCATGCCGCAGCTTCTGGTGGAGTCGGTTGGGGTCGGGGCGGCCGGAGTCGGCGCCGGCGACGACCTAGGCGGCCGCCGGAGTTCGGCCGAAGGCGAACTTGAGGCTAGAGGGGTCGGTGAGGTGCGGGGAGTGCATGGTTAGACCCTATGCGACGTGGTGAGTGCGATGGACACCAAGAGGTGGCCGGAGAGTGACCGGGAGCACGTCGGCGACGAGCTCCGCGGCAGTGGGTGCGGTTGAGCTCCGGGAGGTCACTACACAGCTCGAGAGCGAGAGAGAAAGGGAAGGGGAGATAGATGGGCTCACGGGCAACTCGGAGAAACGCTCGTTGAGGTCGGGGACGGGCCGGAGCGACAACGGCGTTGAAGGGGATCTCCGGCGACGGCGGACTCGGTCGGAGTCGGTGTGGTGGACTCGGGGCACTAGAGCATACGGGGCTCGGCTAGCTCGGGGTAGTTGAGGGCGGCGGAGCTACTAGACAAGACGGGGAGGAGCACGGACGGCGGGGAGCGTGTCTACATCGACGGGGTGGCTGCGGTGGCGTCGGCCATGGCGGGGGAGCACGAGAGAGAGGAGCCGGGGAGGAGAGGAGGTGTCCAGGGGGTTCGGGGGAGAGAGGGGAGGCGAACCGCGTCGCGGCTGGGCGAGGGGAGCGGCGAGGCGGCGACCAGGTGCGTGGCACCCATGCGGTGCTCGCCGCCGAGCACCTGGCTGCCTGGCTGGCCGAGCCAAGCAGCTGCATGGCCATGGCTGCTTTGGCTGGGCAGCAGGTGGGCGGGTAGGTGGCGCCAGTAAGGTTTTCTTCCTGTTTTCTTTTCTATTATTCGCAACTTTGTGGAGTTTTTAAAAATACTAAAACAGTTTCAAAAATCACCAAACTGGACCTGGTCCATATTTGGATTATTTCCAACATGAAACATTTCTGTTTGGAAATATTTGCGCATTTGCAATATTTTATATAATTTGAAATGCCCAAATTCAAATAGCTATGATTTAATTCAAAGACCTTTGGATGACCTAGAAAATGGTGCACCACCTTTGGCAGAGGCTCTGAACAAAAGCAAAGATGATGAGCATTTTTGAAGGGCATTTCAGGTTCATTGAAATAATTTTAAGTAAACCCTAGTTGGGTTAGAAGGGGTTCTGGGGGTTATGTCTTCCCCATTTCAAATTCAAATGAATTTAAAACATGATGCACAGGCTATTGCATGGTCTAACTAGGATGTGACACATTTTGAGTCCATTGATTCAAAATATTGCGAATGCTCGCAATCCTCAATCAGATCCTAGAATTCATCCTTTCGGCTCAGACGTCATTTTAAACACGAGCTGGATCGCGACCAAACAAACTGTTGACAATTTTACCCCTAAGCTTATTCAACCTATCCATCCTTAATCGAAGCGTTTGCTTCTGATCCTTTGTTTTGGAAACCATAATTGCTTTACATGTGAGCTTTGAATTAGTCAGTTGCTTCTATAATCCAATGCCTTCGCATTGTTTCTTCCGCTGGATGTGTGCCGATACTCACATCAGCTCTATTATGGACCGGCAGATCCTTTAATGGATTTTATCCGAAAACGTCCTTCATATTCAATAACTTTGTGAGCCTTCCCTCGGATACATAATGCCTTTGGTAAATTGTATCCTCTACTTTCTCAACCTTGCTCTGCTTTTGAGCTTGAGTTATTTACTTCTGAACTTTGTAGTATATGTTCCTAAGATACCAGATGGGTTGGACCAATGCCTTCCCTAATCTGTGCAAACCCGAGAGTTTTCACGAGTCATATTCTTCTGGTGATTTACCAGATAAAATTTCAACACTACGACTTCATCGAAAATGAGAAGTGAATGAAAGGGTATGCATTGGAGAAGTGGAAGTCGACCTTGAACCTTGCGTTCATGCCCATGGACATGACATAGATCTTATCATTAAAGCTTCTCTTAAATTAATTATTCCTTGGTATAAGTTCATCTTATATCTGGGATCTGACCTTTTGCAATCGTGGTTCCGACCATGTTCTCCTTTAAATACCATTTCTCGTGCAAGTTTAAGCACTTGTCTTCTGCGGAGTAATACCCCAGTCCAACCTCTACTTTGATTTGTCGTCGAGTATTACCCCCCTGGTATCTCAAGATTATCACGGAACTGCATAACTTCTTATGAGTTCTTCGTCAAGTGCTACATTCTCATTGATTTCAATTTTTCACGGGCTCTGAGTTATTAAACACTCAAGGACACCGATAACTGACTTGAGTCCGCATCAAGATTAAACAACTCTTGGTAACCTTCATTACTTACGAGTTTGAACTCAATCACGTCATTCCTAGCCTGTTTGGCTATATCCTTGTCGTGCCGATTTTAACTGTGCTACATGGTCCTTCTTCCCAGAGCACAATTTTTGACGATGAGCTAAGCTTACGTCATTCTTCCTCATCATATCATTTCGCTTTGGACAGCAAGCTTGCTTTGGAGTTTGTGTTGTACCCATGGTTTCAATAACCTTTTGCTTCATCATTCCTTTGAATTTATGTCATCGCCAATTGATTACATCTTCATGAATTCTCTCGACAAATGTGTCGTGATCATCATCAGCATTATGAGCTCTTCCAGGATATCAATGGAATTCATGATGAGAAAGACCATCCTTGCCCTCGATGATCAGTGTTATCATCAACCACTCTACTACCTTTCCTCCAACACAAACTTGTTCTTGTTTTGTGTTGTACCTTGAGTTCCGTGCTATCCAACAATTGTTCTTCTTTACCTTGGAGTATTACCATCTGTCTTGTCAAGAATGTCATGAGACTTTCACCACCTCTTATGAATTATTGATGCAAGTAATACTTCTCACCATAACATTCCCTTCTTGGTCCCCGTGTTGATTCTAATCGGGATTCCAACAAGTGAACGGTACTGCGTGGATTTTGTACTTCTAACAACCCTATTGCTTTGAAGTTGATGGTCAATAGTTCGTTCTTAGACTATTGGTCGTTGAACCACCATTCTAACGTTGATCATGCTACCTAAGCCCATCTTTCGGGTGCACCTTTCAATCAATGTTCAATTGTGTATGCTTTCCTCGAGCATACATCATTATATCATTTGATCTGACAAATGTTATCTCCTTGTTCACATAATTGTGGAAACCCATCCTTTCGAAATCTCGATGAATTGTCACTGAGTTCATTAACTACCTCCTTATTCCTTCATTGGTTTAATGATGAGCTCTTGTTCTGGAACTCCCTTCCATAGTACATTTCCCGAGAATCTTACAATGTCATCTCGTCAATTTGTTTTGCACTTTTCTTCTCGTGCATCCCGAGTGCGAGGTATCTCGACACCAATCAGATCTGAATCTCAGTCAGATATGATGGTGGGAACATATTTCCAAGAGTTATAACATTGGTCTTAATATGACTCGGTAAGGTGATGTCATGCCTAGCACACCTGACCGGAGGACCTATTGTTATAATTTCCTTTTTAGCAAGGAGAACCATTTTTCCATGAAGAAGTTGAATGCCTTGTTTAATAAGTTATCCTGATGGATCCTTTGTGTTTCCAAGGCCTGAACTTTGCTTGAAGACCATGTCAGTGCTATCTCGAAGCATGTCTGTGGTACTTTGATTTTCAACAAAAAACATTTGAAGCCCAAAGCTAGATGTTTCTTGCCTAGTTATCCAAACACTGTTGCATGGGTAATGTCATGAACGCCCTCCCCCCTTAACTAAATGGTTTTCTACGTTATATCCTGTCATGTATATCATGCTTTGCTTGTCCTTGGGAAGGATATAGCCCCTAAATATGTGTTTAAACACATTTTTCTTTCCATTGTTCTGATTAAATCTGATAGACACTTTTCCCTTTCCATTGGTTTGTTTAAACCCTTACTGTGATCTATATGATAAAAGCTGTAATAATTCCCTGCTTGTGCAAACACCTTGGTGTATAACTCTGTCAGTAAGACCCTGTTACTCTTGTTGATAGCATTCCGGTAACCACCGATGGACGAGAACTTTGCATATTGGTCCGCCTCGTTCAACGAGCAGGAGAATGGTTCTCTTCATCCCTCACCCTTGATACCGATGTTGTTGCCGACATAACCGACAGACTATCCTCTGACATGCCTTGCTCACATGATCGTGCAAGATGTCATCGCCCTTCATACTTTTAACCCACATGGTGGGCCCATTAACCATAGTTCCACAGGATCGAAACCTGACTCTCCTGTACAACCTATTGTCAAAGTTATTCCTCGCGCTTGCCTTCGTAATTCACGGGCCACCTGCTTAGTGATCTATTATGGTATCAGACGCAATACTTATTCCCATTGCTCTGAACCCCTATCACCATTTGTTTTAGGCAACGAACGAATGCCTATGCGCTTGAAACTTCTATTTTGCGCCTTCTTACTTTGCTCTCGATATTTTCTTAAGTTTCAATTCGAGAGTTACTATCCGGTATCTGCCACCTTCCCTGATGTTGTCGACTAGATAGTCGACCTTGTAGAGGTTTGTTCTCCCGGAATGCCCACCCTTTATATTTTCGGAAGTACGATGGATTTCCCGAAGAAAGGATGCCGACTTCATCATGATGACCTGAAGCAGAGAAATGAAGACATCAATGTATTGGACCGGTCTCTTCAAGAAGAGCAAGCCAGGATGAGAAGACCCGCTAGATTCGTTACCGAACCTCCCCCCTTTCACTACCTCTTAAATCTCGGGACGAGATTTCTTGTAGTGGAGGAGATTTGTGACGTCCGGGTAATTAAGCTACAGTAACCCCCTCGTAATGATGCCACGTCACCTCGGTTACTAATGATAAACTCGGTTGATTAGAAACCGATTCAAATTCAAATTAAAAATCAAGGCAAACAACAAAAATTTTCAAATGTTAAAACTAAAATGTTCGGGTTGTGACAACTATTGCATAGGCAGTTATGGTGAAGAAATCCTACTTCTATGAAACGTTTAGATGCTATAAGATAAATAAAACAGTACCGAAAACTATTATTTAAATACTGTTAAATAATAAATAATTACAAAACTATTTTAGTTTGTGTAGCTAGTTAATGTGGCAGTGGCATATTTGGTAACGTCAAAGTAGGTACCATTTTGGTATTTTGCTAAATCAAAAATAAAAGGAAACTAAGCTAAAACAGAAAAGAGTAATAAATAAAAGAAAAAGGGAAAACACAAAAAATAGAAAACAAAACTAAAAAGAAAAGTGAGGAAGAAAACCCCCCTGGGCCGTGGTCCAACTGGGCTAACCCACCAGGCCCAGCCGGCCACCCACCCCCACTCCTTATCCCCTCACCCCCGTAACCCACTCCAGCGACACCCCACTCCCCCCACGAAAATATCTGCCCCTCTCTCCCCGATTGGATCGGGATCGGAGGAGGAGGTCGCTGCCCCCGTGCCAGGACGCCGTCGCCGCCCGGAGCGCTCCCTCGCCGGCCTGCTTCTCCTCTCCGCCGTCGTCCCCGTCATCCACCTCGACAACCGCTGCCTTAGTCCCTACGATGAGGCCCCCGGCCTCTCTTCCATTCTGCTCACGCGCCATCAAGCCCAAGCCTCCGCCACGGCGCCCTCACCGCAGAACCGCGCCCGCCTCGCCCTCCTTGCCTCGCATTCGCCTCGCCCGCGTGGACGTGCAGTTCGCCGCAGCTTCTTCTTGCTGCCCGCACACTCGCCGGGCACGTGCCACCAGCAGCTTCGTCCGCTGCGCCCGTGGTCGCGACGCTACTGCCAAATCCGCTTGCAGCCGCATCCGCAAGCAGAGCGTGCCCCTCGCCGCTGCTCAGATCGCCCCATCACCGCCGCTGCCACCCGTTGACCACCATGCCATCACGCACCCGCCTCCGCGCTACTGGCCCCGCTCCAGCCCCTCCCGCGATTGCCGTCTGCGATGCGGTCGTCGCTCACGTCGGCCACGCCCTTCGATTTCCTCACCATGGCCTCGCTTGCCCCTCGTCAGTTCGGCCTCGACGGGCGACGCTTGCGCCCTGCGCCCCGCCCGCTAACCCGCTAACCCGCTAAGGCCCCTTGTGCCCATGACAAACGGGGTCCACCAGCCCCAGAATGTTTTTATTAAAAAAAGGAATTAAAAATATAATAATGAAAATAATTAATTAATTAAAGAATTAGTTGGCTTAATTAATTTTTATTAATTAACCTAATCAATTAACTAAACTAGTTAAACCTGTTTGGTTAGCGTTAGTCAATGACAGGTGGGTCCCACTGGACCCACATGCCAGGTTTGACCTGCTCACATCATGGTGATGTCATGCTGACATCACCTTTCACTGTTCTGGATAATGCTCGAATTAAATAATTAAATAAATTCTAAAAATGCTTAAAAACTATGGAAATTAATAGAAAATAATCCGTAGCTCGGATGAAAAAACTTTGTACATGAAAGTTGCTCAGAACGACGAGACGAATCCAGATTCGCAGTCCGTTCGTCCGCCACACGTCCCTAGCATAGCGAACACGCAACTTTCCCCCTCCGGTTTATCTGTCCGAAAACGCAAAACACTAGGAATACTTTCTCGGATGTTTCCTCCCTTCGCCGGCATCACCTCCTACTGCGTTGGGGCACACCTGGCACCGTTACTTGTTATGTCATGCATCGATATGCATCTGTTTGCATTGTATTCATTGTTTCTTCCCCCTCTTCTCTCCGGTAGACTATGAGACTGACGCTGCTACTGGTACCCCGATCAACTACGGTGTTGACGACCCCTCCTTCTTGCCAGGGCAACCAGGCAAGCCCCCCCTTTGATCACCAGATATCGCCTACTCTTCTCTATACTGCTTGCATTAGAGTAGTGTAGCATGTTACTGCTTTCCGTTTATCCTATCCTGATGCATAGCCTGTCCTTGCTACTCTTGTTGTTACCTTTACCTGCAATCCTAAATACTTAGTATAGGATGCTAGTATTCCATCAGTGGCCCTACATTCTTGTCCGTCTGCCATGCTATACTATCGGGCCGTGATCACTCGGGAGGTGATCACGGGTATATACTATATACTTTATACATGATACATGTGGTGACTAAAGACGGGTCGGCTCGTGGAGCACCGGCGAGTGATTCACGGATTGGGGGCTGAAAGGACCTTTGTCCCAACGGCCCTCTGTGTGGATCTTTGTGGCGGAGCGACAGGGCAGGTTGAGACCGCCTAGGTGAGAGGTGGGCCTGGCCCTGGTCGGTGTCCGCGGTTACATCATTAACACGCTTGATGAGATCTTGGTATTTGATCTAAGTCTGGCCATTTGGTCTATACGCACTAACCAACTACGTGGGAAAGATATGGGCACTCGGCGTCGTGGTATCAGCCGAAGCCTTCATGACGTCAGCGACTGAGCGGCGCGCGCCGAATTGGAACGTAAGCATGCTCTTGTATTAAGGGGGCTAGTTCTGCTTCCGGCCGCCCTCGCAACGTGTAGGTGTGCTAAGGGCGACGGGCCCAGACCCATGTGCGCTTAGGTTTAGACCGGTGTGCTGACCTCTCTGTTGGCCTAGGTGGGGCTGCGACGTGTTGATCTTCCGAGGCTGGGCATGACCCAAAAAAGTGTGTCCGGCCAAATGGGATCAAGCGTGTTGGGTTATGTGGTGCACCCTGCAGGAAGTTAATCTATTGAATAGCCGTGATCTTGATAACAGGACGACTTGGAGTTGTACCTTGACCTTATGACAACTAGAACCGGATACTTAATAAAACACACCCTTCCAAGTGCCAGATACAACTCGGTGGTCGCTCTCTAACAGGGCTATGAGGAGAGGATCGCCGGGTAGGATTATGCTATGCGATGCTACTTGGAGGACTTCAGTCTACTCTCTTCTACATGCTGCAAGACGGAGGCTACCAGAAGGGTAGTCTTCGGCAGGATTAGCTATCCCCCTCTTATTCTGGCATTCTGCAGTTCAGTCCACCGATATGGCCCTTTACACATATATACCCATGCATATGTAGTGTAGCTCCTTGCTTGCGAGTACTTTGGATGAGTACTCACGGTTGCCTTGTTCCCCCTTTTCCCCTTTTCTTTACTCGATTGCTGCGACCAGACGATGGAGTCCAGGCGACGCCACTGCTGATTTATTTACTCCTACTACACCGGAGGTGACTACTACTACGTGCAGTCCGCTGATGACGACCAGGAGTAGTTTAGGAGGATCCCAGGCAGGAGGCCTGCACCTCTTTCAATCCGTATCCCAGTTTGTGCTAGCCATCTTATGGCAACTTGCTTAACTTATGTCTGTACTCAGATATTGTTGCTTCCGCTGACTCATCTATGATCGAGCACTTGTATTCGAGCCCTCAAGGCCCCTGGCTTGTATTATGATGCTTGTATGACTTATTTATGTTTTAGAGTTGTGTTGTGATATCTTCCCGTGAGTCCCTGATCTTGATCGTACACGTTTGCGGGCATGATTAGTGTACGATTGAATCGCTGGCGTCACAACTACTCCCTCCTCGTCATGGAGGGTGCCGGGATGATGAAGATGGCCACCGGTGAGGGTTCCCCCCTCCCGCAGGGTGCCGAAACAGTGTCCCGATTGGTTTTTGGTGGCTACAGAGGCTTGCGGCGGCGGAACTCCCGGTCTATTCTGTTTTCCGAAGTTTTTAGGGTATATATATATAGGCGAAAGAAGTCGGTCAGGGGAGCCACAACGGGCCCACGAGGGTGGGGGCGCCCAGGGGGGCAGGCACGCCTCCCTGCCTCGTGGCCACCTCGAAGCTTCCTTGACTTCAACTCCAAGTCTCCTGGATCATGTTCGTTCCAAAAATCACGCTCCCGAAGATTTCATTCCATTTGGACCCCGTTTGATATTCCTTTTCTGCGAAACACTGAAACAAGGGAAAAAGCATAAACTGGCACTGGGCTCTGGGTTAATAGGTTAGTCCCAAAAATAATATAAAAGTGTTTAATAAAGCCCATAAACATCCAAAACAGATAATATAATAGCATGAATACTTCATAAATTATAGATACGTTGGAGACGTATCAACACTCAAGATCTATCCGGGAGAAGCATAGCAACGAGCGGGGAGAGTGTGTCCACGTACCCTCGTAGACCGAAAGCGGAAGCGTTTAGTAACGCGGTTGATGTAGTCGAACGTCTTCGCGATCCAACCGATCAAGTACCGAATGCACGGCACCTCCGTGATCTACACACGTTCAGCTCGGTGATGTCACTCGAACTCTAGGTCCAGCTGAGGCCGAGGGAGAGTTTTGTTAGCACGACTGCGTGGTGACGGTGATGAAGAAGTTACCGACGCAGGGCTTTGCCTAAGCACTACGACAATATGACCGAGGTGGAAAACTGTGGAGGGGGGCACTGCACACGGCTAAAGATGAACTTGTGTGTCTATGGGGTGCCCCCTCCCCGTATATAAAGGAGGGGAGGAGGAGGGCGTCAGGCCACAAGGGGCGCGCAAGGGGGGGGGATCCTACTCCTAGTAGGAGTAGGTTTCCCCTTTCCTAGTCCAAGTAGGAGAAGGGGGGAAGGAGGAGAAGGAGAGAACGAAGGAGGGGGCACCGCCCCCTCCCCTTGTCCAATTCGGATTGGAGCAAGGGGGCACCACCTCCTGGCCAGCCCTCTCTCTTCACCACTAAGGCCCATGAGGCCCAATAGCTTCCCGAGGGGGGGGGGGGGTTCCGGTAACCCCCGGTACTCTGAAACTTATCCGATACGACCCGAACCATTCCGGTGTCCGAATATAACCTTCCAATATATGAATCTTTATGTCTCAACCATTTCGAGACTCCTCGTCATGTCTGCGATCTCATCCGGGACTCTGAACAACCTTAGGTACATCAAATCACATAAACTCATAATACCAATCGTCATCGAATGTTAAGCGTGCGGACCCTACGGGTTAGACAACTATGTAGACATGACCGAGACACATCTCCGGTCAATAACCAATAGGGGAACCTAGATGCTCATATTGGCTCCTACATATTCTACGAAGATCTTTATCGGTCAAACCGCATAACAACATACGTTGTTCCCTTTGTCATCGGTATGTTACTTGCCCGAGATTCGATCGTCGGTATCATCATACATAGTTCAATCTCGTTACCGTCAAGTCCTCTTTACTCATTCCGTAATGCATCATCCCGTAACTAACTCATTAGTCACATGGCTTGCAAGGCTTTTAGTGATGTGCATTACCGAGAGGGCCCAGAGATACCTCCTATTTGGAGTGACAAATCCTAATCTCGGTCTATGCCAACCCAACAAACACCTTTGGATACACCTGTAGAGCATCTTTATAATCACCCAGTTATGTTGTGACGTTTGATAGCACACAAGGTGTTCCTCCGGTATTCAGGAGTTGCATAATCTCATAGTCAGAGGAACATGTATAAGTCATGAAGAAAGCAATAGCAATAAAAATCAATGATCATAATGCTAAGCTAACGGATGGGTCTTGTCCATCACATCATTCTCTAATGATGTGATCCCGTTCATTAAATGATAACACATGTCTATGGTCAGGAAACTTAACCATCTTCAATTAACGAGCTAGTCTAGTAGAGGCATACTAGGGACACTTTGTTTTATGTGTGTATTCGCACATGTATCAAGTTTCCGGTTAATACAATTCTAGCATGAATAATAAACATTTATCATGATATAAGGAAATAAAATAATAACTTTATTATTGCCTCTAGGGCATATTTCCTTCAATCTCCCACTTGCACTAGAGTCAATAATCTAGATCACATCGCCATGTGATTTAACACCAATAGTTCACATCGTCATGTGATTTAACACTCTATAGTTCACATCGCCATGTGACCAATACCCAAAGGGTTTACTAGAGTCAATAATCTAGTTCACATCGCCATTTGATTAACACCCAAAGAGTACTAAGGTGTGATCATGTTTTACTTTGTGAGAGAGGTTTAGTTAACGGGTCTGCCACATTCAGAGCCGTATGTATTTTGCAAATTTTCTATGTCTACAATGCTCTGCACGGAGCTACTCTAGCTAATCGCTCCCACTTTTAATGTATCTAGAATGAGACTTAGAGTCATCCAGATCGGTGTCAAAGCTTGCATCGACGTAACTCTTTGAAACGAACTCTTTGTCACCTCCATAACCGAGAAACATTTCCTTATTCCACTAAGGATAATTTTGACCGCTGTTCAGTTATCCACTCCTGGATCACTATTGTCCCCTCTTGCCAAACTCATGGTGAGGTACACAATAGGTATGGTACACAACATAGCATACTTTATAGAACATATGACTGAGGCATAGGGAATGACTTTTCATTCTCTTTTTATTTTCTGCCGTGGTCGGGTTTTGAGTCTTTACTCAACTTCACACCTTGCAACACAGGCAAGAACTCCTTCTTTGACTGTTCATTTTGAACTACTTCAAAGACTTGTCAAGGTATGTACTCATTGAAAAAATTTATTAAGCGTTTTGATCTATCTCTATAGATCTTGATGCACAATACGTAAGCAGTTTCACCAAGGTCTTTCTTTGAAAAACTCCTTTCAAACACTCCTTTATGATTCCCAGAAAATTCAACATTATTTCTGATCAACAATATGCCATTCACATATACTTATGAGAAATGCTGTAGTGCTCCCACTCACTTTCTTGTAAATACAGGATTCACCGCAAGTCTGTATAAAACTATATGCTTTGATCAACTCATCAAAGTGTATATTACAACTCCGAGATGCTTGCACCAGTCCATAGATGGATCGCTGGAGCTTGCACACTATGTTAGCACCTTTAGGATTGACAAAACCTTCTTGTTGTATCATATACAACTCTTCTTTAAGAAATCCATTAAGGAATGCAGTTTTGACATCCATTTGTCAGATTTCATAAAATGTGGCAATTGCTAACATGATTCGGACAGACTTAAGCATCGCTACGAGTGAGAAAATCTCATTGTAGTCAACACCTTGAACTTGTCGAAAGCTTTTTTTTGCGACAACTCGAGCTTTGTAGATAGTAACACTACTATCAGCGTCCTTCTTCCTCTTGAAGATCCATTTATTCTCAATGGCTTGCCGATCATCGGGAAAGTCCACCAAAGTCCACATTTCGTTCTCATACATGGATTCTATCTCAGATTTCATGGCCTCAAGCCATCTGTCGGAATTTGGGCTCATCATCGCTTCCTCATAGTTCGTAGGTTCATCATGGTATATTAACATGACTTCCAAAACAGGATTACCGTACCACTCTTGTGCGGATCATACTCTGGTTGACCTACGAGGTTCGGTAGTAAGTTGATCTAAAGTTTCATGATCATCATCATTAACTTCCTCACTAATTGATGGAGGCATCACTGGAACTGATTTCAGTGATGAGCTACTTTCCAATTCGAGAGAGGGTACAATTACCTCATCAAGTTCTACTTTCCTCCCACTCACTTCTTTCGAGAGAAACTTCTTCTCTAGAAAGGATCCACTCTTAGCAACAAAGATCTTGCCTTCGGATCTGCGATAGAAGGTGTACCCAACAGTTTCTTTTGGGTATTCTATGAAGATGCACTTCTCCAATTTGGGTTTGAGCTTATCAGGTTGAAACATTTTCACATAAGCATTGCAACCCCAAACGACAACTTAGGTTTCTTCCTAAACCACAGTTCATACGGTGTCGTCTCAATGGATTTTTATATGATGCCCTATTTAACGTGAATGCAGCTGTCTCTAATGCATACCCACAAAACGATAGTGGTAAATCGGTAAGAGACATCATACATCGCACCATATATAAAAATTACGGTTATGCCGTTCGGACACACCATTATGCTGTTGTGTTCCAGGTGGCATGAGTTTGTGAAACTATTCCACATTGTTATAATTGAAGGCCAAACTCGCAACTCAAATATTCGCTTCTGCGATCAGATCGTAGAAACTTTATTTTCTTGTTACGATGATTTTCCACTTCACTTTGAAATTCTTTGAACTTTTCAAAATTTTCAGACTTATGTTTCATCAAGTAGATATACCCATATCTGCTCAAAACATTTCTGAAGGTCAGAAAATAACGATACCCGCCGCGAGCCTCAACACTCATCGGACTGCATACATCAGTATGTATTATTTCCAATAAGTCAGTTGCTCGCTCCATTGTTCCGGAGAACGGAGTCTTAGTCATCTTTCCCATGAGGCATGGTTCGGAAGCATCAAGTGATTCCAAAAGCCCATCAGCATGGAGTTTTTTCATGCGCTTTACACCAATATGACCTAAAACGACAGTGCCACAAATATGTTGCACTATCATTATCAACTTTGCATATTTTTGCATCAATATCATGGATATGTGTATCACTACGATCGAGATTTAATAAACCATTCACCTTAGGTGTATGACCACAGAAGGTTTTATTCATGTAAACAGAATAACAATTATTCTTTGACTTAAATGAATAACCGTATTGCAATAAACATGGTCCAATCATATTATGCTCAACGCAAACACCAAATAACATTTATTTTAGGTTCAACACTAATCCGGAAGGTAAAGGGAGTGTGCGATGGTGATCTTATCAACCTTTGGAATCATTTCCAACACACATCATCACCTCGTCCTCAACTAGTCTTTGTTCATTTTGTAACTCCTGTTTCGAGTTACCAATCATAGCAACTGAACGAGTATCAAATACCTAGGGGCTACTATGAACACTAGTAAAGTACACATCAATAACATGTATATCATATGTATATATACTTTTGTTCACTTTTCCATCCTTCTTATCCGCCAATATTTGGGGCAGTTCCGCTTCCAGTGACCATTTCCTTTGCAGTAGAAGCACTCTGTTTCAGGCTTGGGTCTAGGTTTGGGCTTCTTCATGGGAGTGGAAACTTGCTTGCCATTCTTCTTGAAGTTCCCTTTTTCCCTTGCCCTTTTACTTGAAACTAGTGGTCTTGTCAACCATCAACACTTGATGCTTTTCTTGATATCTATCTTCGCCGATTTCAACATCGCGAAGAGCTCGGAGAATCATTTTCGTCATCCTTTGCATATTATAGTTCATCATGAAGCTTCAGTAACTTGGTGATAGTGACTAGAGAACTCTGTCAATCACTATCTTATCTAGAAGATTAACTCCACTAGTAGAAAAAGGGTCAAACGTGAAGCACATTAGTGCCGGTTTGAATTTGAGCCGGCACTAACGTATACATTAGTGCCGGTTCCAACGGCTAGCCGGGCCGCTTTCATTAGTACCGGTTCGTGGCGAACCTTTAGCACCGGTTCGTGCCACGAACCGGTACTAATGAGAGTGGTGGCAGGATGTTGTCAGACTGGGGCCCCTCCAGGCCCTTTAGTACCGGTTCTTAGCATGAACCGGTACTAAAGGTCTTCCTACATAAACCCTTTGTCCACCCGAGCTCGCTCTGTTCTTCCCCTTTCCCCACTCCTCTCTGTTCTTCCCCTCTTCCTCTCGAGTTCATCACACATTTTGCCCAAAATTTGTCAAGATTTGAAGGCCCCCATCCATTCAAATGATCACAAAGGTTAGCAACTTTGTCCTTTCATCTCTCGTTGCTAGATTAGCTCTTGCAATGCTTTATATAGTGATTAATTTGTGAGTTTAGTAATTTGGGAGGAAATATATATATGTGCTAGTATTTGATTTATATGCAATTTGAGGTCAAAAATAACACTTAGTTTGCATATGTAGGTGTGGTTTACTTAGTGCCTTCTAAATCTCCGTTGTAACCACCGTCGATCGCCCGCACCGTCCCGTCGTCCACACCACATTGTGGTGAGCCTCTTGTTCATGAAATTTTATATAAAAATTGATGTTTGTGTGATTTGGATATATAGTTACTCGTATAATTATCTTACCCATACGTTGTTTGTTATACATATAGTGCCATGGTTTTGATATCCGTCCCCGTCGGCCCTCGTCCTTGTTATGATTCGGATGTGGTATATATATTCTCTTTTAAAACTAGTTGCATTTCGTGTTTATGACAAATTATGCCCATAAAGTTGACATAGATTTTTTTTCTAGGAGGTATGTGAACCGGAAATTCCAACCGACCCTATTGTCGAGAGGTTAAATTAGTTGAAAGAGAAAACGAGTACTTGAAAGAAAAATTGAAAAGAATTGAGGGGGAGAAGATGGAATTGGAGTTGCATGTTGCCGATGTCGTCGATGATCACAAGATCAAGATGGAGAAAATGCGCTTGAAGATTAGAAAGATTAGAAAATATCCCATCGATAGTGAGGCTTGGTATCATTATGCTGTTGGATCAATTGTTACCTTAGTTGCGATCTTGATCGCATTTGTTGTTGCATTTAAATGCTTTAGCTAGAGAGTTATTTGTTTGTTGCATTTAAGTGTTGTATGAACTTTATGTATGAACTTGTATTAATTTGGTCTATTTGGTGTTGTGTAATGAAGATGAGCCGCAATGGATGTACGATGATCGATGCTCTCCCGTTCGTTGAGGGCGCATACTTTTCTCGCTTGGTGAGGCAAACAAGCGGGCGGATGGTTTTATGCCTTGTCCATGTGCTTGCTGTAAGAATGGTCGCAATTACTCTCGCCAAGAACCATTCACGCCCACTGCTTGAGTCCGGTTTCATGCCCCACTATAATGTTTGGACCAAGCACGGAGAAAGAGGGGTTATGATGGAAGACAATGAAGAATAAGAGGACGACGACAGCTATCCCGGCCATGGGTTCCCTGAATACGATGATACAACAATGGGGAAGAAGCTGAGCCGGTAATGCGGAAGAAGCTGAGCCGGCAATGCGGGAAGAAGTTGAAGAAGAGGCATCGATGAGCCCGCTGATGATCTAGGTTGGGTCATTGCCGATGCAAAGAGAAACTGCACAAGTGATTTGGAGAAGAAGAAGTTGCAGCGCATGTTAGAGGATCACAAAAATTGTTGTACCCAATTGCGAGGTGACAAGAAAAAGCTGGGCACCACACTGGAATTTCTGCAATGGAAGGCGAGAATGGTGTATCCGACAAGGGATTTGGAAAGTTGCTTGGTAATGATAAAGGATATGCTTCCAAAGGACAACGAATTGCCCGAGAGTACGTCTGAAGCAAAGAAGGCTGTCGCCCTCTAGTTTTAGAGGTGCGAAGATACATGCATGCCCTAATGATTGCATCCTCTACCGCGGTGAGTACGAGGATTTGAACGCTGTCCGGTATGTGGTGCATTGCGCTATAAGATCAGCCGCGATGACCTCGGTGATGTCGAGGGCGAGCGCCCCAAGAAGAAGATTCTGCCAAGGTGATGTGGTATTCTCCTATAATACCACGGTTGAAACGCTTGTTCCAAAACAAAGAGCATGCCAAGGCGATGCGATGGCACGAAGAAGACCGTAAGAAAGACGGAAAGTTGAGAGTACCCACGACGGGTCGAAGTGGAGAAAAATCGAAAGAAAGTACGGAAGGAATTTGCAGATGACGCAAGGAGCGTATGGTTTGGTCTAAGCGCAGATGGCATTAATCCTTTTGGGGAGCAGAGCAGCAACGATAGCACCTGGCCCGTGACTCTATGTTTGTATAACCTTCCTCCTTGGTTGTGCATGAAGCGGAAGTTCATTATGATGCCGTGCTCATCCAAGGCCCTAAGCAACCCGGCAACGACATTGATGTGTACCTAAGGCCATTAGTTGAAGAACTCTTACAACCGTGGAATGGAACAGGTGTACGTCGTGGGATGAGCACATGGGGAACAATTTGACCTAAAGGCGTTGCTGTTCGTGACCATCAATGATTGGCCTGCTCTCGGAACCTTTCGTGACAGATAAACAAGGGATACCGCGGATGCACGCCTGTTTGGATGATACCGACAATATATATTTGAATAGTTGTAAGAAGAATGTGTACTGGACATCGCCGATTTCTTCCGAGCAGGCATCCCGTAAGAAAGAAAGGCAAGCATTTCAAAGGTGAGGCGGATCACCGGACGAAGCCTCGCCACCGCATCGGTGCTGATGTACATGATATGGTCAAGGATTTGAAGGTGATATTTGGAAAGGGTCCCGCGGACAACCTGTTCGAAGGACGCCGACGGACGCGCACCCATGTGGAAGAAGAAATCTATATTTGGGACCTGCCATATTGGAAAGACCTAGAGGTCCGCTCCGCAATCGACATGCACGTGACGAAGAATCTTTGCGTGACCCTGCTTGGCTTCTTGGGCGTGTATGGGAAGACAAAAGATACACCGAGGCACGGAGGACCAGCAACGATGCACGGAGAAGACGGCATACATCGTGGTCATGCAAGCTACGCCTTACCAAAGAAGAGAAGGAAATCTTCTTTGAATGCCTGCCGATATTAAGGTACCGTCCCGCTTCTCGTCGAATATAAAGGAATAATAAACATGGCAGAGAAAAGTTCCGTAACCTAAAGTCTCATGACTGCCACGTGATTATGACGCAATCGCCTTCGGTTGCATTGAGGGGCTTCTACCGGAAAATGTTCGATTAGCCATTGTGAAGCTATGTGCATTTCTCAATGCAATCTCTCGAAGGTAATCGATCCAGAAATCATACCAAGGTTACGAGAATGATTTGGTGCAATGTCTTGTCGGGCCGAGTTGGTGTTCCCACCATCCTTCTTCAACATCATGACGCACGCCCTAGTTCACCTATGCGAAGAGATTAACGTTTTGGATCCTGTATTTCTACACAATATGTTCCCTTTGAGAGGTTCATGGGAGTCTTAAAGAAATATGTTCATAACCGTGCTAGGCCGAAGGAAGCATCTCCAAGGGCCATCAAAATGAGGAGGTCATTGAGTTTTGTATTGACTTTATTCCTGACCTTAAGCCGATTGGTGTTCCTGAATCGCGCATAAGGGCAGATCGATGGAAAAGGCACGCTAGGAGGGGAACAAATAATATGTATGGACGGACATTCTCTCACCAAGCACACTACACATTTCTACAGAATTCCGCCTTGGTGGCTCCGTATATGGATGAACACAAGAATTTGCTACGCTCCAAACACCGGAGCGGTCTCGATGACCGGATTACACGTGAACAAACCAGGAGTTTCGCCACCTGGTTGCGTATACATACCATGCATGACACCTCTATTGAAGATGACATGTACTTGCTATCCCAGCTACCATCTTCGAATATAATGACTTTCAAAGGGTACGAGATAAATGGTAATACATTTTACACGATCGCCCAAGATAAGAAGAGCACCAACCAAAACAGTGGTGTCCGCTTTGATGCGTAAACCAAGACGGAAAGGAAACATATTATGGTTATATACAGGACATATGGGAACTTGACTATCGACGTGGTTTAAAGGTCCCTTTGTTTCGTGCAAATGGGTCAATATGACACGAGGCGGGTAACGGAAGACCCGCAGATGCGGAATGACAACAAGTGGATCTCAACAATCTTATGTATGCAGATGAACCATTCGTCCCTAGCCAATGATGTGGCACAGGTTTTCTATGTGAAGGACATGTCTACCAAGCCAAGAAAAAGAAAAGATAAGGAAGCGAATGCATCGTTTATGAGCCAAAGCGCACATAGTTCTTTCGGGAAGAGAAACATCGGGGAGTGGATGACAAGATGACAAGTCAAGATTATGAAAAGTTTGATGAAATTGCTCCATTCACAAAGTGAATATTGACCCGAGCATCCCGTTAAATGATGAAGATTTTCCATGGTTACGGCGCAAAGGGACACACGCGAAGAAAAAGTTTCACACCCAGAGGGGAATCTTTGTAATAGTTAGGGTAGTTATGTATTTTGGCATTTGAAACGCGAAGAAATTTTATGTGCAAACAAATTCTTTCATGCCTTTACTGATTTTTAAAGTTAAATTATTCACAAACTAGTGATTCACACTAACTTCAAATAATTCAAAATTTAAACTATTCAAATTTGAAAACTACGGGCACTAACAGAAAGTTTGTAATTTTTTGTACCTAAAGCAAAAATATTCACAAAGAAACTCTAAATACACAAAAAAAACAACACAAAAATAAATAAAGCAAAATAAAAATAAAAAAGCCCGCCTACTAGGCCAGAGCGGCCTGCATACGACTAGAAACCCAACCTGTTGTTGGGCCAGGATGCAGGCCCGCAAAGGCCAAGTGGGCCCACAGAGCAGCAAAGAACACGTAGGCCCATAGGCCTGCTATGGAGAGGAGCTCGAGAGAGCGACCGCACGGGGGTTTATAAACCAGTGCGGTCGCCCCTCGGCTAGCGAGGTGGGACTAAACTTGCCACACCGCACTGCGCTAATAAGCACTCCCTTTAGTACCGGTCGTGGTACAAACCGTATTAAAGGGGGGCTTTAGTACCGGTTTGTGCCACCACCCGGTACTAAAGGGGTCGCTTCCGCCGCTTGGCTGGCCAAAATTGGCCTTTAGTACCGGTTGGTGGCACAAACCGTACTAAAGGCCCCTCCTATATAAACAACACTTACGAAAATTTCAGTTTCTCATCCGCTTCTTCTCCTCTCGCACTGCCGCCGCCCCCGACGTCTCCATCCTCGCCGCCGCCCCGTTACGCCTCTGCCCCCGTCGCTGCCGCCCGTCGTCCCTGTCCCCTGCTGCCCCTGTCGCCATCGCCGCCTCGTCCCCTGCCCGCCCCTGCTGTCGTCCCCTCCCGTCGTTGGCGCTGCGCCACCTTGTACGCCCCGTCGCTGCTGCCGCCGCCTCGCCCGTCTGCGTCCGTCCCGTCTGCCGGCGCCCGCCCCTGTCCCCATCGCCATATCCTCGCTGCCGCTGCTGCCGCTGCCCCTGCCGCCAAGGCTGCCTGCCCCTATATCGCCGCCTGCTGCCCTCGCCGCCCGGTGAGCGCACACACACACACATACATTTTTTGTTTTTAGTTATACAAATAGTTAGAAATTTTTCTGTTTTTTAGAAATTGTTAGAAATATTTCTGTTATTCAGAAATAGTTAGAAATGTTAGAATTGTTAGAATAGTTAGAAATGTTAGAATAGTTAGAAATGTTAGAATTGTTATACAAATGTTAGTTATATATATATAGAAATGTTATATTTTTTTTCTGTTTTTTAGTTATAAAAATATTAGAATTGTTATAGAAATGTTAGTTATATATAGCATTGTTAGAAATGTTATAGAAATGCTAGTTATATAGAAATGTTAGAAATTTTAGTTATCAAAATCCAATCATTAAAAAATGTTACTTTTTGCGGGCATATAGCTAGTATTTGTTCTCGACGATGCCCGACCCACATCCTCGCCGTCGACACGTCCGCGACGACGTCCGGCTGACCCATGTCCGAGACTGGGCTCCGCCGGGCTGGCACTGGGAGGTGCTACCTGGAGGGGCGCGCCGCTTGATGAGGAACCCGGCTCCGGGTCCCGTTGTCGACCCTGATCTCGTTTGGTGGCGTTCGCGTGGTCCAGTTTCGGTGCGGAGGAGCGGCCCGCCGGAGGTGGTACGTCGCCGTGTCGTGGAGGAGGACGAGCACGCCCATCGCTACATGGTTGCGTTAGAGGGCGGCAGGTTCTCCAATACCTGGCGGTTTCTTCAGGGATCTCACTTCAGCTATGATCCTGTGAGGGTTCCTTCTCTTTGGGTGTCCACAGCCCGCGCCGCAGGAACCGCGAGTGTCCTAGATTCTTCTGTAGTATTCGATCTTTATTAGCTACCTAGCCAGTGATGTATTCGAGATTATATCTATTATTGATACATTGTATTCGAGATTATATCTATTATTCGAGACGATGTTTTCGAGATTATATCTATTATTCGAGACGATGTTTTCGAGATTATATCTATTATTCGAGATGATGTATTCGAGATTATATCTATTATTCGAGACGATGTAATTTGAATACTAAATTGCTTTATATTTCTTTTGGATTAGTAAAAATAAAAGCTATGGCGGACAATACCGGCAGAGAGGGAGACCAGGCCATGTTCGATATGATACGCCATCCTCACGGGCCAGATGATGATCAAAATGAAGAAGATTATGACGGCTCCGAATTTCTAAACAACACCGGAGAGGGTGATATGATATTCGATCGCGACGACCGAATTGATGAAGTCATGAACTATGATTATGATGATGACGAAGAAAATGTTGATCTTGAAACAACAAAGACCGCGAGGTATATATATTTATATAAGCAGCATCCGTGATCATCACATGTTTTAAATGACTTGAAGATATATTAACGAATCGATCTTTGTTCTTTCAGCCATCCGGATCGAGCAAAACTTCACGCAAAAGGACTAAACGAGGCCCGAACAAAAAGTTGAAGGAGGGCGAAGTACAATATCGAGGCAATCAGACCTAATGGCGAACCATTAGCGCCTAAGAAGATTGCGGACAAGTTCGTTTCGCGGTCGGAGTTGTTGTGAAGGACCAACTCCCGATCTCCCTTCAAGAATGGAGAGAGCCAGCAAAAGACAAAAGACAAAGAGAAAAAAGGACGCTGCTCCACGTCCAGATGTTACTTTTGTCGACAAAAGACAAAAAGAACTACTTTGGGATACTCTCACGGAACATTTCACCCTACCGATCATTTCACGTATGATGTGCAGAAAGTCAAGGACGCTGCTCTTAGGAAGATGGCGGTTGCATTCAAGAACCACAAGAATCGTGAATGGGACAAGTACGTCAAGGAGGAAGGAAGACTCAAAGATTCGAGGGAACACTAGAGAACCAACGTGCTCATTGGGACGATTTCATGAAATTCAAGGATTCGGAATTAGCTAAGGAACGGTCGAGAATAAACAAGAAGAATGCCAAAAAAGGATAAGTTCCATAAGTCAGGGCTGTGGCTATCGCGTGGCAATGCCTAAGTGGGATAAGTCCGAGAAAGAGATGGAGGATGCAGTGTGTCACTCCGGTTACTAAGAGCTGGCCCCAGTGCAGGACATGGTTCTATGCGCATGGGGGAGTTGGACCCAAGACAGCAATGTTTCGACGAGGGCAAGTCTGAAGGGAGCCGATGATGCGATACTTGTTGCAATAGAAGAGGCACGATCGGGGTGTTCCAGCCCAACAGAGAGAACGACGAGCTTACGCGTGCGTCTAGAAATCCTGAACACCCGGAAGAACACGAGGCAAGGGCGCTATTCTGTGGTATGAGGGGTTTTCAGACAGGAACAACGACTACAGAACCCGTGCGAGAAAGAAGATTGCGGAGGAGAAGAAGAGGAAGATGGAGGAGGAGCAGAGGAAGCGGGACTATGAACGCCTTCAAGGACTAGAATCAAGTCAAGTGGAATTGACAGTCAAATTCCAGCGGCAGCAGGAGCAGATCGACTCACTTAGCCAGCAAAGGGGGTCTCAGCAGCTGCAGCAGCTAGCGGATGATCCAACATTGGATAGCATCGCCCCATCCATGGCGAGAAGCAGTGTGGGTTTCGCCCCGGACGATGCAATGCTGGATAGATACCCCGTGGATGACATCACGGATAACACTAACTGCGAGCTACACGTCAAAATGAAGAACATATCCATGAAGGTGGCGGACGCCGTTGCTTTTACAAATCCCCCCAAGGCAACCTTCCATTGCAACCCGATTCCAGCGGGCTATGCTCGTGTCTTGGTTGATGAGGTGGTGGACCCATATTCGAGATACAGCTTGACATTCCCGGAGGTGACGACGAGCACTTTCTCGAGAGGCCAAACATCGATCATCCTATGGAAAAAGGATTGCATCATCTTCAAGGCCACCGACACCGCGTCACCCGACTCCTCGTCAAGTCCGCCACCGAGTCAGCAGACTCCGCCATGCAAGTCCACCAAGTCCGCAAAGTGTCGCCACCTCCTCCAAGTCCGCAAAGTGTCGCCACCTCCTCCTCCAAGTCCGCCACAGCGTCGACGCCCTCCTCCTCCAAGTCCGCACAACCTCAGCCACTCCTCCTCCAAGTCCGCAAAGTGTCAGCCACCTCCTCCTCCAAGTCCGCCACAACGCCGACGCCCACCTCCTCCAAGTCCGCACAACCTCAGCCACCTCCTCCAAGTCCGCACAGCTTGAGCCACCTCCTCGTCCAACTCAGCCCGTCACACCGCCTCCGCCGCCAAGAATCGCAGAAGAGACACCCGCAGCTATGGTGCGAGCGGCACGAAGTCGAGGTAGTACAGAAGTACAAAGGGAGGCAAGCGATATAAATATGGTCCAAGCCTCACGCCTCTTCCGCAGAGGCCTTATGACAGGTCCGAGGAGGAAAACACAGCCATATCAAGGCCTGTGTGAAGCCCATTTTGCACCAAACCGCCACCGCCGCCAAGGGAGAAAGTGCACGAGGAAACGATTGACCACTTCATTCGTATGGTTCAACCACTAGCTCCCAAGCCTGTTGACACAGACTATGAGCGCCACATCGAAGTTAAATCGAGCACGCCTACATAAGGGGCGAGCTCGGATCGAGCAAACAACAAGCAGCTGTCAAAAATGCGGAAAACCATTCCCCAACTGGGAGAACAGGCTGCGAATCGATCCCTCGCTTGTTGTGCCAACAACACGTGATAAAGACGCTGGCGCCCAATATTATTGTGGGCAAACAGTTTACGTTCCCGAGGTGGGCAATGTGGTAATAACCAAGGACCATCTAATGCAGGCTGAAGTTCTCAACATCACTGTTGGACAACTCCTCGAGATCGAGCCCATGCCTGTGCTTACAAAGGATGAAATAAAACGGAAATATGTCCGGGCCAACCTTTGGTCAAGCTGCACAAGGTCAAGAACCTCCCAACGAGAATGTATGAATTGCATCAATGGTACATGAACATTACCAAGATTTCCAATCGATTGTCCCTCATGGTGAATGTCAAGGAGGAGCATTACTTCCATGAGAAAGCTCTGTCTGCTGAGTATTCGAACTGTTTCAGTTATACAATCAAGACGCTTTCGACAAATCTATCGCCGCTTGCTATTGTCTCGTAAGTGATTTCTTTCTGTAATTTAAGTCTCAAGCTAGCTGTAGTGATCCTTTTGATCAATCATTACCTGTAATTATCCTCACTATATTCTTTTCTGTGGTATTATGCAGGATGAAGATGTATGAAATGAGAAAAGGTGGACGCTTTGGCATTGGGTTCATTAACCCAAACACCGTTAATGAATACACATGGAAAATAAATACACATCATGAAAAGGCCATAGAGGACAACATGCTAGAGTTCTTGAAGCGCCTCAAATACAATGAAGATATACTACTTCCTTACAACTTCTAGTGAGTCACACTGTGTTGTACTACAAATTCTCTGTTTTTGCCTACTAGCTAGCTACATGTTTTTGCTTACATATGCCCGCTTAATTAAGACATGCAAACGTGTGTGCATGCAGATTTCACTCGGATCTTGTGTATCATTAAAGTTGACGCCGAATAGTTGAAATATCGACTCACTACTCAAAGCAAATACCGACTATAACATCTTGTTTGGGATAGTCAACAGGTAATTTCAATCATTATTAACTATATATCTCGCCTATTTAGTTCGTCATTTCATGATATGAACTATTTAATAACCCTTTATTCATTTTCTTTGTCGGCGGCAGGGCTTGGGCAAGGGTCATCAACGTCATGGAAGGCGTAATGAAAAAAACCTTAAATGGTTTCACCCAAGGTAAGTAATTATAGTACTAGCTAGCTAGCTAGCTGCCATCTCTTTAATTATCATGCTTGATTAATTATTATCTGATCAAATTCCATTCTCGTAAAGGCCTCAAGCAGCGCAGGGACTGATCTGTGCATTCTCAAGCGCTTGCGAGAACATTTGCATGATGGCGTCCAAAGGAGCAGATCTCAAAGACAGAATGGGTACGCTTGTTAGAACACTATTCACAATTTTTACACCATTATCGATATCTAGTCACACAACTAATACACAAGCATATTGATATCCTTCTTAACAGTTCACAGAGGTGCGGGACAAGCTCCTAGAAACGGAGCGCGTAGAAGCACTTCAAGAGGAAATAGCGGATTTTTGCTCGACCAGGTCATAAACCAAGGAGAATACTATTACCCGCTACCGCCCCCATGAAAACCACTTCCAATTGTCATCGTGCTCCGAAAGCACCAATTAGGTTCCGAAGGCAACATGCATATGTAGGAGAAATTGTATATAGCTATACATGTGTGTATGTGTGAATTAATTAATATGGTGGTTTGTGAGACATTGATGACATATATATATGCATGATTGGTTCTACTAGAAATTTATTTATATATATATATATATATATATATATATATATATATATATATATATATATATATATATATATATATATATATATATATATATATATATATATATATATATATATATAACATGTACAATGTGTAGTATCGTAAAATACCAAAGAAACTAAAAAGAATTAAAATGGAAACACAGAATTAAATGAAAAGAAATCATAAAACTAAAACCCCTAAATTTTATAGTACCGGTTGGTCTTACCAACCGGTACTAAAGGGCTCCAGGCCCCCGGAGCTGGCTCGTGCCACGAGGTTGCCCTTTAGCACCGGTTCGTGCTGAACCGGTACTAAAGGGGGGGCCTTTAGTGACCACACTTTAGTGCTGGTTATGGAACCGACACTAAAGGGCCTTACGAACCGGTGCTATTGCCTGGTTCTGCACTAGTGCTCCCACTTGATTCAAGAGATTGTAGTACTCAGACATTCTAAGCACATGCTCACTGGTTGAGCTATTCTCCTCCATCTTGAAGGTAAAGTACTTGTCAGAGGTCTCATACCTCTTGACTCGGGCATGAGTCTGAAATACCAATTTCAGCTCTTGGAACATCTCATATGCTCCGCGGCATTTCCAAACATTTTTGAAGTCCCGGTTCTAAGCCGTAAAGCATGGTGCACTAAACTATCAAGTAGTCATCATACCGAGCTTGTCAAACGCTCATAACGTGTGCATCTGCTCCTGCAATAGTTTTGTCACCTAGCGGTGCATCAAGGACATAATTCTTCTGTGCAGCAATGAGGATAATCCTCAGATCACGGACCTAGTTTGCATCATTGCTACTATCATCTTTCAACATAGTTTTTTTTCTCTAGGAACATATCAAAAATAAACGGGGAGCTACATCGTGAGCTATTGATGTACAACATAGTTATGCAAATACTATCAGGACTAAGTTCATGATAAATTAAAGTTCAATTAATCATATTACTTAAGAACTCCCACTTAGATAGACATCCATCTAGTCATCTAAATGATCACGTGATCCATATCAACTAAACCATGTCCGATCATCACGTGAGATGGAGAAGTCTTCAATGGTGAACATCACTATGTTGGTCATATCTACTATATGATTCACGCTTGACCTTTCAGTCTCAATGTTTCGAGGCCATATCTGCATATGCTAGGCTCGTCAAGTTTAACCCGAGTATTCTGCGTGTGCAAAAATGGCTTGCACCCGTTGTATGTGAATGTAGAGCTTATCACAACTGATCATCACGTGGTGTCTCAGCACGAAGAACTGTCGCAATTGTGCATACTCAGGGAGAACACTTATACCTTGAAATTTTAGTGAGAGATCATCTTATAATGCTACCGCCGTACAAAGCAAAATAAGATGCATAAAAGATAAACATCACATGCAATCAAAATAAGTAATATGATATGGCCATCATCATCTTGTGCTTTTGATCTCCATCTCCAAACCACTGTCATGATCACCATCGTCACCGGCTCAACACCTTGATCTCCATCGTAGCATCGTTGTCGTCTCGCCAGCTATTTCTTCTACGACTATCGCTACCGCTTAGTGATAAAGTAAAGCAATTACATGGCGATTGCATTTCATACAATAAAGCGACAACCATATGGCTCCCGCCAGTTGCCGATAACTGTTACAAAACATGATCATCTCGTACAACAATTTATATATCATCACGTCTTGACCATATCACATCACAGCAAGCCCTGCAAAAACAAGTTAGACGTCCTCTACTTTATTGTTGCAAGTTTTACGTAGCTGCTACGGGCTTCTAGCAAGAACCGTTCTCACCTACACATCAAAACTGCAACGTTTTTTCGTCAAGTGTGCTGTTTTAACCTTCAACAAGGACCGGGCGTTGTCACACTCGATTCAACTAAAGTTGGAGAAACAGACACCCACTAGCCACCTATGTGTGAAGCACGTCGGTAGAACCAGTCTCATGAACACGGTCATGTAATGTCGGTCTGGGCCGCTGAGGGAGTCCTGGATTAGGGGGTCCCCGGGTGTCCGGGCCTTGTGACATGGGCCGGACTGATGGGCCGTGAAGATACAAGATAGAAGGCCTTCCCCCGTGTCCGGATGTGACTCTCCTTTGCGTGTATGGCAATCTTGACGTTCGGATATGAAGATTCCTTTCTCTGTAAACAGACTCTGTACAACTCTAGCATCCTCCGTGTCTATATAAACCGGAGGGTTTAGTCCGTAGAGGCAATCATAACCATACAAGCTAGACATCTAGGGTTTAGCCATTATGATCTCGAGGTAGATCAACTCTTGTAACCCCTATACTCATCAAAGTCAATCAAGCAGGAAGTAGGGTATTACCTCCATTAAGAGGGCCCGAACCTGGGTAAACATCGTGTCCCTGTCTCATGTTACCTTCGATTCTTAGACGCATAGTTCGGGACCCCCTACCCGAGATCTACCGGTTTTGACACCGACATTGGTGCTTTCATTGAGAGTTCCACTGTGTCGTCATCGAAAGGCTCGATGGCTCCATCGATCATCTAAAACAATGCTGCCGTGAAGGAGTTTTTTCTTCCCGGCCAAATGTTTGTATTCGGCGGCTTCGCACTGCAGGCCAACTCGCTTGGCCACCTAGAGCAGATCGACAGCTACGCCCCTGGTCATCAGATCAGTTTTGGAAATCTGAACTATGCCGCTGACATCCAAGGAGACTTGATCTTCCAAGGGTTCATGGCCCCAACCACCGCTCTGGCCTTAAATCCGGAGCACGTCACCAGGTCCGTAGACGGGAGCTTAGAGCCCGTCGAACTCTCTGCAGCCATAGAGCTCGATTCTGGAGAACCTGACGGGATAGCATCACCGGTAGGCCCGAAGTTACGTCAGGCTCCCTCTATCATCATAAAGCCGGAATCCTCTCCGGACACTAGCTCTGAACCCTCAAAGTCCGCATCATGTGAGCTCGGCCAGGGAACTTCTGTCCCGCCCAACTCCACGGACCCTCGCTTCACAATCCAAACCTCGCTCTTAAACGAGGCTTTGGACTTAATGAGATTCCTCGCTATCACAGAGGAATTGCTTCCGAATTGCGCCCAGCCCGGACTAGGGGCTGAGGGTAGGGAATTTTTCTCCCCACCCATCACCCACTTCATAGCCACTGTCGAGGATTTAACCGACATGCTTGATTATGCCTCCGAAGGCATCAGCGGTATGGACGAAGATACCGGAGAGGAGCATTCCCAAAACCCGCCGTCCACCGGACGCTGGACGGCCACCTCCTCATATGACATGTACATGGTGGACACACCTAAAGAAGGCGACGGCGATGACGAGAAGTAGGGGTGGGAGTTCGGTATAAACTGAAATTTCGGTTTCTGCCATTCGGTTTATATTTAAATTCGGTTTGCAAAACCAAAAACCAAAATTGGTAACTTAAAATAAATAACCGAAAATTCGGTTAACCGACAATTCGGTACAATTTTCGGTTTACACCGATTAGACCATGCTTTGAAGGACTATGCCAGGGGCATACTCTTATATAGTGAGAAATCTTTGACTCACGTCATCGGCCAGGCGAGGTGGGACTAAAGAAATATATGGTGTCTCTGGTTATCTTCACATGCGGGCTAGCATGCATGCACGTGATCGGCCCATGGTCAAAGAAAGTCACGTCTGGGCTACTGGATGGCTGCGTGGCAACGTTGAGGCCTTGCCTTATTAAAAAAAATCAACTCTAGGCCTTCATCGAAGGGAAGTGTGGCAGGCTGCGCAGTGCGCAGAGGAAAGATGGACAGCGCGCCGCTCCACTGTAGTTTTGCGTCTGTGTACTGTTTCTTTTGTCAGTTTGGGTAGTCTGCGTACTATCTATGTGTCTCACATACGCTGTGTTCGGTTTTGTTTGGGCTAACCGAACTACAAATTAAACAAACCGAACCTTGTTCGGTTAGTACAAGCAGAAACCGAATTTTTATATATTATTGATAAAAACCGAAAATTTGGTTTTCTCGGTTTTGGCTTCGGTTTGGTGTTCGGTTTGTCGGTTTTTATGCCCACCCCTAACGAGAAGGATCCAGTCGAGGATGAACCTCCTTAGATGCCACCAAAGCGTCGACGTCGGCGGCGCCGCTCTAAAGTGCGTCGCGGAAAAGATAGCAATACCAGAACCGGAGACGATAATACACCGGAGAACGCCGAAGACCAAGAAGCCCCCATCGAACCAACATCTGAGCAGGATGATCGGGAGGACAGGCAAGTTGACCCTGACGAGCCAGCAGGGAACAAGGACTCGGAAGATAGCAACTATCTACCACTCTCAGAGGTCGATGCGAGCCTCGGCGACGAAGATTTCATCGTGCCAGAGGAGCCCCTTGAACAAGAGCGCTTTCAGCGCCAGCTAATAGCCACTGCAAGAAGCCTGAAAAGAAGCAGCGGCAGCTTCAAGCTGATCAAGTTCTGCTCAATGACAAATGGACTAATGTCCTGGCAGCCGAGGAATACGGTCTCAAACGCCCAACTAAGAGTTACCCAAAGCGCAAGTTGCTACCCCAATTCGACGATGCTGGAGCCCATACTGCCAACGCGTGATGCTGTTGACAGACCGGACTGACCACCACGTGGCCGGGACAGGGCGGTAACTCAAGCCGAACACCATCCCGCACCACCTCGCCACAGAGGTAGAGAAACAGCGGCTCCAAAATGCACCTACGACCTATGACAGGACCTAGACAATAGAGCCAGTCAGACTAGATCAATCTACGGATCAAGGGGACGTGCCCCAGCACGAAAAGACGGCCATCAGGCCTGGCGCGACAAGCACAACCTCACCCGGGCAGAAAACCGCATACGGACCTCATCTAGACTACGTCGAGACGTTGCCCGATACAGAGGCGCCGCACACCCCCTATGCTTCAGTGATGAGGTAATGGAGCACCAGTTCCCAGAAGGGTTTAAACCCGTGAACATAGAATCGTACGATGGTACAACGGACCCTGCAGTCTGGATTGAAGATTTTCTTCTCCACATTCACATGGCTTGCAGCGACGATCTACATGCCATCAAATATCTCCCCCTAAAACTTAAGGGACCGCCACGACACTGGCTAAACAGCCTTCCAGAAAACTCCATCCACAGCTGGGAAGATTTGGAAGATGACTTCAGGGATAACTTCCAAGGTACCTACGTACGGCCCCCAGACGCCGATGACCTTAGTCACATAGTCCAGCAACCCGGAGAGTCAGCCCGGAAACTCTGGACCCGGTTCTTAATTAAAAAGAATCAAATTGTAGACTGTCCGGACGCCGAAGCCCTCGCGGCCTTTAAACACAGCGTCCGGGATGATGGCTCGCAAGACACCTCGGCCAAGAAAAGCCAAAGTCCATGGCATCCATTACCGCACTTATGACCTGCTTTTGCGCGGGAGAAGAAAGCTGGCTAGCCCATAGAAGCAATAGCACTAGCGACCCCGGAACCTCCGAAGCCAGGGACGACAATGGCAAGCCACGATGCAAGAAGCACAAGCGTCGAATCAATAATGACGGTACCGAAGATACGACGGTCAACGCCGAATTCAGTGACCCTAAACCTAGCCAACGAAAGAAGCCGTTCAAAAGAAACAGAGATGGTCCATCCAGTTTGGACATAATACTCGATCGGCCTTGCCAGATTCATGGCACCCCCGATAAGCCTACCAATCACACCAACAGAAACTGTTGGGTTTTCAAACAGGCTGGCAAACTCAACGCCGAACACAAGGGGAAAGGGCCACCAAGCGAGGACGACGATGAAGAGCCTCGTCAACCGAGAACAGGGGGATAGAAGAAATTTCCTCCCGAGGTAAAAACAGTAAATATGATATATGTCACACATACCCCTAAGAAGGAGCGCAAGCGTGCATTATGGGACGTCTATGCCATAGAGTCGGTCGTCCCAAAATTCAACCCATGGTCGGCTTGCCCGATCACCTTCGTTCGAAAGGACCACCCAACCAGTATCCGTCATGGAGGTTCGGCAGCTCTGGTCCTCAATCCAATCATCGATGGATTCCACCTCACGCGAGTCCTCATGGACGGCGGCAACAGTATAACCTACTTTACAAGACACTGTCCGCAAAATGGGCATTGATCCATCCAGAGTCAAGCCCACTAAAACTACCTTTAAAGGAGTAATACCTGGTGTAGACGCCCGCTGCACGGGCTCAATCACATTGGAGGTCGTCTTCGGTTTGCCGGACAACTTCCGAAGTGAAGACTTGATCTTCGACATCGTCCCTTTCCGCTGTGGCTACCACGCACTGCTCGGACGAACCACGTTCGCTCGCTTCAATGCGGTCCCGCACTACGCCTATCTAAAGCTCAAGATGCCCAGTCCACATGGCATCATTAAAATCAACGGAAACATGGAACGCTCCCTCCGTACTGAGGAGCATACCGCGGCCATCGCGGCTGAAGTACAAAGCGGCCCGGTCAAGCCGCACACCTCATTGTCTATTAAGCCGCCGGGCTTTATTACACAAGGCCGGCCAATTCCGCATGCTGATAGCTCGGCAATTCCAGAGTTGGATTAGTAGTTTCGCCTCCATCCATCGCCATGTACATCCGCGAAATTCATACTGCGCGTCCATAATTATGCACTCAAAATACCTTGGGCATCAGTGGAGGCACAATACGGGCAGGCCTATAGTACGGTTCAACCCTATACGGCCTTCCCCTTTTCTTTAATTATTTCTTCTCTTTTACCACAGGTGAATCAAAACCTATTCATCCTACGGACTCACAAGGACTCTCTCCGAGCCCGGTTTTGTACAAATAGTCGAAGACCATTCCTCTCAAGGAATCTTTCTTTCTCAGGTGAAAGCGGCGCAGACGTGCGGCAGGAAGGTCCAAAGGATTTTGTAGAGCACAACTTCACTCAAGAACCTGTATAGGGCTCTTCCCCTTAGTCCTAGACCCCCGGCATGTAAAATGGCCTTGGTGATTATGGCACCTTCTGTAGGATTACGTTCTGGCGTATCAATTAGATTCCAGTGAACACAATTCTTATTCAGTATCGTCTTTATTTATAGACTATATTCCTTCTCTTAGTTGTCTCATGCACACACCTCAGCACAAATGGCCAGGGGCTCTATATGGCAAGATATGTGTTGCCAAATAAAAGCCCGAACAACTTCATAGCACAATTCGGCGTCCCGAGCTTGGCATTATATGCACCGGCTCCAAATCATGTCCTTGGTCAATAGTTGGGTTGCCCGGCTCCTGTGTTTGCTACCTTACGTTCCGTCTGATCGGCTAGGGCAGTAAAGGGATAACTACTGCGATTGTGTTTCTGTTCGTCCGGTTAAGCACCTTGATGTCTACTACACAACCTTCTTCTTGTAGACATTGTTGGGCCTCCAAGTGCAGAGGTTTGTAGGAAAGTAGCAAATTTCCCTCAAGTGGATGGCCTAAGGTTTATCAATCCGTGGGAGGTGTAGGATGAAGATGGTCGCTCTCAAACAACCCTGCAACCTAATAACAAAGAGTCTCTTGTGTCCCCAACACACCCAATACAATGGTAAATTCTATAGGTGCACTAGTTCGGCAAAGAGAAAAGTTCAATATGGATGGTAGATATAGGTTTCTGTAATATGAAAATATAAAACAGCAAGGTAACTAATGATAAAAGTGAGCACAAACAGTATTGCAATGCTTCGAAACAAGGCCTAGGGTTCATACTTTCACTAGTGCAAGTTCTCTCAACAAGGATAACATAATTGGATCATATAACAACCCCTCAACGTGCAACAAAGAGTCATTCCAAAGTCACTAATAGCAGAGAACAAGCGAAGAGATTATTGTCGGGTACGAAACCACCTCAAAGTTATTCTTTCCGATCAATCCATTGGGCTATTCCTATAAGTGTCACAAACAGCCCTAGAGTTCATAGTAAAATAACACCTTAAGACACAAATTAACCAAAACCCTAATGTCACCGAGATACTCCAATGTCACCTCAACTATCCGTGGGTATGATTATACGATATGCATCACACAATTTCAGATTCATCTATTCAACCAACACAAAGAACTTCAAAGAGTGTCCCAAAGTTTCTACCGGAAAGTCAAGACGAAAACGTGTGCCAACCCCTATGCAGAGATTCCCAAGGTCACGGATCCCGCAAGTTGATCACCAAAACATGCATCAAGTGAATCAATAGAATACCCCATTGTCACCACAGGTATCCCACGCAAGACATACATCAAGTGTTCTCAAATCCTTAAAGACTCAATCGGATAAGATAACTTCAAAGGGAAAACTCAATCCATTACAAGAAGGTAGAGGGGGAGAAACATCATAAGATCCAACTATAGTAGCAAAGCTCGCGGTACATCAAGATCGTGCCAAATCAAGAACACGAGAGAGAGATCAAACATATAGCTACTAGTACATACCCTCAGCCCCGAGAGTGAACTACTCCCTCCTCGTCATGGAGAGCACCGGGATGATGAAGATGGCCACCGGTGATGATTCCCCCTCTGGCAGGGTGCCGGAACAGGGTCCCGATTGGTTTTTGGTGGCTACAGAGGCTTGCGGCGGCGGAACTCCTGATCTATGTTTATTTTTGGGGCTTTCTATATTTATAGGAATTTTTGGCATCAGTCTCACGTCAGGGGGGTCTCCGAGTCATCCACGAGGTAGGGGGGCGCACCCTCCGCCCTCGTCGATGGCATGGGACTCGTCTGGCCCAACTCTTTTACTTCGGGGGCTTCTTTTGGTCCATAAAAAATCCACAAAAATTGGCAGGTCAATTGGACTCCGTTTGGTATTCCTTTTCTGTATAACTCAAAAACAAGGAAAAAAGCGTAAACCGCACTGCGCCTAGGTTAATAGGTTAGTCCCAAAAATCATATAAAATAGCATATAAATGCATATAAAACATCCTAGATGGATAATATAATAGCATGGAACAATAAAAAAATTATAGATACGTTGGAGACGTACACTGGTGCGCGTCGGTCCTAAACAAACGGTTTAAAACCCTTTTCCGCGATGGCATTTGGAACCGTCGCCAAGTGAGTGTGGGCGATAGGGGGGTCCTTCCCACACGACCCAGAAACCGCCAGGGATAGGGCCCCTACAGTACTCCTACTCATTTCTGCTCGCATTGCCATCGTAGTCGATATTTTGTGGTGCTACGTTTACGATGCGCGGCCCATCACAAACGGTTCACTATTATAGAACGTGTATGATGTGCGGCCCATCACAAATGGTTCACCGTTAAGAAGATTAGCTAATCGTCGTACGAGTGTCGGACAGGATTACGAAACGTCGGACTGTCGTAACATCATCGTACACGACAACTATCGCACAAACTATTCTGTGGTGCAACGTTTACGATGCATACTTCATCAGAAACAGTTCATGGTTGCGAATCGTGTACGATAAGGCAACTAACACAAACATTTAGTTTGCTCGCACGGTTTGTGACATTGTCTGACATCGCACACGCTTTGCAAACGGCAACTGTGTGCATGCTTGCACACGTTTCCTCTCTGTGAACCGTCTCGGATTATGGTGCATATCGCGAACGTTTGTGTTTTACCAACCGTGTGTGTCGTAACAACCTGGAGAGCGTAATTGCACCGTAATTTAATTGCCGCTTTTCCAAATTGTACCGGATTTGGATTTGAATTTGAATGTATGCTACAGCTTTATTCATATCCATCAGGTTCAAACAGCCAATGCATTATTCGATTCATAGGTAAATATGTTCAAGAATTACATAAGAACCAAATAAAGAATGATGAACCACAGTTGTATACTTGTACTATTAAAGACGGTAAAGAAAGAGGTGAAATATATTCTGGTTGCTGAACAAGGTGAAGCGGAATGCCCATATTGTGCCCTCCTCCATGCAGAAGGCACGCACGACTCTAGTCCAACCCCTTGCGATGGCTGACGCCCATCCTTCACGGTCTTCATGAAAACATCTAGATAATCTGTAGCAACCTGACCCAAAATCGGTCAAATCTCGTATGCATTCCATCCCAAGATCATGCTTTGGTACTCACAAAGACATCGATGAAATAATCAAAGTTCAATCACACCTGAATTTATTACACGATTCTCATATAGAGTCTTTATTACAATAGAATAAATTCGGCCAAAGGCCAACTCATGAGAAATAAACTACTAAAACTGCGGAAGCGTAGAAGTATAGCGAGTCCATCCGACTCAAAGGGCAATCGCCAAGCGCTGAGCGTAGCCTCACTCCCGATCGAATAAATCTACGCAACATAAGACGTTGCAGCCGTGTAGGTCAGCTTTTTTGAATAAGCTGGCAAGTCATGAAGAGAATAACAATGATAAAATTGCTAATACTATATGCATTTTGGCTGTGGGGCTCTAAGCTTCATCATTTTGCGAAAAGCCAATTTTCTCCTACTACAAAGGACTTGCTTGCAAATTACTACAAATTGTTGGTAGTTATTGAGATGGTTCCGCCAACCACCGCCCTCATTCCCAAATTATTAAGTCATAAACCCCTCAAATTAATTTATTAATTTAGTGTTGAGATTTCCGAATACTTCCAAGTTCCAGAGGCTCAAATTTTCCGTAATCGGGACACGGCTAATCGATTAGATCTTTAACTCTGCAGAGGTTTATGACTTTACCCGCAAGAATCATTCCCTCCTTTTAAGTCTTCGCACTTCATGGTGTTTGAAGACGGGCGAATGAAACAGGGTCTTCCAAAGAGTTCTTCCGCTACTGCGGTACCCATCCAATCCTACCGTTCTTCTACATCTCGTAGTACCGCCCAGCCAGCGTCACTACTAGGGTTGACCCAGCCAGAGCCCATAATGGCTTGCGGCTGCACAGTAAGCTTCCGGTCAATGGGGCATCCATCCGCCTCTTCGTGGCTGGGTGAAACTTTCCGCAAGATGTCATGGCACTTCTCCATGCATCCCGCCAACCACTGGGTTCTCTAGCGTGCCGTCAACCGCCCTCCACCCAAAGAGTGAATTCAAGTCCATCTTGATTCTTGTAGTTCATGGGGTTGTCATCATCATTGACTCTCACATCTTGCTTATGAATTTCACTCAACCAAAACCCGCTCACGAGCATAGCAAAGTAAACTACTTATTCCGGGGTCATGGTAACAAGGGATTGGTTCATCCTACCACATGATACTACTCAAGATTAATAACTTAAAATTTCAACTACTGCATGCATGGTGGGGGTGGTATAATTTCTAATGCACAAAATCATAGGTATTGAAAACAACATGATCAAGACTTGCCTTGCTGATGATCCTCGTAAGCTAGGGATTCGTAGTAGCAAGCTTCGCACTCCGGAAACTCTACCGAGACAAACAATAATCACAATAAGCATATAGCATAGGACCACATAATACAATAGCATAGTAACAAGACACACCAAAACAACAAGTCAAAACCCAAAGGAAAACTCAAAGAAAACCAACTCAAAGTTTTCCTACTTCAAACAACAACTAGAAATAGTTTTATATAACAAAAAATTTCTCAACATAACCTATTCATGGATTTATGTTACTTAACAGAAAAGAATGCACTAAGCAACTAGGAGTAAAAAGAATCAATTTAAAAGCTATTATAAAACTCCTATTAGGCCTAATTCAATTTCTATTAAGAAAAATAAAATAAAAGTTTTATTTATTATAAATAAAAGTTCATCCTATTAAGTGACAGAAACTATCCTAGAATAATCAATCACATGTGAAAAATAAATTTATTTACTAATTAAAATAATAGGAAAACAGTAGCTAGTTAATTAATTAGGATTAACAAGATTCTGCTTAAAACTATTTTTTTATTAATCCTAAAATGCCCAAATTAATTTCTATGGTTTGGCAATGTTAAAAAAGTTGGGACAAAAAGAATCATATAAAAATAATTTTCCTAGCTCATGTTATAACAGATTTACTATTCTGACTAAAACTAAATTAAAGCAATTTTGATTAATTTTAACATAGCTAATTATATTTTCTACAGAAACTATAAGAAATTTTAAACCCAACAAAAAAAGAATCACCTAAAAATATTAAACAGAATAAAAGATATGAATTTTTCAAATCAGGAACTATTCTGTTAAAACAGAAAAACGAAAATAAAGAAAAATGGCCTAATGGGCCTAACCTACGCACTGAGCGTAATATAAACTAAACGGGCCCTAGGGTTAAACGAGTCGGGCCGGGCTAAATAAAAAAAACCTAACTAAAACTTAACCGGAACTAAACCGGAGCGAACCGGTTTTTATTAAAGAACTTATTCTTCTGGGGTTCTAATCCTAGCCGTCTACGCGAGATCGGACGGGGGAGAGTAACTCCGGTGGCTTACCGGAGCTCGACGGCGGCGGCGGCGGCGGTGGCGAGTGCGCTGGCCTCTCCGGTCGTCGGGGAGGTCGGCGGAGTCGTCCGGCGGGTGCGGGGCGACGAGGGGGGAGTCTTGGTGGAGTCGACGAGGCTCGGGGGGGTCTAGGGCGACGGGCAGGCGAATGGCGGCGGAGATGAGCTCGGGCTCCGCGAGCTCGTGAGGAGGAGGAGGGTTCGGCGAGGGGCGAGGGGGGAATGGGGTGAGGGAGGGGTATAAATAGGGGGGCTCGGCTTGGCAGGGGGAATGGGGTGCGGGAGGGGTATAAATAGGGGGGCTCGGCTTGGCAAGGGGCGATCGGGAGGATCGAATCCCGATCCGTCGGGATCCGCGATCGATGGCGCGGGCGAGGCGGGCGAGGTTGAAGGAGGTGGGTCCGCCTGGCAGGTGGGGTGAGGGGCGCGCTGGGTCGGTTGGCCGAGCCAAGGAGGTTCGGGCTGGGGTGGCGGTTGGCGCTGGGCAGCTCGGTGGCTGGCTCATTGGTCAAGCGGCTGGGTCACTGGTGGGGCAGCCAAAGGCGATGCTGACCGGCGCTGAGGGGGGTTTTTTTTAAATTTTTTATTTAATAAAAACAAAACAGAGATAACTTATAAAATATAAATATTTTATATAGGACATATATATACCAAAATGATCAGGGAATATTCCTATCATTTGAACATTTTCCAAAGGCAAAATCCAAACTTTGTAAAATTCATTTTTTCAAATTCAAATAAAACTCAGGTTTGAATTCAAAACTTTTGGCATTGTTTCCTCTGATATTTTTGGAGTGTCATGTTTGCTCCTCTCATACTTTTGCTCAAGTATTTATCAGGGATAGTTTTTGAAATGATTCCCACTTGCCAAGTTTGAATTCAAATATGAAAACTCAAAACTCTTCTGAAACTTCAAATGGCATTCAAATTCAAACAGGATGCATAGATGCTTAGCTATAATTGTAAAACATTCCAAATAGGAAATTTGGGATGTTACATAATCATCGTGTTCTGGTAGAAATACTTTAAGCTTTGCATGCCCACCAATCATGTAGTTTGAGAGGTAATCTTGAGTAAACTGCTTTGGCAACCACTGCGAAGGAATAAGATTTCAGACATTGTCATCTAACACAACTCATTATGGGCAATAAAAAGAAGGCTGCAGAGTTCTTACTTACCATCCTGCAGTTCGATGTTGTCTTGGATAAAGTGTAAAAAAATAGTTTAATTGCCATCTTTGGACCCATTTTACTAACAATCTTTATCAGCTTCCTCACTTGATGCTGGTTCATCGATATCTCATTGCCTCACTTGATGCGGATCTTTACCAAAGACATATGTACTTAAAAGCACCAAGTTAATATTAGAAGCTAAACAACAATGGCACAATGATGTAGTACAACACTCTTTTATAATATGTCTATATACATCCGTATGTGGTAGTCCATTTGAAATCTCTAAAAAGACAAATATTTAGGAATGGAGGGAGTATCTTATAACATCCAATATACTCACATATTAGATGAATTAACATCTTATATTATGGGCCGAAAGGAGTTTAGTTCATTCTTAAAAATTATCTGCTGCTGTATCCACGGGTTACAGTTAATTTGAGCTAGTTCGGGCTCAAATAGCCCTAAAGTATATCTAAACATGAGGGCTAGTTTGAGATAGTTGCATCTATAACCCACCCAAAAAACTAGTATCCAACCAAAGAGGTGCTAATTGGAGCTAGTTCTCCTAGTGCATTTATTCTCAATCTAATCCTGCCATCCAAACAACTCCTTGGATGGAGTGAGTTCAGGGTTAGTAATGAGCTAGAAACTAACTCAAACCTCTAGCTAAGTTGAGTATCCAAACAGGGTTGTGTTGTTGTTGTTGTTGTTGCTACTGCTCTTCTACGTATATCTAGACATCATTAGAACATTAATGTAGCACTCTTCCTTGTTGCTATGTAGCCTAGGATTGCATATTTAGACATTAAGTACAGTGCATGTTGCTATGTACCCTCAAATATATTACATATGACCCTAGTTAACCTATGGAAAAAATGGGTTGCAGATATATTCAGTTAATAGTCCGGTTCACCGATTAGTCCCTTATCAGCCGCCGGCCTATATGGTACCAGCTACGGATATCCTGAACAGTGAGCAGATATAAGCACACAGGCTATGGGATGAAACTAACCTCGCTGGGAAACAACAGTCGTTCCCAAAATTGTCATGTGTAGGTACATCAAGAAGCATGTTAAGCACACAGGCTAAACATCAACCAAAATTACACATGGCAGACAAAATAATCTCCAAAAGATAGCTTCAGTGTGCAGCTTTAAGCATGATAGTAAAGCAAAAACAAGTGGAAAGGTGTGCTAACTGCAACAGGCCTAACATTTAACAACAAGAAAACATGGTCATTCAAACTGGTATTGTGCCGGTCTAAGTACACTGTTATGGTTAAATAAAAATGGAAAGGCGTGTTAACTACAAGATCCAGCAACCAAATGTAGTCATTCATAGTGGTATTGTTGAAACTGGTACTGATGAAATTGAACTGCATAGTTCATACTTGCACATATAGAACATCATGTTGTGAATAACTGGAATAAACAAGGCATACTACGAACAACCAAAGATAGCATTTGAAACTGAACATATGCTAACTACAAACAACCGAACAATCAAAAAACTTTAAAAGAGGCATATGCTAGCTATAACAGGCTTAACAGCAAGCAAATATATGCATTCCAATCGGTATGTTTAAAACTGGATTGATGAAATATACTACACATATAGAGCATCACGTTGTGAACAACTGAAGTAAACAAATCATGGGTTTCCTCACTTGTGATAGATGGGCTCGTTCCCGTGGGAAGAGCACGGACCCTGGATGTGCTCCATGTTGTCGCAGATGGGCTCCTTCCCCTTGGAAGAGCACAGCTGTAGGGTGCCCTCCCTGATGTCGCAGACGGACGCTTTCCCCTTGGAAGAGCAGATGGGCTCTTTCTCCTTGGAAGAGTCGGAGAGGGTGCCCTCCTCGTGGTCGTCGTCGATGAGGTCTGACTTGGAAGCTATGGATCCCAAGCCAGCGTCACAGAACGTGTCCTTCAGAAATGACAAAAGGGGCTCGATGGCGATGTAGAATGGAAAATTGTTGACAGCAAGCCAGAGGAGATCAGCGGCGGGGCCATGGATGAGATCGATAGCGGTTGAACCCGAGGGGTTGGGGTGGGCCACTTAACCTGTGACACAGCCCTCCTTTGGGTGTCGCTGTCGATGACCTTGATGTCGTAGCCGGTGGACGAGACATGCCCGCATACTCTAGCCCGCTGCTTGAGTGCCTGCCGCGAGTAATGGTCATCAGCTTCCTCGGTGACGTCGGGCGAAGAGACCACTATACACCTGTTTTGGGCCAGTCGCTCCTCGAGCTCCATAGGAAGCGTAGCCGGGCTTAGGCTGCGATGCTCTGGAGTGGGGGATGGGGATGGGGATCTGTGGGAAAGGGGGCGTTTGGCAGGCGTCATCTAAGAAACTCAGGGCGGCCTGGGTATGGAGATCGGTGGGTAAGCAACATGGGCAAACCGGTAGATGTTGACAATGGAGGCCTTGCGGCGGCGGCGGGGACTTTGCTAGGGTTTCAAGCGAGGGAGGGTGTGTGTTTGTGTGTGTGTGTGCGCGCGCGCGCGCACGCCCGAGGAGGTTTTGTGTGTGTGTGTGTGTGTGTGTGTGTGTGTGTGTGTGTGTGTGTGTGTGGAGGGGGGCGCGAGGTGTTTGAGGAAATGACGCGGGTACTAAAAATTTTACTACGCGGGAGTCAAGCACGGAGTGAAATGTCGGGCTATTGAAAATTTTGATGATAGTGCATCGCACATGGTCCGGAGATAACAACCGTCTGTTATGAAAAATAAAAACCCTCGAGGCGGGCAGATATTTTCGATGCAGGCGGGATTGGGAACAAGAAACATCGCACACGGTCCGGAGATAACAACCGTTTGTTATGAAACAGAAAAACCCTCGAAGCAGGCAGATATTTTTTAGAGGGGGAGCCTCGTGGAGTCCAATGTACTGTGTGGATGTGCGCGTGACAGGTGCACCGGCGTGGCACATGGTTAGTTTGAGTTAACCGTGTCTGTTGCATCATCCGACTTATCTAATGTTCATAAATTTGGCGAAAAATGACGCGGGAGAGAGTCAAAACATGAACACACTTGCATGTGGACCAAATTTATGTATCAAAAGGGTGGTTTGATTTTCATAATACCAAATGCAACTTCGATGTGGCACCTCTCTCGCAAAGCACATGGTATTGCTTGCTCCCATCCTCTCGTGTCGGCATGAAGGGAATCCTAAGCTATAAATGCATGCCCCCTCCCCCTCAACCGAGGTTCACCTAGCAAAGTGTGAACTAGCTAGCATCCCCCCTCCTCCCCCGTGTCGGCACGAAGGGAATCCTAATCTATATACGAATGCATGCCCCCTCCCCCTCAACCGAGGTTCACCTAGCAAAGTGCGAAGTAGCTAGCAGCCCCCCTCCTCCCTCGTGTCGACACGAAGGGAATCCTAAGCTATATATGAATGCATGCCCCCCAACCGAGGTTCACCGTAGCAAAGTGCGAAGTAGCTAGCAGCCCCCTCCTCGTGTCGGCACTAAGGGAATCCTAAGAATGCATGCCCCCCAACCGAGGTTCACCTAGCAAAGTGTGAAGTAGAGCTAGCAGCCCCCTCCCTCGTGTCAAGACGAAGGGACTCCTAAGCTATGAATGCATGCCCCCCAACCGAGGTTCACCTAGAAAAGTGCGGCAGCTAGCAGACCCTCCCTCGTGTCGGCACAAAGGGAATCCTAGCTAAGCTATGAATGCATGCCCTCCCCCCCCAACCGAGGTTCACCCTAGAAAAGTGCGAAGTAGCTAGCAGCCACCCCTCCCTCATGTCGGCACGAAGGGAATCCTAAGCTATGAATGCACATGCCTCCCCCCAACCGAGGTTCACCTAGCAAAGTGTGAAGTAGCTAGCAGCCCCCCTTGTGTCGGCACGAAGGGCATCCTAAGCTATGAGTATGCCCCCCCCCAACCGAGGTTCACCTAGCAAATGGCAAGTAGCTAGCAACCCCACCCCCTCGTGTCGCCATGAAGGGAATCCTAATTAAGCTATGAATGCATCCCCAACCGAGGTTCACCTAGCAAAGTGCGATGTAGCAACCCCCCCCACACACACACTTTCAACAAGGGGCCGAGAGGCATATATCTCACCAAGATGGATTGTAAAACGGGCCAAGAATAATCCACCTTGGTCATACAACCTCTCTCTTATTGTTGGTCAAAGTGATGTCCATCCTTGCGACCCCGGAGATGGGCTAGCTCGCCAATAATCACGCAAGTAGCTAGTCCCCGAAGACAACCACTGCATGCGTGTGGCCCAAACATATGTATGGAGAGGTGTGTTTTTGAGTAACAATGAACAACTTTGATGTGGCACCGTGATTTCAAACTAGAAATCCCCACACTGAGTGAGGGTTAGGTTGACGATGCATATGTATGTTACACCACACTTCAAGCCAACGACGGGGATTCATATATGCATGCATGCGTGCATAGTATATGCGCTCAAACTTAATTAAGTCTGAATCTCACCATGACCTATACTATGATAACACCAACCAAATGAAGAATCCGCCATGGTAACATATCTTGTTGTTGGTCAAGGTGATCATGGATGTCCACGCGGGCCCACGAATATATAGGCTTGTCGCCGATAACCACATGAGGGAGTGTATCATTCGAAGGCAACCACTACATGCATATGTATGGAGGTGATGCGTGCATGCATGCATGTTTGAATACACAACATTGATCTGGCGTGCGTGTCAAAAATCGTACACTAGCTCCCCACAGAGAGCGAGATCGATTCATGATGGTGTCGTTGTACTAGCCACTTCGACTTGATGGGAGGGATTCATGCGTACACATGCATATGTGTGTGCTCAAAGTGTATCATGCATGTCATCCCAGAGCAAAAATAATAATCCCCTCCTAAGTCAAATTAACCTCTCTTGTTGTCAGGCAAAAAGAAGTGATGGACCAAGCGGGCCCACAGATGGAAAGCATCGATATCGCTGATAACCGCTTAAGTGGGTGCGAGAGGACAACCACCACCGCTTTGCATGTGGGCCAGACATATATATGTTGAATACCCAAAATGCACAACTTTGATGTGCCACATGCCTCAAAAACCGTAAACCATGCACCCACACAGAGCGAGGTTCATATCAAGCATACTACATATGATGATCCCCTTCCCCCTCTTCATTATATGCTCTTGCAGTAATATATGTACAACCCAAAAGAATCCTCATCGGTGGTGGAATTAATTAACCTCTCCCGATGTAGGTCAAAGTGATGCATGCATGCATGCATCGACGATGGCCTCGTGGGCCCACAGATGGAAGCGTCACACATGAGTGTCCTAGCTAGGATATATATGCATGTGGCCCAAAAAAGGTGTTGTGTGATGTTTGAATAACCAATTTCACAATTTTGATGTGGCACATGCCTCGGTAACCAAAAAGTCCCGACACTAAGTGAGGTGTACTTGTTCACGGACGCATACGTATAGTATATATGCTAGTCCCCTCCCACCTCTTTGACGCGTACTATATACCACCATAACACAAACAAAAAAGATTATACCTTGCTGGTCAAATTAACCTCACTGCCGGCTGTTCGTGAAAGTGATGGACGACGACCTCACGGGCCCACAAAAAGTGTCACAAGAGAGTATCGAGTGTCGTGTAGGACAACCATCGACTGCATGTGGCCAAAAAAATTATGTATGAAAGGGTTGTGTAATGTTTTAAATAATGATTTCATGACTCTAATGTGGCACTAGCCTGCCTAACAAAACGGCCAACCCACACAGTGGCTCACAAATCGTAGTGTACTGCGAGCCACCCGCCACCCGCAGACGCACACACCCACACACACACCGCGAATCCACCGCAACTACGATGCATGCTAAATTAATTATCCCGTGGTGAACATACATGTTACCAAAGGAGAGGGACGTTTTAATTTCAAAAAATTCACAGAGATCATTAAGACGTTTTAGTACATTGATTGATTGATTTTCTATGGGTATAATGTGCAAAAATCAAATTTGAGCTACATGCACACGTGACAGTGCACCTAGATGGATTCCAAAAACACATGTGTCTCACTAGGTGCATGTTTACTCCCCGTGCAACAAATTTCAAACATTGAGAATCTTGATTTTTAAATTCTAGTACATCCAAAACTTATTTGAAGTTCATGAAACTTATCATGTTGTCATATCGACACCGACCAGTTTTGATGTAATCTTTATCTAATTACAGACGAGAGATTATTAATAATTGGGGACCAATATCCCAAACGGATTATTTATTCGAACCGTGAGTGTTAGACCAACAATGGATACGTGCCATGCTTCGGTTAAGCAATAAAGCGACAACATTAATCATCCAAATAGAAAAACAATATACGTGCCGCCGCGCGACCCGTGTGGCGTGCTAGCATGCGTGAGTTGACGGGACGCATGCGAGCAGTCGCCGCGCAGGCAGACGGGGGGCGTGCGTGCAGGTGTGTGAATTGACAGAGGCGTGCTCACTCCGCAGTGTCATCGGGAGGTCTATGAGTAGCTGTGTGAAACTTTGGTAGGCATGCCAACAGTCCGGTGCACAGGCTCACCGGGAGGCGAGCCATCGGTTTGACCGCCGCCCGCCTCTCTCCCACAATTCCCACCACTCCATATTAATGGTGCGCCCGAGCGGCCGCACCCCCCCATCCTCATTACGCACACACAATCCTCTCTCTCCGCTTGCAACCTCGACGCCGCTCTCAGTCCACAAAGCCGTCAGTGTATGAGGATGCCATCGAAGCGCCCCATCGGAGGGAGTGGTGACGCCGGGGCTACTAAAGCACTAGAGCACGGTGTGGAGATGGAGATAGAGGTTGCCGTCACCGCCGGCGAGTTATCGCTGCACCCTGACATCGTCGACGGCGTCGAGCTTCCACAGCCGGAGGCGGAGTTCCACACCAACTCCGACGACGACTCCGATGACCACTCCGGCGACGACTCTGACGACGACGAACAACCGGTTAGTCATCTATACCCATTTATGTGTCAGATAGATCATATGGTTTCTCTGGTTACTCCTACCTCCCCCTTTTTGGAATACAAATCCTGTGATTTTGAATGACCTACATATGTTTGTGCCATTATTTTCTTCAAGATTGGTCTGTACATAGACGACTGTGCTTAAAAATCGAACCATAATCTCTGAATATGTATAAATAAATATCCATAAATTCCTAATCCTACTTCACGGCATGTAATCAATGATTTGATGCCAAATTTGTTTTACTATATGTATAGGTGCTGTCTGACGATGTGGACAGCGAGGATGAAGATGCCCAGAGGAGGAACAAGAGGCGAATCCTGACGGAGATTTATGCGGGAATGCATAACAGGCATATTAGGACCTGGAACGACGGCTATGGACGCCCATTTTGCAACCAAAAGATTCATGACGCGTATCTAAGTGTTCTTGCTCATGCAAGAGGACGAGCCGTTGGCTCCTTCAAGTAGAAGTATTCTCGCAGGGTGGCGCACGGCGCGTACGCCGAGTACCTGGAGAAGCTTCAGGATTGTGCCGGCCGCATATGAGATGACATGTGGGATGGATCGAACTATGTACGCTTGACTATGCTTAATGACGGTTGAACTATGTACTTATGGTTGAACTAGGATTATGTACGTGTACGCTTATTATCTATGTCTGAGTATATTAAATATTTCGCCAAATTTTGGTAAAAATTACAATGGGGGACCAATAAACCAGGACAGAGGTATTACGTCAATCACACACGGTTCCCAAAATTGGGACCGTGTGCAATGACTATCATTTTTCCTGCTGCGTCAATCACACACGGTTCGCTCTAGCAAACCGTCACCCCAAAAATTCTTTGTGGGACAGAAAACCCTCACCACCCAATTCAAAAATGAAAAAAGAAAACCCTCACCATCCCCACATCACAAAAACCCTCACCCCACCCGCCACCCACCTCGGCCCCTCCGGTACGTTCCCCATTCACACCTGCACAAGCTCCTCCGCGTCTATTACATGGCACCGCCTATCGCGGCGGTAAACACTTAGCTCGACGCCTGCCGCCGCCGCCAGGCTGCCGACAAAGCCCGCCACATTTCGCCACTTCCGCTTGCTGCCGCCTATTGTCATCGACTTTCTCGACGCGGCACGCGGTCGATCCAGCTCCGCTCGGTTGGGGAATCTGCCGTACTGAGGGTTCTTTCTCATGGACGACAAGGTAACTAATTTAACGAGATATTATCTCATCTCTTAGTTCATCTGCCTCCTTTAATCACCCGGCGGAAAGCGCCGTGAATTCATTTTTATTCGAGCTGATTTGAGGGTTTTATTTCATTCATAGAATGTACAGTGTGCCGATACTTCAGGACTTGGCGACCGCCGCCAGAGACTCCATCTCATTGTACCAGATAACTTGAGGACGCGTGCGGTATGTTCAATCTCACCCTAAATCGGTTGGCATAGCCTACTTTCCTGAACATAGTCTAAATATTGCTACATTTGGATAAAAGTTGCCACATGCACCATATACGTCAAAAGGGATTTTCCCCCCTCTTCTTTCTATATTAGGCAAATTAATGATGTATTGTTCTTTCGATTACTATCATATTTCCATGACATCATGTTTACCCTATCTGTTTAATTATAGACTTTTGTCCTTCGATTTCAACTACTGTACAGTTCTTTCAATTTGGGCCCATATTTGCATGTTACCATATATTTTCTTTAACAACCCTACCATTTTCTGCAGGACATCCCTTGCTATGCAACAGATTATGTAGTGCACAATTTTTCCCTTTACATACATCAAGGCTCCACGAATGTCATACAACGCACAAACCATGGATTTACAATCGTTGCTACTGTAAGACTTGATGAACGTGGTGACTCCTATTTTGGCACTGGCTTTTGGAATGAAATTGCAAATTTTTATGTACTGAATGCTGGCACTAAAATTGCACTGCACATAGAAGGGCCTGGTCATGAGATATATACTAACTTCCCCGACAAAATCATCCATCCAGACTTTGTTCGAAGTAAGTTTTATTTTCAACTATCTGCATATGTTGACTTACCCAGCAATGTCAAATGAATTGTGTAGTATTTAAGCAACCAATTGTTATTCCCTTATCTTACTATATTCCTACCTAATAACTTCAGTTACCAATACACTTTTCTATTGCCCTGTTTTAACTAAATATTCTTTGTACTCCCATTTCTATCAGAAAGCGCTGCTGACAAGGAGACTCCAGAGGTGGAGAACGGGGCTGCCAACAAGCGGAGGTGGGGCGAGCTAGAACCGCAAGCGACTCCAGCAAGCCTAGACTTAATCAGCAGCCTCCCTGATGATATGTTGAGAGTCATCATCTCCCTTCTCCAATCAAATATGGGGCACGGAGAACCCTCCTTTCCTGGCGGTGGCGCCCCTATGGAACTCCAGCCCTCTCAACCTCATCGACACCCACGAGCTCTACCATGGCTATCGCAAAAGCTTGGACGCATTCTCCAAGATCCTCGGCAGTCACCTTGGCCCAACCAAAGTCCTTGAATGGGCAAGTTCCGTTCCAACGACAAGGACCGAGCCAAGCTTGACGACTGGTTCCGTTTCCCCGCCCTAGATCAGCTCGAGGAGCTCACATTTGATGATGGGCATATGCGGTCGTTGCCAACATCCGCACTCCGCCTCGCGCCCACGCTGCGCGTCACCAACTTCAGGAACTGCCATTTCCCGCCCCTTAATGACGCGCCCGCTCCTATTCTACCACGACTGAAGCACCTCGAGCTCGTCGCCGTCTGCCTCTCAAAGGGTGACATGGAGCGCCTGCTCTATGGCTGTACTACACTCGAGTACCTTCGTCTTCAGGTGATCAATGGGTTGAGTACCTTCCACATCACCTCCATGACTCTCCGGACTATTTATGTGTGTTGCTGGTGCAGCAGGAAGACATCACAAAAGGTGGACCATGGTATGGTCATCCAGGACACGCCTGCACTTGAGAGATTACTTGTAGTTGATCAAGAAGGTCCAACAAGAATCAATGTCATTTCTGCGCTGAAATTGACAGTGGTGGGCTACTCGTCTGACAAATACTCCGAACTTGTTGTTGGATCCACACCCGTTCAGGTACAACAACCGCCTTCTACCTCTCCTTCTACAAATTAACATTATTTCTAATTTTGAAGATGTTTGTTTGTCTGTCATTCAGAAAATGATTCCGACAAGCTTGACCCCAAATCATGCATGTGAAGGTCTTGGCAAGAGAATCTATCGGGCCCGACACAGGAGCAAGTTGTCGGCTTCGAGATGCTTTCCATGCCTGGAGAAGCTATATATCGAGGTGATGTTCCTTTCCTGTTAAATGTTAACCATAAGGGAGTTCAATTTGTGACACCTTTTTCCATGTTTACAATGACAATGTACTACGATTCATCAAGGTTCTTTTGGAGGATTTCAGACATACATGCCCCCCCATATTGGTTGCTTGATCCATATGGTTACAATCAATAAGCATTTCTCCTTTGGATTCATCTCTACTAGTTTTCTTAGGGAACTTTTCATCCACTCCAACCTCTTGTGAAGAAGGCTACATTTTTCTAGAATGTAATCAAATGCCCATGTTAATCATGTCAGATCGAAGATGGCATGTTAGTGCATTTTACAAATCCTGCAAACCAAATAGCTAGTCCTGTAGTAATGTTCAAAACTGCATGTAGGCACTAACACGTTTTCTTCTTTTGCAGATAAGATTAGGCAAAGTGGTGGATAATGTGATACAGTAAAACAATCACGTCGAATGCCTAGATCTGCATCTCTCAGAAATTACTTTGAACACCTACCGAGGGACCTTACCGGAGATTATATTCGCCATGTTCTTTGTTCTCAGCGCAAGGGTGCTGAAGGAAATGAGGTTTGCCCTACATTTATTTCGCAAAAATGAATGGTCTGTTGATCGGCGCCGGCGCCTGTGGCACAATGGAGTAGGCTCCAAAAATGCTGAATTTCATTTTGGAACTTCAGATGACAGAGTAATCGGAAGTCATCGGGTCAACCCCATACATGACTTCTCAGTGGCTGACCCCTTTGCAAAAATTGTGAGGTTTCGAAGCCAGACTTAGAAGCGGTGATATTAGTTTGAACCTCTCTGATATCCATGTTCAGCGCATCAGCACGAGCGTTTGCAGCTGATGAGCTGAATTTCATTTCTAATATCAGTTTGAACCTTGTAATCTTTGAATTTGAGCCATATAACTCTGGAATTTGAACCTTGTAACATTTCGAGCTTTTGTGGCACAATCCTTGAAATGGCATCGTATGAGACTCGTATATTGCTAGCACTACTTTGACCTTAATATGCAATGGTCTTAGATTTTATTAACCATTCTCGAATCAGTTTACCTTCTCGATCTCACAAAGACACGATCTCAGATAGCTAACTCGATCGCGATCTTCGACATTATTGCACACAGTTGGTTTCTTCCACCGTGTGCACTGTAGAGTGCAGAATTAATTATCGCACTTGAGTGTCCACGCCTGGGGTGCGGTGTTGTCAAGCGTGCACTGGATTCTGGAACCCTCCGCTATGAACACTGTGACAAGACGTGACGATTACAGGCCGGCCGGCCCCCATTTATTATTACAGCGGCCATTTAACCTACCCTTGTGTCTCTTCAACCTTTCGATCGCGCCCCACCATTGCAAGAAGCACACCCACCCTAAGAAATTCTTAGAGGGTATCCTGCGCGGCTCCGATGGCGCTCTGAGCGGCTGCCGACGACAAGCAGCAGTTCACCATGCGTGTCGTGGTGGACACCACAGAAGGCTCATGGACCTCTCGGCGGTGTACACCAATGACCTGGTCTGGGCGGAGAACTCCATCCACATCATAGAGTTGTTGCTTGCCGAGGAGAAGTACAAGGTGGTCGGGTTCGACCTCGAGTACACCTGCACTCGTGCCGGGTCTCTTCCCAAGGTCACCGTCGCCCAGATGTGCGTGCGCCACCACGTCCTCGTCTACCACTACTGCCTGGCCACAAGACCTTGCGAACGTTTCGCCAGGTTTGTCAACAGCTCCCACTACATGTTTGCTAAGGTGGACATCACCAACGATGTAAAGGCGCTCGAGAGTTAGGGCATCGCCTGCCAGAATCTTGTCGACATCCAGGGCCAATACAAGATCTAGGGCAGCAAGGAGCATGAGAAGGACTCACTGGTTCACCTCGCCAAGGCCATCATCGACCCCTACTACAGAGACATGAAGGATTCGTGCAACAAGGACAAGCGTGTCTGGCACTCGGCCTGGATGGAGAAACTCGACAAAGCTCACGTCGTGTACGCGGCCAAGGAGGCGTACACGAGCTATGACATGCACCGGCAGATCGTTGACATGAGGAAGTCCCTCCTTCCCCAAAACGGACAGGGATCCAGCCAGAAGCAGAGCAATGGCAAGCATCATCGCAACAATAAGTAGATGATTAGATCCTCGTTTCTCCTACTTTAGTATGCATGTAATTGCTTACTTTGGTGTGTGAAAATGTTATGTGTGTAGTCACTTGTGTAATTGTATGCTTAATTTGGTTATGCAATGCTGTCTTTTTAAGTATATATGTTGATGCTTTGTAGACAGAGCGTAGATGGTGTGCGGACAAAGAAAATCACATCGCACACGGACTAAACAATGGAACCGGTGGTGATGTTTTCATCAATCACTCACAATTGTATACCAGCAATCGTTTTCTCACAACACACACGTCTTATTAGCAGCAACCGTCTGTGTTCTTTTCGGTCTTCAGACACATTTCTGATTACAAACCTGTTTGCCACGTATCACACACATCTTGTTAAGTTGAACCATTTCTGTTCTCATGTCTCAACGCAAACAGTTCATCCGAGTGAACCGCATGCCGTATATTGCGCACACCTTTGATCTAGCGGACCGTTTGTTTTGTGTTGCCTAATCACAAACAGTTCATCCGAGTGAACCGTATGTTGTGTATCGCACATGCCTCCATCTGGCTGCCTGTTTCTTTTGTTCCTCCTCATCGCAAACAGTTCATTGAACTAAACCGTATGCCCTTCATAACACATGCAACTAAAACCTGAACCATATTTGATGCATCCGTCATCGCAAATATTTTACACATTTCTGACGGCTTTCATACAGCACCGTTTGCGATTATGGCATCGCACACAGTTTCTCGAAGGGTCTCTGATCGTAGTGTCGCGTTAGCAGCATCTTGCAGTAGTGGTATCAAGCATCCCAAAGCTTAATTCCTGCTCGTCCTCAAGTAGGTAAATGATAAACAAATTGATGTGGAATGCTACCTAACATATTTATCCATGTAATTCTCTTTATTGTGACAAGAATATTCAGATCCATAAGATTCAAAACAAAAGTTTAATTGATATAAAAATAGTAATACTTCAAGCATACGGACAAAGAAATCATGTCTTCTCAAAATAACATGGCCAAAGAAAGCTATCCCTACAAAATCATATAGTCTGGCTATGCTCTATCTTCATCACACAAAATATTTAAATCATGCACAACCCCGGTTTCAGCCAAGCAATTGTTTCATACTTTATTATTCTCAAACTTTTTCAACTTTCACGCAATACATGAGTGTGAGCCATGGACATAGCACTATACGAGGAATAGAATGGTGGTTGTGGAGAAGACAAAATGAGAAGATAATATCACATCAACTAGGTGTATCAATAGGCTATGGAGATGCCCATCAATAGATATCAATGTGAGTGAGTAGGGATTGCCGTGCAACAGATGCACTAGAGCTATAAGTGTATGAAAGCTCAAAAAGGAACTAAGTGGGTGTGCATCCAACTTTCTTGCTCATGAAGACCTAGGGCATTTGAGGAAGCCCATCGTTGGAATATACAAGCCAAGTTCTATGATGGAAAATACCCACTAGTATATGAAAGTGACAACACAGGAGACTCTCCATTATGAAGATCATGGTGCTACTTTGATGCACTAGTGTGGTAAAAGGATAGTAGCATTGCCCCCTCTCTCTTTTTCTCTCATTTTTTTGTTTTCTCTTTTTTTTTGGGGGGGGGGGGCTCTCTTTTTTTCGTCCAGAGTCTCAACCCGATTTGTGGGGGAATCATAGTCTCCATCATCCTTTCCTCACTGGGACAATGCTCTAATAATGATAATCATCACACTTTTATTTACTTACAACTCAAGAATTAGAACAAAATATGACTCTATATGAATGCCTCCGGCGGTGTACCGAGATGCGCAATGACTCAAGAGTGACATGTATGAAAGAATTATGAAAGATGGCTTTGCCACAAATACGATGTCAACTACATGATCATGCAAAGCAATATGACAATGATGAAGCGTGTCATAATAAACGGAACGATGGCAAGTTGCATGGAAATATATCTCGGAATGGCTATGGAAATGCCATAATAGGTAGGTATGGTGGCCGTTTTGAGGAAGGTAAATGTGGGTGTAAGGTACCGGCGAAAGTTGCGCGACACAAGAGAGGCTAGCAATTGTAGAAGGGTGAGAGTGCGTATAATCCATGGACTCAACATTATTCATAAAGAACTCAGATACTTATTGCAAAAATCTATAAGCCATCAAAACAAAGTACTACACGCATGCTCCTAGGGGAAGGGTTGGTAGGAGTTAACCATCGCGCGATCCCGACCTCCACTCATAAGGAAGACAATCAATAAATACCTCATGCTCCAACTTCATCACATAACGGTTCACCATACGTGCATGCTACGGGAATCACAAACTTTAACACAAGTATCTCTCAAATTCACAACTACTCCACTAGCATGACTCTAATATCACCAACTTCAAATCTCAAAACAATCATAAAGAATCAAACTTCTCATAGTATTCAATGCACTTTATATGAAAGTTTTTATTATATCCCTCTTGGATGCCCATCATATTAGGAACTAATTCATAACCTAAGCAAATTACCATGCTGTTCTAAAAGACTCTCAAAATAATATAAGTGAAGCATGAGAGTTCATCTATTTCTTCAAAATATAACCACCATCGTGCCCTAAAAAGATATAAGTGAAGCACTAGAGCAAACGACAAACTACTCTGAAAGATATAAGTGAAGATCAATGAGTAGTTGAATAATTATGTAACTATGTGAAGACACTCTAACATTTAAGAATTTCAGATCTTGGTATTTTATTCAAACAGCAAGCAAAACAAAATAAAATAAAATGACGCTCCAAGCAAAACACATATCATGTGGTGAATAAAAATATAGCTCCAAGTAAGGTTACTGATGAACGAAGACGAAACAGGGGATGCCTTCCGGGGAATCCCCAAGCTTAGGCTCCTGGTTGTCCTTGAATATTACCTTGGGGTGCCTTGGGCATCCCCAAGCTTAGGCTCTTGCCACTCCTTATTCCATAGTCCATCGAATCTTTACCCAAAACTTGAAAACTTCACAACACAAAACTCAACAAAAAACTCATAAGCTCCGTTATTATAAGGAAATAAAATTACCACTTTTGGTACTGTTGTGAACTCATTCTTTATTTATATTGGTGTAATATATACTATATTCCAACTTCTCTATGGTTCGTACCCTCCGATACTACTCATAGATTCATCAAAATAAGCAAACAACACATAGAAAACAGAATCTGTCAAAAACAGAACAGTCTGTAGTAATCTGTAACTCTCGAATACTTCTGTAACTCCAAAAATTCTGAAATGAATTGGTGGACGTGAGGAATTTGTCTATTAATCTTCTTCAAAAATTTACTACTCTCCACATAAGCAAAATTCTTCTCATTTGGAATAGTGGGAGTATCATAAGAAACTCGAATACTATAAATTATTTACACATTAAAAGAGTAATGTTCAGAAAAAGGGTAATTGTAATCATGACAAGTTTTATAAATATAATCATCATTAATTTTTATAGCATAAATGTCATCACAATAATCATCATAAGTAGCAACTTTGTTCTCCTCATAATCAATTGAAACCTCTTCCAAGATAGTGGAATCATTACTAAATAAAGTCATGACCTCTACAAATCCACTTTCATAATTGTCACAATAAGATTCAACACCCTCCAAAATAGTGGGATCATTACTTCCTAAAGTTGACACTCTTCCAAACCCACTTTCATTAATATAATCATCATAAATAGGAGGCATGCTATCATCATAATAAATTTGCATATCAAAACTTGGGAGGTTAAAAGTATCATCTTCATAAAACATAGCATCCCCAAGCTTGGGACAAACATTAATTGAAGGAAATAAATTCTCAAACATGTCATTCTCATCAAACATAGCATCCCCAAGCTTGGGCCTTTGCATATCATAAGCATAATCACTCTCATCATTAATAGTATGGATAGCACCAATAGTATAGCGATTATCATCATCACAATGAGTAATAGGAGCAACATCATTTGGGAGGGATACCTTTTTACCTTTGCTTCTCCATATTTTCTTTTTCTTCTTCACATTATGTGTGGGTTTAATCCTCTTTTTGGAGCTCCTTATTAATGAGATTGGTTGAATAGAAAGCTCCTCCTCGTTACCTGATTCATCATAAAAAGAATAGGAGGATACGGGGAAACCTCTTCCCTTTCATTAGTATTCTCTTCATCTTCTATTTGTTTTATTATCTTTATGTAATTGGCAATATAATGATTTTCAATGCAATTCACTGCACAATACATATAAATTTCCTCTAGATCAAAATTAAGAACTTTATCAAGGACAAATTCTGGAAGATCCTTAGTTATACGTTTCATTTCTTCATAACCCACAAGCAAACTAAGTTCATTATGATGTGCAAGGGAAATCAAGTCATCACAACTTTTGGACACGATTCGATCATGAAACAATTTGCATTGGAGATTTAAATGATCACGTTCATTGCAAAGTTCACAAGGATGGCAAAGAAATTTTAAATTTTCAGCACAAGCATCTAGCCTCTCTTGCAACCATTTAGTTTCTAAATACTTATGCCTCTCGCAAAATCTATCTTCCCTATTTGGTGTGTGCTTGCAAGCTCTATGCACTCCACAAAAATTGACATGCTTATAAGAGACATTTTTATCATTACTAGTGCAATCATCATTACTACTATGGATATTCAAAGAGTTCATACTAACAACTTTGCAATCATGCTCATCATTCAAAGATTGTATGCCAAACATTTTATTGCATTCTTCTTCTAACACTTTGGCACAATTATCGGAATCCTTATTTTAACGAAAGACATTAAAAAGATGCAGCATATGAGGCACCCTCAATTCCATTTTCTTTTTGTAGTTTTCTTTTACAAACTAACTAGTGATAAAACAAGAAACTAAAAGATTCGATTGCAAGATCTAAATATATACCTTCAAGCACTAACCTCCCCGGCAGCGGCGCCAGAAAAGAGCTTGATGGCTACTACACAACCTTCTTCTTGTAGACGTTGTCGGGCCTCCAAGTGCAGATGTTTGTAGGACAGTAGCAAATTTCCCTCAAGTGGATGACCTAAGGTTTATCAATCTGTGGGAGGCGTAGGATGTAGATGGTCTCTCTCAAACAACCCTGCAACCAAATAACAAAGAGTCTCTTGTGTCCCCAACACACCCAATACAATGGTAAATTGTATATGTGCATTAGTTCGGTGAAGAGATGGTGATACATGTGCAATATGGATGGTAGATATAGGTTTTTGTAATCTGAAAATATAAAAACAGCAAGGTAACTAATGATAAAAGTGAGCACAAACGGTATTGCAATGCTTCGAAACAAGGCCTAGTGTTCATACTTTCACTAGTGCAAGTTCTCTCAACAAGGATAACATAATTGGATCATATAACAATCCCTCAACGTGCAACAAAGAGTCACTCCAAAGTCACTAATAGCGGAGAACAAACGAAGAGATTATTGTAGGGTACGAAACCACCTCAAAGTTATTCTTTTAGATCAATCCATTGGGCTATTCTTATAAGTGTCACAAACAGCCCTAGAGTTCGTAGTAAAATAACACCTTAAGACACAAATCAACCAAAACCCTAATGTCACCTAGATACTCCAATGTCAGCTCAAGTACCCGTGGGTATGATTATACGATATGCATCACACAATCTCAGATTCGTCTATTTCAACCAACACAAAGACCTTCAAAGAGTGCCCCAAAGTTTCTACCAGAAAATCAAGACGAAACGTGTGCCAACCCCTATGCATAGATTCCCAAGGTCACGGAACCCGCAAGTTGATCACCAAAACATACATCAAGTGAATCAATAGAATACCCCATTGTCACCACGGGTATCCCACGCAAGACATACATCAAGTGTTCTCAAACCTTAAAGACTCAATCCGATAAGATAACTTCAAAGGGAAAACTCAATCCATTACAAGAAGGTAGAGGGGGAGAAACATCATAAGATCCAACTATAGTAGCAAAGCTCGCGGTACATCAAGATCGTGCCAAATCAAGAACACGAGAGAGAGAGATCAAACACATAGCTACTAGTACATACCCTCAGCCCCGAGGGTGAACTACTCCCTCCTCGTCATGGAGAGCGCAGGGATGATGAAGATGGCCACCGGTGATGATTCACCCCTCGGGCAGGGTGCCGGAATAGGGTCCCGATTGGTTTTTGGTGGCTACAGAGGCTTGCAACGGCGGAACTCCCGATCTAGGTTTCTTTTCGGGGGTTTCTGTATTTATAGGAATTTTTGGCGCCGGTCTCACGTCAGGGGGGTCTCCGAGTCATCCACGAGGTAGGAGCGTGAACCCAGGGGGTAGGGCACGCCCTCCACCCTCGTGGATGGCTCAGGACTCTTCTGGCCCAACTCTTTTACTTTGGGGGCTTCTTTTGGTCCATAAAAAATCCACAAAAATTGGCAGGTCAATTGGACTCCGTTTGGTATTCCTTTTCTCTAAAACTCAAAATCAAGGAAAAAACAGAAACTGGCACTCGGCTCTAGGTTAATAGTTAGTCCCAAAAATCATATAAAATAGCATATAAATGCATATAAAACATCCTAGATGGATAATATAATAGCATGGAACAATCGAAAATTATATATACGTTGGAGACGTATCACACCTCAGTAGAGAAAGCCAAAAACTGACTGTCATGATGCGGCGAGAGCTGGTCAGCCACCCGGTGATTTATTAAAATCTTTATAGATTTTTTCCGTACTGCACGAAGGAATGCTTGCCGGTCACATATGTAACGCATCCGCATCCGGATAGCCGCGTACATACCAGGGGCTACCTCGTAGACCCATCGTCAAATTCCTATGGCTAAGTGAGAGTGGTAAAGCCTCATAGTCCGATTGCCTAGTTCGCCGCACTGACACCTCCTTTACGGACCAAGACGTTGGGTCAAGTGTGAACATGTGCTATTCTGAACACCCCCATAGTATCTACGTGGGGGCTGAAGCCGACGACTGGAAAACTCTCAGGAATATAACAACGGCTGCATAGGAGGATAGAACTTTCAGATAAATACACAAATGTATCGCAAGGCTTTAACACATAATGTAAACGTCCAGGCGGTTCAGGTACATTCATTCGAACATAATGTCCTTTGAGCACTGACCCTCTATCAAGCGGGCGCCCTCTAAGACGTCGTGTAAGTAGCACTCCAGCGTGCGGTGGTCCTTGCCTCCAGGCGGGCCCTTAACTACAACATCGGCGGCCTTCATCTTCGCCCAGTACATCTTGACGCTGGCAAAGGCCATCCGTGCACCTTCTATGCACACGGACCGCTTGACTGCATCGATTCGCGACACTGCATCGACAAGTCACCGCACCATGCCGAAATAGCTGCTCGGAATAGGTTCGGCTGGCCATAACCGAACTATGACGTACTTCATGGCCGCTCCAGACATCTTATGCAGCTCGGCCCACTGCGCCACTTGGTTGTTTAGCAGCGCCGGGCACTCCTGCGCCGTGAACTGTGTCCAGAATAGCTTCTCTGTCGCATATCCCTCCTGAGTCTGGAAGAATTGCGCGGCGTCGGCGGCACTCTTCGGAAGATCCACAAAAGCATCTGGAGAACTCCACAATCGATTAAGCTAGGCATATCTCTGATCGCCAAACTTAGTCTGTAAAAGAAAGGGCTTACCAGCCGCTATCTGTCCGGCCTGTCGGATCTCCTCATGAGCCGCTCTCAATTCGAACCGCGCGTCTTTGGCCTCCTGAAGGGCCTTGTCGAGTTCGGTTGCCTTGGCTTTATTCTCCTTCTCGAGGGACTCGCATTTGCGGGCGGTGTCCTTGAGCTCTTGCTCTATGATGGATATCTGCTCCTCGCATTGGCGCCGGGTGGCTTGTTCGGCCTTCAACTCCGCAACCGCTTTATCAATGGCTGCATTGCTCACCCTAGCCTGTTCCTTGGCCCGGGTAAGTTCACCCCTGAGGGTCTCAACCTCAGCAGCGCCATCTGCAGTTATGCAAAAAACAGCGTCTGAATTTCAACCTAGTGTTCGCACATTCATATAGGCATAAAAGGGATGTTCGAAGCATACCTTGCGCTTCGTCGAGCCGCTTGTTAATGAGGACAATGTTCTCATCGGCCAGCTTCAGTTTCTACTTTAGTTCGGAAACCTCTGCGGCCTAGGCAGTTGCCGCTAACAGTGAAGCCTGTTTTTTCAATTAAATAAGTATATTACTTCCCTCAGATACCTATAGATCCTCTGTTCGCCCTTCTTCATGGGCCAACCAGAGTCTCAGGGGCTACTATCTATATACAGGCGTATTGACATTACATCGCATACCTCGAAGCCTGTTAGTAAGCTCGTGAAGGCTTCATTTAGTCCGCTTTTGGAGGACCGAATCTTCTCAACCACCGTACCCATCAAGGTACGGTGCTCCTCCAAGACGGATGCACTTTGCAGTACGTCCATCAGGGTGTCCGGTGATACGTCTCTGTCGTATCTACTTTTCCAAACACTTTTGCCCTTGTTTTGGACTCTAACTTGCATGATTTGAATGGAACTAACCCGGACTGACGTTGTTTTCAGCAGAATTGCCATGGTGTTATTTTTGTGCAGAAATAAAAGTTCTCAGAATGACCTGAAAATCAACGGATAATTATTTTGGAATTAATAAAAAATACTGGCAAAAGAATCAAGGCCAGGGGGCCCACACCCTGTCCACGAGGATGGGGCCGCGCCTACCCCCCCCCCTAGGCGCGCCCCCTGCCTCGTGGGCCCCCTGGAGCTCCACCGACCTCAACTCCAACTCTATATATTCGTGTTCGGGGAGAAAAAATCAGAGAGAAGGATTCATCGTGTTTTATGATACGGAGCCGCCGCCAAGCCCTAATCTCTCTCGGGAGGGCTGATCTGGAGTCCGTTCGGGGCTCCGGAGAGGGGAATCCGTCACCATCGTCATCATCAACCATCCTCCATAACCAATTTCATGATGCTCACCGCCGTGTGTGAGTAATTCCATCGTAGGCTTGCTGGACGGTGATGGGTTGGATGAGATTTATCATGTAATCGAGTTAGTTTTGTTAGGGTTTGGTCCCTAGTATCCACTATGTTCTGAGATTGATGTTGCTATGCTTAATGCTTGTCACTAGGGCCCGAGTGCCATGATTTCAGATCTGAACATATTATGTTTTCATGAATATATATATGTGTTCTTGATCCTATCTTGCAATTCTATAGTCACCTACTATGTGTTATGATCCGGCAACCCCGAAGTGACAATAATCAGGACCACTCCCGGTGATGACCGTAGTTTGAGGAGTTCATCTATTCACTATGTGTTAATGCTTTGGTCCGGTACTCTATTAAAAGGAGGCCTTAATATCCCTTAGTTTCCAATAGGACCCCGCTGCCATGGGAGGGTAGGACAAAAGATGTCATGCAAGTTCTTTTCCATAAGCACCTATGACTATATTCGGAATACATGCCTACATTACATTGATGAATTGGAGCTAGTTCTGTGTCACCCTATGTTATAATTGTTGCATGAATAATGGCATCCGGCATAATTCACCATCACCGATCCATTGCCTATGAGCTTTTCACATATTGTTCTTCGCTTATTTACTTTTCCGTTGCTATTGTTACAATCACTACAAAACTATCACTATTACTTTTGTCATCGTTACCGTTACTTCCACATTACTTTGCTACTAAATACTTTGCTGCAGATACTAAGTTATCCAGGTGTGGTTGAATTGACAACTCAACTGCTAATACTTGAGAATATTCTTTGGCTCCCCTTGTGTCGAATCAATAAATTTGGGTTGAATACCCTACCCTCGAAAACTGTTGTGATGCCCTATACTTGTGGGTTATCAAGACTATTTTCTGGCGCCGTTGCCGGGGAGCATAGCTCTATTCTTTGAGTCACTTGGGATTTATATCTGCTGGTCACCTAAACCTGCTTCTGCTATTATATGTGGGGAGGTAAGGAACTGCCATCTAGCTCTGCACTTGGTTCACCTTCTGTTTTGAGTAAGCTTGCAACACCTAAACCTGCTTCTGCTATTAATTTTGATATGTCGCATGTTATTGATGATGCCACTTCTGCTATGCATGATACTTATGATAAAACTACTTCTATGCTTGATACTACTGTGCCACTTGGTGAATTTCTTGATGAACAACTTGCTAGGGCTGGAGAGAATGAAATTATTGAAACTGATAATATTGATGAAAGTGATGATGAAGATTCTCCCCCTATATATGAATTACCTGTTATGCCTGAGGGTTATGTTATGGATGAAGAAACTGCTAGAGACTTTCTTGCTTGCAATGATAGAAGTTATCTTAAGAAATTATTAGCTAAGTTGGAAGAAAAAACTTTGAATGCTAGAATGAAATATGATCCTGCTTATGCTACTTCACCTATCTTTGTTACTGATAAGGATTATGAATTCTCTGTCGACCCTGATATAATTACTTTGGTCGAATCTGATCCTTTTTATGGCTATGAATCTGAAACTGTTGTGGCACATCTTACTAAATTAAGTGATATAGCCCCCCTGTTCACTAATGATGAGAAAACTCGCTACTATTATATCCTTAAAATATTTCCTTTTCTCATTAAAGGGTGATGCTAAGATATGGTTTAATTCTCTTGATCCTGGTTGTGTGCGTAGTCCCCAGGATATGATGTATTACTTCTCTGCTAAATATTTCCCCACTCATAAGAAACAAGCTGCCTTAAGGGAAATATATAATTTTGTGCAAATTGAAGAAGAGAGTCTCCCAGAAGCTTGGGGGAGGATTCTCCAATTACTTAATGCTTTGCCTGATCATCCTCTCAAGAAAAATCAAATACTTGATATCTTTTATAATGGACTAACTGATGCTTCCAGAGACCACATGGATAGTTGTGTTGGTTGTGTTTTCAGGGAAAGAACAGTTGATCAAGCTGAGTTGCTATTGAATAATATGTTGACTAATGAAAATAATTGGACACTTCCTGAACCAACTCCTAAGCCAACCCCAAAAAAAGGGGTATTCTATTTCTCAGTCCTGAAGATATGCAAGAGGCAAAGAAATCTATGAAAGAAAAAGGTATAAAAGCTGAAGATGTTAAGAATTTACCTCCTGTTGAAGAAATACATGGTCTTAATTTACCGCTTGTTGAAAAAATACATGGTTTTAATCCATCGCCTATTGAAGAGATTCATGGTCTTGATAACCCGACACAGGTAGTAAAGGTAAATTCTCTCTATAGATATGATAAAGCTGAAATCCCGCCTACTAAATTTGCTAGCCAATGCTTAGATGAGTTTGATAACTTTATGGTTAAGCAAGAAAACTTCAATGCTTATTTTGGCAGACAATTGAAACACAATGCTGATATGATTGAACACTTGAGTGATTATATGTCTAGAGTTAAAGGTGAACTTAAACTCATTAGTAAACATGCTTCTATGGTTACCACTCAAGTAGAACAAGTACTTAAAGCTCAGAATGATTTGCTCAATGAATTGAATAGTAAGAATAATGACTTTGCTATTATAGTTGCAACTAGAGGGGGTAAAGTGACTCGGGAACCTTTGTATCCTAAGGGCCACCCTAAGAGAATTGAGCAGGATTCTCAGAGAAATAATATTGATACACCTAGTCCTTCTAAAAGGAAGAAAAAGAAAAATGATAGGACTTTGCATGCTTCTAGTGAACCTGACACACCTAACAATCCCAATGATATTTCTATCTCTGATGCTGAAACACAATCTGGAAATGAACATGAACCTAGTGATAATGTTAATGATGATGTTCATGTTGATGCTCAACCTAGTAATAACAATGATGTAGAAACTGAACCTGTTGTTGATCTTGATAACCCACAATCAAAGAATCAACGTTATGATAAGAGAGACTTTGTTGCTAGGAAGCACGATAAAGAAAGAGAACCATGGGTTCAGAAACCCATGCCTTTTCCTCCCAAACCATCCAAGAAAAAGGATGGTTAGGATTTTGAGCGCTTTGCTGAAATGATTAGACCTATCTTCTTGCGTATGCGCTTAACTGATATGCTCAAAATGAATCTGTATGCTAAGTATATGAAGGATATTGTTACAAATAAGAGAAAGATACCGGAAGCTAAAATTTCCACCATGCTTGTTAATTATACTTTTAAGGGTGGAATACCAAAGAAGTTAGGAGATCCAGAAGTACCAACTATACCATGCTCCATTAAAAGAAAATATGTTAGAACTGCTCTACGTGATCTTGGAGCCGGTGTCAGTGTTATGCCTCTCTCTTTATATCATAGACTTGATTTGAATAAGTTGACACCTACTGAAATATCTTTGCAAATGGCTGATAAATCAACTGCCATACCTGCCGGTATTTGTGAGGATGTGCCTGTTGTGGTTGCAAATGTTACTATTTTAACGGACTTTGTTATTCTTGATATTCCCGAGGACGATAGTATGTCTATTATTCTTGGAAGACCCTTTTTGAATACTGCAGGGGCTATTATTGATTGCAAGAAAGGCAATGTCACTTTTCATGTTAATGGCAATGAGCATATGGTACACTTTCCGAGGAAACAACCTCAAGTTCATAGTATAAACTCTATTGGAAAAATTCCATCGATTATTTTTGGAGGTTTTGAATTTCTTCTTCCTACTGTCAAGAAGAAATATGATATTCTTATTGTTGGGGATGTTCATATCCCCGTTGAGGTAACATAGTGTTATTCAAAATTTCTCCGGTTCCATGTTATTCGGAATGAGTTTGTTAACAAGACTTGATCAACCTTGTTAGTGGATTCCTTTTGATGAGCATGAGATGGATGAAGTTAGAAAGCACAACTCTCGTGCCCTCCTTTTACTTTCTGTTATTTAGTTGAAATAAAGTAAAAATAGTATTTTCTGTCAGTTTTCTGAATTATCCGTGCAATAAAAAAATACCCCGAAAAAAAATTCTCCAAATGCCCTGAAAATGAAATATGATTTTTTCCGGAATATTTGAGAATATCTAGCACTGAGAACACAGCAGGGGTAGCAAGCACCTGGCCACGAAGGTTCAGGGCGCGCCCCCTACCTCGTGGGCCCATGGTGGCTCCCCTCCACTTATTCCAGCAACCACACACTCCTTCTTCCTCCCAAAAAATTCACCAACCAGCTCAAGCATGAGTTCTAGCTCATTTTGCTGCGATTTTCGATCTGCTTGCTCAAAGCTCCACTCACAAAACTGCTTTGGGGGATTGTTCTTCGGTATGTGACTCCTCCAATGGTCCAATTAATTTTTGTTCTAGTGCTTTATTCATTGCAAATTTTTGCTGCTTAGGTGACCCTGTTCTTGAGCTTGCATGTCAAATTTATATGGTCCCAAGTAGTTCTAATGCATGATATAGTCTCTAGGCACTTGCAGGAGTAGTTGCTATCAATTTTGCTGAGTTTGGTTCACTTTTATTTGAAGTTACTAAAAAATTCTGAAATTTTCAGAAAATGGTGAAGAGATTTTTGAGGGGCTCTTCGAGCCGAAGCTCGGAGGATAAGCAAAGTGAAGAAGAAGAGAGGCCCAAGTATAATCTCCCTCGCACCGCGGAAGTTCGGCCGTGTGAATGGCCTTGTGATGATTACTTGAGAGCAGTCGGGATTTATGATGATTTTTATGAGTTGGCTGATAATGCAGGCCTCACCGACTTCCTCCGCAACCAACGCGAACAGTATCTCTTACTCACTAATATCTTTGTGCAAAATTTTCATTTCCATGCTAGGAGGTCACCACCTTTGGTGGATTTTTATTTATATGATGAGTATAAGGAGATGCCCCTCTCTGAATTTTGTGTGGTTTGCAAATTGCCCTTTTTGGGTAGCGTAGAGGAACCACATCATGACGATGTGGAGGGGTTTATTGATACAATTTTTGTAGGGGAAACTAGGAAGGTTTCCGATGCAAGAATTACTAGCATACATTTTCCTATCCCGCGTTACTTTGCAATATTTTCTAGTAGATGCTTGATTGGTCACGGAAACTGTGGCAACCTTAGTGCCCCTGATATTGTTATTTTGTGCTAAGCTCTGTTTCGTGATGACACATTTAGTATGGGCGCTGTTGTTGCAAAGCGGTTAAATCTTAACCGCACTAAGGGCCCCATCTTGGGAGGCATCTTCGCCTCGCGCCTCGCTGCATACTATAACATACCTATTAGGCATTATGAGAAAGAAGAAAAGTTGTTGCCTACTGTTTTTCTAGATTACAAGAGTATGGTTGCACATGATTTGATTGTTAAGAACAAGAAAAAGGAGCTTAACTATAGACTGTTATTTGATAAAAATCACCCTGAGACTATTACTTTGCCTGCTCCTTCCTTGTTTGACTTATCTACAGGCAAGTACCTTGTTTCGCTCGAGGCCATTCACGCCTACCGGAACCCCACCTCAGCTACAGAGCCAGATTCGGAACCACAATTTGTTCCTTCACGCCAGTCTGTTTACTAGTGGGATCCGGAGGAGATGGCCAACCAGTGGCAACCCGAGGCTGCATCTCAGTACGACCCCAACTACAACTTTGGATATCCGCCAGGTCAGCCGTGGCAGTAGACCAACTTAGGCCAAAAGCCTAAGCTTGGGGGAGTACGTATTTCTCAGCGACATTACATTCATATTCACACGCTCATGCTAGTTGTCGGTGTTCATACTTTTTCACTGTAATATCCATTCTATTTTATTTTATTTTTCTCGCTTTCTTCTCGTGTGTTTGATAAACCTTAAGAAAACCAAAAAAAATTAGTTGTAGCTTTAGCTAGTTTACTTTCTCGTTGTAGAAGTGATAATTAAAAGAAAACCCGAAAATATTTCATGTTCTTCTTTTGCTTGTTGGGAGCTTTCCCATGTAAATAGTTTTATTTCTTTTCTTTTCTTTGGGGGTCGATAGGAGAAGACCATGATGAAAATGTTGAAGTGGATCTTATATGCATTATTGTTTGTTTAACCAAGAGCCCATATTGCCTTGTCTTCTCATGTTTATTGAATGCTTGCAGATTCCAGCTTAGTCCAATGCACGTGCACTATTATTATTATTCACATCGTTCGTTCGTGCAAGTGAAAGGCAATAATGACGATATGTGATGGAATGATTAAGATGAGAGAAGCTGGTATGAACTCGACCTCTCTTGTTTTTGTAAATATGATTAGTTCATCGTTCCTGATTCGGCCTATTATGAATAAACATGTTTGCAATGAAAATTAGAGATTATAGTTACTTATGGCATGCTTAATTAGCTAGGAGTTTATAATGGTTTACCTTGCGTGCCAACATGCTATTAAAATGGTTGTGATGTGGTATGATAGGGTGGTATCCTCCTTTGAATGATTTAAGTGACTTGACTTGGCACATGTTCACGCATGTAGTTGAAACAAAATCAACATAGCCTTCACGATATTTATGTTCATGGTGGATTATATCCTACTCATTCTTGCACTCAATGTTTATTAATTCTATTGCATGTTCACGACTGTTGTCGCTCTCTAGTTGGTCGCTTCCCAGTCTTTTGCTAGCCTTCACTTGTACTAAGCGGGAATACTGCTTGTGCATCCAATCCCTTAAACCCCAAAGTTATTCCATATGAGTCCACTATACCTTCCTATATATGCGGTATCTACCTGCCGTTCCAAGTAAATTTGTATGTGCCAAACTCTAAATCTTCAAATGAAATTCCGTTTTGCATGTTCGAATAGCTCATGTAGCAACTAGGGCTGTCTGTATCTTCCATGCTAGGCGGGTTATCTCAAGAGGAGTGGACTCCGCTCCTCACACGAGAAAATGGCTGGTCACCGGGATGCCCAGTCCCATGCTTTATGCAAATCAAATCGAAATAATTGCAAACAAAACTCCCCCGGGGCTCTTGTTAGTTGGAGGCACTCGTTGTTTTGAGCAAGCCATGGATTGATGCTTGTTGGTGGAGGGGAGTATAAACTTTACCATTCTATTTGGGAACCGCCTATAATGTGTATAGCATGGAAGATATCGCCATCTCTTGGTTGTTATGTTGACAATGAAAGTATGCCGCTCAAAATATTATTTATCTATGCTTTAAAATCGAGCTCAGGCACCTCTACAAATCCCTCCTTCCCTCTGCAAAGGGCCTATCTATTTACTTTTATGTTGAGTCATCACCCTCTTATTAAAAAGCACCAGCTTGAGAGCACCGCTGTCATTTGCATCCATTACTATTAATTTATATTGGGTATGACTATGAATGGATCTCTTTTACCATGAATCACAATGTTTAGTCAGTCCTTGATCTTTAAAGGTGCTCTGCATTTATGTTTTGCGGTCTCAGAAAGGGCTAGCGAGATACCATCTTGTTATGTCATATTATGATTGTTTTGAGAAAGTGTTGTCATCCGAGATTTATTATTACTGCTCGCTAGTTGATTATGCCATTGATATGAGTAAACATGAGACCTAAATGTTATTGTGAATATGGTAAGTTCATAATCTTTGCTGAAAACTTGAATGATGGCTTTACATATTTACAACAACAAGAGCAAACAGAGTTTATAAAAGTTTTTCTTTATCACTTTCAATTTATCAACTGAATTGCTTGAGGACAAGCAAAGGTTTAAGCTTGGGGAGTTGATACGTCTCCGTCGTATCTACTTTTCCAAACACTTTTGCCCTTGTTTTGGACTCTAACTTGCATGATTTGAATGGAACTAACCCGGACTGACGCTATTTTCAGCAGAATTGCCATGGTGTTATTTTTGTGCAGAAATAAAGTTCTCGGAATGACCTGAGAATCAACGGAGAATTATTTTGGAATTAATAAAAAATACTGGCGAAAGAATCAAGGCCAGAGGGCCCACACCCTGTCCACGAGGGTGGGAGCGCACCTACCCCCCTGGGCGCGCCCCCTGCCTCGTGGGCCCCCTGGAGCTCCACCGGCCTCAACTCCAACTCTATATATTCGTGTTTGGGGAGAAAAAAATCAGAGAGAAGGATTCATCGTGTTTTATGATACGGAGCCGTCGCCAAGCCCTAATCTCTCTCGGGAGGGCTGATCTGGAGTCCGTTCGGGGCTCCGGAGAGGGGAATCCGTCACCATCGTCATCATCAACCATCCTCCATAACCAATTTCATGATGCTCACCGCCGTGTGTGAGTAATTCCATCGTAGGCTTGCTGGACGGTGATGGGTTGGATGAGATTTATCATGTAATCGAGTTAGTTTTGTTAGGGTTTGATCCCTAGTATCCACTATGTTCTGAGATTGATGTTGCTATAACTTTGCTATGCTTAATGCTTGTCACTAGGGCCCGAGTGCCATGATTTCATATCTGAACCTATTATGTTTTCATGAATATATATGTGTTCTTGATCCTATCTTGCAAGTCTATAGTCACCTACTATGTGTTATGATCCGCCAACCCCGAAGTGACAATAATCGGGACCACTCCCGGTGATGACTGTAGTTTGAGGAGTTCATCTATTCACTATGTGTTAATGCTTTGGTCCGGTACTCTATTAAAAGGAGGCCTTAATATCCCTTAGTTTCCAATAGGGCCCCACTGCCACGGGAGGGTAGGACAAAAGATGTGATGCAAGTTCTTTTCCATAAGCACGTATGACTATATTCGGAATACATGCCTACATTACATTGATGAATTGGAGCTAGTTCTGTGTCACCCTATGTTATAATTGTTGCATGAATAATCGCATCCGGCATAATTCTCCATCACCGATCCATTGCCTACGAGCTTTTCACATATTGTTCTTCGCTTATTTACTTTTCCGTTGCTACTATTACAATCACTACAAAACAATTTGGGTTGAATACTCTACCCTCGAAAACTGTTGCGATCCCCTATACTTGTGGGTTATCATCCGGCGCCTCCAAATTCATGGAGGTCGCAGCAGTATTAAGCGCTCCCCCTCCCTTGAAGAGGGCCGCTCACTCGACTACGGATTCGTCTCCAGAGCGGTATTCGGCTGGGGGCCGAACAACCCAGGGCCCCCATCGTTGGTCTTCACGGGGGCCGCACCTCCTATGCCCTCGACAACCGAGGCATTCCCCTCTGGTGCCGTGTTGATGGTCCCCTGTACCTCTCGATGATCCGGAAAAGTCCTCCGGGATGACACCTCAATGTTGTCTGCCCTTGGGGGCGAGGAAGCTTGTGGTGGTGTCTCACTCTCCATCATCTCCGGCGGTAGATCCCCCGATGACGATGATACTTGAGGGAGATCGCGGGCTGGACTGAAACACATAATTTGACATTATTCTCTCAATTCTCAAAGGATTGAAAATATGTGAAGCATCCTTAGGTACTTACGATGCGGCAATAGGCTTGGTCCGGGGGCGGTGCTTGGGGATCGCTTCAGCGTCCGAATCTGAGTCTCTGAAAGGGATATCCTTCCCCTCTTGGACGCTCCCTCCTCCGGATCTGCGGAGGCCGCCCTCTTTTTCCCTTTGAGGGGAGGGTTATCTTCTTCCTCCTCCCCCTCCTCCTCATCTTCGTCTTCCTCATGGGAGGAAGGAGCCTCGGTTCCTCCGGGCGTAGCGCCCGAAGTACCTTCATTGTGGAGGCCATCTTCAGCCTTCTTGCTCTTCTCTTTTCTTTCTTTGTCGGTGCCTGGTAGGGCGCCGGGACCAGCATCCTCATTAACAGAGGTTTGGCTGAGTCTTCGGGGAGCAGAGCCGGACATCTGATCCATTCCGCCTTCTTTATCTAGCCCTATTCAAGGGGCAGAATTTTCAGTACCCTTCCCTACAGATTGACGAACTAGGCAATGTTCGGAAATTTAACACTTACTGGGGAGGCCGGATTGTTGCAGTCGAGGCCGGTGTCGTCAGACGTCCTGGGCCACGTCTTCTGGCTCTTGAAGAGCAGCTTCCAGATCCCTTTGTGCATCGTGCCAAAGAATCGTTGCAGGGTTCGTGACCCTTCCGGATTAAACTCCCACATGTGGAGAGGCTGTCGTTGGCAGGGAAGAGCTCGGCGGATAAGCATCACCTGGACCACGTCGGCAAGGGTGATGTCCTTTTCTATCATACTCTTGATGCACTTTTGTAGCATCGACACCTTGTCAGAGGATCCCCAGTCCAGACCTTTGTTGGTCCAAGATGCGAGCCGCAGCGGGGGACCAGATCTGAAAGCAGGGGCGGCCTCCCACTTAGTGTCGTGGGGTTCGGTGATGTAGAACTACTCCTGCTGCCATACCTTCACGGTGTCCACGAATGACCCTTTGGGCCAGGTAACATGGCGGAGCTTGCTCACCATGGCACCACCGCACTCGGCGTGTTGACCGTCGACCACCTTTGGCTTCACATTGAAGACCTTGAGCCACAGGTCGAAGTGTGGGGGAACACGGAGGAATGCCTCACATACGATGATGAACGCCGAGATGTGAAGGAAGGAATTCAGGGCCACATCATGGAAATCTAGTCCGTAGTAAAACATGAGACCTCGGACGAAGGGATGGAGGGCAAACCCGAGTCCTCTGAGGAAGTGGGGGATAAATACCACCCTTTCGCCAGACTTTGGGGTAGGGATGACCTGCCCTGGGGTAGGAAGCCTGTGTGTAATCTCCACCGTCAAGTACCTCGCTTCCCATAGATCCTTGATGGCCTTCACTGTTACGGAAGAGGCCATCCACTTGCCCTGGGAACCGGATCCAGCCATGGCTGGAGAAGTGGGAGTGAAGGGAAAAATTGGGATTGGGGCGCTAGAGCTCAAGGATGATTGGGGCGCTAGAGCTCAAGGATGAAGAAGAGGGAAGGGGGGAAGGTGCGGGGAAGAGGGATAGATCCTTATCCTTTTATAAAGGCAGTAAATGTCAATCGCCTCCTCTCCGGCCTTAAAACTCGCCTATTCCCAAGGGATCGTGCGAACGACATGGTTGGATTTCCCAAGCTCATATTTATGATAATCCCGCAATAAGAGGACACGATCTCTGTTTTGACAAGACGTGTCAATAGAGGCCGTGCCTTGAGGCGCGGAGCGAGGGGCCACAAAATGGTTTGAAATAATGATAAAGCCAGAACATAACGTCTTGCCAAAAAAGCTGCCAGTGGATGTGACTTATTTTGTGTGAGTATTTTACCCTTGTGGTTCATGGTTGTAACTGATTGTACATGGCCGAATATAGTTCTTTTATTCAGCTACTTTGGAGTATTCGGAGGAGGAACCCACCTTGCAATGCCAAAGACAATCTGCGCACCGGACACATCGTCATTGAAGCCTGGTTCAGGGGCTACTAAGGGAGTCCTGGATTAGGGGGTCCCCGGGCGTCCGGGCCATGTGACATGGGCCGTACTGATGGGCCGTCAAGATACAAGATAGAAGGCCTTCCCCCGTGTCCGGATGGGACTCTCCTTTGCGTGGATGGCAAGCTTGACGTTCGGATATGAAGATTCATTTCTCTGTAAACCGACTCTGTACAACCCTAGCCTCCTCCGGTGTCTATATAAACCGGAGGGTTTAGTCCGTAGAGGCAATCATAATCATACAAGCTAGACATCTAGGTTTAGCCATTACGATCTCGAGGCAGATCAACTCTTGTAACCCCTATACTCATCAAAGTCAATCAAGCAGGAAGTAGGGTATTACCTCCATTAAGAGGGCCCGAACCTGGGTAAACATCGTGTCCCTGTCTCCTGTTACCTTCGATCCTTAGACGCATAGTTCAGGACCCCCTACCCGAGAACTGCCGGTTTTAACACCGACAGCCGCTTCATCCAACAATACCGCCGAATCAAAGTATGACATGCTGGTAAGCAGTATGACTATTATCGCCCATAACTCTCTGTGTTCTACTCGTGCATATAACATCTACACATAGACCTGGCTCAGATGCTACTGTCGGGGAACGTGGTATTTCAAAAAAAATCCTACGAACACGCAAGATCTATCTAGGAGAAGCATAGAAACGAGCGGGGAGAGTGTGTCCACGTACCCTCGTAGACCGAAAGCGGAAGCGTTTAGTAACGCGGTTGATGTAGTAGAACATCTTCGCAATCCAACCAACCAAGTACCGAACGAACGGCACCTCCGCGATCTGCACACGTTCAGCTCGGTGACGTCCCTCGAACTCTAGATTCAGCTGAGGCCAAGGGAGATTTTCGTCAGCATGACGGCGTGGTGACGGTGATGATGAAGTTACTGACGCAGGGCTTCGCCTAAGCACTACGACAATATGACCGAGGTGGAAAACTGTGGAGGGGGGCACCGCACACAGCTAAAGATCAACTTGTGTGTCTATGGGGTGCCCCCTCCCCGTATATAAAGGAGGGGAGGAGGAGGCCCGAAAGCAACAAGGGGCGCGCCAAGGGGGGAGGAATCCTACTCCTAGTAGGAGTAGGTTTCCCCCTTTCCTAGTCCAAGTAGGAGAATGGGGGAAGGAGGAGAAGGAGAAAACGAAGGACGGGGCGCCGCCCCCTCCCCTTGTCCAATTCGTATTGGGGAAAGGGCGGCGCCACCTCCTGGCCAGCCCTCTCTCTTCACCACTAAGGCCCATGAGGCCCAATAGCTTCCCGGGGGGTTCCGGTAACCCCCGGTACTCCGAAACTTATCCGATACGACCCGGATCATTCCTGTGTCCGAATATAACCTTCCAATATATGAATCTTTATGTCTCGACCATTTCGAGACTCATCTTCATGTCTGTGATCTCATCCGGGACTCCGAACAACCTTCGGTACATCAAATCACATAAACTCATAATACCAGTCGCCATCAAACGTTAAGCATGCGGACCCTACGGGTTCGAGAACTATGTAGACATGACCGAGACACATCTCCGGTCAATAACCAATAGCGGAACCTGGATGCTCATATTGGCTCCTACATATTCTACGAAGATCTTTATCGGTCAAACCGCATAACAACATAGGTTGTTCCCTTTGTCATCGGTATGTTACTTGCCCAAGATTCGATCGTCGGTATCATCATACCTAGTTCAATCTCATTACCGGCAAGTCTCCTTACTCATTCTGTAATGCATCATCCCGCAACTAACTCAATAATCACATTGTTTGCAAGGCTTATAGTGATGTGCATTACCAGAGGTCCTAGAGATACCTCTTACTTGGAGTGACAAATCCTAATCTCGATCTATGCCAACCCAACAAACACCTTTGGAGACACATGTAGAGCATTTTTATAATCATCCAGTTATGTTGTGACGTTTGATAGCACACAAGGTGTTCCTCCGGTATTCGGGAGTTGTATAATCTCATAGTCAGAGGAACATGTATAAGTTATGAAGAAAGCAATAGCAATAAAACTCAATGATCATAATGCTAAGCTAACAGATGGGTCTTGTCCATCACATCATTCTCTAATGATGTGATCCCGTTCATCAAATGACAACACATGTCTATGGTCAGGAAACTTAACCATCTTTGATTAATGAGCTAGTCTAGTAGAGGCATACTAGGGACACTTTGTTTTGTCTATGTATTCACACATGTATCAAGTTGCCGGTTAATACAATTCTAGCATGAATAATAAACATTTATCATGATATAAGGAAATAAAATAATACCTTTATTATTGCCTCTAGGGCATATTTCCTTCAATGTCGTCTCTATATGCTTGGCTGCTCTTCTCTTTTATGAGTTGTTCATTTAGTTGGCATTATTTTATGGAATGCGCCACCTTGTGGGTTTCTTAACTATGATATAAGCATGGTCCTCTAATTATTTCTTCATATTTGTGAGGACGTCACTTTGGCTTGTCGCCCCACTTTTGCTTCTTGGTGCTAGTTTCGTCTGCCTCGCTTGCCATAGCGACCAACTTGGAATCATGATCCTCCTTGCGTTTGCCGTCTGATACGCCTCCAACATATCTATAATTTTATATTGTTCCATGCTATTATAGTATCAATCTTGGATGTTTTATCTGCATTTATATGCTATTTTACATAATTTTTAGGACTAACCTATTAACCCAGTGCCTAGTGCCAGTTGTTCTTTTCTGCTTGTTTTTGGCTTTCTAGAAAATCAGTACCAAACGGAGTCCAAAATCTAAGAAACTTTTTGACATTTTTTTGGACATAAGAGACCCTGGAAGCTTCGGGAGGAGACCACAGAAAGTACGAGGAGATGGTCGGGCAACCCGGCGCGCCCTGTTGCTTTGTGGGCCCCTCGAGGCTCCATCTTACCTAATTCCACTTCTATAAATTCTCAAATATTGGGAAACCAATAAAGAGCCACCCGAAACACTTTTTCCATCACCGCAAGTCTCTGTTCTTCCGCGATCCCATCTGGAGGCCTTTTCCGATACTCTGCCAGAGGGGGAATTGATCATGGAGGGCTTCTACATCAACCTTACTGCCCTACCGATGATGCCCGAGTATTTTACCACAGACCTACGGGTCTGTAACATCCCAAAATTCCTATTTGGAATGTTTTACAATTATAGCTAAGCATCTATGCATTCTGTTTGAAATTGAGTGCCATTTGGAGTTTTAGAAGATTTTGAGTTTTGGAATTTGAATTCAAACTTTGGCAAGTGGGAATCATTTCAAAAACTATGCCTGATAAATACTTGAGCAAAAGTATGAGAGGAGTAAACATGACACTCCAAAAATATCAGAGGAAAACAATGCCAAAAGTTTTGAATTCAAATTTGAGTTTCATTTGAATTTTGGAAAAAAATGATTTTTATAAACTTTGGATTTTTCCTCGAAAATGTTCAAATGATAGGAATATTCCCCATCATTTTGATATATATATGTCCTATATAAAATATTTATATTTTATATTTTATATCTCTGTTTTATTTTCAAAAAATTAAATTGGAAAAAGAAAAGACCTCGGCGCCAGCCAAAGCATCGCCCAGCCAGCCGAGGCAACCATAGCGGCCTTGCGCAGCCAGTGCCCACCAACGATCCGAGCCCCAACATGAGCCAGCCCCAGCTGCGCCACCGCCCGAAACCACTCCCGCGGTCGCCCGACCGCACGCGCCTCCCCTCCCCCCCGCCAAAGGGACCCCACCTCCTTCAACCCCCGCCCACGCTTCACCACGCCGCGATCGCGGATCTCGTGAGATCCGGGATGCCGATCTCCCCGATCGCCCCTTGCCAAGGCCGAGGCCCTCCCTATTTAAACCCTCCCCGCACCCCATTCTCCCCTCGCCTCCCTGGAACCCCCTTTCTCTCTGCGCCGTCGCGGAGCCGAACCCACCGCCGCCATTTGCGTCGCCGTCGCCGCCTAGCCCTCCCGACCTCCACCGACTCCACCAAGACCTCCACGAGCTCGTCAAGCACCATGGTCCACTCCACCGACCTCCCGACGACCGAGAGGCCACCGCAGATTTCGCCCCGCCGCCGCTGCCGCCGCCGAGCTCCGTAAGTCGCCGAGATCCCTCCCGTCCGATCTCAAATCGACGGTTAGGATTAGAACACCCCCGAAGGGGTAAGTTCCTTTAAATAAAACCGGTCCGGCCCGGTTCGTTTACGGTTTATTTTAGTTAGGGTTTTATTTGTTTAGCCCGGCCCGATTCAGTTTAACCCTAGGCCCGTTTAGTTTATTTTATGCTCAGTGCGCAGTTTAGGCCCATTAGGCCCTTTTTCATTTATTTTTGTTTTCTGTTTTAACAGAATAGTTCCTGTTTTGAAAAATTCATATCTTTTATTCTGTTTAATATTTTTAGGTGATTCTTTTTTATTGGTTTGCAAATTTTCTATAATTTCTGTAGAAAATTATATTTAGCTATGTTAAAATTAATTAAAATTGCTTTATTTTAGTTTTAGTCAGAATAGTAAAACTGTTATAACATGAGCTAGGAAAATTATTTTTGGTTGATTCTTTTTGTCCCAACTTTATTTTGACATTGCCAAACCATAGGAATTAATTTGGGTATTTTAAGATTAATAGAAAAATAGTTTTAAGCAGAATCTTGTTAATCCTAATTAATTGACTAGCTACTGTTTTCCTATTATTTTAACTAGTAAATAAATTTATTTTTAACATGTGATTGATTATTCTAGGGTAGTTTCTGTCACTTTATAGGATGAACTTTTATTTATAATAAATAAAAGTTTTATTTTATTTTCTTAATAGAAATTGAATTAGGCCTAATAGGAGTTTCATAATAGATTTTAAATTAATTCTTTTTGCTCCTAGTTGCTTAATGAAATCTTTTCTGTTAAGTTAACGTAAAACCATGATTAGGTTATGTTGAGAACATTTTTGTTATATAAAACTATCCTAGTTGTTGTTTGAAGTAGGAAACTTGAGTTGGTTTTCTTTGAGTTTTCCCTTGGGTTTTGATTTGGTTGTTTTGGTGTGTTATGTTGCTATTGTTATGCTATTGTATTATGTGATCCTATGCTATATGCTTATTGTGATCATTTTTTGTCTCGGTAGAGTTTCCGGAGTGCGAAGCTTGCTACTACGAATCCTTAGTTTTCGAAGAATCGTCAGCAAGGCAAGTTCACTTTGACCATGCTTTCATACCTATGTTTTGTTGCCCTTAGTGGCACCTTTGCAACCACCTCCAGTAGTGATATTGAGTTCTTGTAGTTGAGTAGTATGCATGAGGTAGGAACCCATCACCCTGTTACCAAGCCCGGGACGATATTTTATTTAATGCTACGCTATAGTAGACGGGGTTGGTACGAGTACTCGAGAGTGGTGTGAGAATGGAGGATTCTACGTCAATGACGACAACTCCATGATGAAATCTGCAAGGACTGCATCTTCAAGGCCTCAAGACTTCAAGACTCGAGACAGAATTCAATACACACTCTTGGGTGAAGGATTTGTTGACGGGCACCTGGAGAAACCAAAGTGGTTGGCGGGATGCATGGAGAAGCGCCATGACATCTTGCGGAAAGCTTCACCCAGACTCAAAGAGACGGAAGAATACTTCATGCCCGGAAGCTTACCCGTGCAACCGCAAGTCATTATGGGCTCGGCTTGGTTGACCTTAGTTGTGACTCTGGCTGGGGCGGTACTAGCAGATGTAGAACTACGGTAGGATGGGATGAGTCTCGACGGTGGTCGAGGAACTCTTTGGAAGACCATGTTTGGTCATCTTGTTCTCAAACACCACGAAGTGCGAGAACGTAAAAGAGGATCGAATCTTGCGGGTAAAGTGTACAAACCTCTGCAGAGGGTTTAAACCTAATCGATTAGCCGTGTCCCCGGTTATGGACAATTTGAGCATCTGGACTTGGATCTATCTCGGAACTCTCAACACCGGATTGATAACTTAATTGTGGGCAACATATGATGATTTTGGGCTATGAGACATCGGTTGGCGGAACCATGTCATGATAGAAAACTCCATAGTACAGAGTTCATTTATTCCTTTGATGTAGGGAAAATAAAATAAGCTTTTACGCAAACAAAACTCGAATCTGAGCCACAAAGCCATATTGCATATAGTATAGTTTTATCATATGTTCTTTTATTGTGATCTTGCGGTACATTCAATGTCTTGACCACGGCTGCAACGTATCATGTTGCGTATACTTTTCTCCCACGAGTAAGAATACGATGCAGGGTTATGGTCTACACTCAACTCGCCGATGGCGTTGATGGGACTCCACACCCGATTACTTGTTTCCGCCGAGACTATTGAGGTATATATCATTTTCGTTATTTATACATGTGATTGCACTTTGATATATACATTGATGTACCGTGTGCCGAGATACCGATCCGAGGATGGCACGGATACACGAGGCTTGACCGTCTGAGGTCGGGTCGCTACAGATATGGTATCAGAGCACATGTTGACTGTAGGACGTGACCCTAGAAACCGGAAAGCCCTAGGACAGGATATCTCAAAAAAAAACTCTATTTACAAAAAAAAGACTCTTACTTCTCATCTCTTCTGACATTCTCACCTCGAATAGTTAGAATATACCCCTTATCCTTTGATCACCCGGAGGATCAACTGAAGACGCTCCAAGAAGGATTTGATATCGGAGAACTGATGACCTCTTCCGAGTAAAGAGGATTTCACCATGTATTAGAAGCTACAACAGTTGAAGACTCCGAAGACTTGAAGGATCTGAAGAATTATTTGACCTTTAGAAGACCAAACCCTGTTATACACCTACGTTAGATGCAACGATTTGTGAGCTGTCAATTGTTTGATGTTTTCCGACAGTCACAAAGTAAAACTTGTTTCTTCAAAACTATTGTTCAGATTGTGTATATCCTCCCACCTCCCTCATATCTCATCCCAAAACTTTTGAACCCCATAGATGATGAAAGAAGTTGGACTGATATTCTCTGGACCGAAGACTCAGCCCGAGGCAGAGCTATGGATGCAGAACATGGAAAATCACTTCGGGAACAATTTGGTTTCAAGGAACTATGAGGTTCAATATGCTCTTCGGTACTTTACAGAAAGTGCTGCAACCTGGTGGAAAATGCATCAAGCCATACAGGGATTTAATGGAGCAAGAACTTGGGAGGAACTCAAGAAGACCCTGATGAGATCACGTCTTATCCGGAAGCACAATGATACACCAAGAAGTAAACCTTGTGCCTGCAAGATTTGCAGAGAAATAGGACACACCCAGGAGGAACACAAAGATGGATGCCCTCATTGTGAGGAGAAACATCCAGCTGAGGAATGCCCAATTAGTCAGGTGACTTGTTTCTTGTGTGAAGGAAACACCCACTACCCGACTCAGTGTCACATTTACCCCATGGTGCAACAAACTATTTAGGAGCTGGAAGGAGGAATGAAAGAAGCTCTCCGAGAAGTTATGAAAGAACCAATGATGAATGAAAGTGTTGAAGACCGGATGGAGAAGGTCTCAACAGATTTTACTCAATGCACCTATTCATGTGGAGAAGAAGGGCATTTTCGCAGATTGCACCAAGGAAAGAAAAGAGTATCCGGATATTTCCGACAGCGAAGTGAAGTTTGACCCTCGGAAATAGAAGCTCGATCATTACAGAGAAATCCAGGAAGAGAAAAAGAAGGCAACCCGAGAACAACGCAATTTTTACAGAGAAGGACCTAAGTCATATCACTTGTTACAGGTGCAAGGATTTAGGTCATTACGCTAGTCAATGTCCAGAAAAGAAGCCAAGAATCCAAGGAGCCCACATAATCACAAAGAAGCCCCGAGACATGTCGAAAGTCATTTGTTTTCGCTGCAAGGAAGCAGGACATTATGCTATTAAATGTCCCGACAAGATGAAAGCTGGAGTTGAGTAGTTGGAATTTTGATATGGATAAAAAGAGTAGTAGAAAGTAATTTCATTTTCATGAGCTCAATGAGTTGAGATTACTCTGAGATTGTAATAGTTCATGACTCAATAAAGTTGTAATGTCACATGCTGAAAAAGCTTTAAGGAGTTGTCATATTTTATCTTGGAAAATAATATTCATGATGAACATGGAAGAAGGTGAGTTGTGATGCATAAACAGGAAATTGGAAATTGAGTTTGAAGTTCTGTTTGGATGATATGAATGTGTGCCCCAGGAGATAAGTACCTTTTACGAGCATCATTTACATTTCACAACTGCAGATGACGACCCTTCTGAGTCTTTCCTTAAAGGTCCGGAAACCATCATGACCACGACAAGTGATCATGATTACCCGAAGATCCTGAAGGACATGATGAAGCATATTCACCTTGAAGGAGATGCAGTCTACAAAGGCTACTCCTTCATGCAAAAGGGAGTGGAACTTTGGTATGTGGAGGTACACCTCCACCATTTGAAAGGAGTTTGCCCAAAGATGATGGGGCAGTACTTTTTCATTTCACGTGTGCCACAAGCAACTTTCTTGATGCTGTTAGTGAAGCAGCCATGGAAGCCATACGCCGATCGGAGAAATACTTGAAGCAAGACTCCGTTATACTCAGGAATACCTAAGCGAAGTGCATACAGAGATGATGGAGGTGAAGCTCAAGGCCACCACGATGAAACAGAAGATTGAAGATTTCAAGGCGCATGTCGCACAGTTCCAGTGGGACTGAAGAATCCTCAAGGAGGAAAAATGAATAAAGTTGGAAGTAATGTCTGACCATACCGAACCATGTGGGTGGCAGCATTTGTAATAAACTTTTTGGAATTTGGATTCACGAAAAATGGTTAAGGATGTAATAAAAGATTGAGATGATAATAAAGAGATTTATGGATAAACTAGTGCATTTTTCTATGGTGCCGTAGTAGTCCGTAAAGCCACAGGATCAATGAAGAAAGAAATGTGTTATTCATACCGGTCCATAGAAGGAAGCTGGACAAAATAAGTTGGAGTTTTGCTTTTGATATGATGGTATGAAGAAACAGAGTACTACTGGATTTAAAGGAGGTGTAATATGGGACAAGAGAGTTACTCCAAGGATGAGTTAAAGCTGCACTAGTGTTGAAGTGGGCCATAACCCACAGGCCCAAGATTTTGAAAAGATGTAACCTTGATAAAGGAATAAATTTGGAAGAATCAGTGATCCAATCAGCATACGTTACGTAGGAGGTTACGCAAAAACCTGAGAGTTGTGAGGTAACGATAGATGTTTTGTTTGGCTTGCTGAACCAAAGGATTTACTCGAACCCAGTTCGAGAACAAGAGAAATTCTGCAATGCTTGTGAGTATGCCCAAGTGTTAGAATCGTGATTCACTATTTACGTATGTGGTAATGATTCAAATGCAGGATGGATTGGCCCCATACGGAGACTTCTATCATGAACTATCATATGTTGATGGAAAATCGAGAGCCTTGAAAACCATAGAAGAGTGTCGACCGTCAAGCCATAAAACCATAGAATGGTAGGGCGATGGAACCCTTTACAGAAACCGTTGCCAATCGTGGGTTATACGGTGAGGTTCAACCTGCACCCGTTTCTGCAGGAGAAACCATAAATTGTAGACCACCATGAGTATTTCGATGGTTGTCTAGAATGGACACGGACCTATCAGCTAAGAAGATCCAGTCCCGGACGAACTTCAACTTTGACGAACCAACCCAGGATTTTGAGGAAAACTCTATGCTCCTGACAGAAGAGCGTCGGCACTCCAGAGGAAGTATCTGAGTTTATTGGAACCGCAACCTTGTTTTTAAGTGTGGTAGCACCCCTGACCTTCCGACCAAACATTTGCTAGCAGACCCCCAACCCCTAACCCTTTCTTGCTAGCCTCTTCGAATCTCGAGGACGAGATTCATTTTAAGTGTGGTAGGTTTGTAACATCCCAAATTTCCTATTTGGAATGTTTTACAATTATAGCTAAGCATCTATGCATTCTATTTGAAATTGAGTGCCATTTGGAGTTTCAGAAAATTTTGAGTTTTGGAATTTGAATTCAAACTTTGGCAAGTGGGAATCATTTCAAAAACTATGCCTGATAAATACTTGAGCAAAAGTATGAGAGGAGTAAACATGACACTCCAAAAATATCAGAGGAAAACAATGCCAAAAGTTTTGAATTCAAATTTGAGTTTCATTTGAATTTTGGAAAAAAATGATTTTTTATAAACTTTGGATTTTGCCCCTGGAAAAATGTTCAAATGATAGGGAATATTCCCCTGATCATTTTGATATATATATGTCCTATATAAAATATTTATATTTTATATTTAATATCTCTGCTTTTATTTTCAAAAAAATTAAATTGGAAAAAGAAAAGACCTCAGGCGCCAGCCAAATCGCCTTGAGCCCAGCCAGCCGAGGCAACCAGCATGCCTTGCGCACCTAGCGGCCCACCAATGATCGAGCCGGCCCAACATGAGCCAGCCAGTGCGCCCAGCGCTCACCGAAACCACTCGGGCGGTCGCCCGACCGCCGCGCCTCCCCCTCCCCACCGCCAGCGGACCCCACCTCCTTCAACCCCACCACGCTTGCCGCGCCGCCGATCGCGGATCCGTGAGATCCGGGATGCCGATCTCCCCGATCGCCCCTTGCCAAGGCCGAGGCCCCCTATTTAAACCCTCCCCCGCACCCCATTCTCCCCCTCGCCCCCTCGCCGGAACCCCCTTTCTCTCACACGCCGTCGCCGGAGCCGAACCCACCGCCGCCGCCATTTGCGTCGCCGTCGCCGCCCTAGCCCTCCCCGACCTCCACCGACTCCACCAAGACCCTCCACGAGCTCGTCCGCACCCAGGTGTCCTCCACCGACATCCCGACGACCGGAGAGGCCACCAGACTTTCGCCGCCCGCCGCTACGCGCCGCCGAGCTCCGATAAGTCGCGGAGATCCCCTCCCCGTCCGATCTCAAATCGACGGTTAGGATTAGAACACCCCCGAAGGGGTAAGTTCCTTTAAATAAAACCGGTCCGGCCCGGTTCGTTTATGGTTTATTTTAGTTAGGGTTTTATTTGTTTAGCCCGGCCCGATTCAGTTTAACCCTAGGCCCGTTTAGTTTATTTTACGCTCGGTCAGATTTAGGCCCATTAGGCCCTTTTTCATTTATTTTTGTTTTCTGTTTTAACAGAATAGTTCCTGTTTTGAAAAATTCATATCTTTTATTCTGTTTAATATTTTTAGGTGATTCTTTCTTTGTTGGTTTGCAAATTTTCTATAATTTCTGTAGAAAATATATTTAGCTATGTTAAAATTAATTAAAATTGCTTTATTTTAGTTTTAGTCAGAATAGTAAATCTGTTATAACATGAGCTAGGAAAATTATTTTGGTTGATTCTTTTGTCCCAACTTTATTTTGACATTGCCAAACCATAGGAATTAATTTGGGTATTTTAAGATTAATAGAAAAATAGTTTTAAGCAGAATCTTGTTAATCCTAATTAATTGACTAGCTACTGTTTTCCTATTATTTTAACTAGTAAATAAATTTATTTTTAACATGTGATTGATTATTCTAGGGTAGTTTCTGTCACTTTATAGGATGAACTTTTATTTATAATAAATAAAAGTTTTATTTTATTTTCTTAATAGAAATTGAATTAGGCCTAATAGGAGTTTCATAATAGATTTTAAATTAATTCTTTTTGCTCCTAGTTGCTTAATGAAATCTTTTCTGTTAAGTTAACATAAAACCATGATTAGGTTATGTTGAGAACATTTTGTTATATAAAACTATTCTAGTTGTTGTTTGAAGTAGGAAACTTGAGTTGGTTTTCTTTGAGTTTTCCTTGGGTTTTGATTTGGTTGTTTTGGTGTGTTATGTTGCTATTGTTATGCTATTGTATTATGTGATCCTATGCTATATGCTTATTGTGATCATTTTTGTCTCGGTAGAGTTTCCGGAGTGCGAAGCTTGCTACTACGAATCCTTAGTTTTCGAAGAATCGTCAGCAAGGCAAGTTCACTTTGACCATGCTTTCATACCTATGTTTTGTTGCCCTTAGTGGCACCTTTGCAACCACCTCCAGTAGTGATATTGAGTTCTTGTAGTTGAGTAGTATGCATGAGGTAGGAACCCATCACCTGTTACCAAGCCGGGACGATATTTTATTTAATGCTACGCTATAGTAGGCGGGGTTGATGCAGTACTCGAGAGTGGTGTGAGAATGGAGGATTCTCGTCAATGGCGACAACTCCATGATGAAATCTGCAAGGACTGCATCTTCAAGGCCTCAAGACTTCAAGACTCGAGACAGAATTCAACACACACTCTTTGGGTGAAGGGCGGTTGTGGGCACCTGGAGAAACCAAAGGTTGGCGGGATGCATGGAGAAGCGCCATGACATCTTGCGGAAAGCTTCACCTAGACTCAAAGAGACGGAAGAATACTTCATGCCGGAAGCTTACGTGTGCAACCGCAAGTCATTATGGGCTCGGCTTGGTTGACCTTAGTTGTGACTCTGGTGGGGCGGTACTAGCAGATGTAGAACTACGGTAGGATGGGATGAGTCTTGGGCGGTGGTCGAGGAACTCTTTGGAAGACCATGTTTGATCATCTTGTTCTCAAACACCACGAAGTGCGAGAACGTAAAAGAGGATCGAATCTTGCGGGTAAAGTGTACAAACCTCTGCGAGAGGTTTAAACCTAATCGATTAGCCGTGTCCCGGTTATGGACAATTTGAGCATCCGGACTTGGATCTATCTCGGAACTCTCAACACGGATTGATAACTTAATTGTGGGCAACATATGATGATTTTGGGCTATGAGACATCGGTTGGCGGAACCATGTCATGATAGAAAACTCCATAGTACAGACTTCATTTATTTCTTTGATGTAGGGAAAATAAAATAAGCTTTTACATAAACAAAACTCAGATCTGAGCCACAAAGCCATATTGCATATAGTATAGTTTTATCATCTGTTCTTTTATTGTGATCTTGCGGTACATTCAATGTCTTGACCTACACGGCTGCAACGTATCATGTTGCGTATACTTTTCTCCGACGAGTAAGAATACGGTATAGGGTTACGGTCTACACTCAACTTGCCGATGGCGTTGATGGGACTCCACACCGATTACTTGTTTCATTGAGACTATTGAGGTATATATCAGTTTTACGTTATTTATACATGTGATTGCACTTTGATATATACATTGATGTCTTGTGTGTGCCGACATCTTGATCCGAGGATGGCACGGATACACAGAGGCTTGACCGTCTGAGGTCGGGTCGCTACAGGGTCCATAGCTAGTAACTAGATGACATCTTATCTCTCTTTGATCTTTAACACCCTCGACGCTCTTGGAGTTATATCCGATGTAATCTTCTTTTGCGTTGTGTTTGTTGGGATCCATTGAATTGTAGGTTTATGATCTGAATAATTATGAGAAATAATTGAGTCTTTTCTGAACTTCATTATGCATGATTTTTATAACTTTGTATTTGTCTCCGATCTATTCGTTTGGTTTGGCCAACTAGATTGATTTATCTTCAGTGGGAGAGGTGCTTTATGATGGGTTCAATCTTGTGGTGCTCTATCCCAGTGATAAAAAGGGTCAAGACATGTATTTGTATTGTTGGCATTAAGGGTAAAACTATGTGGTTTATTCATATTAGTTGAGTTTACTTCTCTACATCATGTTATCTTGCTTAAGGCATTACTCTGTTTTATTAACTTAATACCCTAGATGCATGTTGGATAGCGGTCGATGGGTGGAGTAATAGTAGTAGATGCAAGCAAGAGTCGGTCTAGTTGTCTCGTACATGATGCATATATACATGATCATTCCCTTGAATATCGTCATAACTATGCAATTTTCTATCAATTACCCAACAGTAATTTTTTATCCACCGTATGCTATGTGTTCAAGAGAGAAGCCTTTAGTGAAAACTATGATCCGGGGTCTACTTTTATCATATATAAAAATCAAAAATATATTTGCTGGAATTTTTTTATTTTATCTTTGCAATTTATCTATCTACCACTACAAGATTTAATCCTTGCAAGTAACCGCCAAGGGGATTGACAACCGTCTTGTATACGTTGGGTGCAAGTATTTGCTTTTGTATGTGCATGTGTTGTTCACGGGGCTTTGCGTGATTCTCCTTTTGGTTCGATAAACCTTGGTTCTCACTGAGGGAAATGCTTATCTCTACTGTACTGCATCTCCTGTCCTCTTCGAGGGAAATCCCAACACAGCTCACAAGTAGCACGGTCCTCTTTGCCTTTGTTGTTGTGACCTTTGGAGCCATTACCATTGCTAGGCTCTATGGCATTCAATCCAGGCATGGGGCGGCCTGCCTTTGTCGTTTCTTCGCCAGTGGCGTAGTCATTTGTGACCTTCATGAGTGCTGCCATTGATGTCAGCTTGTCATCCCCCGCTTCTTGCCTAGCTTGTGGCAAAGGGGTCTTGTGCGCCATTAAGAAATGCTTCAATGGTTGTTTCATCGAACCTGTTGGTCAGTGTATTCCTCTTCTTGAGCTAGCATGCAACAAAGTCGTGGGCAGACTCGTTGTCCCCCTGGATGATGTTGTAGAGGTCGTAAATGCTTCCTGGGCACTAGTATGTGCACTCAAAGTTGTTGAGGAACTCCTGTTCAAAGTCCGCTCACGTGTGGATGGAGTTGGGCAGTAGCCCGCTCAACCAGGAGCGTGCAAAGCCCGTGAGGTGTAGGGGCATATTGCGTAGTGTATTGTCGATGTCTCCGTTGGCCATCTCGATTGTTGTGAGGTAATCGTTGAGCTAGTGGTCGGGCTTCGTGTCGCCTGAATACTTTTTGATGTTGCGTACGATGAACAGCTGCGAGAATGGAGTGTGTTATCACCTCGTACCAAAAGCATGGTGGCCTGATGCTTGACGTGAGGGAGGAGAAGTGTGGCTCCAGGGGTTCGTGGTTGTGGTCGTGGCGCTCCATCGCTCGAGCTCGCTGGTCGGGGTGATGACCTAGGTCGTGCGCGGTCGGAGCCCATGGTGGCCAGGATGTTCGCTGTTGCGCTGCCATGACAAAGATTGTTTGACGAAGATTTCCAACCTCCGCTACTGCTACGACCTTTGGCCTTTGTACAGAGCCTTGCCATTGGTTTTGGGATGGCCGATTTGCTGCCTAAAGAATATCGTTCGTTCTAACAAACATGACTCTCGATCGTGAGATGTTGTCTTGGAGTACCAGACTGGACAACAGACGGATACATGCCCGTTTTGGATGGCAAAATGCGTTTGATAGCGCGGTCTGGACGGATGCAGGTGTTTGAGGGTTAGCGTTGGAGATACCCTTAGTACTGCTAAATGTTCAATTTTATTTTGCAAGCAGTGTTGATAATTAGGTGATCAACATTGTAGCTTATTAAACTTAGGGTTTCAGGATATTTGGGTGAATAGCTCAACCCTCTAGGGGGGAAGACCCAGGCGTCGGGGGTGTGCCTGTCCCGTTTGCATGGATGGGACTATGTGGATGTGCAGGCACATTGCCCATAGGACTGTTTGGAGAGTCTGAATCGTCCAGAAGCTCGAGTCGCACACCGCGCCCAGTACCTGCACCATGGTTAGGCAACAAAAGAAGCGAGTATGCACCATTTTTAAATTGGCCAGAGAAAATTTTAGTGGGGCGCAAGGATTGCAGTATGTTAAATGATGTCGAAAGATTGGAAAACGGAAATGAGTTCTCATCAAAAATGACATCACGAGAGATGTAAACTTTATTAGTAGGTACATGAAGACATTAATATCCTTTGTGAAGGGAACTATAGCAAACAAAAGCACAGTTATTTTAGTGGAACTCAAGCTTACGGCTATTGTAGAGGGACGGAGATGTGGCCAACAACCACACCCAAACACCTTGAGAAAAGTTTAGTGGGGAAGTTCGTTAAGGAGGACTTCAAAAGGAGTTTCAAATTGAGCACGCGTGGAGGAAGACAATTAATAAGAAAATAGGTTGTACATAAGGCATCACTCAAAAAACGAAAAGGAACCGAAGCATGAGCTAGCAAGGTTAGACAAGTTTCAACAACATGACGGTGTTTCCATTCAGCGACACAACTTTTTTGATGTGTATGAGGTCAAGACACATGATAACAAATCACAAGCTTCTGAAAAAAATGTTGAGATTGCTATACTCACCTCCCCGTCCATTGGACATGTATAATTTTATGCTTGAGAAGTCGTTCAACATGTGATTGAAACCGAATGAATATATTGAACACATCAGACTTGCACTTAAGAAAATAAATCCATGTAAAATGATTATAAGCATCAATGAAACCAGCATATCAATGCGGCGTTCGGGCGTTTGACATATATCTCCTAATGACGATGTGGTGGACTGTGGCTAGTGGTAGCCGGGTCTCTGCCTCCCTCTTGGGCATGGGGGTCGTGGGTTGACAACGAGTTGGCGGTCCTTGCTAGTTACGATGGGGGCTAGCGCTTGTGTGGGCACTCGGAGGTAATGGCGGTCACAACTGTCGAGACTGCCCGGCGACTGAAGGTGTCGGTGTAAGGGCATATTTATCCCTTAAGTGTTTTGGTGATTGATGACGATACTTTTGCGGACTAATCGTATGCCTTGAGTTTCTCAGATTCTTCATCACTAGGCACGAGACGATTCGGTGCCCCTCGGAGACTATTGAAGACGGCGTCATTCTACGTTTCTCTTTGGTGGATTTGAGTCGTAGGAGAGCCGTACTATTAAGAGGGGGTCCGCGTCGGAAAGGTTTGTGTGGAATCAACACGTACACTTGTCCTCCCTTTCCTTGCACTTTGGAGCATCTTCCCCTTGTCATAGTTGTCCATAAATCCGACGGCTACTGCTGTTCTTGCGGTAGTACTGCTCCAGGGAGCGGTAGTACCGCAAGCACCAGCGGTAGTACCGCTGGGGTCACGGTAGTACCGCTCCCGGAGCCGTAGTACCGCAACTCCTAGGCCTTGTGCTGCTCTGAATGCGGTAGTAAGCGCGGATGTAACTTTTTACATCCGCGCCCACACGGTAGTGCCGCATGCTTGCGCGGTAGTACCGCGAGTGGACACGGTAGTACCGCTCTCTTGGAGTCGCAGTACCGTGGTCCTCATGCCCAGTACCGTTGCGTCGCGGTAGTAGGAGCGGATGTAATTTTTTACATCCGCGCCTACACGGTAGTACCGCACCTCGGGCGCGGTAGTACCGCGTCGGGTTTTCGCACTGTTTCTTTTTCAGCGGAAGTAGGCACGGATGTAATTTATTTCATCCGCGCTCTTCGTAGGTTGTGGCTTGCCTGCCTTGCGGTAGTACCGCAAGGGTGCGCGGTAGTACCACGCCAGCGGTAGTACTGCGCTCAGTCAAGCCAGTCCCAGTCTCTGCTGCTGCCGCGGTAGTACCGCGTGGCCGCGCGGTAGTACCGCGTTTTCGGAGCGATAGTACCGCGTGTCGCGGGCTGAACTAGAGGATAACGGTTGGATCTTTTCCACGAGTATAAAAGGCGTGTCTCCTACCTCTAGTTGACCACCTCTTCCATCTCTAAGCTCCATTGTTGCTCCAAGCTCCATTTTGGCCCAATCTCTCTCCCTAGCCAATCAAACTTGTTGATTTGCTCGGGATTGGGTGACAAGGGCCGATCTACACTTCCACCAAGAGACTTTTGATTCCCCCACTTATCCCTTGCGGATCTTGTTACTCTTGGGTGTTTGAGCACCCTAGGCAGTTGAGGTCACCTTGGAGCCATATTCCATTGTGGTGAAGCTTCGTGGTGTTGTTGGGAGCCTCCAATTAAGTTGTGGAGATTGCCCCAACCTTGTTTGTAAAGGTTGGTTGCCGCCTTCAAGGGCACCAATAGTGGAATCACGGCTCTTGCATTGTGTGAGGCGTGAGGAGATTACGTGGCCCTAGTAGCTTCTTGGGGAGCATTGTGCCTCCACACGCTCTATGAGACGTACTTCCCCTCAAAAGGAAGGAACTTGGTAACACATCCTCGTCTCCACCGCTCCACTCTTGGTTATCTTATCCCTTTACTTGTGCAAGCTTATTTGTGTTTCTATCTTTGCTTGCTCTTGTGCTTGTGTTGATTGCATCATATAGGTTGTTCACCTAGTTGCACATCTAGACAACCTTTATTATTGCAAAGTTTAAATTGGTAAAGAAAAGCTTAAAAATTGTTAGTTGCCTATTCACCCCCCTCTAGTCAACTTTATCGATCCTTTCAATTGGTATCAGAGCCTCGTCTCTTTTTAAGGACTTTACCGTCCGAAGAGTATGGTTAACGTCGTAGATGATGTGGGGGAGCACTCCGGTGCGAATCCGATATCATCTATGGGAGATGGGGGTACCTCGATCTCTCGTGAGGAATTCAATGTGGCGTTGGACACATTGAAAACCTCCATGATGACCGAGGTCAAGGACATGTTTAAGGAATTCCTAGAAGGGCTTAAACTTTCCACCGCACCCGTGAAAGTGGGTGATCCCGCCAACACGGGAGCGGATGCTAACTCCAATAAGGGGGAAGCTACTAGTGAGAAATCCCCATCGTCTAGTGGTAAGAATGGCACCGCATCTTCGCCCATGTGCAACCTCCTCCCGTTTATGGTGGACGATTCCTTCCACTCATTTGAATCATGCGGTCCACCACCTAAGATTGATAAAAGGAGGATTTTGATTCTTGGGTTTATCGTTTTAAGCGTCATTTAAATCATGTGAACACTAACCTTTGGAGAATCATTGAAGAAGGTTTCTATCCGCATGATTCGAGCAACTTCTCTCCTAGAAGTCGTGGACCATCAATTCAATGAGAATGCTCTCTTCATCATCTAAGAAGCAATCCTTCCCAAGACCTCCCTCATCTCGGCCCTACTCCTTGCCAAAGATGCTTGGCTCAAGGTGGTTTCCCTTTATCGAGGAAGCGCAAGCATTCAACGTTCAATTTTGAAGTGGTCCAAGATGAAGCCGATGAGTTTGCAATGAAAGAAGAAGAAGAACCTCGTGAGCTCTATCGGAGAGTAACCAAGCTTGCAGTCTCCCTCGGGATCATGGAAGTAAGGACACGGATGACAAGCTGGATCAAGCGCAAATTCCTCAAGGCAATGATGCCCTATCACAAAGCCATGTCCTCCGTCATCCGTCAATGGCGGACTTCCACACCCTGTCCTCAAGTGATGTGTTGGATGAGTTTGTGGCTATGAGCATATTGGACAAGACCGCGACAATGCGGTGCTTCGCTCCCAAAGAGCAAAGAAGCCCAACCTCGCTTTGAAGGCCAAGATTTGTGTCGAAGAAGATGGAGAGGAGGAAGAAGAAGAGAGCAACCTCGAAGATCTGATATGACTATCATGAACACATGGCCCTTGCTTCAAGGCAATTTTGGAGCAAGAAGAACTCAAGGCCCAACTTCAACAAGAGCAACTCAAGTGGCGCAAGGGGCAAGAAACAGTGAGGACTTGCTTCAATTGTGGCAATGTGAGTCACTTTGTTGCAGTGCCCATATGAGAAGAGGGAAGACAATGGTGGCAAGCTCATCCGTAAGGACAAGGCCAAGTCTTTCCCCAACAAGAGCAACTTCACCAAGAAGGCTCCTCACAAAGCCTTGGTGGTTCAAGAAGAGTACAATGAGGATGATGATGATGATGAAGATGGTGAGTCGGTTGCCATGGCCTCCGTTGCCATTGCAACGACTCCTCGGGTGTCTCTCTTCGATTCACCCAATGAAAGCATCACCGCCAAGTGCCTCATGGCTAAAGCCACCAACAAGGTAACCCCCAACATAAAAACTACCATCATCAATCATTCTTCTTTGACAGATTGCATTGATGAATATGAGGGGACTAATGTGGAGGAGAATGAGTTTGAGATCTTTATGGGTAAACTCAAGGGCAAATCCGAGAAGCACTTTGTTTCTCTCTTGGAACAACTTGGTGAAGCCAATGTCATGATCGAGGCTCATGAAGAAACCATCTCTAAGATGGAAGGGCATAGTCGTGACTATGCCGATGAGATTTCGGATCTTTCCAATGCTATTGAGGAAGAGCGTGGTCTTCGTTTGGCTCTTGAGGAGTCATACAACGATGATCATGCTAAATTAAAGAAAGACCTTGATCATGCTCTTGTTGTGTCTCGTGTGCTTAGCTCCGAGAAGGCAAAGCTTGGAGTTGATCTTGCTAGACTCAACGAGGAGTTTGACATTCTCGACAAGGCTCTAAAAGTCTTGAAGGGTGCTCATGCTAGTCTCAAAGAGTCTCATGATCAACTCCAAGTGAAGCTAACCAGGAGAAAGCCACCTTTCCTCATATGATATTGATTGATAATGCAAATGCTACTAACCCTTGTTGTGAGCATGTGCATCTTGTTGAGAGAATGCTAAGTTGAAGGAGCAACTTGAAAAGGGCCTTGTCACATGCATACAAGGTGAGAAGAACCTTAACGACCTTTTGAGTAATCAAAAGGAAGTTGTAACCAAGGAGGGATTGGGTTCGCCCCAAGCCCAAGAGCAAGAAGAAGAATGACAAGACCAAGAAACCTCCTCCTCTCAAGCAAACTTTTGTGAGGGAGGAGAGAGTGCTTCAAGAAGAAGAAGAACCATGCAAAGGGTGGCAATGCCAAGAAGGACAACGTCATCCCCTTGAACATAGCCGGCGACTTTAACCCCTCATATGTGTTGTGTCGTGCTAGTGATGGGCATGTTTATGCTAAATTTGTTGGTTCTTCTTATGAGTACATTGAATGGTCTATTTGGGTTCCTAAGACCCTCATTACTAACATCAAAGGACCCATTAATAAATGGGTACCTAAAACCAAGCATTGATTTCTTGTAGGTGTTTGCTTCCGGTGGGGGATCATGGTTGCTCGATAGTGGAGCAACGAATCATATGACCGGGAGCAAGGACTTGGTGGTGGACGTGCAAAAGATCCCATCTATGCCCACCAATGTCGAGTGGGGTGATGCCTCACATTCTAAGGTATTGGGTCTTGGCAAGGTTGTCGTTTCTCATGATCTAACGATCGAGAAAGTCATGCTTGTTGAGTCCCTTGCATACAATTTGCTTTCCGTTCGTCAAGTTGCACTCATGGGCTTTACCACCTTCTTTGACATTGATACCGTGGCCCTCTTGTGGAGCAAGACTCTTAAAGTAGCCTTTATTGGGCATGTCGAGAATGGTCTTTATGTGATAAACTTTTCGAAGCGACCCACTAAGACCGCGACATGCCTAATGGCTAAAGTTGACGTGGGATGGCTTTGGCATCGCCGTTTAGCCCACGTCAATATGAGATCTTTGCAAAGTCTTCTCAAAGTGGACCATGTCCGTGGACTAACAAATGTTAATTTTGCCAAAGATCGTGCCTGCAGTGCTTGTATCGAAGGAAAGCTGCATGAAACGGCTCATCCTCCCACGACTATCATCTACTCGAAGAGACCCTTGGAGCTCCTGCACATGGACCTCTTTGGACCTCCATCCTTTGATAGTCTTGGGGGTAGAAAGTATTGCTTAGTGATTGTGGATGATTATTCAAGATACAGTTGGGTATACTTCTTCAAGAGGAAGAGTGAGACTCAACAAACTGTTATCGACTTTGCAAATGAAGATCAACGTCAACATAATGCAAAGATCTTGACAATAAGAAGTGACAACGGCACCGAGTTCAAGAACTACACCTTGGATGAGTTTCTAAGTGAAGAGGGGATCAAGCATCAATATTCGGCACCATATACCCCTCAACAAAATGGTGTTGCAGAGAGGAAGAACCGGACGTTGATGGATGCGGCAAGGACCATGATGGCGGAGTTCAAGTCTCCATACAACTTTTGGGCCAAAGCCATCAACACCGCATGTCATGCATCCAATCGGTTCTATCTCCGCAAAGGCTTGAACAAGACTCCTTATGAGATACTCACCGGCAACAAGCCCAATCTCAAGTATTTCTGGGTGTTCGGGTGTAAGTGTTTCATTCTCAAGAAAGGTGTTCGTTTGTCTAAATTTGAAGCTAGAGCTTATGAGGGCATATTTGTTGGTTATGCTACAAACTCTCATGCTTACCGTGTCCTCAATAAATCCACGGGACTTATTGAGGAGACATGTAACGTGGAGTTTGAT